>OY728163.1:1289925070-1291175070 GCA_963277665.1 Viscum album
TACCTAAATGATGAATATAGAATTGATCCAAAATCATTTCTTACTCACTCACTCTCCCAAAACCGAAACTTTCTCTCTCGAACCTTTAATGCCTTCCTCCTCAAACCAAATATTTCGAACCCTTTTCAATGGCTCGAGTGAAGTGTATCTCTAAGACATCTACGAAGTCTCGCCCTTCAAAGAAGAAAAAGGGTTAATAAAGTGCTCCAAAGCATGAACCTATTAACCCAAATCTTGCTAACAGAATAGTCATGCCATAGAAGGAAGTACATGCAGAATGGTTGTTGTTAAGTAAGTCTCTTGTTTTGAAAGTGCTGAAAAAACAAGGTTGGTTGGAGTGGTTCTCTAATAACATGTGGTCTCTCTATCCAAAACTATTTCATGAGTTTTATATGTATGATGATTTTATTCTTTAAAGAACTGATGAGTTCTGGATCAAGTCTGGAATAGATAGAAAAATGATTTCCTTTTCCTCTAAGTAGTGGGTTGAATGCTTGAAGGTACCTCATGTATAGCATCCTGCCTTTTATCACATAAACTTTCATTACATTTTACAAAACGGAGGATCTTTAAGGTTTAGTGTCTTGGAAACTAGGAACTTAAAACATGAAAACATAAAACATTCTTCTTAAACACTTGAAAGGCTTCTCCTCATGTTCACCCTAGGCTCATTACTGCATCTCATAACCTGGGGACATACATCAAAAGAAAGGGTGAGCAGAAGGCCCAGCAAGGGAAACAAGTGAAACATTTTACATATGAACTTGAGATACATCAATAAAGTCATGAAAAGAACTTTAAGGCATGAAAATGAAATCATGAGGCATATCATAATAAAAATAAAACTTTTTCATAACTTTAAGATGTGGCTACATCATTTAACATAGACAATCATGAACATATCACCAAGGTCCATCCCCAAGGTGTCATTTGAAAATTACCAAGGTTATTCACCAAGGTATCGTGAAAATTGTAATCTCTAGTGGTTACATCATTACACAATGCATTGGAGCACTATCAGGGTGCACCCTTAAATTTACCTTTATTATCATGTGATCCACATATATCATCATCAAACATTTCATAAATAACCCATATAGCATAAAATAAATGGGTTTCATTTCATAATCATAACGTTTTAAAAACTGCTTTAAAGACAAGATCTTTACATCACTTTAAAACCCACAAAAAAGGAAGGTGGGTCTCATGTATGTAAATCCCATAATTTAAAATAGAACATTTTGGTATATATGTGAATACCCGTTTAGAAGAAAGAGCTTTGAGTATTCACTTAATAATATAAAAGAACTTTAGAAAAAGAGAGAGACATTTTGAGACAGAAATTCTGCAGCATAACGGCTATGTTACGAGGTTTTAGAAGACATTAAAAAGAGAGGTAAAATGGGTCAAACATTCATAAATGACCCATAAAATAGTAGATGGACATAATAAGAAGGATAAATGATCATGGTAATGAAATTTAAAAGACATACCATTTGAAATGAAAAACATGGAAGGAAGACAAAAATTAGATTTCTCTTATGAAAGTTCGGCAGCCTAACGGCGTTACTTAAACTTCAACAAAAATGATTTGAAAAGATCAAATAGGGTTTCTCATCATGTGAACATAAGAGTTCAGTATGATAGATATAGAGATAATTCCCCAACATAACAAAAAGGAACTTGAAATAATTGACATGAAAGTAGAACTTCAAAACGAGAAGGGTGAAGAACCACTTAAAAATTCAGCAGCCTAACGGCGCCACTTAAAACATCAAAATACTAAATTGAAGAGATCAAATGGGGTCTCTCATCATATGAACATAAGAGTCCAGTATGATAGATATAGAGATAATTCCCCAACATAACAAAAAAGAACTTGAAAGAATTGACATGAATGTAGAACTTCAAAACGAGAAGGGTGAAGAACCACTTAAAAATTCGGCAGCCTAACGACGCCACTTAAAACATCAAAATACTGAATTGAAGAGATCAAATGGGGTCTCTCATAATATGAACATAAGAGTCCAGTATTATAGATATAGAGATCATACCCCAACATAACAAAAAGGAACTTGAAATAATTGACATGAAAGTAGAACTTCAAAACGAGAAGGGTGAAGAACCACTTAAAAATTCGGCAGCCTAACGGCGCCACTTAAAACTTCAAAATACTGAATTGAAGAGATCAAATGGGGTATCTCATCATATGATCATAAAATATCAGTATGATAAATTTAGAGATCATACCCCAACATAATAAAAAGGAACTTTAAAGAATTGACATGAAAGTAGAACTTCAAAACGAGAAGGGTGAAGAACCACTTAAAAATTCGGCAGCCTAACGGCGCCACTTAAAACTTCAAAATACTGAATTGAAGAGATCAAATGGGGTCTCTCATCATATGATCATAAAAGATCAGTATGATAAATTTAGAGATCATACCCCAACATAATAAAAAGGAACTTGAAATACTTTACATGAAAATAGATCTTGAAAAATGAGAAGGGAGAAAGAATCCGTTACAAAAATTTCGGCAGCCTAACGACGCCACTTAAAACTTCATAAAACGAAATAATGAGAGCAAGAGGGGATCTCTAATTATATGAACATGAAAAGGGAAGTAAGAGGATTATAAAAGAACATCCTCTAACATAAGAACATGGAGCATAAAAGGAATGACATAAAAGAGATTACTTGAAATGAAAGAGAGAGGTCGAATCCCTTACCTTAAAATGTAACTCTTAAAACTCAAAGGTTGGGACCTTGAGGGCTTGGGGGCACCTTGGGAGGACTCCTTGGGAGGTAAGGAGACCAGAACTTCGTTGAGAATGGTTTTGGAGTCGAAAATATGAGAGGAGGGCTTGGTATTTATAGGGAAAGTGAGGGGACAAGGCATTAATGGCCAAGGGACACCTCAAAAGTGGTTTTCTCAAAAGCATGGGCCCTCCCATGGTACTTCCCATAAAGTTAGGCCACATGGGGACCCCCACAAAATAATGCATCCTCTTTAGTCGAACATCCTTTAAAATATCTCATGACATCATCATGACACAGTTATGATGTCATTAAACATACTGAAACCCTAAAACTGTATTTTTACTATTCACTGAAAATTCAACTTTTTCAGAAAAATCCCAAAATTTCACCTTAACCAAATATCAATGATCTGATTTCAAAAATGAACTCCATTTTATAAAAATAATTTTCTAAATATTTTTAATTTATTTTTTAAATAAATACACTATTCACCAAAATTCATTATTTTTAGAAAAAACCCCAAAAATTACCTTAACATAATATCGATGCTCTGAGTTCAAAAATGAAATCCATTTTATAAAAATAATTTTCTAAATATTTTTAATTTAAATTTTAATTAAAAAACACTATTTACCCGAAAAAACTAATACTTGAATAATAATTTATGAAACCGTTTTTTAACCATTTTATTGAATCACATTACTTAAATCAATGTGCCTAGATTATATTAATACTTTCTTTAAGTGAGATTACTAATCCATTTGGTCACATTACTAATCCTAAGCATAAAATCACTATTCATAATTTACTATTCATCAAAAATTGAGTTGATCTTATTAGACTCTAAATTCCATACTGAACATATTTGTAGAAGACCATTTTTTGAAAATCATTACACATTTTTATTTATTTAAGGTTTACATAAACATTTTTAAAATATCCTTTCTCTAAAATTCATCAAAAGTATGCATACTATATTTATCTGGTCATTTGAAAATTCATAAACTTCATCATAAGAAGAAATTCCAATTTTTATTTAAAACAAAGGATTACACAAGGCAGTTATGGTCTCCTTACATAGCCCCTTATCACACTAGCATAGGACCTAAGTGTAAGGTGTGCTAAGGTTAGAGAATCTGAGGGAGGCTCGTCCAACATCGCACGAGTAGTAATTTCTATCAGTTTGAACTTCTCGCGAAGGCGATCCCGTTCTAGCTTCACACGATGAAGTTCAGCTTGGGTTTGGTCCAGAGCAAAGCCCAGTGGTTCTACCTCCTTCCCAAGTTCTGTTAAATGGGCTTCGATCGGGCCAAGACTACTGGGTGAGGCCATCGAATCTTCTTTCTATATTAATTAACCAAGATTACTTGTATTTAGAGACAATAATCAAAACGTTTAGTTTCCAGCGGTCATATTGACCAATGGTCATATAATAGTCAAAAACCAATGGTATCATTTTAATTATACTCATGTTATCAAATGAAACATTTTTGTTGAGTATAAAAATAAAATAAAATAACACATAAAATTAGGAAACAAGATTTATTCAAAATTTCGGGTCGTTACAATCTTCCCCCCTTAAGAAATTGCGTCCTCGCAATTTTTAAAATTAGGTTTTGAAATTTCATTGAAAGTCCCACATCGGAAAAGGATTCAGTAAAACTATTACTTTAAAAGAAAGAAAGTGAAGTATGAAGGTCACCCGAGTTAGCCCGCACTGGGATTCCATATAAGAAAACATGGACATGGAAGAAAAACAAAGGGTCAAGTTCTAAGGGAGAGTGATAGAGAACATGATTAGGAGAAAGTTAACCATAAGAAAATCCCAAACTTATGATGTGTGTAAACGGTCATTGATTACCTAGTAGGAAACGTAAAGCAACAACGTTTTTGTTTTACGTTCCTTTTCATAATTTTGAGGAATTCATTTACTACATAGAACAAAAACATAAGAAAATATACCTACCTTCATGTAGAGTTTCATCCTTTAATAAGTTTCTACCAAAACTAATCTTTTCTCCCAATGATGAGCATTCAAAACTACTTGGTCTCATCAAAACACAAGAATCATCTTCTAGGGAATCACATAATCCACAAAAGATTAACTATCTATTTCTTCTATCTTTAAACATTATCCCAAAATAGAAAGGGTAAGGTAAAACAACTCTTCAAAAAGAAAGAATCCCATAGGAAGGGAAACTATTTTTAAATCTTCAAAGTTCCATGGTACTACCCAAAGTTCATCATAGACCATCCCATAAATAACGGTCCTTAAAATTCCTCAAAATAAACCAAACTAAGATTGAAACCCAAATACAAGAGGGATTTGATAACATAGTCTTCCAAAATAAACTTCATTGTTCATCTCCAAACAACATCAACCACACCTAACATCTTATAAAAAAAGTAGCTAACCTAAACATATTTTACCCAAGATAGGTTAATCATTCCCATAAGTAACCTAAATTACTATAAGTCCACCTTAAGTTCATTGATTCTTCAAAATATAAGTCAACCTTACTCCTCAATGAAAATACCGTAGTAATCTATTTACCTCGATCATATAGGGTCCTCAAAATAGTGAACGTCTTCCAAAATAATAATCATCTTTTAATCCCCTAATCATCTCTGTCGTATTAATACGGAAATCGTAGCATTTCCTATCACATTGGTTGTTGGTACATGTTCTTCCATTTCCCACCATTAACTAAGAAAAGAAACTATAAATAGGGGCTTAAATACTTAGCCAATAATCATGAAAAGAAACTTAAAGCATATAAGGATAAATTGTAGTTGAAAATTATACCCTAACTTGTGATCCCCTAGGTTCCCATCTAGGTTATCCATGATCATATATTCTTATGTGAACCTTTATTTTATTTTATCTTTATTCCTTTAACAATGGTTCATACTAAGCTTATGAATTTACCAAAGCATATCCCCCGGGAGTGTCGTAACCAAGAGTTCAGCAAGGCCTGTTGTCGTGTACCAGTTCCCGTTCGAGTCTAGCTCAAAGCGGTGTTTTCAGGTTTTACCCCTATGTACATCTGTGCCAGAGCCACCTCTACCTGCTCGTATCCAGACAGGGATGTATTTGCTTGGAAACCCCTTACTCAATACTCACCAAAATACGAGGAAGATTTCCTATATTTAAACTTTTCTATAAGGTTCTTCCTAGAGTTTTCATATCCTAATTTCCACAAATAACTAAACCACCCTTTGATACCAACTATAGCATCCTGCCTTTTTATCACATAAACTTTCATTACATTTTACAAAACTGAGGATCTTTAAGGTTTAGTGTCTTGGAAACTAGGAACTTAAAACATGAAAACATAAAACATTCTTCTTAAACACTTGAAAGGCTTCTCCTCATGTTCACCCTAGGCTCATTACTGCATCTCATAACCTGGGGACATACATCAAAAGAAAGGGTGAGTAGAAGGCCCAGCAAGGGAAACAAGTGAAACATTTTACATATGAACTTGAGATACATCAATAAAGTCATGAAAAGAACTTTAAGGCATGAAAATGAAATCATGAGGCATATCATAATAAAAATAAAACTTTTTCATAACTTGAAGATGTGGCTACATCATTTAACATAGACAATCATGAACATATCACCAAGGTCTATCCCCAAGGTGTCATTTGAAAATTACCAAGGTTATTCACCAAGGTATTGTGAAAATTGTAATCTCTAGTGGTTACATCATTACCCAATGCATTGGAGCGCTATCAGGGCGCACCCTTAAATTTACCTTTATTATCATGTGAGCCACATATATCATCATCAAAAATTTCATAAATAACCCATATAGCATAAAATAAATGGGTTTCATTTCATAATCATAACGTTTTAAAAACTGCTTTAAAGACAAGATCTTTACATCACTTTAAAACCCACAAAAAAGGAAGGTGGGTCTCATGTATGTAAATCCCAGAATTTAAAATAGAACATTTTGGTATATATGTGAATTCCCGTTTAGAAGAAAGAGCTTTGAGTATTCACTTAATAATATAAAAGAACTTTAGAAAAAGAGAGAGACATTTTGAGACGGAAATTCTGCAGCATAACGGCTATGTTACGAGGTTTTAGAAGACATTAAAAAGAGAGGTAAAATGGGTCAAACATTCACAAATGACCCATAAAATAGTATATGGACAGAATAAGAAGGATACATGATCATGGTAATGAAATTTCAAAGACATACGATTTTAAATGAAAAACATGGAAGGAAGACAAAAATTAGATTTCTCTTATGAAAGTTCGGCAGCCTAACGACGTTACTTAAACTTCAACAAAAATGATTTGAAAAGATCAAATAGGGTTTCTAATCATGTGAAAATAAGAGTTAAGTATGATAGATATAGAGATAATTCCCCAACATAACAAAAAGGAGCTTGAAAGAATTGACATGAAAGTAGAACTTCAAAACGAGAAGGGTGAAGAACCACTTAAAAATTCAGCAGCCTAACGACGCCACTTAAAACTTCAAAATACTAAATTGAAGAGATAAAATGGGGTCTCTCATCATATGAACATAAGAGTCCAGTATGATAGATATAGAGATAATTCCCCAACATAACAAAAAGGAACTTGAAAGAATTGACATGAATGTAGAACTTCAAAACGAGAAGGGTGAAGAACCACTTAAAAATTCGGCAGCCTAACGGCGCCACTTAAAACATCAAAATACTGAATTGAAGAGATCAAATGGGGTCTCTCATAATATGAACATAAGAGTCCAGTATTATAGATATAGAGATCATACCCCAACATAACAAAAAGGAACTTGAAATAATTGACATGAAAGTAGAACTTCAAAACGAGAAGGGTGAAAAACCACTTAAAAATTCGGCAGCCTAACGGCGCCACTTAAAACTTCAAAATACTGAATTGAAGAGATCAAATGGGGTCTCTCATCATATGATCATAAAAGATCAGTATGATAAATTTAGAGATCATACCCCAACATAATAAAAAGGAACTTGAAAGAATTGACATGAAAGTAGAACTTCAAAACGAGAAGGGTGAAGAACCACTTAAAAATTCGGCAGCCTAACGACACCACTTAAAACTTCAAAATACTGAATTGAAGAGATCAAATGGGGTCTCTCATCATATGATCATAAAAGATCAGTATGATAAATTTAGAGATCATACCCCAACATAATAAAAAGGAACTTGAAATACTTTACATGAAAATAGATCTTGAAAAATGAGAAGGGAGAAAGAATCCGTTACAAAAATTTCGGCAGCCTAACGACGCCACTTAAAACTTCATAAAACGAAATAATGAGAGCAAGAGGGGATATCTCATTATATGAACATGAAAAGTTCAGTAATAGTATTATAAAAGAACATCCTCTAACATAAGAACATGGAGCATAAAAGGAATGACATAAAAGAGATTACTTGAAATGAAAGAGAGAGGTCGAATCCCTTACCTTAAAATGTAACTCTTAAAACTCAAAGGTTGGGACCTTGAGGGCTTGGGGGCACCTTGGGAGGACTCCTTGGGAGGTAAGGAGACCAGAACTTCGTTGAGGATGGTTTTGGAGTCGAAAAGATGAGAGGAGGGCTTGGTATTTATAGGGAAAGTGAGGGGACAAGGCATTAATGGCCAAGGGACACCTCAAAAGTGGTTTTCTCAAAAGCATGGGCCCTCCCATGGTACTTCCCATAAAGTTAGGCCACATGGGGACCCCCACACAATAATGCATCCTCTTTAGTCGAACATCCTTTAAAATATCTCATGACATCATCATGACACAGTTATGATGTCATTAAACATACTGAAACCCTAAAACTGTATTTTTACTATTCACTGAAAATTCAACTTTTTCAGAAAAATACCAAAATTTCACCTTAACCAAATATCAATGCTCTGATTTCAAAAATGAACTCCATTTTATAAAAATAATTTTCTAAATATTTTTAATTTATTTTTTTAAATAAATACACTATTCACCGAAAATTCATTATTTTTAGAAAAAACCCCAAAAATTACCTTAACATAATATCGATGATCTGAGTTCAAAAATGAAATCCATTTTATAAAAATAATTTTCTAAATATTTTTAATTTAAATTTTAATTAAAAAACACTATTCACCCGAAAAAACTAATACCTGAATAATAATTTATGAAACCGTTTTTTAACCATTTTATTGAATCACATTACTTAAATCAGTGTGCCTAGATTATATTAATACTTTCTTTAAGTGAGATTACTAATCCATTTGGTCACATTACTAATCCTAAGCATAAAATCACTATTCATAATTTACTATTCATCAAAAATTGAGTTGATCTTATTAGACTCTAAATTCCGTACTGAACATATTTGTAGAAGACCATTTTTTGAAAATCATTACACATTTTTATTTATTTAAGGTTTACATAAACATTTTTAAAATATCCTTTCTCTAAAATTCATCAAAAATATGCATACTATATTTATCTGGTCATTTGAAAATTCATAAACTTCATCATAAGAAGAAATTCCAATTTTTATTTAAAACAAAGGACTACACAAGGCAGTTATGGTCTCCTTACATAGCCCCTTATCACACCAGCATAGGACCTAAGTGTAAGGTGTGCTAAGGTTAGAGAATCTGAGGGAGGCTCGTCCAACATCGCACGAGTAGTAATTTCTATCAGTTTGAACTTCTCGCGAAGGCGATCCCGTTCTAGCTTCACACGATGAAGTTCAGCTTGGGTTTGGTCCAGAGCAAAGCCCAGTGGTTCTACCTCCTTCCCAAGTTCTGTTAAATGGGCTTCGATCGGTCCAAGACTACTGGGTGAGGCCATCGAATCTTCTTTCTATATTAATTAACCAAGATTACTTGTATTTAGAGACAATAATCAAAACGTTTAGTTTCCAGCGGTCATATTGACCAATGGTCATATAATAGTCAAAAACCAATGGTATCATTTTAATTATACCCATGTTATCAAATGAAACATTTTTGTTGAGTATAAAAATAAAATAAAATAACACATAAAATTAGGAAACAAGATTTATTCAAAATTTCGGGTCGTTACATCATGAAGGTATTCTTGATGATTACAAAGCTATTCCTCATCCTCAAAGTGATATTTTTAGTTATAAAATAGCCCTAACTGAGTTTACTAGTGATGTAATTCCTATAAGTCTAATTGAAACAGAACTGGATGGAGAATGCAGGTTATTGTTTAAGTTTATCCAGCACCAACTTTGTCCCGAGAAATGGGATTTTGCCTCATTAAAATATCAGTATGTTTATTTGTTTCATATTATGAAAGAGGGAAACAATATAAATTTTTGTAGATATCTCATGGTACATATAAGTCATATGATAAATCCTCAGTCTAATTCAACATCCCTATTTTATTATAAGTTTATTTCTGTAATTATGAAAGTTAAAGGAGTTGTAGATGAAGTAGAAGAAACTGTAACTGACTTGTGATGGATTTTTCATTACAAAATCCATATGAAAAAGGATAATAATTAGCTAGAATGCCTAGAAAAGATAGTGGGTAGAAGATAATGATAATATCTATGAATATTTTGATCCTTTTCAACACCCTACTAGTCTAAATTATGTGGTTGACCCTAGTCTAGGACCGGATGAAGTTGGGGAGTTTTTAGATGAAGTGGAAGAAGACGAGGCAACTAAAGGAAGTGGTTCTTCTATTGATGATAGGAGTGATCTAGATATTACTGAAATCCCTAAAGGAATTTTTTAATGCTCTCCTACCCCCAAAGGTTCTTCCTTTTAAATAACCTCTCCTAGATGATTATTCTGATGAGGACATAGAGGAATATGGAAATAATGAGTATTCTAGTGAAAGTGAAAGTGAAGATGATGATGAATCTAGTGAAGAAGAGGACAGAGATGAGAATTAGAAAGGTGAAGTAGAAGAGGAAGAAAAAGAAGATGAATATGAAGAGGAAGAAAGTGGCAGTGAAAGTGATTCAAGTTAAGAATAAGAAAAAGTTGGTGGTGAAGCTAAACCTCCTATTAGGATCAAGGCCCTATTATAGAACCTATAGATCATGATGAAATTGTTTTAGTAGAAAAGGAATCAGTGGAGGATTCTCAAAAGGCTCATGAGTCAATTATAGTTGAAGAGGAAGCTCCAGTTGTTCAAGTGCAAGAACTTGTTTATGCTAGGAAGAGAGCATCTGTTGAGGGGGACCAAGAGGCTCGAAGAGTTAAAATTTATACTCTCACTCTTTATGTTTTGGTCGTTGAAAAATAGGAAAAATACCCTGGATATGTCACTCATGGATTAGAACATCAAGATTCAGATATTGAGGAATATGATCCTAAGGGACCATTGGTAGAAGAAGTGGATCATTCTCAAAGATTTCCAGTTGGAATAGATTTGGAAATAACACCTATTCTAGCAGTAGCTCCTGCTCCTTCTCCCTTAGTTGCACCTGTGCCTATAGATTATGTGACCCAATATGACTTAAATGTTTTTAAATAGGAATTGTGTTTAGTGGTTAGAGGTATCCTTCAACCTCAACCAGTACCAATGTATCATATTAGTGAAACAGATGCTACTATGCTTGTAGAGAGAGTTCTATCCTAGATTCAACCACAAATAGTTTTAGAACTTCAAGCAGTGAGATTGGAAAATAAGAGGTTAAGTGATGAGTTTTCTACACTCATCCCTTTTGTTAAAGTTATGTAAACTTAGTATAGAGAGTCTTTGGAAAAGTAGTGAAAATCCTTGGAGATACCACTTCTGAGTCTTCTCAGGATGTTTGTCCTCCTTCTTTAACTCTTTATTTGACTATTTTAAGATCAGTTGTCAAAGATGTATTAAATAATTACTCAACCTATGCTGCTCCTATTTCTCAGTCTCCCGATAGTGATATGATCAGATCAGTGATCCAAGAAGAGCTATATACTATGATGGGTAGCTCAGATCAGGAGATCCTAAGAAAAATTAAACATAACAATGACCATGTTCATGATATGGTAAGGTTTTACATGAAAGGGGCCATTAATGCTCAATAATAGATCACTAGAAAAGTAGATTTATACTTTAAAAGGATCTATACCAAACATCAGCTGGATAGTCACTTTAAGTAATTGGTTGAAAATTTGAGGATACCTCCTGTTACCCAAGCATTTAAGGAACAAGTGAAATAGCTCAAGGAGTTAACTTCTACAATTCAAATGTTTATGGAGAATAATGATGATTTCACAAAGAATATGGAGAAAGGTGGGTAGATAATCATGGATTTTATAAACCTTTTTAATCTTCACATGCATCATCAAAGTACTTATATTGTAGCACCAGAGGCATTCCCTATTCAACTAGTGATTGTGAATTTGCCTTCAGGCTCAATCTACTGATCTATTGATCCTCAATTCAGAGCTTCTGTTACTAGAAATACTTTTTCTCCTCTTCCTACAACCCTTCAACCATTTCCCATTTCTGTAGAACATGCTCTTAGTCATCTATGGCATGTGATATATAGAGAACTTATAGCCTCTACCTCTTTTACTCGAAGTATTACCCCTCCTGTACCTTCTGGAGTTCCCCTTCCTCAGCTTTATACAACAACCCCTTCTACACCTACTGTTCCTCCATCTACTTCTATTGATAAGGGAAAATCAGTCATGGACCCTTATTTGGAGAAGCATTTATTTTGGATTTATCTTTGATAAGGATGTATTTATAGGATTTTCCACATCCAATGTACTCTCTTTTTATCATGAAATGAATTATCTATTTTCATCTATTATATGTTATTTATCTTTTCTTATTTGTTCTTGTTTTGATAATCTCAAAATGGGGAGAACTATGAGATGAAATTTCATTTTATTTGATTTTCTTTATCCAATAATTTAATTTCTCATGTTTTGTATGTCATGTTAATCAAAACAGTTCTTTTTTACTTTGACCATTATGAATGTATTATTAATGCCATGATTTGTGATCATCAAAAAGGTGGAGATTGTTGGCCTCCTTTAGTTTTAATGCTCATAAATCATGATTCATCATGATTTATCAAGTTTAATTATGTTTACTCATGTTTACTTATCATTTCAATATACTCTATTAGTATTTCATATCATAAGATAGGTTGCCATTATTTGACGAAGTATGAGTCACTATTAAGGCAGACTCACTATCACCATTCAAGCTAACACATCATTAGAATGGACTTACTGTTGGAAAAAAACTGGCTAAATATGATCTACCATTGATATGGACCTACCAATAATATGTCTCATTGTCAACTATACCACTATCAGCACATATGCTGAATTTTGACAAAGGAAAGGACACCATTGGTTTCAAGATAATGACATGATGAGATACCAATGGCATCCAAATTTTCTCAAAGTATGAGTCGCCAACGTATAAAGTCACTGATGCACTGAGTCACCATTGCATCAAACTACCGACAAAGTGACTTAATAATGTTCATAATTTTTTGTAAGTATAAGATACCGATAGTATGATTCATTGTTAAGAAGACCTACCATCAGAGTGACATACCATTCTTGAGTCACCGCTACTTGAATCTTCAATACTATTTTCAGAATGCACTAAGTCTGAGACACCGTTCCTAACCTACCGTTCCTGAGACACTGTTCAAAGACACCGTCAATTCTTACTTTGTCATTTAAATTTAAATTTCGTTCTAATAGACATATTTTTGAAACTTAGTACTTCCAATTAATTTAATGACTTTGTATATCTTTTGTAGACAACATTTAATCGATGTCAGACTCTAGTATGAAGTATGAGGTACCTAGAAATGATCGAGAACATGATTTTTGTTGGCTATAGTGTATAAAAAGGAATATCTGATCAAAAATCTAAGAGAGGGGGTGGAACTGCTCATACGCCTAAGAAAAACACAAAGAACTGCTTGTTGTGAAAACACAAAGATACTACTGAGAGATTAAACCAAATAAAATCTTTCTCTAACAAAAAAAAAATAGAGGAGAATCGTTACTCAATCAAACTACTACCTCACTAGAAACATAAGAAATAAGATCCACCGACACTCTGTTTTACTGTCTATTACTAGAAGTTGAATCAAGCTGCATTTCAACACAACTTCGAGGAGTCACAAGCTGCATTGACAATCACACAAAGCCTTATAAATCTCTTATCATTATTTATGCTCCGATTGTGTATTTTTTTTACATTATGAGTAGTGTGTGTATCTTTTTCCTATGAACACACACTGAATCCTATGTAAAAATAGAAGATACACTGATATATTCAGAAACCATATTTTTAAGCCTTACACTCCCACAGATAATAGTGGAAGAGGTCCCTACATGTCCTGTTTGTTTTTAGAATTCCCACAAAAATTATGGAAGAGGTCTAGTTGACCTGGATAGTTGTGTATACTATTGTTTACCTTGATCCAGGGTGTGGATCAAAGTTTATTTATATAAAATTCTTGGTGGAGGGTGATCACCAAGTGGGGAGGATTAAGTCTCTGCTTGAGACCTAACCTCTTATTTTATTTCTGCTATGTTATTTCAAGTTTATTTTTATCTGCTATGTTTATTAAATTAGAAAAATTCACTTTACATTGATAGTTAATCTTAAATAGTGTTTATATTAGAATTTGAATTAGTAGATTGATTTCAAAAGTTAAAATAATAATCCATATTGTTTTAACTGAGAACTAATCACTCTTCGAGGAGTCTTTTAAAATATCAAAACTTTTATAAATATGATACTTTGTTTAACTGGATCTTTTTTTATTTCAAATTGGGGAACTTTCAAGTAAACATTTTTGACAATTTTTTTATAGGAACTCAATTCACCCCCCTCTTGAGTCTCCTACCCAACCAACAAAATCCTATTTCTAGCCCATTTAAAATTGTGACTTGTAGTAGTGAAAAGACACCCATAACAATATGGGAAAAGATAAGTATTAATTTATCAATTCTAACTTGGGAATGGTAAATACTATTCATAGATGTTATTTTAGCACTGGCCTTTATTAGTGTCTTAAAAATCACTTTTTATATGCTAATAAAATTCATTCTGATAGGTGATAAAACTCGATTTTGTAGTAGTGAACTCAAACCACAGAGTGACTCCATTAATTAATTATATTAAAAAATGATGGAAAATGCCTTTATGATTGCATTACTTATTATATAATTATGGATAATTAATAACTTATAACATTTGGTTATAGTGAATAAAAACTTAACTAAATAAATCCAAAATTAAATTGGGGTTTTGTCTCGAATTCTCATACTACAATCATATTTCACATTAAAAATCATAGAAATTAATGCCATATCTGATTATTGAAATTAACACTTCATATCATCATTTTTGAGGAGAATTATTTTTGTGTCTCGTCATCTTCACTGCCCCTCATTTATTACTCCTCCCATCCCCCCCTCTTCACTTCCCTGCCCGTTATCATAACATGTCTGATTATCTTCGTAACATGCTTAATAATTACTGAAAATATCAATCCATTCCATACAAACAATTGAATGATGATACATGGTGATGAATATGTCATTGTATTCCTTCCCAGCCATATATTTGATTAAATACGCCATCTATTTTATCCCCTACGACGGTATGTGAGTGTCGATCACCCAACCACCCTCTCCGGTGACCAATTCTATTTGTTCACATGGCCGAAGGACAATTCCAGATCTGTTGGCCATGGATGCTTGATGAAGAAGAAACATTCTCCTTCCCCTACTAGCTTCCTCATATCAATGATTACAGGTGAAAATAATCATTCTTTTTACCCTTATCTCTTCTATACTTTCATTTTAAACTGTACTTAACATAGTTTGCTACTATAAGAGAGCTTTTTAGAAGATGTTCCTGTGGAGAATGCACCAGAATTCATCTTATACTTATGACTGTCCAGATTTGAAAACTTATATAACTTCACCAAGGATGATATTATTCAATACTTATTATTTAGGATACCATAAATATGATCAAACCATGATGATATATTCTTTATACTTACTACCTAGGATATTCTAACACATTCCTAAAATTCATCAATGATGACCCTCTTTTTCTTATTTGTATTTGAAAACCAATTGAGGAACCATTCAAGGATGAAAACTTCTTCATATTTGTGATCAAGAATTGATAGAACTCACCTCTTCTCATGTTATCCCCCTAAGAACTTGGTTTGCCATCAATTCCTTACATTATAAGAATAGATAAAATAAAAAATGATTAAGGAAATGTTGCATATCTTCCTTACTTATTAATGTGAATAGGAAGGTTGGATTATTTTCTCAATGAAGTTGGTCCAATTCTTATAGTATTCATGATTTCACATCTGAACATATATTATAATTTATATTGGTGTAGAAGGGATCTATTCACATTACATTCTGATTTTTGTGGAGATTTTTTTCCTTATTAGCCTTCATGGACGATGCAATCTTAACCTTCTTAAGGATTGTTTCTTATTATAGAAGAATATCAAATCAATATTTTTCATAATGTCCAAAATTTTATAACATGATGGAGTTATTTTAACCTTAAAATCCTCCAGTGAAGATTGTGTACCAGTAGAAACCATCTCCTTCTTTTATAAAGTCTGAATATGTATCTTCTCAAAATTGGCCAAATAAACTTCTAATTCCATGCATCTCATATTGTGGTTTTTATGACCTTCAATCATAATCACCTACTCTTCAAAAATATCCATTATTCCTTAAAATTAATCTTCATAAAGCTTAATTTTTTTAAACAAATATTCTTGTTCCATGATATTTTAAGATTTTACATCCAATTTCAAATCATTGAGATCAATAATATTTTTCAAGTTCAGATATCTTTTCATCTATTCTTTTTGAATTCAAAATAATTAATATTATTAATATTTATTATTGAATATAATAATATTATTAGTTATACATATATAGATAATAATACTAAGTATTAATATGAATAACAAATAGTAAATATTGCTTTTGGTAGATAATTTTATAATAGTAAGTCACTTATTAAAAAAAAGAGCAATACTCTATAAATGATAACAGTAAAGCACATAAAACATGTATCATAAATATAATATCAATATAATCTATGAATGTGGCCTAAATTCTCCTTTTTCCCACATCCAGAAATATATAGGATGCGTCCAGACTATGTCTATCTATGTCTCTACTCTGGAATACACTGCTTCTGTATATCATCATCGACACCCACCTCTACATCCTCCTATGTGACAGGTGGTAGATGTACAGTCTCACTGCCTATACCCTATCCTTCTGCTAAGGATAGTGGATGTTGGTTGGAACTCTCACCAACATATGAAGAATATAGCTTTTGTGATATAGATGTCTACATAACAGGGCATAATAAAGCATCCAGCTTAGACCAGTCAATGTCTATATCTACCTATGGATGTGACTAAGAAGCTGGAGGAGTATCTGTATGATCATGATGAACACCCTCCTCTTGTGTAACATCCGCATCCATAATAGGGTTTTTACCCCTGGTACATCTGTATTAGGCTCAAATGCCACATCATTGTGTGGTGGATCAAAGAAAATTCCATGATAAATCTTATTCATTAAAGGAATAAACTCTTCCACAATGTTGTGAAAATATGTCTGGTCAAATGCGTCTCCCTCTACTGTATGGGAGATGTGAAGAAGAAAAGTGATACGATCATCCTAAGAAAAAAAATCCGTTGTTAAGTAATGTTAATAAAAAATATGTTCAACAGTGGAAGAAAGAATGAATACCAACTGATAAAATCCCCATCTATGTCATGTTAGAAATCTTATTGGGGACATGCAGTACCGGGACACACAATCCAGCGGATCCAATAAATGCAAACATAATGTCCCCGCACCTCATAACTGGGACTCCTATCGTCTTTCCCATAGATTAATATACCTGAAATGATATCTCCCTCAATCAAAGTCTCTCTTCCCTGAAATATTTAGGGAATGGAATGAAGGTAACTGACTGGACGGGCCGAGAATGAGTTGAAGGAATATAAAAAACCTCATAACACTAGTGCAGAAAACGTTTTTTACGTCGGTTATTTTTTATTATTTACGTCGGTTTTTAGGCGACGTTAATACGGACGACGTTATAAATAACATTTTTTACGTCGGTTATTTAAAACCGACGTAATATCCCTAACATCACGGTGGTTATCACGTCGGTTCATATAATAACCGACGTGATAAATATGCGCGGGGGGCTTTATCACGTCGGTTATTCCCTAAACCGACGTGATAAAACGCCTGGGATATCGTTTATCACGTCGGTTATGTCATAACCGACGTGATAAACCCTTCCCCTGGCCTATTATCACGTCGGTTATTTAGGAAACCGACGTGATAAAAAGGCCTGGGAAACGTTTTAGCACGTCGGTTATCCAATAACCGACGTGGTAAATCGATTACCAGGCCTTTTAGCACGTCGGTTATATTAAGAACCGACGTGATAAAATCCCCGGGAACGGTTTATCACGTCGGTTCTAGAAAAACCCGACGTGATAAACCCCTACCGATTTATTTACCACGTCGGTTATAAAATAACCGACGTGAAAGAATTTTTTTTTTAAATAATTGCACTGCTCTCACCAAAAAGCAACCAGAAACCAAACAAAAATAACCATGCCAGCCCTCCCCCAAGCCCCAACTGAACCCCACCCTCATCTATACCCACCTAACAACCTGGCCAGCCCTCCCCCACCACAACCCTTGGACACCCCCCACCCCTTGGACAGCCCCCCCACCCTCATTTACACCCCCACGACCCCTAGTACAGCCTCAAACACCCATTGTACACCCCTCCCATATCCCTTGGACACCCTCCACCCCTTGGACACCCCCCACCCCTTGGACAGCCCCCCCACCCTCATTTACACCCCCAAGACCCCTAGTACAGCCTCAAACACCCATTGGACACCCCCCCACACCTTGACAGCCCTCCCAGACCCCTTGGACACCCCCCCTCATTTACACCCAACCGGCCCCTTGGACAGAACTCCCAGACACCTTGGACACCCCCCACCCCTTGGACACCCCCACCCCTTCGACAGCCCCCCCACCCTCATTTACACCCCCCGAACACTAGGACAGCCCCAAACACCCCTTGGACACCCCTCCCATATCCCTTGGACACCCCCCACCCCTTGGACACCCCCCACCCCTTGGACAGCCCCCCACCCCCTGGACACCCCCCCGACCCCTTGGAAACCCCCCTACCCCTTGGAAACCCCCCCATCCCCTTGGACAGCCCCAAACACCCCTTGGACACCCCTCCTATATCCCTTGGACACCCCCCACCACTTGGACACCCCCCACCCCTTGGACAGCCCCCCCCCACCCTCATTTACACCCAACCGACTCCTTGGACAGCCCCAAACACACCTTGGACACCCCTCCCATATCCCTTGGACACCCCCCACCCCTTGGACACCCCCACCCTCATTTACACCCCCCCGACCCCTAGGACAGCCCCAAACACACCTTGGACACCCCTCCCATATCCCTTGGACACCCCCCAAACACCCACCCACCCCCTTGGAACCTCTCCCCCCATACCAAAATCCAGACCAGAAAAACCATCAACAGTAGACCAAAACAAGAAGTAGAGAAAAATTAAACATTCACTTATATAACATTCAAAACTTACACTGTCAACTTCAAAAAAAAACTAAATCCAACCTAAACGACTATGAAATACACAATTACATTGACAATATTCAAAATTACATTTTACATTACAAACAACTAAAAGTCAATCAAACCTGTAAAATAATTTGACCACTCCACTTGTAAGTGTTTGATATCTTCAGCAGTAAAGGGTTGAGGGTCATCAAAAAGCTACAAAGGAAAAGGATAGTAGTCAACGTGTATAATGAATAAATCAAATTGAAATATTATGAGAAAGAGGAAATCTTACCAGGTCAAAACTCAGAACTGTCCCAGTTGTTATTATTTCATATATAAATCTTAACATGTAATATCCGCATTCGATGATGCCTTGTTGCTCATGAAATTTCTGTTTGAATGAGTGTAAATTCAATATATTATTTTTATGTAATAAATCAAAATGTACAAATTATAAATGGATATTTACCTTCGCATGTACATATTTGATCTTGTAATTCCTTTTCTTTGCGCTTTTTCGAAAGTGGACCCATGCCCTGTTAGAAAATAATACGAATGGGGTAAATTTAAAATTCATTATAATATATAAAACTATTGTGAAATTGAAACTTACGTTTCCAATATATTCTTAAAACTTTCTCGCACATCATCATGGAGAGAGCATATCCAATAAAGTGTTTTCTCCCTAGGGCAAAAAACCCCTAACATCCAATGATCCCTGAGAAAAGGAAATTTAACGTTAGTGGTTTTTTATGTTAAAAGATAATTAACTCTTTGAGAGGGATGTGTTTCATACCTCTCACAAAAAGGAATCATCCAACACTGTGTGATTACATTCTTTTCAAATCTATCAGCAATATAAAGCATTCTTTGTTCCTCATCCAATGCACATGCTTCAGGGGAAATCAATTGTGGGTCCAAGAATCCATATACATCTGTCAGCTCATTCCTCTCACAAATTTTATACATATACCTAATACAAAGCAGACATAAGTATACATTTTTAATAAATATAACGCAAGGAAAAGGTGTTAAGACTTACATGATAAAAATTTTCACCACGTTGATGCCCAACTTATCTCCAGTGACAAACTCCATGATATCAGTTTTCATAATCCCCACACATAGTTCACGTCCACAGACATGAGCTTCCATTGTAAAGTCATAATGATCCGCCAACAAATTTGAATATCTTGACAATTTGTCAAGACTGCTAGTATCTGCATCTGATGTCATAGCTATCTGTCTTTGTTGTTGTCTATACAGTATTTCTTTACCTTTGAAGTATTCCTGTAAAAATAAATTGAAAAATATATTAGTTTTCAAATGATAAAACATTAATAAAAATATAAAATAAAAGATATAACATCCATACCTCTATGGTAATGAGTCGAAGAAGTCTGGATGGCCAAAGTAAAAAATGGCCGATACTATGTCCAACTGTCGTCACCTCATCTGTAGGTAATGGTATCCGAGCTGATCTATCTATAATATCCTGTACAGTGACCCTCTGATTCTCTACCTCTAACTGTTGATGATGAACTGTATCTCCTATACAATATACCATCCCATATGCAACTATATGATGTTGAGGATCATCAACATACAACTCACAATAAGTAGGTAGCTGCGGCGGAGGAGGAGGATCAAAAATGGGGTCCGCAGGCTGAGGTGGGGGAGTGGGAGCTACTGGGAGAGGTGGAGTGGGAGCTGCACCCTGAAATTGTCTTTGCAAGTCTGCAAACATTAACTGCACCGATGCTCTAATCTTGTCCTCCATTGTCGCATTAATATTATGGACTTCAGCCTCCAAGGATTCTATTTTTTTTATAAACTCCCTCAACGTTAGAAGTTGAGGAACGTGGCAACACTTTTCTTACCGATACACCTGCCGGATATCCTCTTACACGGCCAGGATGTTCGGGCTTTCCCAATGCCACAGATAAAATATCTTCCCTCCCAGATGGTGTAAATGTCCCCTGTGAACTCTGCTCCTCAAGAGAGTCCTGTAATAATTAATTGAACATTTCTATAATGATTGGAAATATATGACGAAAATAGTAAACTTAAATAAATAAAATAGATATCTTACAATCCTCTCAACTACGAGTCTCGATTCTTCCGAAAGATATTGTCCTTTTTTGCCCTTCCGAGCTCTTTTCCATTTCTCATGTCTAGATGGAGGGGATGGAGGGGCCACCTCTCCAGAGCTTGAAGACTCAGCTCTTAGTTGTTGAAATTTTTCTGCCATCATTTGTTCTTCCAATAATGCATACCCTCCCCGAGATAAACTATGAGGGTATACATTTTTAGATTGGATCTCTTGATGAGCTTTCCTTGTTTTCTGTAAATTAAGAATAAGTAATCATTAACAAAACAATAATAAGATCATTTATATAAGAAAGCTTATAAAAGTTTACATTGCCCTTACCAAAAATGATTCTTTTCTTCTACTTTCAAAAAATTCTCTCCATGTGTCTTCATCTATAAAAGGATATATACGACATGGATTCTCACGACTCCTATGACCATAAATGAAATCAGATGAGAGGGTTGATTTGAAATCCCTCCATCTCCTAGCAGCCAACGATAAGCATTTCTTCCTGACTCCTCCAGTGTCAGGAATATCAAATGTCATCTGATAAAAAAGAGGTTAAAAATATTATATATACTAGAAACATTTAAAGAACAGTCAAACAATAGCAAAAGATCTTACCAAAATGGTCTCCCACAGTTGAGAAATTATCGCCTTATCCACACTTCTCCAATCATCATAGAGAATGCTTACTTTGCTCTTAGCCTGAGTTGCTACAAAACCCTTAAAATCTTTAGCATTTGGACCTCTAGGAAGATCATCATCATTAAACTCCACGACTATCCTCTCCTCCTTCGTACGGGCAAGTGATAATTTTGGTAAACGTGTGCACCCACGCTTACCAACCTTTGAACTCTTTTTCGTAATAGGAGCATGTGAATGTTCCTCCCCAGATGTATGACCAATATGCTCATCTCCAGAATCATGTGGCTGATCAACTGATTGATCTGTCATTTTCCTTCAAATCAAAAAAACAAACATTAGTTCACAAATAGAAAAGTGTACTAAATTACATAATAGTAAACATTGGTAATATGGTAAGAATGTTAAACAATGATAAACATGGTAAACACAGGCAAAAGGTTGCCAAGGAGTTGGCCCAAGAAAGCTGAAAAGTGGACTCACTGATGCCACCGGCCGGCCGCTGGCTCACCACCGGCCGGCCGGTGGACCAGACAGCCTTCCTCTGTCTGGACCACCGGCCGGCCGCTGGATCACCACCGGCCGGCCGGTGGACCAGACAGAGAGCCTTCCTCTCTGTCTAAACCACTGGCCGGCCGCTGGCTCCTCACCGGCCGGCCGCTGGTGATCCAGACAGAGAGGAAGGCTCTCTGTCTGGTCCACCGGGCGGCCGGTGGTGATCCAGCGGCCGGCCGGTGGACCAGACAGAGAGCCTTCCTCTCTGTCTGAACCACCGGCCGGCCGCTGGCTCAACACCGGCCGGCCGCTGGTGATCCAGACAGAGAGGAAGGCTCTGTCTGGTCCAGCGGCCGACCGGTGGACCAGACAGAGCTTTGTTCTGGACCACCGGCCAACCGGTGATCCACCACCGGCCAGCCGGTGCGCCCAGGACTTCTCCTCTTTACGGTTTTTATTGTTTTATCGTTTTGGTTTGATACATATTTTAATAAGTAAAAAATTTACAGTATCTAACATTATATGAAAAAACTAAATGTAAACAAGAAATAAACTTGTGTTACCTGTAATTTTAGGAATGTACAGTTGGATTGTTTTCCCAAATTCCTTCGTCGTGATCGTTCCTTATGGCACAAACCATGTCTTCAACATACTCATCATTATGTTCTGTTAATCTTTCCATGGAAGTAGGGATCTCACATAAATCAGCATCTTCATCAAATTCATCCTCACCAACATATTGGTTTTTCCCTTGTAAAACAACAGCCCACTGCATATCTGATTGATCTACTACATAGAAAATTTGTTTGGCATGTGTTGCCATTATAAAAGAATCAGCTGTGTCTTCCAATCTATTCAGATTAACAAGTGTCATTCCAAATTCATCGTGTCTGACACTGTTGTTACCGATAAACCATTTACAGTTAAAAAAGGGAACTTTAATTTTAAAGTAATCAGCCTCCCATATGTCTTCAATCACTCCATAATATGCACTTGATGCCAAAATTGGGTTTCTGTCCTTAGCACTCGAAAAATGCATTGCTTCTGCAAACACCAATACACCACTATTCTGAACTGCACTTCTGTTGTCCTGAGCTTTCGTATGAAATGTATAGCCATTAATGTCATAAGCGGACCATGTTATCACATTTAAAGATGGACCACCCACTATCCATTTTAATGTCTCTGATACATCTGATCTACCAAGCAAGGTCTTTTTAAACCATGGCAAAAAAGTTTTGTTGTGCTCATTCAAAATCCACATTTCTTTCTTCTTTGGATGACATTGTTTCAACTCATTAATATGCAATGTGATATACGGTTGAACATCAGCTATGTTATTCAAGATGTATGATTCTAACTTCTTCATATGTTCAGCTGACAGTGATTTGACTTTCAAGCCACGAATCCCCTTTCCCTCATTATTAACCCGTTCATGGCGAGATGGAGGCAAACCTATGTGTTGCGCCGTAGCCAAGTAGCTCGTACAAAACTCTGCTACCTCCTCAGAAATATACTTTTCAATAATGGAGGCTTCAGGTCGATATGGATTTTTAACATATCCCTTTAATATTTTCATATACCTTTCAAAAGGATACATCCAACGAAGATATACAGGTCCACAAAGCCTTATTTCTCGAACCAGATGAATCAGTAAATGCACCATCATATCAAAAAAAGTTGGAGGAAAATACATTTCCAAATGACAAAGTATAAAAATTGCATCCTTTTCCAAAATGTTCAAAGCATTCACATCAATCGCCTTGTTGCAAATTGAATTGAAAAAATAACACAACCTCATTATAGTCTTTCTGACACGGATGGGCAATATTCCACGCAGTGCAACTGGTAGAATTTGTTGCATCATGACATGACAATCATGTGATTTCATACCTATCAACTTCAAGTCTTTCAATGAGACAAAATTTTTTACATTTGAAGAATAACCTTGAGGCACTTTGATATCATGAAGACACTGACAGAAGCTACTTTTCTCCCTCTTCGATAATGTATGACAAGCCGGGGGAAGAAATGTTCGTCTTCCTTTAGGAGTGGGAGCTAACTCCAAACGTATTCCCATTGACAGTAGGTCTAACCTTGCATTCAACCCATCTTTTGTCTTTCCTTTAATATCTAGCAATGTTCCGATAAAAGAATCACAAAAATTCTTCTCCACGTGCATGACATCAATATTATGTTTGACTTCATGATACCTCCAATATGGTAGCTCAAAAAATATTGACCTTTTCTTCCAAATATGTCTATCATTACCAGATTTCTGTGTCTTTCCCAATGTCACATCAAGGTTTTTCACCCTCTCAAAATACAATTCTGGGGATAAAGGTTGAGGAGCAGTATCAAATTCTTGTGAGCCATTGAATGCCTTTTCTAGTCTTCTATAAGGGTGATCCATAGGCAAAAACTTTCGATGACCCATGTACACTGTTTTCCTCCCATGATGCAATTGACAATATGACGTCTGTTGTTCGCAAATTGGACATGCTTTATGCCCTTTAACACTGTATCCAGACAAATTTCCATATGCTGGGAAGTCATTTATAGTGAATAGAAGCACTGCATGCAGTTGAGAATATTCCATTTTATAAGAATCATACACCCTAATACCATCAGCCCATAACAGTTTCAAATCATCAATCAGCGGTGACAAGTATACATCAATATCATTGCCGGGTTGCTTTGGACCAGAGATCATGATACTCAACATGACATATTTGCGCTTCATACAAACTTCAGGAGAGAGGTTGTAAATTACCAATAAAACAGGCCATGAACTATGTGTGCTACTGAGGGTTCGGTATGGATTCATTCCATCTGTGCACAAGCCTAGTCTCAGATTTCTAATTTCATTTCCAAATGTAGGGTACTGGGCATCAATTTTCTTCCATTGTGGACAATCAGCTGGATGACGTATTTTTCCATCACATACCTGCTCATCAGCATGCCATCTTAACCTTTTTGCATCATGTGAATTAGCAAATAAACGTTTGAAACGAGGAATTATAGAAAGATACCAAAATACCTTTGAAGGGAGCTTTGTAATCTCTACATCAGCTTGTGATTTTTCTTTCACCTTATACCGTGATGTCCCACATTTAGGACACTCTTTCAGAAATTCATATTCCTTCCTATATATAATGCAGTCATTCGGACAGGCATGTATTTTCCTGTATCCCAATCCCATCGAGCATAATATTTTTTTGGCCTTATAATGTGAATCTGGAAGATCGTTATCTTTTGGAAGAATGTCTTTCATCAATTGTAGCAGCTCTGTAAAACTTCTGTCACTCCATCCATGTTTCGCCTTCAGGTTAATCAATCTTAACACCGCCGACAAAACCGTAAAATCTGTACAACCAGGATATAATGGTTTTTCGGCATCACCATATAGACGTGCAACTCTCGGTTCTATCTCAATTTGTTCTGCTACAATATCGCGAATCATTTCTTCAATTCCATCGGAGTTACCATCTTGCGATTCATTATCATCAGTGACATTCTGTCCAGTTTCGCCATGCCAAATCCAAGGGTTGTAACTCGGATTGAAACCATGACAAATCAGATGATCTTTTATCTCTCTACTTTTCAACTTCTTCATATTCAGACATTTCAGGCATGGACAGAAAAAAATGTCACTACTTGGAACATTTCGTTTAGAAAATTCCAAAAAGGCATCAACACCTTCCTCATATTCATTTCTCATTCGATGTGCCGTAATCCAACTTCGACTCATTATTACCTATAACAAATAGCAAAAATATATATATTTTTTAGATAAGACAAATATATGTTTATATGAAAAAAATCATAATTTGAATATAACAATTTTGAAATATAAAACAAATCGATGTGTAAACCCCCCTGGACACCCCCCGACCCCTCTGGACAGCCCCCCACCCCTCCTGGACACAACCCCCCACCCCCGACCTGCTTGGAGACCCCCCTGGACACCCCCCAACCCTCTGGACAACCCCCCCCACCCCTCCTAAACACCACCCCCACCCCCTACCCCCTTGGACACCCCCCTGGACACCCCCAACGCCCACCCACACCCTTGGACAGCCCCCCACACCCACCCACCCCCTTGTAAACCCCCCTGGACACCCCCTGAACCCTCTGGACAGCCCCCCACCCCTCCTGGACACCACCCCCCACCCCCTACCCCCTTGGACACCCCCCTAGACATCCCCCAACCCTCTGGGCAGCCCCGCCACCCACCCGGACAACCCCAAATACCCTCTGGAGAGGCCGCCACCCACTTGGACAGCCCCCCACACCCATCCACCCCCTTGGACAGCCCCCCACACCCATCCACCCCCTTGGACACCCCCCTGGACACCCCACCGACCCCTCTGGATAGGCCGCCACCCCCTTGGACAGCCCCCCACACCCACCCATCCCCTTGGACACCACCCTGGACACCCCCCGACCCCTCTAGAAAGCACCCCCACCCCTCCTGGACACAACCCCCCACCCCCGACCTGCTTGGACACCCCCCTGGACACCCCCCAACCCTCTGGACAGCCCCCCACCCCTCCTAAACACCACCACCCACCCCCTACCCCCTTGGACACCCCCCTGGACACCCCCAACACCCACCCACACCCTTGGACAGCCCCCCACACCCACCCACCCCCTTGTAAACCCCCCTGGACACCCCCCGACCCCTCTGGACAGCCCCCCGCCCCTCCTGGACACCACCCCCCACCCCCTACCCCCTTGGACACCCCCTGGACATCCCCCAACCCTCTGGACAGCCCCCCCACCCACCCGGACAACCCCAAATACCCTCTGGAGAGGCCGCCACCCACCTGGACAGCCCCCACACCCATCTACCCCCTTGGACACCCCCCCTGGACACCCCACCGACCCCTCTGGACAGGCCGCCACCCCCTTGGACAGCCCCCCACACCCACCCATCCCCTTGGACACCACCCTGGACACCCCCCGACCCCTCTGGACAGCCCCCGACCCCTCTAGAAAGCACCCCCACCCCTCCTGGACACAACCCCCCACCCCCGACCTGCTTGGACACCCCCCTGGACACCCCCCAACCCTCTGGACAGCCCCCCCACCCCTCCTAAACACCACCACCCACCCCCTACCCCCTTGGACACCCCCCTGGACACCCCCCAACACCCACCCACACCCATGGACAGCCCCCCACACCCACCCACCCCCTTGTAAACCCCCTGGACACCCCCGACCCCTCTGGACAGCCCCCCGCCCCTCCTGGACACCACCCCCCACCCCCTACCCCCTTGGACACCCCCCTGGACATCCCCCAACCCTCTGGACAGCCCCCCCACCCACCCGGACAACCCCAAATACCCTCTGGAGAGGCCGCCACCCACTTGGATAGCCCCCCACACCCATCAACCCCCTTGGACACCCCCCTGGACACCCCACCGACCCCTCTGGACAGGCCGCCACCCCCTTGGACAGCCCCCCACACCCACCCATCCCCTTGGACACCACCCTGGACACCCCCCGACCCCTCTGGACAGCCCCCGACCCCTCTAGAAAGCACCCCCACCCCTCCTGGACACAACCCCCCACCCCCGACCTGCTTGGACACCCCCCTGGACACCCCCCAACCCTCTGGACAGCCCCCCACCCCTCCTAAACACCACCCCCACCCCCTACCCCCTTGGACACCCCCCTGGACACCCCCCAACACCCACCCACACCCTTGGACAGCCCCCACACCCACCCACCCCCTTGTAAACCCCCCTGGACACCCCCCGACCCCAAATCCATGCACCTATGCCATGGTTGTGTGTGAATAAAGTAGTAACAACTGTAAAAGGGAAACCCATCCAAATGGACACGCCCCAACCCTCTCGGGGATTTATAGAAAACGATGAAAAATTAGTGAAATCATAAAATTACTCAATATTGCAAGTCGAACAAATAGATCTAGGGATGATAAATAAGATTATGGTGCCAAAACGAGTTAAAAGGGTTCGCAATCGAAGAATCTTAGCTAGTTTCAACAAAAAAATCACAACACATATATATTTACTATCCGCGAAAAAAAACGAATGAGTGGGAGGATTACCTGAGTGCTGCGAGTTTAGATGATTGATCCGAGGAGATTAAATATGAGAAACGATGATCGCAAAACGAATCTAAACCAACGAAATGGACGAGCCGATTCGGGTTTACGCGCGAGAGAGACGAGTCGCGACTATCGAAGGTAAACTCGCGAATGACAATCCACGGGTCTGGGTAAATTTTTAAATGAGTTATCACGTCGGTTATTCAATAACCGACGTGATAATTGTTTTAAAAACATTTATAACGTCGGTTATTTCAATAACCGACGTAAAAACCTTCCTCCGATTCATGTTTTACGTCGGTTATTTTATAACCGACGTTATAAAGGGCTCAAAATCCGCGTTTTTTTACGTCGGTTATTTTATAACCAACGTAAAAAAGCCTTCAAAAACCGCGTTTGTTACGTCGGTTATTCAATAACCGACGTCAAAGGGCCTTCGAAAACCGCGTTTTTTACGTCGGTTATAAAAATAACCGACGTAAAAAACGAAGCCGCGCGATTAATAACGTCGGTTATAAAAATAACCGACGTTAAATGTGTACCGAACACAGGTTTTTACGTCGGTTAAGAAATAACCGACGTAAAAAACCTCGTTTTACATATTATGACGTCGGTTTTATATAACCGACGTAAAAAATGGTGACGTAAAAAACGTTTTCTGCACTAGTGTAACTCTGTCAGTTTGATTCCAATAAACAATACGAAAATGAATCAATGGAACCAAGCAGGAGATAGTAGCAAGCATTGACATACAATACCGTGGAATGTTATAGATGATATCATAAGTATATGGAATCCATGTAATATGAAATAAAAAATGAATAATAAATTAATAAATTAAGAGATTTATAGAATAAATATTTAATGATATAAATAATAATCACTTACATCGCCTGGCCAAAGGCTGTCCAACATAAGTCTGTAGGCATGGACATCATATCTGGTGGTATCTAAATGTCGATGTGCTTGACTCCACCTATAAATAACATTGTTATAGTTATATTTTATAATAAGAAGTTATACAATTAAGATAGACATTAAAATGAAGGAGTAACATACCATCCTCTACATAGATCCTCTACTACAATATCTACAAGAAATGGTGCACGATCATGTAGAGCTAAGTGAGGGATGTGATCCCATACCCACATCTATATAAGAATAACGCATCCTGTCATCTACATCTTATCAATGTGACATGTGTTGCATAGCGCCTTATATGTATATTCCAGACAAGAATACCCCCATATATATCGGCCTACTTGGTCTAAATCATCCAGTAAAGGTAAATACATTAGATGTACAAATTTAGTGGAGTGATCAATGAAAACCATACTACCGATAAACCTCAAAATATAAGCATATGCAAATCGCAGCATGATGATCTCATCAACATCCTATGCTAGATGTGAAAAGTTATGGTATAACCAGAGTATGAATAATCTACCACTGATGATGGAATTATCATCATTGTGGACCTCTATGCTTAGTAATATATGAATAATCTCAAAGTAATATGCTCCGACTTGGCATGTCACAACCGCACCATCGATGGGGAATCCCAACATAATAGACACATCCTGTAGTATAATAGTCATATCCCCCTCTATAAAATGGAATATATGTGACTATATTCTCCATCTCTCCATGAGCGTAACAATGAGATGATGGTTGATAAAGGTGAATTTACACATCGCTATGCCATAGAACCCGATGCGACAAAGATGGGGGATGATAGCAGGGGGTGGTGTGGCATGATGGAAATGATGAGATCTCCGTACAATCAAAGGAGGAAGAAGACGTCCCTCTAAAATAATCCATGAAACATGAGTATCCTAGGATGTGAGAAATAGAGGACCTTCCATCTACAAAAATGATATCATCTTTACTTTTTTATAGTGAATTCAATAAAATTTGTAAACTTTTTTAAAAAAAAACTACAACATGAAAAATAAGATAGAAAAATATATATGGGCAGTGTTGTTGGTTTAGTTTATGAATATCTTGTTTTATTAATCTCTAATGAAGTTTAATTTATTATAATTTTTTTATATAAACTAGTAGTGATGAGAAACCTTCATTGAACATGTGGATGTATGATATGTTCATTTTCATTATATGTTTATTTTTTAATAGTTATTGTATCACAAAATCCTTTAATATATAATCTATAAATGAAACAAACCAAAATTAAAATAGGTCAAAAATAGAGCAAGTCAGAAATAAAAGGATTCATTAATGAAACATCCACATATGAAACAAAATATACACATTCATGATAAAATACATAGACTCAATATTAAATGACAAGAAGTGGAGCTCTGTCCTTCCACTCGGGGACATCTCTTATGAGTATGTCCTTCTATGTGACAAATGCTACATTGTAGTCCCCCTCCTCATGCTGAGGCCAATCCATCTCATTTTTTATTCAAGTAGACTTTGGTCTTCCTTGGGGGAACAAACTGGTAGTATGAATCCAATAATTAAAAAATTATGGAAATTGAAAAAAACATAAATAAAGACAAAACCAACTTATGAAACTTGGAAATATTAGGGGTGATATTCGGTTGATAAATAGGAAATGGGATAGAATGAAAGTCACCAAAAAGAATCCAAGATACACTATAACAGGTAACCAAAGTGCTCATGTGATACATAGGTCCAACATAGGGCTTCCATGATATATTTACCAAAGCACAAGCTACAACAACATGTGAAAAGGGATATCTAAATGCCTGAAAGTTTTCATAATCATAGTACCTATTATCCAACATGACCACAAGCACTCAACCACTGGTTCATATAGCCCAGTCATAGAACTTTATTACTTAAAAGCTCATATTTTTCCTATCAAAGGTTAAAACACTCCATATTAAAGCCTCATGTAGTATTTGATCAATGTCACTTTAGAAATACTGAGTAAAATGCATTCCATTTTTTATCCTATGATAGGACTTTTGGGACTGGTCAACAAAGTAGTGCACACATCTATAAAATTTATCTTGCACTAACCCTATGATCGGGAGTTTTCACACACCCTTGACGACCCCATTTATGCACTCCACTATATTAGTAGTCATATGACCATAACTTTTTCCACCATCATATGCTAATGACCATTTTTACATTGAAATTTGTATCATATATTCATACAAATATTCATTAGCCCTTTAAATATCTTCAAGAAGTATATCAAACCTTTATTGTTGGGGCTCATATGATGAAACCATAAGAGAATAATTTATTAAAAAGGATATTAAATTTTCTTTTAAAAAAAGTAAGTTTAGAAAAACACACCCAACTTGAGGATCGCCTTATTTATTGCCTCATTCCTGAAATTATTATGAAAATTACTTGAAATATGTATAATTCAATATCGATGATAAGAATTCAGCTCTATCTATGAAACCCCATCACTATTTAAGACCTCTATAATCGCTCGATGATGATCAGATATCATAAACACTCCCTGTTTTTGTGCGACATGAATGTGTACACATGCCAAAATCTAGCTCTAGGATTCAAAATTCTTCTTTTCAACAATAGAAAATGCAAGTGATAGGGGAGCATGATTACCATTATGTGTAGAAACAATGATTAGCACACCTATATAATTTCCATAAAGGAAAGTTCCATCGACCTGAATGATTTTTTTACAATAGGGAAAAGTAGTGATACATGGCCTAAATTCCCAAAAAATCATATTGAACTTCACATTTTATTGATCAACTTAGTGATTGGGGAACACACACTCAATAGTTTGAAAATGATAAATAATCTAATTGTTGAGAGGCAAAAATTCAATAAGTTTTGGCAACATTGCATAAGATTAATCCTAATCACTATACACTTTTACAATTACCTTCTATTTTTCAGTCCAAGATTTGTTATAGGATATATTATAGTTAAACAACTATTGAATTCTTTCTTGAACAAGGGAAATAGGAACATCCTGATATGTTCGTATGACCTCTACAATAATAGTTGATATAAACTCTGAATCAAGTGAAGAGTGATCTTGCGACAAGCTTGGATGCACAAAAGTGCATGGGCCTTCTAATTTGGTTATCTTCCAACATGCAAAAAGTTTATCATATATTTCCCTTAATCGGAATTTACATTCTGGCCCATATTTTTCACATCAAATGAGATATTTTTTCTTCTCCTACTCATCAACCACAAATGTGAAATTCCTCTCTATGTGGTATTGTTTTATCACTTTTTTCATGGAAATCTTACTATAAAATACCCACCCGACATAGATGGTGTTATCATTTGATGAAGATATATTTCCTATAATTCCATGGAATTCAAAAGCCGGTGTAATGACATACCAATCAAAATGTTGTTCACATGACATTCCTTCAACTAAGGAACTTAATATTGAAGGATGATTACCAATAACTAGTGGATGCCATGGATGTCTGTCTGTCATAGGAACCTCATAAGGTTCATTCCCTACATCACCCTGTCGTGGATGCCTTTTTATCATAGGAACCTCATAAGGTTCATTCCCCATATCACCCTCACCCACATCATCTCATGATTCCTTAGAAGATACTTCATCCTCAGATAAACTGTCATTCACTATATCAGAAGTACATAAAGGGATGTCCCCAACATTTCCTTCCAAATTCCGATCATTTTCTTCATAATTTGGTTCAATCATAGGATACATATGAGTAGGCAATGAATAAGTGTGCTTTGAAGGACTGAATTATACAGAGCTCACAAAACATGGTTCTGTAGTAGTAGGTTTCACCACATCAATATCATAAATCACCACATACAATTCCATCAGACCATTACTACACTGTTTCTTGAATAACAAAGATGCATCCATCCAATCCTCATCATCAAACAGAGGGTAGTCAGTGTGCCATAAACATTCAGGATATTGAAGATATCGATATGTTATTGAATTAATTGATCGACCAGCCCTAAGTTTTAACCAAATATGAATATTATTGCGAAATTCATCCTATGTCAGAAAACCATGAATATTTTCCACTCTTGTAGGTGGAAAACTATAGCTAAAACCTTAATCATTATAAATTAACTCATTGTTAAAATATATTTGTGCATACATGATTACCTAGAAAAAATAATTAATAAAATATTATATACTACATGAAAATTTTAAATTTTTGTTAAATTGGTTATGATTGAATAATTGACTTGATCTTGAGAATTTTTATATGGATTGGTTTATCACTATTGAGGTATATTGATGGTGCTATTATTATCAAATCAAATTTTATAAAACATTATATATTTTTATACCACATCATCAAATGTTTCATAAATTTTAATTACTTATGAATAAATAACCATGACTTGATCTTGAGACTTATTATGGATTAGTTTATCATTATCTGATAAACAAACCAAAACCTAGGGGTGAACGAACTCCTAGAATCACTATTATCAAATATTTCAGCAACCAATAGTTTCCTTTCAAATAGAAACGCCTATTGTAAAATGCCTCTTGTGGAATGCCTGTTCTCGAATGCCTCTTCAGGAATGCCTCTTATCAATCAGATTTTTATTACAAAATTTATCACATGCATTTGAGAGGGTCTAGGGGCATGAAATACATGAAATTTTATAAGCGGACACACGATTCCTTACATACTTAGTGAGGGATGACTTGCAGGTCATCAATGTGGAAAAGAAAATGAAATTATTACAAATTATATAACCACATACACAAAAAAAGACATGCAATTTCAATTATGCATTGTTCGGTCATCTCAAGATCAGCCAGCACACAATAATTTTAACTTTTCTCAGTATACTTATTATGTTCTACATATTATATAACATTACCTATTACTATATGAAATATATATTAAATATCTACACCTTTTTCCAATAATTTAACTTTTTAATGTGTATATATATATATATATATATATATATATATATTTAATAATAACATTTAATAAATTTAATTAAAAGTAATATAATTTACACTTACGTAAAAACAATTACAATGCTGAACACTTATGTTATTTTCAATTTTATAAAATTACATATGTATATATAATTTTTTTTTCATTCTACTACTTTCCAAAATATAATTAATTATATTTTATACTTTATTACTTGAAAGAATAATTATTTATACTTAATATAATTTAAATTTATTGATTAAAATTATTATTAGTATTAAATAAAAGTAATATAATTTACACTTACATAAAAACCATTAAAATAATATAAACTTATGTTATTTTCAATTTAATAAAATTATATATATATAATTTTTTTGTCATTTTCCTAATTTCAAAACTTTAATTAATTATATTTCTCACTTTATTACTTCAAATAATAATTATTTACACTTAAAATAATTTAAAATTATTATTTATATAATTTTTATATACCTTTAACAAAAATAATTTTCTATATATTTTTTAATAAATTTAGATACTTAATATAACTAATATATTTTTAATAAATTATATATCTAGTGTATAGAATATTATAATTTAAATTTATATTACTTTAAAAATAACATGTTTTATATACATATAAATCTATTCAACTCACCATTTAAATTAAAAATATATACATTTTAAAAAACAATTTTATTTCCCTAAATATAAATTAAATTTTAGACACACCATATTTAAATTTTCTAAAAAAATAATATGAATTATATCATAAAATAAAAAAACTCATTCAGAAATAAAATCATACAAAAGACACTAATTTATACATTCATACATGCATCAGTACATATTAAATAAATAAACCATAAACATAAATACTAATTTCTACATTCATACAGTCATGCATCACATATTAAATAAATAAACCATACAAACAAAATAAATAAACATAATTAAACAATTTAAATTTTAAATAGAAAATTTACCTTCTTAAAAGATGAAAATAAATTCTGAGAAAGATTTTATTAAGGGCTTCACAACAAAAACCAGAGGAGGACAATGAGATTGGGGGGGGGAGGTCCTTTTATAGATTTTGGTTGGGAGGATATGTGAACCCCATTCATGCATCCTTCACAATATTTGTGAAGGAAGCGTGAATGGGGTTCACACTTCCTCTACCATGCCTAATAAGTGTGAATGGGGTTCACACTTCACTGGCAACAAAAAGAGAAGTGTGAACTCCATTCACGCTTCTTCCTCAGATTGGAGAAATGTGAACCCGGTTCATGCTTCTTGGGTCCCCTTTCTAAAATTATTGGGGAACCTATCCCTTTTATAAAAAAATTTGAAAACCCTTTAAAAAACCCAAATGATGTAGTTATAAATTAATTAAACACCAACAATAATATATTTAGCGTTTTCCCAAAAACATTATTGGTGAAACTTAATTAATTTTATCTGAGCATGCCTATATTTTTTCTTAATGTGATTGTTACTAATGTGCAGGTACCGAATACTGGGGCTTAATCATTGGGTTGGTGGAAGGGGGTCATACCTAGTGGTTTTGGGTAGGACTCTAGGGTATGGTTCTTAGAATTTTTGAATGCATGTGCACCTATTAATTGTTAAAGCATTGTTAGTATTTATGTTGTTAGGGAATTTATGAGTATCCTTTTTTTTATTTTAGATAATTCCTCCTTATTTACATCACGTGTTGTCGAAAAGGGACCAAGGTAAGGATGTTACCAAAGTTGGTAATGTTCTTGTTGTACCTCTATACTTTTGGGAGGGTTATGGTAAGCATGCTCTTGATGTTGCACATGAGGTCCAGGTAGACAAGCCTCTTCATCCGTGTGTTTTCATATAGTGTCAATGGAAGGTGAAGGTGCCCATTGAGGAGGCAAAGGTGTATTTTTAGGGTGTTTATAGCTACAAATCCTACAAATTTCCCATGTTTGGATGGTCCTTAGGATTTTAATAATTGGATCAAGATTCTTGAGGGGATATTTGAGCTTCTTGAGATTCTTGATGACCAGTGGGTAAATTTGGTAGCTTATATATTATAGGGACCTTCCAGGACATGATGGGGATTGATAATTCAGGATTGGATAAAGGAAATACTATCATGAGAATCTTTAAAGGACCATTTTATTAAAGTTTTAATTCCTTAGGCACTATGTATATATAGATCTCATGAGTTTTTGGAACTCTGGTAGGGGGCGACGGTAGTAGCTGACTATGTGACCAGTTTTGGAGAGTTGATCTGTTTTACTTCACCTTTGTCCATGAACGATGCTTATAGTCCAAGATATTTGATATCAAACTTCATTATGAGGTGAGGATCTATGTCTAGAAATTTTATCTAACCTCATACTTAGATGTGGTTCATAAGTCCCTCACAATTGAAAAGGGCCTAGAACATGACAATGTAGCAGGGTTTCCTTATTTCTTCAGTGGGTCAAGTGGAGACCTTATAAGTGGGGATATTGATTCCCCTTATAATGGTAGTAATATGAGGTATGAGGAGATATATAAAGGTGCATATTTTTTTGGATTTTATTAAATTCTAATGCATCTTGATGTCGTTGGGTTTTTTCAGGTGTTTGGTATGGCTATGGAGCGAGTTTTAGAGGACCAGGCCAGACCTGTAACTAAAATGCTACAGACTGCAAGTGGTCACAACATGATGATGGTTATTGAGATATTACCTAAATTTTTATATATATATGATATATATATATATGGAATTTCATATTTCATTCAAATTATGATTTTTCATGCACATAAGGGTATATCTTTTTATGCAATATAAGATTTCAACAAAATGATAAACAATTATCATTTTTTGTTTCACCCATGTAATTTATCATTAAATTAAATAATTTAATATTTATATGAAAAATATAGGGAGTAAATTCATATTCTTAATTCATACATTCATGAACTATACATGTAATTTATTTATGCGTTTCAACACATGAATAAATGAGATAGTAATTAAGGACCATCCTTGATTTCCAATATAAACTACTGTCATACGATGATAGTTTTGGGTGGATTTAGATCCTCATGTTTGGTCGATACTCCCTAAACCATTTATCTCTTTCATCTTCCTAATTTTCATATATAGGTACTAGTATACCATGGAGAAAAGATGAATCCCATCTGAATGTTGGATGATTCAGTTCACCTTGTGGATACACCATAGAGGTGGGGTTCTATTTTCACTCAATGATCTTTATCATACCCATGCGATGGAGTTTTTGGATGTTTTAGATTATTCTCATTGTATTTTACACTTATTTATATAATTTCTTCATTTTGGTACTTTATATATAGTTTCATATTATCTTACATGGAGTTCCACATACAATGGTTTACATTGATTTTGCTTCATCTGATAACTGTTATTATACTCTAAAAAACTTTTAGTGGTATTATAGGGATCCATGTTTAGTTTTATGACATTATACATGAAATGAATAAGAAACTAAAAAAACATAGAAGCATTTAATTTTCTATAAATTTGGTTTCATAAATTGTTTACCCTAACATAGTTAGGACATGTAAAGGTAATAAAGACCTTACCTGTATGTAGTTGAGGTGGGTAAGGGTAACCAAGGGATTATCCTTACACATAGTGGTATACGTAAGGTTCAAATTACCTTACCCTTATTTATATTAGTCTACTTAAGGGTCATCACAACTTAACTTTACCCTAAGTAAGGGATACCTAAAGGTAGCTATGTTTTTAAAAGAGTTATGTAAAGGAAACTAGCTTCATATTCCCCTTAAATAATAAAGTTTTTGTAAAGTCATACCCTTAATATAAGTCCTATGTAAGGGTATCCACTTTGTTACCTTTATGAAAAAGGTTTGTGTAAAGGTAGTACCCTTACACAATGGTGTCAGAAGGTTGGGTAAAGGTAAATAAAGACTTGCAATTATGTTAAGCATTCATGTAAATGTAATTTCTTGAGTACCCTTACACATAATTTTATATATAGGTAATATTCAGATTATCTTTATGCAGTGTGTTATATTTAAGTTGTGTGAAGGTAAGTAGTGACTTACCTTTATGCAAGGGCTTCCAGACGACCTACATAAGTGTAATGGATTGTTCCTTCCTAGCATGTTACATTGACATTTTTGGGTGTTGTAGTTTCAGAGGTTGCTTGATGAGGTTTTGTGATGGTTTGAGGTGCATAAGAGATATTGTAGGAAATTCACATTGTGAAAGGTTTACACAATGTGAACTGGTGATTCATAGATTATGTAGCCAGATGGATTTAAAACCTATGTGCAGCTAAGGTAGAACTCATGAAACATATTCATGTCATGAAAGTAATTTATGATGTGAAATTAAATAAAGGATGAGACAACATTAATTTTAGTGAAAGTTGATATTTTTGGGAAACCTAAGGATTTCACATCATGAAAGGGTTACAAGACATGAAATTGGTGGGCTCCATGCTATTTTATAACCCTCTTAGATGATTACTTTCATTTTTCCATACCTATATATATATCTCTATAATTATGGAGAAACCCTTGGCACCTTTGTAGGATCTTCCATCCATTTTTCTCCTACTTCAATTCTACGGGGTCTGATGGTTGTTCGTTGGTGATCTGTGATGAGTTATCCCATTTATCCACCTTGTTTCCCTTATGATCTTCTTCTAGGATTCACTATGGAAGTATTTTTTTGGTTTGGGGTGTGTTTGGGATACATTATGATGGATCCTTTGATTTAATTTACATTGATCCACAGGTTTTTCATGAGGTTGTGGTTTGTGGGTGTTTCTTCTTCACCCTGCGGTGCATAGTGAGTTGGAAAAGCTAATTTGAGGTAGGGAATCCCTTGTTTCTAATTTTTTTGTATCATAAGGGAGGGGTTTAATATATTTTATCTTTGAGGGATAGTTTACTCTAGCCTAATAAAGATAAATTAATCAGTTAATTTAGATTTAAGGGGAAAGGGGAATGATTTTCATGATTTTACAACTTTGATATTATTATGATGTTGTGTTTGTGCAGGCTAAGCACCCCACTGAGAATAATGGATTTTGGGATTCTTTTCCTGTGTTTTAGTTGTTTTGATATGGAAACCTTATTGCATGTTGTTGTGATATCACCCCAAAATAGAAATTGGATAACCACATGTATTTGTCTAATGAAATAGCTTCCCTTGGATTTATGTCTTGTGAGATAACACTCGTAAAATAAAGTGAAATGTGATATAATACCCTTTGTTAAATATCTAAAATAGTCTTTTATGTTTTGTGATGTGTGGTCATGCTTGTGGGGCGGAAATGTGTGGTTGTGATGCAGTGTGGGGAGATGTGTGGTTTGTTTGGCCATGATTTTGGGGTGGAAAGATGATGGTTTGTTTGTCCGTTCTTTTGGGGTGGTAAGGAGAAGGTTTGTTTGGCCATGGTTTTGGGATGGTGAGGTGATGGTTTGAATAGTCGTGCTTTTGGGGTGAAAAGGCGAAGGTTTTTTTGTCCATGCTTTTGGGGAAACAAGGGGATGGTTTGTTTGTTCGTGCTTTTTGGGTGGCGAGGCAATGATTTTTTGGGTCATGCTTTAGGGGTGGTGAGGTTATTATTTGTTTGGTCATTATTTTGGTGCGGCAAGGCAATAATACAATGGGAATTATGAGTTACTTTTGAGGTGTGGTTTCATTATTTTAAATGCCTATGTAGTGAGGGGATAATTGGTTTATAATATTTAAAATGGTAAGGGTTTGGTTTATTTAATGGGATGAAAATGACTAATGAATAAATAAATGATGTTTTGTGTGGTTAAATGTGGTTTTTGGTAAATAATGAAACCAATGGGTGGGATAATGGAATTGGTTGGGGGTGTGAGATGTGGCTTGTGGCTTGTGTGGTGTTATGCATTTAGTGGGGGAAGAAAAAGTGGTGGTGTTGTGAGTTGGTTATTTTTTTGTGAACCCATAGGTTGGGCTTATGTGTGGAATATATATATATATATACTTGTATATTTCTTTTTTATTTCTATAGGCACCCCACCTGTATTGATCACTATGTTCCAACACCCATATTTTCATATGGGGGTGTTTTTCCCAACATCCTGGTGATGGGGATGGATGGTTGACTACCTTCTCTTTCCTACTCTCTCTTCTAGGTGAGTAGATATGAAAAATATATGATATATGGAGGTCTATTAGTGTACTAGGTGATGGATCAGGTGACTTTGGACGGGATGTGGTATAACTGTGTTGTGGGGCGGAGGCCTAAGTGTCTTCAGGTGGGATGTGGTATGTCTGTGTTGTGTGGTGGATTATGGTAGGGGCCTTTCATAGTAGGAGGTGGTCACAATGTTGATATCTTGCATGTTCATGATACCCTACTACTATAGTTATGTTTGGGATGTGATGGACCAGGTTTTTGTGGGTGAGATGAGATGTGACTGTACTTTGGGGAGGTTGATGTGACTGTGCTTGTGGGGTGGGGGTATATGTTATTCGGAAGTGATGAGACTGCCAAGAAATATGATTTTGGAGTGTGAGGGTGTAAAATTAGTGGGAAAGTGGTGCGAGTTACCCTTTATCGACATGATTCTTATAATGTTATTATACTTGGCTTGTGTTATTTGGTGAGTGTGTCTTGGTGAGGTTGGGATGGATAATTGACCCGTTTAGGTGCTATTGGTTCTTCTATTTGCTCACATGTGAATTATTATGATTTTTTCAAAAGTGTAAAAGAGACTTTGGTTTTCCTACTGAGTATACTTTTATGATCACCCTATGTATATAAACGAATTTTTAGGTTTATAGGAAGACTATTTGGATCATGTTAAACATTACTAGATTAGATATTTGTATAGTTATTGTGTCACTACTTTATCTTTAATTTTGGGTATTTTACTTTGGATACTTTTATCTATATCCTATTTTATTTATACATTAATTGTGTGATGGTTTGGGTTTATTTTTATATTATGTCATTGAGTTTCTTGTGGATGATTCATCTTATCTTCTGATATTATATTATTATAGAGAGTAATGCTTGCCATTTCATGAGATTTTTATACCCTCGACACTAGTCGCCAACCTGAGGCCTACTAGAGGTGGGACTTTGTGGTCATTATCTCTATCCCCTCATCGTGGTATATTTAGAGATAGGTGTTCATGACAGAGTGGTATCAGAGGTGATAGTTGAGTGATAGGATGAATTTTGGAGTTATTCATAGTGAGGATTACATGGGTTGGTATAGAAAAATTTTCAGTTGACCTTGGTGCATTACATAGGCTAGAGAGATAGTCCAAGACATGGAATTTTAGGCCCCCCATGATCTAGTGCATGAACTCTGAGCTTATTTAATGACCAAGTGAGTTGGAATTGCTTTCAGCGTAGAGACCTAGGAGCAGTTCATGCATCATGATGGCTTGTGTTCCTATTCAATTTGGGTTATTTTGGGAAGGTTAAAATGATCTAATTTAATTAAAATGAATCTAAATAAAATTCCGTATTAGATGATCTTAGGAAAAATTTGTTTCCGCTTTCAGCTATGTCTCCCTGACATCATCTACATGTGGATCAGGAAATTGAGGTTAAGTAGAATGATCCTATTGATCATTGTAGGGTTGATCCGATAGAGGAAGATGAGTATTGGTAGAGGGCATTTTGAATTTTTCAGTGATAGTATTTGAGGAAGTACTAGGGAAGTGTTTTGAATGTGGAGATAGAGAGTTGTTTGGAGGATCTCAAGATTGCTTTCAACTGGATCTGGGCCCAAGTGGGATACTGAGTCCCTTTGGTAATTAGTAAGATGCAAGGAGTTGTGCATCAATGGTGGATGTTATATTTGGGTGAGTGGAAGGAGGAAGATGTTTCATGGGTCAAATTTTTAAAAGAGTTTTGGGAAAAGTTACTTTCATTGACCACGAAGGTAGTGAAGAGGAAAAATCTTCTTTCTCTTCAGTAGGGGAGTATGTTAACGTGGGATTTAGGAATCAAGTTCAAGAACCTTTTTCATTTTTCCTTGGATCCTTTTCTAGATGAAGAGTCTCATGTGATAAATCTTGAGGGGGAACTTTATCCTTCTATCCAGTATGCAATTTCTCATTTTAAGATAATGAAATATTGATTAATTTTTCAATGTGATATAAAATAAGTTATAGTTTTAAAATTATTAATTTTTGAATAAAGTATGATTTTATTTAAAAATTAAATTAATAATATTTAGAAAATTATTTTCAAAAAATGGAGTTCATTTTTGAATTCTACACATTGAAAAATGGTAAGGGTGAATTTTTGGGATTTTTCTGAAATTCTTGAATTTTTGATGAATAGTGAAATACGGTAAAATACCGTATATTAAAATTATCAGTTAAATACACTATTTATGACATCATAAGTGATTTAAGAACACTTGGTTTAAACTCACATGTTATTATTACTATTTTGGGTCACATGAATTAAGATTATTCACAGTCTTGAGAAAAAATTTTATAATAATGATTAAAATAATGTAAGATACCTCCTATCCTCCACTATAAATACCACCCTCATTCCCCTCTTTCTCTAACACATCTCAAGCCTTGATACTTACCTAATTTTTGCCCAATACTCCTCCCAAGGATCTTCACCATGTCCTATAGCTTCAGGTATCACCAAAAGGCCAAAAACAAAGGCCTTAAGAAGGATCTCAAGGAGAAGAGATCAAGAGGTAAACATCCTCTTTTGTTTTCTTCTTTTCTTTCATTTTATGTTATTCTTTTTAATTACCTTTGGATTATGTTGGGATATTCCATTACATATCCCCCTTACCACCCATATTATGTAATAATTACGAGAAACCCATTTTCTCTCATAAATTTTTTTTATGAAATTTTAAGCAACGCCGTTAGGCTCCTGAAATTTCATAAGGGATTTCTCAACTCTTATTTTATTTTGAGTTCCTTTATTTTATTCTTATTTCCTCACCTTCTATTATCCAAGAGGCATGAAAGATCAATAATATTGTATATTTTGGATGTTCTCATCTTCATGGAAAATTCCTCATCAATCTTCTTCTCCTCTCCAACTTATTCAAGGAATTAAAACACTGTCTATGATGTGTCGATTTACCGACATCATGGATGATGTGATTTCATTTTCTTTTACTTCCTTCAAGACTGGTCATGAAACCATTTTTATGGTTGAACTAGATTTTAATTTATGTATTATAAATATATAAGGTTATAGTATCATTTTTCACACATGTTATTAATTTATGAAACAAAATGAGTTCTTTATGATCGAAGAATTGCCAAAATGACCTAAAAAATATCAATAATGTTTTAACTTATGAATAATCCTAATGTAAGAATTAAAAAAGATAAATGGTGTAATTTATGGTTTTTTAAATATGTAAATACCACTTCATTCTAATTCTATATTTTCACTTCCAATCGACAAGAACATCCATCATGAACCGTTCATGGAAAACATGTAAAGAACACACCCAAAACAATGCAAGGAACAAAATACTAACAATTTAAGGGTGAAATGATGTAATGAAATGATCTTATAAGGTATTATAAATATGTATATGTTTCTGTAAGATATTAATAACAGTCTTTTAACCATTATAAATGAGGTTTAAATGAGTTTGAAGTAAGACAAACCCAAGGTAAGGGAATTCTTAACCCAATTTCCATTCTTTGGGTTAAAATTATTATTTATTCATTATGTGGTATTAAGATTATTGGTGTGATGATTTTTTTGTTTAAATTATGTTTAAATATTTTTATTTACAGTGTATACACATATCCATCCCATTCTATTAACTCTCACTCCAATTATATTTTAAGGGACTTTCTTTTTAAAATCCTTTTAAAACTCTCTTTAATAAATTTCAAAAAGGATTGTTTTTTTATATGGAATGAGTGGTTTATTTTGATTTTAAAGATACTTTTTACCATGATATGTTCCTTGGAAATTATTTATGTAGGTTTGATCCCATTATAGCTTAATATATGTTGTTTTTATCCCATTATAGCTCAAGATATGTTTGTTTGATCCCATTATAGCTCAAGATATGACCGGTGAGCCCCCTTATAGATCTTCAATGCATTGGGTACTCTAGAGATGGAAGTTTACTGAAAGGTTATTCTATGTGTAAGGGTTAATTTAAGAGTGATATGGTAAATTTTTCCCAAGGAAACTACATGATGTTTCTATGCATATGAGTTTTTATGATTTTTATGTTATTATTTGACTAACGCTTTATTTCTTTATATCCCTTACTAAGTTTTATACCCATCTGAAGTTTTTAAAATGTTTTTCACAGGATATAAGGATGTGTAAAATAAATAATGGATTCATGATGTTTTATATGGAGTGCTATTAAAGAAATCATGTTTTAAGTTTTAATGTTTTATATTTTGAAAAAATGGATACTGTTTTAATAGTATCCTCTTGTATGAATGTGGTATGTCATGTATGTAAGATATACTAATTCTTTAAAAATATAAATATGAAAAGATCCTCAATGTTTAATAATGTATGGTCTTGTCTAAAATTCAATATTAAGTAATGTTTCAGGCTGGGTCCTTATAGTTGGTATGAGAGGATGGTTTAGATAACTTTAGGGGTTAGGATGATGTTAAAAGAATAGCATAACTGATTTTTAAACATTTATTAATTTTAAATGTTATAGAATTTAAAGATTAACATGTTTTTTTATCTAATATATGTTTGTTTAGAATTATTTTCCACAGAATAAATAGGGAACATGAAGTAGGAAGGCACCAAGATGCTGTTTTCTGTCCGAATCTGCAGCCCGAAATGGTGGGAATCAGAACCGAGTAGTTTGTGACAGTAATGGATCAGTTGACTCAAGAAATAAACAAGGGTGGTATCCATGATAGAGATTAACATGATCAAACACAAATAAATGTTTCTTTTGTAGATCATTTTACGAGGCAACATCCTCGAGCATTCAGTGGAACCGAAAATCCAGTGATAGCCGAAGGATGGATCAATGCTCTTGAAAAGATATTTGATGTCATGAGATGTTCAGAAAATAAAAAGGTAATAATTTTCATTTATCATTTGGAAGGTGAATCCGATAAATGGTGGTATCTGGTTAAGAATACAAGAGAAAGTGATAATCTTGACAGCTTGGAATGGGATGATTTTATGAGTCTTTTTCTAAAAAAACATTTTCCCAAAACTGTTCGACTCAGAATGGAGAAAAAATTATTGGAACTGAAGCAGAAATATGATGTTTATGTGGCATAATATGAAGCCAATTTTACAATAATGTCCAGGTATGTATCAGATTTTACTCAGGATTTTAAAAGTAAAATTAATAGATTTTACTCTGGTTTGAAACTGTTTTTATGAAGAGATTTGGCTTCATGAAAGTTTAAAAGCTATGAGAATCTTGTTCGTTGTGCTTAAAAAGTTAAGATGGGGTTTCTAACACATATTTTCCTCATGAGGAAAAGAATAAGAAGCAGTTAGGTTGGAAAGAAATGGGGAATAACTCGTTGAAGAAGTTTGGAGGTAAGAAAATGAATTTCCCTTCTTGTGAAAAGTGTGGTAAAAGGAATCCTGGTGAATGTCTTGTAAATTATTGGAAATGATATCAATGTGGAATGTTTGGGCACATATATTGTGAGTGCAAGGAAAATTATTCTAAAGTTAATGAGAAGCCTATGGTGAGATTCTTTAACTATAAGGAATTTGGTCATTTTGCTAATGTTTGTCCGAAGCTAGTTACTCAAGCAGGGAATCAGTAAGATAGGAAGTAGAAGGGTTTGGAATTTTCAACCACTTCAGCAGATGTTGAGCCATTAAATGAGGTGGTATCATATAACGACCCACACTTTACATACATTGTTAATACTTCAAAATTGAAGCACTCTTATTACAACATATGACAAAACCACAAAGGACCGTATAGGTATAGTGTCTTTAGAAACTGGGAAACATAAACAACTGGTTCATAAATCTTCTACAGTGTCTCCCATTTATTTCATCATATCTAGGGTCCCTTTTAGCATATTCTACTTAATATCCATCTTCCTGACCTGGGGAAAAGAAAACATAAAAGGGTGAGCTCAAATGCTCAGCAAGGGCAAATAAAGGAAATAAAAATCATATCATATCTTTATGAAAATCAAAACCTGCAAAAGAGATCATAATATCTTAACATGGAATAAATCATAGAAGTGAAAATGAGATCCCCATAATCATAACATAAAACTTGAATCTTTGTGGCATGCACACATAATCATGGAAAATCATTTCTTGTTAGTCATGACTCATTGCCAAGACTATCTTAGTGGACAAAGTCCCTTTCTGAACCGAGTTCACTCCTCGTTTCAGTCCTGTATCACTGAACCGAAATAACCTTCCGTTCCAGCCATGTCTATCTCATGAGATATAAAATCATTACCCAATGCATTGGAGGGATATATAGGTCCCACCCATCTTATAATGAATCCTTTCTTATGTGTGCCACATAATCATAAAACATGCATCATCGCATAACACATGTAACAAAAATGGGATTCTTGAAACATCATGACATCATAAATCAATTCATATATGATAAAGGAATTCATAAACATAATTCCATCACAACATAGTCAAACCAATGTAAAAATATGGATAGAAACAGAACCCTTTATTATCTTAGATGGAAAATAATTTTGATAAAACACTTGAATTGAATTCTTGAGGAAAATATCCTTTCTTCTTCAAAAACATTTTTCCTTTCATAACATGTCATAAGACTTTAAAATAAAAGAAGTTGATTAAAAATAAACTTGAAAACTTGTAAAGGAAGCTTCTTTGAAGTAATGTTTTAAACATCCATTCATGCCGTATAAGTTAAAAAAAACATTCTTCGTACTTTTGTCGGAAAAGTCAAAAAGTACCTCGTACGGAAAAACGACAAAAGATTCCTTTCATATTCTTTACAAAAAACTCACCTAAGGGTAAAATTGGATTTAAACTATTTCAAGTGGATGGAAACAATATTACATATTGAGGGAACATGGATGTGGATGATAAAATACACCCCAGTAAATACTTACGAATAAACAATCTCGGATAAAAATGAGATTGTGATATTTCCCTTACCTTAGGTCCGATTTGCTTTGTTCGTGTCCGAAGATCCTGTATAATGGTTTAAATAATGTTATTGACTTATTCCAGAATCATACATATTGATATGAGATCATATATGGTCATATTATTAGCTTCTTGTTAGTAATATTGTTACTTGTTACTCGGGTCTTTATAACTTTTTGTTCTTATGCGTGTTTTGTCGAATAAATTCTTATTCTTATATTTAGGTTATAGATAATTCATTTCCAGAATGGTATTAGTGTAGTATATACCATATTCATTCATTCAATTCATTTATATAATCATTATGAAATGAAGATCATGTAGAACGAGTCGCATCACATCGTGGAGACGGTATTCCGTACGTACGCACGAGTGATGATATCGTTCCTATGATCGTGGAATTGTATTGGAGTATATATATATATTATTTCAGTATCAATATTACTTAATAATAATCATATATAGTTACTCATTACACCATTATACCCATCCTTGTAAGGTGATGGTGGAAAATAGATTACACCACGGCGTGGAGACGGTATTCCGTACGTACGCACGCGCGGTGATTTCATTTTTCCATAGGATGGATAGAAGGTGAATTAGGGTTGTTTCATATTTATAATAACATATCAGTATGTAAGTAATACTGATGTTATTACTTTATCATGAAACAACTAAAGAAGAAGAAGTTGAAGAAGAAAGAAATTGAAAAGATCGGTAATGGATATTACCTCTTCTTTGGAACGCCTTTTTGAATCCTCCACTTAAGGAACTAAGATTGGTCTTTGGAGAAGACCAGGACCTCTAGGATTATTCTAGGGAAGTGGAGAAGGGAAAATGGCAGGGGTTGGCCGAGCTTGAGTGCTCAAATTGGTGTGAGGAGGAGGGGGAGGAGGTGCCCTTTTATAAGGGAGGAGAGGGGCACCTTAGGAATATCTCAAAATATTATTTTATATTAAAGTCAAAATCGGTTTATAATGGTTCCAAAGGGTCTTATTTCGAAGCTAAAGTGGGGATGGGTCGAAATCCTATCAACCAATAGAATTTAGACAAGTTTAGGATATTATTTTAACCTTATCAATTAAATTTAACTCTAAGTTAAATAATTTAACTTTTACCATGTCTTTTTGTTTTCTTTCACTATATGGTTAATACACTTACTATAACATGCCAAAAGAACCCCAAATTGTTTATTATTAATATATATATCCTTATCTAAGTCATTTGGCCGAACCTTAGATTTTTAGGAATAAAATAACAATTAATAATATAATATTTGATTTAAAAACTATTTTGTGTCAATTTTGACACTATTTGATATATGATTTTTGTCAAAGTCATAACAGAATTATATGTTCGAACCAAGTTGATTAAATCAATACTAATAACTCATAGTAACCTAGAAAATTAGTGGAATTCATAAAAAGTCTTAAATTACATTTATTTTGGTATTTATATTATCAATTTTGTCAATATTTCATTAATAAGATAATTACTGCATCATCTTTGTGTCATAAATAAATTAAATTATTTGATGTCTAAAAATTACAAATAAAATACCATCATGTAGGAAATATTTTTAGCTTTCTAATTAATATTTACAATCGAATTTATCTTATGTATAACCCTATATTAAAAATGATTTACTTATTAAACTTTGATTTTAACTATTTTAACCCTTCTTTAAATAAATTAATAATAAATGTCCTAATCTAATCCAAGTGGGCCTAAATGGTCATATTTTATTCCTAAGTTTGTTTTTGGTCGAATTACACTTGTCCAATAGAATTAGGACATGTGTTAGGGTAATATTAATATCATATTTACCCTATTTACTATTAACCGCGGTAAAAATAGTAAAAAGTTACTATTCACCAAAAAATTATTTTCATCTCATTGAACCACATTTTAGTCCTTGATATTAACCGTGTCTCTCGGATTTTCGAAATTCCATTCACAGAAGCGGTAAAATTAAGTTTTATGCAAAATTCAGTTTTTAACCTACCACTTAGTGGTTTCACTATTCATCAAAAATTGAAAGTTTTCAGAAAAATACCAAAATTTCACCCTAGGCTAATTTCGATATTCTGAGTCCAAAAATGAAGTCCATTTTGAAAAATAAAATTTATAAAATTTCAAAAAGTGGTTATTACTATTCATAACGGCTAGTTTTAATAGCATATTGTTGTTTAGTGAAACTCGGTATTGCGTACGACGCAAGCTATCGAGGAAGGTCGTGATTGCGTGTAAAGCAATCCAAGAAAGTGTTGTGTAGAAAAAGATTCCTTTGATGATTTATATAACATAAAAGTCTCGGGTGTTACATTCTACCCCCCTTAAAAAGAATTTCGCCCTCGAAATTCGTCACTTTGCAACAAACAAAAGAGGATACTTCTCCCTCATCATATCCTCAAGCTCCCATGTAGCTTCTTCAAGTTGGTGGTTTCTCCATAAAACTTTCACCAAGCGAGTGGTCTTGTTTCGTAGGACTTTTTCGCTACGATCCAGAATCTCTATCGGCTGTTCTTCATAAGAAAGATCTTGCTCCAGCGGTACAACTTCTGAGCTGAGTACATGTGAAGGATCTGGTATGTACTTTCTCAGGAGAGATACATGGAACACATCGTGAACTTGAGAGAGATTCGGTGGAAGCGCCAATCGGTAAGCTACCTTCCCAACACGATCCAGTATTTCGAAAGGACCGATATATCTAGGGCTCAACTTCCCCTTCTTTCCAAATCTCATAACCCTCTTCCAGGGAGATATTCGTAAGAACACTTTATCACCCACTTCAAACTCTAGGTCTTTTCTTCGGTTGTCGGCATAACTTTTCTGTCGACTCTGAGCTGCTCTTATGTGTTGTTGAATAGATCTAACCTTTTCTGCCATTTCATCAACGAGATCAGGTCCTAATAGCTTTCTTTCCCCAACTTCATCCCAGCAAGTTGGAGTCCTGCATTTCTTTCCATAGAGAGCTTCATAAGGAGCCATCTGAATACTGGAGTGAAAGCTATTATTATAAGAAAATTCTACCAAAGGTAGGTGTTGATCCCAACCTCCTTCGAAATCCATAGAGCAAGCTCTCAACATATCTTCTAGGGTTTGAATTGTTCTCTCAGACTGACCGTCTGTCTGGGGATGATAAGCAGTGCTGAAACTCAACTCTGTATCCAGAGTATGCTGAAGACTTCGCCAGAACTTCGAGGTAAATCTCGGATCCCGATCAGATATAATAGAAAGTGGTACTCCATGAAATCTTACCACTTCCTTTACATATATCCTGGCAAGCTGATCTAGAGAGAAATCCTCTCTAATAGCAATGAAGTGTGCAGACTTTGTAAGACGATCAACTATGACCCAGATAGCATTATTGCCTTTGGATGTTTTAGGAAGTCCTGTGACAAAGTCCATAGTGATGTTTTCCCATTTCCATTCGGGTATGGGTAATGGTTGTAACATCCCCTTAGACTTCTGTCTCTCAGCTTTAACTTGTTGACAAACCAAGCATCGAGAGACATATTCAGCAACATCTCTTTTCATGCCATCCCACCAGAAGTACTCTTTCAGGTCCCTATACATCTTCGTGCTTCCAGGATGAATAGAGAATGAAGAACTATGAGCCTCATCCAGCAGCTCTTTCTTTAATTCGGGGATGGGAGGAACACAAACCCGATTCCTGAACTTTATTATCCCATCACAATCAAGGTTGAATTCAGGAACATTTCTCACCTTCTTTTGTAACTCGACATCTTCTTTCTGTGCCTCTTTAATCTTCACATGTATAGATGGTTGAACATTCATTTGAGAAAGATAAGATTTTTCCCCTGCCATTATAATTCCAAGATCCATCCTTTGTAAATCCATAAATATTGGATCTTTTGTGATCCTCATCATGGATAAACTAGCATGGTCTTGTCGACTTAATGCATCTGCCACCTTGTTTGCTTTCCCAGGGTGGTAATGGATTGAGCAGTCATAATCCTTAATCAGCTCCAACCATCTTCTTTGACGCATATTCAACTCCTTTTGTGTGAAAATATACTTTAAACTTTTATGATCAGTATAAATATCACACCTTTCACCATAAAGGTAATGCCTCCAAATCTTTAATGCAAAGATTACCGCAGCCAACTCCAAATCATGTGTTGGGTAATTTTGCTCATGGATTTTCAACTGTCGTGAGGCATAAGCTATCACCATATCATTTTGCATAAGAACACACCCCAATCCCTTCTTGAATGCATCACTGTAGATCACAAACCTTTCTCCACTACAAGGCAGTGTGAGCACAGGTGCACTGGATAACCTTCTTTTCAACTCCTTGAAATTCTCTTCACATTCCTCTGTCCAGACAAACTTAACTCCTTTCCGAGTCAACTTGGTGATTGGATTAGATAACCGTGAAAAATCTTTTACAAAACGTCGATAATATCCAGCCAAACCAAGAAAACTTCGGATCTCAGTTACTGTTGTTGGTCTTGACCATCTTTCGATAACCTCTGTTTTTGCTGGATCCACAGATATCCCCTCTTTTGAGATTATATGACCCAAAAATGCAACTTTTTGAAGCCAAAATTCACACTTGGTAAATTTGGCATAAAGCTTCTCTTTTCTCAGGGTCTTCAATATAATTCTCAAGTGATCTTCATGCTCTTCCTTGCTCTTTGAATAGACAAGAATATCGTCTATAAAGACTACCACAAATTGATCAAGATAGTCTCTAAAGACTCTATTCATTAGATCCATGAAGATAGCAGGGGCATTAGTAAGACCAAATGGCATCACTATAAATTCATAGTGTCCATACCTTGTACGGAAAGCCGTATTTGGTATATCCTCCCTTTTGACCCTTAATTGATGATACCCTGAACGAAGATCAATCTTGGAAAAGTATTGAGCTCCGCGTAGTTGGTCAAATAAGTCATCAATGCGTGGGAGAGGATATTTGTTCTTGATAGTGATCTTGTTAAGTTCTCGATAATCAATGCAGAGTCTCATTGATCCATCTTTCTTCTTAACAAATAGAACAGGTGCTCCCCAAGGTGACGCACTAGGGCGTATGAATCCCTTATCAAGATTCTCTTGGAGTTGCTTCTTCAATTCCTGCAACTCAATTGGGGCCATTCTATAAGGTGTCTTTGAAATAGGCAAAGCACCCGGTACGAGTTCTATTGAAAACTCAACTTCACGATTTGGTGGAAGACCCGGCAATTCCTCCGGAAAGACATCATCAAACTCCCGTACAATGGGCATATTCTTAATCGTGAGTTTCTCACCAACCATTTGAGATAAATAACCTTCATTTAGTGGAATCAATACCCATAAGATGGAAGAAATTTCCACTGGAAGGTTATGTTCATCCTTGCATTGGTATACGATCGTAGATTGATCTGGAATATGAAATGTGACTTCCCTTCTTTGGCAATCGATATGAGCTCCATGTAGAGAAAGCCAATCCATGCCAAGAATCACATCAAATTCCACTAAAGGAAGGATCACAAGATTTGCAGGAAGCACTTTCCCACAAACTTCGATCGGAGAAGAATTATAAACTTCTGATGCGATTGATGTTCCATTAGGTGTTGTCACAGCTAACTCAACATCTAATTGTTGAGGTAATACGGTGATACCCTTAGAAAATTTTTCAGAAATAAAAGAGTGGGTGGATCCAGAATCAAATAAAACATTTGCTACTTTAGAGTGGATGGTAAGTGTACCTTTCACCACATCGTTATCGTACTCCACATCGCTGATAGAAATTGCATGTGACTTTCCTTTGTCTTTAGCCTTAAGAGTTTGTTGACGTCGACCATCATCATCAACCCTTGGATTTGGGCATTGATTGGCATAATGCCCCATCTCCTTGCACTTGAAACATTGAAGTGTAGCAGGTTCATTCTGTGTATCCCTTCCTTTGTTTGCATCATTAGACATCTTCTTCCCATTATCACGGCATTCAAATGCCCGATGACCTTCCTTTCCACATTTAAAACATTTACTTGTCCCTTTAAGACAACTCCCTCCATGTTTCTTTCCACACTTTGAGCATAAGGGAAAGTTCATCTTCTTTTCCGTGTGCTCTTTAGATTTTTCTTTGAATTCCATCTTCCTCTTCTTATCAAACCCATGTGACTGATGGGTTACTCCAATCTCCATCTCGACTTTGAGAGCACATCGAACGATTTCCTCGTAGCTATTGAAGTCCCTTATGGCTAACGCCCTTCGAAGACTTGGTTTTAAGCCACTAAAGAATCGATCGATCTTACTCTCAGGTTGGATAATAATACCAGAAGCGTACCTTGCAAGTCTTGTAAAATTTGCTTCATAGGTACTAACAGATTCATCATCCCTTTGCTTCAGTTCAAGGAACTCTTTCTCCATCTTTGTTCGGAGAACACGAGGGAAGTACTTATTGAAAAATAAGTTCTTGAACTCGTCCCATTCCATAGACTCAATTTCATCCCTTTGCCTCGTATTCTTAACAAGATTCCACCATTGATCCGCATCTCCTTCCAAACGATACACTGCTAGGATGACTTTATCATGCTCAGAACATTGAAGAACTGAAAATATCTTTTCAGTAGTACTAATCCATTGTTCAGCAACTAATGGATCAGTAGACCCGCTGAAAGATGGTGGACGCTGCCTCATGAAGGATTCAACAGAATGTTGCTCCCTTCTTTGTTCGTTTGGAAATCCTGCATGATTCATAGCTTGAGAAAGTTGTGTGAGCATGGCTACAAGATTTTGCATTCCAGCTCCCATATCGTTTGGTTGCTCAGGGGGACAATCATTGCATTGCCCATCGCATTCCGCATTAACACGGTTCCTTCGGGTTCCAGCCATTGACTAAAACCAAGAAGAATAGTGTGAGCAACACTAATTATAATAGGAAACCACATAATTCAAGAATAAAATTTTCATGCTTAAGGTCTTATCCTAGGTTATTCAAGGCCATTTCTAAAACACTAAGATTGTGTTCTATGCTTAGACTTATCCTTAGGGTTCTTACTAAGGCTTTCACATCCTAGTTTCCAAAGGTTGACTATAACCTTTCCTCTGATACCAACTATAACGACCCACACTTTACATACATTGTTAATACTTCAAAATTGAAGCACTCTTATTACAACATATGACAAAACCACAAAGGACCGTATAGGTATAGTGTCTTTAGAAACTAGGAAACATAAACAACTGGTTCATAAATCTTCTACAGTGTCTCCCATTTATTTCATCATATCTAGGGTCCCTTTTAGCATATTCTACTTAATATCCATCTTCCTGACCTGGGGAAAAGAAAACATAAAAGGGTGAGCTCAAATGCTCAGCAAGGGCAAATAAAGGAAATAAAAATCATATCATATCTTTATGAAAATCAAAACCTGCAAAAGAGATCATAATATCTTAACACGGAATAAATCATAGAAGTGAAAATGAGATCCCCATAATCATAACATAAAACTTGAATCTTTGTGGCATGCACACATAATCATGGAAAATCATTTCTTGTTAGTCATGACTCATTGCCAAGACTATCTTAGTGGACAAAGTCCCTTTCTGAACCGAGTTCACTCCTCGTTTCAGTCCTGTATCACTGAACCGAAATAACCTTCCGTTCCAGCCATGTCTATCTCATGAGATATAAAATCATTACCCAATGCATTGGAGGGAGATATAGGTCCCACCCATCTTATAATGAATCCTTTCTTATGTGTGCCACATAATCATAAAACATGCATCATCGCATAACACATGTAACAAAAATGGGATTCTTGAAACATCATGACATCATAAATCAATTCATATATGATAAAGGAATTCATAAACATAATTCCATCACAACATAGTCAAACCAATGTAAAAATATGGATAGAAACAGAACCCTTTATTATCTTAGATGGAAAATAATTTTGATAAAACACTTGAATTGAATTCTTGAGGAAAATATCCTTTCTTCTTCAAAAACATTTTTCCTTTCATAACATGTCATACGACTTTAAAATAAAAGAATTTGATTAAAAATAAACTTGAAAACTTGTAAAGGAAGCTTCTTTGAAGTAATGTTTTAAACATCCATTCATGCCGTATAAGTTAAAAAAAACATTCTTCGTACTTTTGTCGGAAAAGTCAAAAAGTACCTCGTACGAAAAAACGACAAAAGATTCCTTTCATATTCTTTACAAAAAACTCACCTAAGGGTAAAATTGGATTTAAACTATTTCAATTGGATGGAAACAATATTACATATTGAGGGAACATGGATGTGGATGATAAAATACACCCCAGTAAATACTTACGAATAAACAATCTCGGATAAAAATGAGATTGTGATATTTCCCTTACCTTAGGTCCGATTTGCTTTGTTCGTATCCGAAGCTCCTGTATAATGGTTTAAATAATGTTATTGACTTATTCCAGAATCATACATATTGATATGAGATCATATATGGTCATATTATTAGCTTCTTGTTAGTAATATTGTTACTTGTTACTCGGGTCTTTATAACTTTTTGTTCTTATGCGTGTTTTGTCGAATAAATTCTTATTCTTATCTTTAGGTTATAGATAATTCATTTCCAGAATGGTATTAGTGTAGTATATACCATATTCATTCATTCAATTCATTTATATAATCATTATGAAATGAAGATCATGTAGAACGAGTCGCATCACATCGTGGAGACGGTATTCCGTACGTACGCACGAGTGATGATATCGTTCCTATGATCGTGGAATTGTATTGGAGTATATATATATATTATTTCAGTATCAATATTACTTAATAATAATCATATATAGTTACTCATTACACCATTATACCCATCCTTGTAAGGTGATGGTGGAAAATAGATTACACCACGGCGTGGAGACGGTATTCCGTACGTACGCACGCGCGGTGATTTCATTTTTCCGTAGGATGGATAGAAGGTGAATTAGGGTTGTTTCATATTTATAATAACATATCAGTATGTAAGTAATACTGATGTTATTACTTTATCATGAAACAACTAAAGAAGAAGAAGTTGAAGAAGAAAGAAATTGAAAAGATCGGTAATGGATATTACCTCTTCTTTGGAACGCCTTTTTGAATCCTCCACTTAAGGAACTAAGATTGGTCTTTGGAGAAGACCAGGACCTCTAGGATTATTCTAGGGAAGTGGATAAGGGAAAATGGCAGGGTTTGGCCGAGCTTGAGTGCTCAAATTGGTGTGAGGAGGAGGGGGAGGAGGTGCCCTTTTATAAGGGAGGAGAGGGGCACCTTAGGAATATCTCAAAATATTATTTTATATTAAAGTCAAAATCGGTTTATAATGGTTACAAAGGGTCTTATTTCGAATCTAAAGTGGGGATGGGTCGAAATCCTATCAACCAATAGAATTTAGACAAGTTTAGGATATTATTTTAACCTTATCAATTAAATTTAACTCTAAGTTAAATAATTTAACTTTTACCATGTCTTTTTGTTTTCTTTCACTATATGGTTAATACACTTACTATAACATGCCAAACGAACCCCAAATTGTTTATTATTAATATATATATCCTTATCTAAGTCATTTGGCCGAACCTTAGATTTTTAGGAATAAAATAACAATTAATAATATAATATTTGATTTAAAAACTATTTTGTGTCAATTTTGACACTATTTGATATATGATTTTTTTCAAAGTCATAACAGAATTATATGTTCGAACCAATTTGATTAAATCAATACTAATATATCATAGTAACCTAGAAAATTAGTGAAATTCATAAAAAGTCTTAAATTACATTTATTTTGGTATTTATATTATCAATTTTGTCAATATTTCATTAATAAGATAATTACTGCATCATCTTTGTGTCATAAATAAATTAAATTATTTGATGTCTAAAAATTACAAATAAAATACCATCATGTAGGAAATCTTTTTAGCTTTCTAATGAATATTTACAATCGAATTTATCTTATGTATAACCCTATATTAAAAATGAGTTACTTATTAAACTTTGATTTTAACTATTTTAACCCTTCTTTAAATAAATTAATAATAAATGTCCTAATCTAATCCAAGTGGGCCTAAATGGTCATATTTTATTCCTAAGTTTGTTTTTGGTCGAATTACACTTGTACAATAGAATTAGGACATGTGTTAGGGTAATATTAATATCATATTTACCCTTAGTTACCCTATTTACTATTAACCGCGGTAAAAATAGTAAAAAGTTACTATTCACCAAAAAATTATTTTCATCTCATTGAACCACATTTTAGTCCTTGATATTAACCGTGTCTCTCGGATTTTCGAAATTCCATTCACAGAAGCGGTAAAATTAAGTTTTATGCAAAATTCAGTTTTTAACCTACCACTTAGTGGTTTCACTATTCATCAAAAATTGAAAGTTTTCAGAAAAATACCAAAATTTCACCCTAGGCTAATTTCGATATTCTGAGTCCAAAAATGAAGTCCATTTTGAAAAATAAAATTTATAAAATTTCAAAAAGTGGTTATTACTATTCATAACGGCTAGTTTTAATAGCATATTGTTGTTTAGTGAAACTCGGTATTGCATACGACGCAAGCTATCGAGGAAGGTCGCGATTGCGTGTAAAGCAAGCCAAGAAAGTGTTGTGTAGAAAAAGATTCCTTTGATGATTTATATAACATAAAAGTATCGGGTGTTACATATCATGTAAATTTCTTGTTTTTATATATTTCGCAAATGCATTGTTTGATTTAGGGTCTACACATTCCTTCATTTATGAGATTTTTTTGAAAAAATTGGGAATTCAACCTCATAAAATGAAACCAGATCTCATGGTAAAAACAACTGGAGGAAATATTATGGAAAAAAGAAATTATAAGAATCTACCTATACTTGTCTATGGAAATATTTTACCTGAAAACCTTGTTGTTTTTCCTCTAGTAGAGTTTGATGTTATTCTGGGTATAGACTGGCTTTATTTTTATCATGCTAAGATAGATTGTAGAGAAAAAGAAGTTTTTTTTTTTCAGAAAAAATTTCAGTTTGTGTACAAGAATGAACCCATACCATTAATAACATTCCAGGAAGCTAATAAAATGATAATGGATGGAAATGAAAGTTATATTTATCATATTTTTGAAGATAATGGAACTATCTAGATTAATGATATACCAGTGGTAAATGAATACGTGGATGTTTTTTCCAATTATTTACCTAATGTTATTCCTAATCGAGGGGTTGTGTTTACTATTGACTTAGTTCCTAATGCTAATCCAATTTCTAATCCTCTTTATCGAATGGACCAAATGAAACTTATAGAATTAAAAAATCAGTTGCAAGAATTATTAGATAAAGGCTTTATCTGACCTAGCACTTCACCATGGGGAACTCCTGTCTTGTTTGTTAAGAAAAAAGATGGTTCAATGAGACTTTTCATAGATTATAGAGCCTTGAATAACATTAATGTTAAAAAAAAGTATCCTTTGCCTCATATTGATGATTCTTTTCATCTGCTCTAGGGAGTTCAGTATTTTTCGAATGTTGACCTGAGGTTGGGGTTCCATCTGTTGAAAGTAAAGGATGAAGACTTCCTGAAGACTGCGTTCTGTACTAGATATGGTCATTATGAATTTGTATTTATGCATTTTGGGTAAACTAATGAACCTGTTGTATTCATGGATCTTATGAATATAATATTTCATGAGTTCTTGGATAAGTTTTTGGTTGTGTTTATTGATGAAATTCTGGTATATTCTAGAATTAAAGAGGACCATGAAAAACATCTAAGGGTTTTTTTGAAAACCTTTAACGAAAAGAAACTATATGGAAAATTCAGCAAGTGTGATTTTTGGTTGAAACATATTTCTTTTCTTGGGAACATTGTAAATAAGTATGGAATAATAGTTGAAAATACCAAAACAAAAGTGGTTGTTGAATGGACAAGACTTAAAAATGTTATAGAGATTCATAGTTTATAACATCCTGCCTTTTTATCACATAACTTTTCATTGCATTTTACCAAACCGAGTATCTTTGAGGTTTAGTGTCTTGGAAACCAGGAACTTAATACATGACAAAAAAAACATTCTTCTTAAACACTTTAAAGGCTTCTTCATTTGTTCATCGTAAGTTCATTACAGCATCTCATAACCTGGGATCATACATCAAAGGAAAGGGTGAGCAGAAGGCCCAATAAGGGAAACAAGGGAAACATTTTACATGTGAACTTGAGATACATCAAAAGTCATGAAAAAATAACTTTAAGGCAGGAGAAAGAGATCATGAGACATATCATAATAAACATAACGTGTTTCATAACTTGAAGATGTGGCTACAACATTTAACTTATACAATCATGAACATATCACCAAGGTCCATCCCCAAGGTTTCATTTGAAATTACCAAGGTTATTCACTAAGGTATCGTTAAAAATTGTAATCTCTAGTGGTTACATCATTACCCAATGCATTAGAGCGCTATCAGGGAGCACCCTTAAATTTTCCTTTATTATCATGTGATCCACATGTATCATCATCAATAATTTCATAAATAACCCATATAGCATAAAATAAATGGGTTTCATTTCATAGTTATCACATTTTAAAAACTGCTTTAAAGGCGTGATCTTTATGTCACTTTAAACCCACAAAAAAGGAAAGTGGGTCTCATGTATGTAAATACCAGAATTTAAAATAGAAAATTTTGATATATATGTGAATACCCCTGTATAATAAATACTTTTGAGTATTCAATTAATAAAATAAAATAATTTGAGAAAAAGAGAGAGACATTTTGAGATGAAAATTCTGCAGCATAACGACTACGTTATGGGGTTTTAGAAAACATTGAAAAGAGAGGGGACATGGGTCACCCACTCATAAATGATCCATAAAACAGTAGGGGGACAAAATATAAAGGATTTAAGAACATGGTAATGAAATTTTAAAGATATACCATATGAAATAAAGAACATTAAAGGAAGACAAAAATAAGATTTCTCTTATGAAAATTCGGCAGCCTAACAGCGTCACTTAAACTTCAAAAAAATGAATTGATGAGATAAAATAGGGTCTCTCATCATATTAACATAAAATATCAGTATGATAGATATAAAGATCATACACCAACATAATAAAAAGTAACTTGAAAGACTTGACATGAAAATAGAACTTGAAAATGAGAAGGGTGAAAGAATCCCTTAACAATTCGGCAGCCTAACGACGCCACTTAAACATTATTAAAATGAATTGATGAGAACAAGAGGGGGTCTCTAATCATATGAAAATGAAAATTAAAGTAGGATGAATATAAAATAACATCCCTGACATAAGAACATGGAGCATAAAATAAATGACATAAAAGAGAGTACTTGGAAAGAAAGAGAGAGGTAGGATCCCTTACCTTGAAGAGTAACTTCGAAATCTTAAAGTTTGGGACCTTGGGAGGCTTGAGGGAATCTTAGGAGGACTCCTTTGGAGGTAAGGAGACCATAACTTCATTGAGGATAATTTTGGAATGGAAAGGATGAGAGAATGGATTGATATTTATAGAGGAAGTGAGGGGACAAGGCATTAATGGCCAAGGGACACCTCATTGATGGTATTGGTAAAATCATGGGCTTTCCCATGGTATTGGAAACTTGGGACACCTAATACCATATCTTACTATTCATAAGTCTACCATATTTATTACATACTTAATACATCATTAATGATGTCATTAAACACCTGAAACTCTAAACTGAAAATTCACTAGTCACTGAAAATTCATTTTTTTCTTCAGAAAAATCCCCAAAAATTACCTTAAGATAATATCAATGTTTTGAATTCAAAAAAAAAGTTCATTTTATAAAAATAATTTTCTAAATAATTTTAATTTAATTTTTAATTAAAAAAACTATTCACCCGAAAAATCTAATACTTGAATAATAATTTTTGAAACAGTTATTTACCTATTTTATTGAATCACATTACTTAATCAAGGTGCCTATATTATATTAATACTTTCTTTAAGTGAGATTACTAATCCATTTGGTCAAATTAATAATCCTAAGCATAAAATCACTATTCATAAATTACTATTCACCAAAAATTAAGTTGATCTTATTAGACTCCAAATTTCTTACTGAACACATTTGCAGAAGACCATTTTTTGAAAATCATTACACATCATTAATTATTTAAGGTTTACAAAAATATTTTAAAATATCCTTTTTTTCTTCAAATTCATCAATAATATACATCCTACATTTATCCATACATTTGAAAATTTAAAAACTTCACCATAAGAAGAAAACAAAATTTTATTTATCTCAAAGGATTACACAAAGTAGTTGTGGTCTCCTTACATAGCCCCTTATAATCCCAGCATAGGACCTAAGTGTAAGGTGTGCTAAAGTGAGAGAATCCAAGGGGGGCTCATCCAACATTGCACGAGTAGTAATTTCTATCAGTTTGAACTTCTCGCGAAGGTGATTCTGTTCTAGCTTCACACGATGAAGTTCGGCTTGGGTTTGGTCCAGAACAAAGCCCAATGGTGCTACCTCCTTCCCAAGTTCTGTTAGATGGGCTTCGATTGGCCTGAGACTACTGGATGAGGTCATCAATTCTTCTTTCTATATTAATTAACCATGATCACTTGTATTTAGAGACAATAGTCACAACATTTAGTTTCTAACGTTCACACTGACTAATGGTCATATAATAGTCAAAACCCAACAGTATCATTTTAATTATACTCATTTTATTAAATGAAAAAGTTTCGTTGAGTATGAAATAAAATAACACACAAAATTAGGAAACAAGATTTATTCAAAATTTTGGGTCGTTACAATCTTCCCCCTTAAGAAATTGCGTCCTCGCAATTTTTAAAATTAGGCTTGGAAATTTCATTGAAAGTTCCACATCGGAAAAGAAGTCAGTAAAACTATTACTTTAAAAGAAAGAAAGGGAAGTACAAAGGTCACCTGAGTTAACCCATAATAGGATTACATGTAGGGAAACGTGGATATGGAATAGAAAACAAAGGTTCATGTTCTGATGGAGAGTGATAGAAAACATGATTAGTAGAAAGTTAACAACAAAAAAATCACAAACTTATGATGTGTGTAAATGGTCTTTTATTACCCAGTAGGAAACGTAAAACAACAACATTTTTGTTTTAAGTTCCTCTTCATAATTTTGAGGAATTCATTTACTACATAGAATAAAAACATAAAGAAATATACCTACCTTCAAGTAGAGTTTCATCCTTTAATAAGTTTCTACCAAAACTAATCTTTTCTCCAAACGATAAACATTCAAAAACACTTGGTCTCATCAAAAGCACAAGAATCATCTTCCAGAGAATCACATAATCCATAAAAGATTAACTATATATTTCTTCTATCTTTAAACATTATCCCAAAAACAGAAAGGGTAAGATAAAACAACTCTTCAAAAAGAAAGAACCCCATAGGAAGGGAAACTATTTTTAAATCTTAAAATTTCCACGGTACTACCCAAAGTTCATCATAGACCATTCCATAAATAACTATCCTTAAGATTCCTCAAAATAAACCAAAATAATATTGAAACCCAAATACAAGAAGGATTTTATAGCATAGTCTTCCAAGATAAACTTTATCGTTTATCTCCAAACAACATCAACCACTCCTAACATCTTATAACAAAAGTAACTAAACTAAACATATTTTCCTCAAGATAGGTTAATAATTTCCATAAGTAACCTAAATTACTATAAGTTCACCTTAAATTCATCAATTCTTCAAAATATAAGTCAACCTTTACTCCTCAAAGAAAATACTATAGTAATATATTTACCTCGATCATATAGGGTTCCCAAAATAGTGGATGTATTCCAAAATAATATTCATATTTTAATCCCCTAATCATTTTTTAAGAAGAACAACTTCAAAAAAATCAACATGTGATATATAACAATAGATGTTTTCCTTAATGATATAAAACCATCTTAGGTAGTGACTCGATGTTCTTAGAAAACATTAAATATATGCTCATAGAGAACGAACGAAAATACAACATGAAATAAACAATTATTGCGAAGAAGTTACATGTACTTTAGTCATCATGATCCATCTCAGCATAGGACTTGAATTATTCCCTTATCCTTGAAGATTGTTGATGCTCATCATGCTTCTCATCCCTTCCAAGAGAGCATTGCCTTGGATAGTGTTCAACTTCTCCACATTTACGACATTGAAAAGTATAAGGTACATTAGATCAAACCTTATCTCTATTCATCACATTATCCATTTTTTTAAAGCAATTGGCTACTTTATGCCCTATCACCCCACACTTAAAACATCTCCCAGTTCCTTTGTGACATTCTCCTTGGTGCCCATTTCCACACTTTTTGCACAATGGAAATTGGGTCTTCTTTCCCTTACCAACTTTATCAGATGAACATCTTTGAGACTTCATCTTCTTCTTCCTTGATGAATTTTGGCATTCAACTAGGTACCAATTATTAATTGTGATTTTTTATAGCTGGTTTGGCATAATCACAATATTTTCAACTTGATCTCTCATCATCTCTGTCATATTAATAGGGAAATCATCACATTTCCTATCACATTGGTTGTTGGGACATGTTCTTCCATTTTCCGCCATTAACTAAGAAAAGAAAGTATAATTAGGGGGCTTAAATACTTAGCCAATAATCATGAAAAGTAAACTTAAAGTATAGAAGGATAAAATTTTATAAGAAAAGTATATCCTAACTTGTGATCCCCTAGGTTCCAATCTAGGTTATCCATGATCATATCTTCTTATGTGAATTTTTATTTTATTTTATCTTTGTTCCTTTAATAATGTTTCATACTAAGATTATGAATTTACCAAAGAATATCCCCCGGGAGTGTCATAACCAAGAGTGCAGCAAGGCCCATTGTCGTGTACTAGTTCCCATTCGAGTCTAGCTCAAAGTGGTGTTTTCGGGTTTTAACCCTATGTACATCTGTGCCAGAGCCACCTCTAGCTGCTTGTATCCAGTCAGGGATGTATTTTCTTGATAAACCACTTACTCAATACTCACCAAAATACCAGGAAGATTTCCTAAAATTAAAATTTTCTATAGGATTCTTCCTAAAGTTTTCATATCCTAATTTCCACAAATAACTAAACCATCCTTTGATACCAACTATAACATTCCGCCTTTTTATCACATAACTTTTCATTAAATTTTACCAAACCGAGGATCTTTAAGGTTTAGTGTCTTGGAAACCAGGAACTTAATACATGACAAAAAAAACATTCTTCTTAAACACTTGAAAAGATTATTCATTTTTTCATCCTAAGTTCATTACAACATCTCATAAACTGGGAGCATACATCAAAGGAAAGGGTGAGGATAAGGCCCAGTAAGGGAAACAAGGGAAACATTTTACATGTGAACTTGAGATACATCAAAAGTCATGAAAAAATAACTTTAAGGCAGGAGAAAGAGATCATGAGGCATATAATAATAAAAATAATGTGTTTCATAACTTGAATATGTGGCTAAAACATTTAACTTAGTCAATCATGAACATATTACCAAGTTCCATCCCCAAGATGTCATTTGAAATTACCAAGGTTATTCACCAAGGTATCGTTAAAAATTGTAATCTCTAGTGGTTACATCATTACCCAATGCATTGGAGGGATATCAGGACGCACCCTTAAATTTGCCTTTATTATCATGTGATCCAAATATATCATCATAAATAATTTCATAAAAAACCCATATATCATAAAATAAATGTGTTTCATTTCATAGTCATCACATTTTAAAAACTGCTTTAAAGGCGTGATCTTTATGTCACTTTAAACCCATGAAAAAGGAAAGAGGGTCTCATGTATGTAAATCCCAGAATTTAAAATATAAAATTTTGATATATATGTGAATAACCATATAGAATAAATAGTTTTGAGTGTTCACTTAATAAAATAAAAGAATTTGAGAAAAAGAGAGAGACATTTTGAGACGAAAATTCTGCAGCATAACAGCTACGTTACGGGGTTTTAGAAAACATTAAAAAGAGAGGGGACATGGGTAAAACACTCATAAATGATCCATAAAAGAGTAGGGGGACAGAATATAAAGGAGTTAAGAACATGGTAATTAAATTTTAAAGATATACCATATGAAATGAAGAACATGAAAGGAAGACAAAATTAAGATTTCTCTTATGAAAATTCGGCAGCCTAACGACGTCACTTAAACTTAAAAAAAATGAATTTACCAGATAAAATAGGGTCTCTCATAATATGAACATAAAATATAAGTATTATAGATATAGATATCATACCCCAACATAATAAAAAAAACTTGAAAGACTTGACATGAAAATAGAACTTGAAAATGAGAAGGGTGAAAGAATCCCTTAACAATTCAGCAGCCTAACGGCGCCACTTAAACATTCTTAAAATGAATTGATGAGAACAATAGGGGGTATCTCATCATATGAACATGAAAAGGACAGTAGGTTGAATATAAAAGAACATCCCCAACATAAGAACATGGAGCATAAAATAAATGACATAAAAGAGAGTACTTGGAAAGAAAGAGAGAGGTAGGATCCCTTAACTTGAAAAGTAAATTCGAAATCTTGAAGTTTGGGACCTTGGGAGGCTTGAGGGAACCTTGGAAGGACTCCTTGTGAGGTAAGGAGACTATAACTTCGTTGAGGATGATTTTGGAATGGAAAGGATGAGATAATGGCTTGGTATTTATAGGGGAAGTGAGGGGACAAGACATTAATGGCCAAGGGACACCTCATTGGTGGTATTGGAAAAACCATGGGCTTACCCATGGTATTTTCCCATGGTATTGGACAATTGGGACACATAATAACTTATATTACTATTCATAAGTCGATCATATTTATTACATACTTAATACATCAATAATGATTTCATTAAACACCCGAAACTCTAAACTGAAAATTCACTATTCACCCGAAAAAAATAACACTTGACTAATAATTTATGAAATAGTTATTTACCTATTTTATTGAATCACATTACTTAATCAAGGTTCCTATATTACATTAATACTTTCTTTAAGTGAGATTACTAATCCATTTGGTCACATTACTGATCCTAAGCGTAAAATCACTATTCATAAATTACTATTCACCAAAAATTAAGTTGATCTTATTAGACTCCAAATTTCTTACTGAACACATTTGCAGAAGACCATTTTTTGAAAATCATTAAACATCATTAATTATTTAAGGTTTACAAAAATATTTTAAAATATCCTTTTTTCTTCAAATTCATCAATAATATACATCCTACATTTATCCAGACATTTGAAAATTTACAAACTTCACCATAAGAAGAAAACACAATTTTAATTATCTCAAAGGATTACACAAAGCAGTTGCGGTCTCCTTACATAGACCCTTTTAACCCCAGCATAGGACCTAAGTGTAAGGTGTGCTAAGGTGAGGGAATCTGAGGGCAGCTCAGCCAACATTGCACGAGTAGTAATTTCTATCAGTTTGAACTTCTTACAAAGGCGATTCCGTTCTAGCTTCACATGATGAAGTTCGGCTTGGGTTTGGTCCAGAGCAAAGCCCAGTGGTGCTACCTCCTTCCCAAGTTCTGTTATATGCGCTTCGATTGTCCGAGACTACTGGATGAGGTCATCAAATCTTCTTTCTATATTAATTAACCAAGATCACTTGTATTTAGAGACAATAGTCACAACATTTAGTTTCCAACGATCATACTGACTAATGGTCATATAATAGTCAAAACCCAACAGTCTCATTTTAATTATACTCATTTTATTAAATGAAAAAGTTTCATTGAGTATGAAATAAAATAACACACAAAATTAGGAAACAAGATTTATTCAAAATTTCGGGTCGTTACATAGTTTTCTTGGATTAGCATGTTATTACCAATGGTTTGTTAAAAACTTTGCACGGTTATCTAGAATTCTAACTAATTTAACATGAAAAGGGGTTAAATTTGTTTGGATATAATAATGTGATGTTTTTTTTCAGGAATTGAAGAAGATATTGGTGAATTCTCCAGTTTTGGCCCTGCCTTCAAAAAATGGTTAGTTTTTCATCTACAGTGCTGCTTCATTGAAGGAAATTGGTTGTGTTCTGATGCAGAATGATCAGGTAATTTCTTATTCTTCAAGACAACTAAAACCTCATTAGTTAAATTATCCCACACATGATTTGGAATTGGCATCTATGGTTTTTTCTTTGAAAATTTGGAGACACCATTTATACGGAGCCAAATGTCAAATATATACTGACCATAAAAGTCTGAAGTACATATTCAATCAAAAGGAATTAAATATGAGGCATAGAATATGTCTTGAACTGATAAAGGATTATGATTGTACGATCAATTACCATCCAGGAAAAGAAAACAAAGTGGAAGATGCCTTGAGTTGAAAACATCATGCATCATTAACCATGTTACGTTTGGAACATAATCCATTGATTAAAGATTTGATGAATCTTGGATTATAAGTTGTCAGTGCAGAGAATACAACTGTTTTCTTTTAGGTTTCAGTACAATCATTATTATCAGATAGAATTAAGAAATCGTAGAAGGAAGACCGTGAGCTACAAAAAAAATTAAAATTTGTTAAAATGGGCAAGTTTCCAGAATTTAACCTTGATAAATATTATGTTTTAAGATTTGGAAAAAGGTTGTGTGTGCCTTGTGATTCCCAGTTAAAGAAGGATTTGTTGTTTGAAGCTCATAGTTCTCCATTTTTAGTTCATCCTGGCAGTACTAAGATGTACACAGACCTTCGAGAGTATTACTGGTGGGATGGAATGAAAAAGGATATTGTAGAATTTACTATGATATGTTTGACATGTCAATAGGTTAAAGCAGAGTGAAAATTACTGAAGGGGATGCTTCAGCCTTTTCCAGTGCCAAATTAAAAATGGGAGAATATATTGATGAGATTCGTGCTGGGACTACCTAATATTTCTTGAGGTAACAATGTGATTTGGGTTATTGTTGATCAACTGAAAAAATCTTCACATTTCCTTTCTATTAGAGATAAAATGTCATTGGATCAGCTTTATCAACTGTACCTTAAAAATATTTTCAGGTTACATGGAGTTCCTCTTTCCATTGTATCTGATCGGGATCCCAGGTTCACTTTTAACTTTTTGAATGGCCTTCAGAAGTCGTTGGGTATAAAATTAAATTTCAGTACAACTTTTCATCCTCAATTAGATGGGTAGTTAGAATGAACGATTCTGACCTTAGAGGATATGCTTCGAGCTTGTTCAATGGACTACCAGGGAAGTTGGGATCAATATCTTTCTTTAGTTGAGTTTTCTTATAATAACAGTTTTCATTCCAGTATACAGATGGAACCTTTTGAGGCATTGTATGAGAAGCGGTGTTGAACTCCATCTTTTTGGGATGAAGTCGGGAAAATAAAGTTGATGGGACCAAAATTAGTAGAGTAAGTGGTTGAAAAGTTAAAGATGATCTAGAAACACACGAGGGAAGCTCCGAGCATGCAGAAAAGTTATGTAGATAACAGAAGGAAAGACTTCTCTTTCGAGGTAGGTGACCATGTTTTCCTTAAAATCTCTCCTTAGAAAAGTGTGATGCATGTTGGTAAGAAAGGAAAGCTAAGTCCACGATTCATTGGTCCTTTTGAAATCATGGATAAAGTTGTACTAGTTTCATATTGAGTATCTCTGCCTCCGAGTTTATCTCAGGTACATAATGTTTTTCATGTTTCGATGTTGAGAAATTATGTGCCAGATTCATCACATGTCTTGAGCCCAGAAGCAGTTCAGTTGGAAGAGAACCTTTCTTATGAAGAGAAACCAATTAAAATTCTTGATCGAAGGGAATAGGTATTACGGAATAAGGTAATCCACCAGGTAAAGGTTTTTTTTTGGATAAACCACATGGTTAAAGAAGTAACATGGGAGTATGAAAGTGCTATGAGGGAAAGGTACCCTCACTTTTTTAATAAGTAAATAAAATTGTGAGGACGTAATTTCTAGAAAGTGGGGATAATGTAACACCCCAAGGTTTTTTTAAAATAAATTGAAATTTATGAAACTTTTTTTATGTAGATATTTATAACTATCCTTTAAACATAATTTTTCCACTTATATGTTTTGAATTTTGAAAAACAGTCATCTACAACTGTGTTCAGTAAGTTATTTTGAGTTTAATGGAACAAACTTGTTTTTTTGGTGAATAGTAACATACCTTGTGAATATTAATATGACCCTAGTGAATAGTAAATTATATTATTATTTTATTTTATTAATTCTTTAATGTGATATAAAAGCAGTTATAGTTTTAAAATTGTTAATTTTTGAATAAAGTATGATTTTATTTAAAAATTAAATTAATAATATTTAGAAAATTATTTTCAAAAAGTGGAGTTCATTTTTTAATTTTACACATTCAAAAATGGAAAGGGTGAATTTTTGGGATTTTTTTTGAAATTCTTGAATATTTGATGAATAGTGAAATACGGTAAAATACCGTATATTCAAATTATCAGTTAAATACACTATTTATGACATCATAAGTGATTTAAGACCACTTGGTTTGAACTCAAATGCCATTATTACTATTTGGGGTCACATTAATTAAGATTATTTATAGTCTTGAGCAAAAATATTATAATAATGATTAAAATAATGTAAAATACCTCCTCTCCTCCACTATAAATACCACCCCATTCCCCTCTTCCTCCCACACCTCTCAAGACTTGATCCTTACCTAAGTTAGGCCCAATACGCCTCCCAAGGATCTTTCCCACGTCCTAGATCTACTGTTTTCACCAAAAGGCCAAAACCAAAGGCCTTAAGAAGGATCTTAAAGAGAAGAGATCAAGTGGTAAACAATCTCTTTTGTTTTCTTTATATTCATTCATTTTATGTTATTCTTTTTAATTAATTTTGTCTTATGTTGGGATATTCCATTACATATCACCATTACCTCCCATATCATGTAAGAATTATGAGAGACCCCTTTTCTCTCATAAAAATATTTTATGAAATTTTAAGCGATGCCGTTAGGCAGCCGAAATTTCATAAGAGATTTCTCAACTCTTATTTTATTTTGAGTTCCTTTATTTTCTTATTATTTCATAAAATACTTTTATCCAAGAGGCATGAAAGCTCTATAATCTTGTATATTATAGATGTTCTCATGTTCATGGAAAATTACTCAATAATATTCTTCTCCTCTCCCACTTATTCAAGGAATTAAAACACCGTCTGTGATGTGTCAATTTACCGACATCGTGGACGATGTGATTTAAATTTCTTTTACTTCCTTCAAGAATGGTCATGAAAACATTTTTATGGTTGAACCTAATTTTAAATTATGTATTATAACTTATAAAAGGTTCTGGAATCATTTTTCACACATGTTATTAATTTATGAAACAAAATGAGTTCTTTACAATCAAAGAATTTCCAAAATGACCTAAAAAAATATCAGTAATGTTTTAACTTATGAATCATCCTCATGTAAGAATTAAAATTGATAAATGGTGTAATTTATGGTTCTAAAAATATTTAAATACCACTCCATTCCAATTTGAGAGTTTCACTTCCAATTGACAAGAACATCCATCATGAACCGATCATGGAAAACATGTAAAAACACACCCAAAACAATGAAAGGAACAAAATACTAACAATTAAAAGGTGAAATGATGTAATTAAATGATCTTATAAAGTATTATAAATATGTATATGTTTTTTTAAGATATTAATAACACTATTTTAACAATTATACAGGAGGTTTAAATGAGTTTTAAGTAAGACAAACCCAAGGTAAGGGAATTCTTAACCCAATTTCTATTCTTTGGGTTAACCTTATTCTTTATTCATTATGTGGTATTAAGATTATTGGTGTGATGTTTTTTTGTTTATATTATGTTTCACTTTATGTATTTACAATGTATATACATATCCATTCCATTATATTAATTCTCACTCCAGTTATATTTTAAGGGACTTTATTTTTAAAATCCTTTTAAAACTCTCTTTAATAAATTTCAAAAGGATTGTTTATTTTATATGGCATGTGTGGTTTCTTCTGATTTTCAAGATACTTTATTAACATAATATGTTCCTTGGAAATTATTTATATTGGTTTGATCCTATTATAGCTCAATATATGTTGGGTTGAGCCCATTATAGCTCAAGATATGTTGGGTTGAGCCCATTATAGCTCAAGATATGACGGTTGAGCCCCATTATAGCTCTCCAATGCATTGGGTACTCCGGAGATGAAAGTTGACCAAAAGGTTATTCCATGTGTAAGGGTTAATGTAAGAGTGATGTGGTAAATATGTCCTAAGAAAACTACATGATGTTTCTATGCATATAAGTTTTTATGGTTTTTATGTTATTATTTGACTAAAACTTTCTTTCTTTATATCCCTTACTGAGTTTTATACTCATCCCAAGTTTTTAAAATGTTTTTCATAGGATATAAGTATGGGTAAGAGAAATAAGGTATTCATGATTTTTGATATGGAGTTTTGTTAAAGAAATTATGTTTTAAGTTTTAATTTTTTATATTTTGAAAAAAATGGATACTATTTTAGTAGTATCCTCTTGTATGAATGTGGTATGTCATGTATGTAAGATATCCTAATTCTTTAAAACTCTAAACTCGAAAAGATCCTCAATGTGTAATAATGTATGGTCTTGACTAAAATTCAAGATTAAGCTTTTAAGGCTGGTTCCTTATACTAGGACCTTCTAAATTTCAAACAGTGGGGAATCAACCTTAGTAGCTTCCCTTCTAGCCTTATGGGGTGAGTGATTTCCATGATTTTCCTAAAGACATCAGGCCATTGTTTTTTTTTTCTTTGGGGTTCGTTTCCATCACCATAATCAGTTCCCAATGGTTCTTTGAGCTCAGTTTGGTGAAGGTGAATATGTTCAACACCATCCTCAACATTATTTTTTAATGAGACCATTTTGACCAGCATGGGAAATAGGATTATACTCTACTAAGGGGAGATAGAGAGAGTAGAGTCCAACCATAGGATGTTCCTTGAGTCCAGGGACCTCAACCCAAGTATGTCCATAGAGGGGGTCATCAGTAGAGAGGTGGAGGAGTTGGGTGTGTTCAGTTACATGTGGTGGAGGAAAAAGTAATAGAGGGGTCATAGATCATTCTAGGTATGCTTAGTTTGTCATATACCCTTTTTAGTTCCTTGTTTAATTCAAGATCTTCAAACTCATTTGTTTCACCCACTCTATTCCATTCTTTAGGATTAAACATAGAGAGGCTTCCTATTCCCCTGGTGTTGACTACTCCATTTAGAGTCCAAACGATCTTGTTTGATGTGTGTTGTGGATATAAACTGATGATGGGGCCACATTAGTCCTATGGATATTTATTCTTTCTATAGATGAAACCATACAATGTCATACTAGTAATTTATTGGTTGTATTACATACGTGTTGTTATTGACTTCTTCTAGAGTAAATTCATGTTCTCAGATGTGGATGGCCAGTGTGTGGTTTTTGTTGTTGAGTGGGGATATCAAGTGGGCAGTCGGCATGTGGAGTCCCTTATTTATTTGATTTATAAGTTGTCAATGGAATTAGTGGGTGTTGGGGTAGTGGGGGTCCCCAGGTCCATTGGGGAGTTTCTGGATGTTTTCCTTGAGAACGTAGTGATGCTACCACCTCGACCTAATATTGAGTTTGGGATAGACTTACAGCCTGGTGCTTCACTAATTTCGATGGATCCTTATCGGATGGAACCTTATGAGTTGTGGGAGTTGAGGATTAAAAAATATGATCTGATGGATTAGAGTTTTATCCATACCAGTGTATCACCATGGGTCACTTCAGTATTGTTTTCCAAGAAGGTGGATGATAGTATGAGGTTGTGTATAGACTACTATGTGTTGAATTAGGTAATGGTCAAGAACTGTTACCCTCTTCTAAGGATATATGATCTTTTTGACCAGTTGAGAGGGTAGAGTTGGTTTTCTAAGATAGATATGCTATCAGGATATCATCAGTTGAGGGTGAAGTAGGGTGATATCCTAAAAACTATCTTCAGATACAGGTATAGGCACTTCAAGTTTCTAGTCACACCGTCTGGTGTTATGAACGCACCAGCCGTGTTCATGGGGATTATTAACTCTATGTTATGTGAGTTCCTAGACTATTTTTTCATCATATTCATCAATTATATTGATCTAATTTAAGTCAAAGGAAGATCATGTTGATCATCTCAGAGCTATCTTGTAGGTTCTTTGACATCACCATCTCTATGTAAAGTTTTTTACGTGTAAGTTTTGGACACAAGTGGTGCATTTCCTTGGGAATGTGGTGTCTCAGAAGGGTGTGGCAGTGGAACCACCAAAATTCAATGTAGTTGTTTATTTATAATCACCAAGATCATGGAATAGGTTCACAATTTCCTTATTTTTGCATGTTTTTATTGGATGGTTGTTCCCAATTTCTCTTGAGTTTCAGCATAGTTGATAGCATTGACCAGGAAGTACCATGTTTTTTTGTGGACCAATACATGCCAGGAAGTGTTTAGTTACCTAAAGGGGATGTTAGTCAGTGCTCTAGTGATCTATTTTCCCGATGAGGGTGTGATGTTTGAGGTGTTTTATGATGAATCCCATATGGGCTTGGGATACGTCTTGATGAAGTAGAGGGAAGTGATCTCTTATGGGTCTAGGAAATTATTACCCCACAATCATAACTATAGAAACCATGATCTGGAGCTAGATTTAGCTGTGTTTTCATTGAATTTTTGGGAGCATTACCTCATCGAGGAGTGCTTTGTGGTCTTAACGGATCACAAGATTCTAAGGTATATATTTTCTCAGCATGATCAGAATATATTAAAGTAGAGGTGGATGTAGTTTCTTAAAGATTAAAATTTTGAGATATCTAACACCTTCGGTAAGGGTAATTTAGTTGCTGATGTGTTGAGTTAGAAGTCCCAAGAGGATATGGTGTGGGAGTTTGCAGATGTTTGGAAATAAATGGAGGAGTTGATAGCCTTTCACTTAGATGCAATGGCAGTTGATGGTAGAGGCTATTTATTTCAGAATACGGTGTAATATTTTTTGATGAAGTAGGTGGAGGAGTCTTAGTGGCAGAATTAAAGGTATAGATGATGCACAATTGTGTTGGCCATGGTGAAGCTCCAGAGGGATTATTAGAGGATGTTCAGAAGTATATGTTGTTATATAGGAGGGTTTCTATTCTGGTTGTGATGCATGAGGGAGTTCTTCATGAATATCATAGCTCAACTTTTTTAGTACACCAAGGACAATCCAAGATGTACCATGGATTTATGATGCATTTTTGGTGGCTTAGGATGAAACAGGAAGTGGAAAATTTCATGGTGAGGTGTTTAGTTTACCTATAGGTAAAGGATGAGAATCTTGTTCCAAGCATTTTTTGTAGCCTTTGGATGTTCCTGAGTGGAAATGGGATGACATCTTAATTTATTTCTTCATAGGGTTACCTTGAGATCAGGTAGCTTGTGATGTTATATGGGTGATTATGTATCATTTTAAAAAAATCAGCCCACTTCTCAACAATCAATGAGTCATGCATAGTGGATGATTTGGATAAGAGGTATGTGGATGAGTTGGAGAATTTTCATAGAGATCCAAGGTCCATTTTCTTAGATTGAGATTCACATTTTACCTCATGAGTCTGGAGAGGATTGCATCATGCTTTTGGCACTTAGTTACACCTTAGAACTACTTTCCACCCTCAAACTGATGGACAGATGGAGTGGACCATCCAAATGTTGGAGGATATGTTGCGAACATGCATCTTAGACTTCGATGGATCATGGGCATGAAACCTATACTTGGTTGAGTTTTTTTTATAATAACAGCTTTCAATCATCCATTTTCATGGCCCCATTTGAGGCCTTATGTGTGAGGCCATGTCATTCTCCATTATGTTGCATGGAGGTTGGGGAGGTAGCAGTTCTTGGTCTCGATGTGGGGCAGAGCACAATAGAGAAGCTTCAACTTATTCTTGAGAGGATGGAAGTAGCGTAGGATTGAAAAATGTATTATGTCAGTCGTAGGAGGAGACCCTTAGAGTTTAAGGTTGGGGAGAATGTGTTCTTGATGTTTTCCCCTTGAAGTGGATAGTAGAGGTTTTCTAAGGTAAGTAAGCTTTATCGTAGGTTTTTTGGGACCTTTGAGGTGCCAGGGAGAGTTGGCGGGGTGGTGTATTGGTTTAATTTTCCACTATAGTAGGAGAGGATCCACGACATCTTCTATGTCTCTCAAATCCATCAATATATTCATGATGAATCCCATTTAATTTATTGGAGAGAGTTGGATACTAAGGATGACACGACGTTCATGGAGCAACCAATAGAGATCCAGAATCATTAAGAGATAGAGATACATAGATTGACCATTCCTTTGGTTCACATGTTGTGGAGGCATGGTGGCCTAGAGGAGAGTACTTGGGAACGTGAGATGTAAATGTGTGATCAGTACCCAAATCTTTTTTGAGTTTTTCCTTACTCTATGTTTCTTGTGATGTGATGTTTAGATCATTCTATGTTATGATTTTTTTATTTTTTTTATGTATGATGAGTGATAATGTTCTAAAATATGTAAAGAATAAGACATGATTCATAATAGAGACATATGAAATTTGATTCATTTAAAATTATATAGGTGAGTCAGTGATTCCGAGAGTGGATGATATCTTAACATGGAGGATGGAATTCCTATATTTGTGTGTTTAGGGTGGTGTTGTTTGTTAGTTATAGTGGTTTTTGGTTTGGGATACATGGAGGATAAGTTGGTTATGCAGTGGTTGTGTGTTAGTGTGGTTGTGTGAAATGAGGTAGTTTGAAGCTCTGCAGTGTCGTTCGTGGGTGTTTTGGTTGATGTGTTTGGATGGTGGTAATGTTGACGAGAAACGATATCCTTGAGAGGTATCTCATGGGGTGTTTGTTAGGAACCCTTTTCCTTCTGGGATCAGTTTTGGATTCTCGATGGAAAGAATCATTTGGGAGGTATCTGATGTAAAGGCCCGTGCCTCATCGGCCCATTAATTTTGTGTTTTTGGGTGTTGGAGGTTTTTTATAGGAGGATTTAGGATGTTTCATGATGGTTGGAGGTGCAGTAGAGCTGCTGTAGGAAATTCAAATCGTGAAAGGTTTACATGGTGTAACTCGCGTTTCATAGGTCATGTAGCCAGTTGGATTTATGAAATGTGTGAATCAAGGGGAGAAACCATTAAATTTATTCACTTCATGAAATTAATTCACAATGTTTAATTAAATAAATGTCGAGGTGATGTGAATTTCAGCGGAATTTGAAATTTTTGGAAAACCCGTGGATTTTACATCGTGAATGGGTTACACAACATGAAACCGGTGGGATCTAGGTTATTTTATAAATATTTTGGATCATTCTTTTCATGTGAACCCACCTCTCTCTCTCTCTCTCATTCTATAGGAACCCTAGGTGCCTTTAGAGGATCTTCTATCCCACGTCCTCTTGCTTCAATTCTATGGGTTTCGATTATTGTTCGTTGGTGATCTATGGCGAGTTCTCCAATTTATCCCACCTTTTTCCCATTCAATATTCTTTTGAGATTCACTATGGTGGTGTGGTTTTTGGTTTGGGGAGTGTGTCAGCTATGTTCTGATGGATCGTTTGATATAGTATAGGCTGATCTGTGGGATTTTCACACAGTTGTGTTTTGCGGGAATTTCTTCTTCACCCTACGGTACACAGTGAGTTGTTAAAGCTTCTTTGAGGTAAATAATCCCCCATTTCTCACTTTTGTGTATCATTTGGGAGGGTTTTACTATTTTTTATCTATGGGGGATGGTTTGAGCTAGCCTAATCAAGATAAATTAATTGGTTAATTGAAATTTAATGAGAAATGGGAATGATTCACATGCTTTTTCATCTTTGTTATTATTGTGATATTGTGTTTGTATAGACTGAATTACCCCACTAAAAATCATGGCATTTGGGATCCTTTTCTTGCATTGTATTTTTTATGATATGGAAACCTTTTATCATATTGTTGTGATATCACCCCAAAATAGAAATTGACTAACCACTTATATTTGGATAATGAAATGGTTACCCCTAGATTTATGTATTGTGTGATAATTCCCCTAAAATAAAGAAAAATATAATATAATTCCCTTTGTTAAATATATAAAATGTTCATTGATGTGATGTGATGTGTGGTCGTTCTTGTGGGGTGGTGATGTGTGGTTCTAATACAGTGTGGGGTGATGCGTGGTTTATTTGGTTGTACTTTTAGGTTTATGAGGTGATGGTTTGTTTTTCCATGCTTTTGGGGTGGTGAGGTGATGGTTTTTTTGTCACGCTTTTAGGGTGGCGAGGTGGTGATTTTTTTGGTTGTGATTTTAGGGTGGCGAGGTGATTATTTTTTTGGTCATGCTTTTGGGGTGGTGAGGTGATAGTTTTTTTTGGCTGTGCTTTTAGGGAGGCTATGCGATGGTATGATGGTAATGATGATCTTCTTGTGAGGTGTGGTTTCATTATACTAATTGCCCACACAGTTATAGAATAATTTTTTAATAATGTTTAAAATGGTTGGGGTTTGGTTTAGGTAATGGGATGAAAATTACTAATGAACAAATAAGTGATGGGTTGTGTGGTTAAATGTGGTTTTCGGTAAATAATGAAATTAATGGGATGGAAAATATAATTGGTTGGGGTATAAGATATGGCTTGTGGTTCGTATGGTTTTATGCATTTAGTGGTGGCAATGAAAGTGGTGGCGTTGTGAGTTGGTTAGTGTTTTGTTATGAACCCATAGGTTGGGATTGTGTGTGGATTATATATATATATATATAATTGTATATTTCTTTTTATTTATATATACACCACACCCGCACCAATCACTATGTGTTGACACCCGTATTTTCATACGGGGGTGTTTTTTCCCAACATCCTGGTGATGAGGATGGATGGATGGCTACCATATCTTTTATAGGAGTGTAGATACACATAGGTTGTGATGGTCATAGGCCTGTTAGTGCACTAGGTGATGGCCTAGGGGTCTTTGGGTGAGATTTGATATGACTGTGTTGTGGGACAGTGGTCCAGGTGCCTTCGGGTGGGATATGATTTTTCCGTGTTGTGGGGTGGCTTATGGTGGGGTTTATGCATAGTAAAAGGAGGGAAATAGGTTGACATACTTCATGTTCAGGTAACCATACTACTCTAGTTATGGTTTTTATATGATATCCCAGGTTTCTATAGGTGATATGATATGTGACCGTACTATGGGAAGGTGGTCTAGGTGTCTGTGGGTGTGATGAGATGTGACCGTGCTTGTGGGGCAGTAGTATATGTTATTTGTAAGATATGGGAGCTCCAGGATGTATGAAGTTGGGGTGTAAGGGTGGGAAATTAGTGGGAAAGTGGTGTAGGGTACCCTTTATTGATATGCTTCTTATTATGTTATTATACTTGGCTTACGTTATTTGGTGAACGCGTCTTGGTGAGGTTGGGATGGATAGTTGACCTATTTAGGTGTTATTGGTTCTTCTATTTTTTCACGAGTACATTAGTATGATTCTTTCACATGTCCATGAGAGACTTTGGTTTTCCTACTGAGTATACTTGTATGCTCACCCTAAATATATAAACTAGTATTTAGGTTTCTAGGTGGACTATGTGGATTGTGATGTACATTACTGGCTCAGATCTTTAGATAGTTTCTGTGTTACTGCTTTAGCTTTGGTTTTGGTTATTTTACATTAGATGCTTTTATCCATATCCTATTTTACTTATACATGCATTGGGTATGGTTTGGGTTTCTTTTTATATTATTTCATGGAGTTACTTGTAGATGATTCATATTATCTCCCAATACTATATTATTATAGAGGGTAATGCCTCCCATTTCATGAGATTTGTATACCCTTGGTGCTAGTCTCCAACACAGGGCCTACTGGAGGTGAGACTCGGGTGTCATTATCTCTCTCCCCTCATTACGGTATCTTTGGCGGGAGCAGGTCGTGATAGTAAGGATAAAGGTTTTACCCTTACACAGGAATGCCCCCATGCATAAGGGTAATTGAAGTTTATTTAAAATTGATAAAAAATGTTTTAAAAAAATTTAAAATGATTTATATGGTTTATAAATTGTTTATAAATCATTATAAAATATATTTTGGCAATACTTAATTTATAAGAAATTAATTAATTAATTAATTAATTATAAATGGTTATAATTAAATTAAACAATTTTTTATGAAATATTTATATTCCTAAATATTTAATGATAATATGTGAAATACATTTTAAGAAAATTATATGGAATGTCTTATGATTTATAAATAAAAGTGTTTACTTATAAATCATAAGAAAACTAAAATTTAAAGGGTTATAAATTAAGAAATAAGACTAGGAAATAAAATTTTTATATTTAAATTATGAATTGTTTAAAATAAAGGGGGGGAGGGTTATTTGGATATTATGTAATCCACAACAAAAAGTATTTTGATGATTGATATGATCAAGGTTTAAATAATAATTTAGTATATTATATTTAGATTATGTAAAATGTTTACAAAATGAAATTGAATTATAAATTATTTATAATTCATATAAAATATCATATATTTAAAATGGAAATGTCATATAATGATAAATATGAGAGATTTCATATTAGAATGAATATAAAATGTTTATATTCATAATTATGTAATGTCTATAATGTTAGAGCTGATATTATAAAAGGGTTTATAGTTAAATTCTATTTATTAATTGTTCATAAATGTTTATCTCATGTTTAAATATCTGAATTGTTTATTTATGTAAAGTTTATTCCCTATTTTATTCATATTTATAAATAGTTTATATAATTAATGCTGTATGCTTTAATTTAATTGTTAAACTGCTTCTAGGATAGAGACTTGCATCACATGCTAGGATTAACTCTATAATGAGTTTAGTCTTCCATATTCATTGACCTCAGTGTGTAATAAAAGTTATTAGCTTGAATTTAGTTATTGAATATAGTTTTTTCATATTTTGTGTTAGCATTATGATTAATTGAATCATCTATTAAGTAAAGTATCCTTGAGTAGAATGACTTGGGGTCAGACTACCTACCTACCTGGAGGCTTATGCTTTGTTTAGGTTGGTGAATGGTGTTGGTTATCTATTGTTTTGGGCTTACTCATGTGGAGATCATCAATATCATATAATTCTAAACCTTTACATTAAGTTTTCATGTACCTTATGTATATGATGCATTCAGATATGCATGAATATACTTGACTTCTAATTTTGGGTAATTAACACAAACTTGTGGGTTGTTTAAGGAGTTACACATCAATATGGTTTGAACATATTGATTAGATGGAGTGAATAGGTTTCCAAAATAAATTATTATAAGCATGAATACATAAAAGGTAATAACATGATATAAGACAGGGAGATTAAAATATCCTTCTAATACTAAGTGTGATATTCCTTCTGAAGTTTCACTTGTTAAGACCTCAATCATCCATCCATGTAAGTCATGCTAAAGGTGGGTGCCCATGGATTATCTTGCGTATGGAAATAAAGTAATAAGTGACCCTTTTTTATGTTGTGTATGTCATGATAAAGTTAAGTTACCCTAGATTATCCCTTGTTATCTTGTTTTTAGCTTTTTCTTTGGTGACACTAGTCAGGAGACCCTAATAGGATTAGGTTACCGGAGGAATAGAGTTTAGTTTATCCATATGATGTATTGGAGAAGGAGTTGCCTATTTGACTATCCAAGAATCACATATGATATGATTAGGATGGTGTTATACCTAAATAGCTAAACAATAGAAGAAATGATAAAGCATCTTGGATATTAGTGAAATGCGGATCTTATAAAACTAATGGATATGATGAACATTTAAAAGGGTCATCATATTAGTGGGATCCAATGTAATGAAAGTCTTTATTAAATGGTTAATAATAATGATATTCATCTGATAGAAGCTACTATTTTAAATGAATAGAATCTTCATCATCAAACTAAAATTTGAGATTAATCCTTGAAAAAAGAGAATCTTAATGTAAAAACTCCTTATACTTTTAACTTAAGAAAAGTTATTAAGAAATATTAGAAATTTAAGAAAAGTTCTTAGAGAGAATTATGTGTCAGAATAGTCCCTTCCTCAGTAAACAAGTATTTAAATTGTTCAACAGGAGAGTCTATATGCTTATAGAATCATAGAGTGATTCATTTAATATTTTAAAGTAATTAGATGGAAATTGACCAAAGTAATCTTAGTCTCCAATCAATATGATTGAGTACATCAAATTTTAGTCTCATATACCCAATATGATTGGGTATGTCAAATTTTAGTCTCATGTTCTCAATATGATTGGGTATGTAAAATTATATTCAATGTGATTAAATATATTTATGACTCAATAAGACTAAAGGTTTACTTAAAACTTTATTGGTTATAGAAATAAATTTTATTATTCTGATAGATATATGACATCGATTGTATAATTTACAAGTTTTTTAAATATAATGAATGTCAGGAGATGAAAATAATTGAAGCTTGATTTTTTTTTCAAGTAATGGGGAAATGGAGTTTCTACATTGATAATTGGGATACTTCATACTTGGATATATTTTTCATAAGATATGTATTATCTAATTTTTATCTTGTAAATATCATGAAAAATTTTTTTATTTAAAAAATGATATGAGGTGTTTTTGATACACATAGTTATGATCAGTTCAATTCTATAACATTCTGTAATGGGAGACTAAAAATGGCTTGTTCTAGTTAAGGAATTTGTCTTATTTTCATCTATCAAAATATCCAAAAAATATGATTGAATTTAATAAATTTTTACCCAATATTCTTAATGTTTATAGAATATATATGAAATAGGAATATGATGTATATATTCTAAAGTGTTTTATAGATAGTATAGGTAAGTAAAAGTTCAAACTGGAACAAGAAAGTTGGATCAAAAGTTTAATATGTTTCTTCAAGAATAAAATCAAGGTCATTGAAACCTAGGGTTTTCAGGAAGGAATATTAATAATTCACTATAATTGGATTATCCAAGATATATACCTGAAGGATTTTGGGATACTCTATAGAATATCCATGTTAGGTATTAATTTTATAGAAATTAATTATTTGATTTTTAAGGGTATGTGATACTAAATTTATATTTAAAAAAGTGTTGAAAATATAAAGGAGTTCAAAATCAAAGGAATAATTGATTGAGTTTGTAGTTTATATTCACGAGATGAAGTAAATAGTTACTACATTGAGTATTTAAATGTAAATGATTTTATCAAACAAAAATGAATCTAAGTAAAAGATGTGTATCTTCATCTCATTTATCTTATGTGATAATAGAAAATGTTCTATAATAAAGTTTTGTTATTAACAACATGAGATAATTAATTGTATACACATGTTCTATGATTCATATATTTCTATAATTTTTTTTGAGAATAATACATGGATACAAGTTTTTTATCAAGGATTAAATGTTTATCCAAGTATTTGTTAAAATATGTGGGAATGTGTTCCCACCACCCATATATTGGAATAGTGTATCCTGATATGTTTAGATATAGTTGGGTTGAATGCTAGCATTAAAGATTGTATACCAGACCACAACTCTTGAAATTAAACCTCTATGGTATGGTCACTGGGGGTTTTAGGGGAAACACATCCTTGATCTGGGGTTCAAAGGTCTAAGGGCCCCGACCCAAATTTTAGGAACTATAACAATGTTGAATCACTGTGGAAGTATTGATCTAAGACACCGATAGGGCACTATAGCATTGTGGAATTCGACATGGAACTATAGCAGAGCTGGCCATGCGACACCAATAGGTTAATATAGAATATCAAACTTTAGAGATAGTGGTATTGTAACTCCAAAGACTTCTTGACACCGACACTGTATCAACGTGTACTTCGGTGGATACAACACTATATCATGCTGGACTTACTATGTAGTTGGTGGAACAATCCATCATATTATTTATTAGCTCATTTGAGCTAGGGTTTATATATATATGAAACTATGATTATATCCCTATAATTTCTCTCTTAAATTAGTGAATTTATTATGCCTCTCCATTGAAGTAGGTATTTTTCTCGAACCACCTAAATATTTATGTTCTTTTTCATCTTCTTCTTGTTATTTTGTTCTCTATTTTCATAATCTTTAAACCATTCTATCACCACAGATCCTTACATTTCCACAACATCATCGGTGGTATATTTTAATAAAATATTATTTTAAATGAAAAATGTTCTAAACACATAGAATACCATATATGATATGGAAACAATAGTTTATTTATTAAATTATATCACTAAAAGGAAATAAATGTTATTTCCTAACATAAAAGGGTTGTGTATCTTAGAAAGATATCCTGAAAAGAATATAATGTCTAAGTGGATAGTGGGAGTATGTTTAGACATAAATAAGTTCAAATTTAACAAATAAAAAATTAAAAAAATCTAATTTTAAAGTTAATTTTACTTAATATCCTAAGAGATTTTATGTCACACCCAGATTTTTATTTTCTTCCTTTGTTCCGGCTTATCTTTTGGATCTTGGTTTTTCTCCCAAGTTCTGAGTTTTCTATAATTAAATTTTAAGTTTTTGAGGTTTTAGGTGGGGTTTGGACCCATTCTTGGTTAGTGTGAAAGGTATGAGGATGAGGTGGCTTGGTAAATGAGTTTGTAAGACCCCTAGTGGAACCTTTTTATGGGGTATGTTTGTTTGATGGTTTATCCCCATGAGTTAGATGAGTTTTGGGGTGAAAAGGGTGATTTTTGATGACTTTTTCCTGGTCACACGGTAAGGTAAATAGTTAGTTTAATCATGCAGCTATGTGTGCATGGGTCTCACGGTTAAACTAACCATGCATCCTAAGTGCGTAGCCCATACAACACTAGACAGTGGGAAATTTTATGGTTTTCATATGGTTTGTTAAACCGTGCGAGCTAACCATGCAACCCACTTTGGAAAGGGTATTTTAGGATTTTCCCCTTATTATTAATTTGGGTTTATTCCCTTAGGCTCCCCCATTCGAACCCTATGACCAAAATGCCTCCAATGGGGTTTTTTGGCCCCTCCAAGCCCCTCTAAGTGGATTTCAAGGTGGTTTCTTGGTGAATCTTCACCTGATTTGAAAGGTTAGGGCTCCCCTCTCTTTATCCTTTTCTTTTATTCCATTTTACCTTTCTCTTATAATCCTAGTGGCTATAGTTGTCCAATTTTCATACCTAGGGTGGTTTGAAACTGGGTTTTGTTCCTTATTAAGGTTTCTGTTTGATGTTCTTTCTCCTTCGGACCTTCGTAGAGTTGGTTTGGGTGTGCGTTGTTTAAGTGCAGTGAGTTTGAGGTAGGTTTCTCTTTAAATATGACTTTTTAATTTAAGAATATTTGATTTCAAGCATTTTAAACCACCCTTATATACTAAATAGTGATGTGTGACATTTGAAATATTTTTTTGGTGGTCAAAGTGGTGTTTTATTCCATTTTGTGTGATAAATCGATTTTTTTAGTTAAAGATTGCTCACCAAGTGTTCGATTAAATGCCCAGTTGTATTTTTCATATGTTTTGTAATATCTAAAGCATGATTTGTATTTGTAAGTATATTTATGACATGTGAAATGATGATTTTGGTTCCTTTAATGGGTTCACAAAGTGGTTTTGTATTTAAAGGAAAGGTTTATTTTGATTTAAAAATGGGTTGACATGTGGTAGAAGTTAATGGCCCGTTTGGAACTTTAATGAAAATGTATTGGGATTGAAAATGTAATTTGAAGTGTTTAAATGGTATCAATTTCAAAATGATTTTAAAATGGTAAATGGTGTATTTATACCTTTTTGGAAAGGTGTTGTTGGTTCTTTAAAAGTGATGGTTTTGTGAAGAATTATCAAAGGCCCGTTTTGAATTTTTTGTGAAAATGGTGGAAGTGTTAAACATGAAAACTTTCCTTGGACAATAACCTTTCCTTGTTGATGCACATATTGAATGTGTGGTATGTCCTCACTATGGAATCCTTGTGACCCATTTAATTTATATGGAATGTGAGATCCTCGATATGGACTCCTTTGTGAACTATGAGGTTTGAGGCAAGATATGGATCCTTGGAGTGGCTTAGGGTGATGCATGTTGTTGAGTTATTATTACATATGAATGTGATTGGATGCTTTATTATCATCAGTTGGTTAACCCCCTTTATACATGAGACATGGTAACCTGGAATAGTGAAGTAATTTTCTAAGAATGATTGTTTCACTATCTAGATTACACACGAGCTGGTGGCCCATAGTAGGTGGATATATTGTGTTTATTGCTATGGTATTTTCCCTTGAGTCTATCCTAAGTTAGGTTTAATGAGAGTATTTAGGGTGATTTTTATTTCATCATGTGAGGCATGATTCCAGGGATGGGTCTCATGTATTAGTATGTTCTGGATTATTCATGATCTCATAGGTTTCTCCCATGTCTATTGGAACATAGTTACTTTTTATGGATGATTGAGATACTTAGTTACTCTTGTGTGCTTATTTACATTTCCCTTATTCTGTGGTTATTATAGTGCTCTCATGTATGGTGTCTTTCCTGGAAAGTGATTATTTGGCTTGCAAAGTTTTATTAAAAAATGTTTTAAAGTAAAAAAGTTTTATACTCTCTTTTTCCATTTTGAAATGAAATTATCAATTTCCCCTTGAAAATTTTAATGTTTCTTTAATGAGAACAAACCTGGTTTTGGAATGGAAAAAGGGTAATGGACTATTATTTACTTTTAAAAAATGGAAAATGCATGAAAATATTACTTTGTATATTTTATTTCAAACTTAAGATTGATGTTTATTTTATTTTAAAGGAATTTCATTGGGAATAGATTTATTCGGACTTGCCTACTGAGTTTTATTACTCACACCTATAGTTTCTTCTTTTCTTTAGCTTGTGGTGTAGGTATTAGCTTGATTTCGAACACTGTGGGTGATGGTTGGTTTTGGTATCATAGAGTGACCCTTGAGGTCACATGGATATTTTGGGTCATCAGGTGTAGTTTTAGTTTTATTGTATAGTTTTTTATATTTTTAGTTTTGTTGTAAAATATTTTTAGTTCGAATATTTGTATATTATTTTGGATAATTTTTTTTATCTTTCCACTATTTAGTTTATTTAGTTATTTTGGGTAAAATCATTCCCTTGTCTCTCTGTTAATGCACAAAACTAGTTTTCAGCCTGTGGGGATCGGGAAAACCCTTTAGGACTTGCCACATATTGACTCGGGTGACCAGTTTAGGGTTGAATTGGGTTGGTTCATGAAAAAATGGTATCAGAGTAGGTCAGATATTTAGAGGACCATGTTTTTAGGAGCACCCTTTGTTACTTGGTGATGTCAAGGAAGATAGAGTAGGATTTTCAAAACTTGGGGTGAATGTCCAGGGGAGTGTCTGGCTAGCACTTTCTAGACCAAGCCTTGAGTTTCCATGGGAAGTCAGGGTTTTTTTGTCTTTTTTGTTATTGTGGTTTGCTTGTGCTTGGGATTAGAAAAGGGAGTTGGGATAGTGGTCTCTATGAGATCGTAGGGCCTGGAAATCCATGTGGATCTGGGGACATGGTCCTAGAATACTCTTTATGATGGATGTGTGTTTGGAATATGGTCGCCAACCATATGGATAAGTCACCCAATGACACTAGTTCCATATTATGGGTTGTTTTGGGTCTTCTTCTATTCTGAAAAATGTTTTTAAAACCCTTGATTTAGAATTGTGAAAAGAGGATTTTTAAATGGTAATGGTTTGGTTTTGGGAATATGGAAAAATAATTTTTTAGAATCATTTTGAAGGAATATTTGGAAAATGGATTCTTATGAGGTGGTTTTTGGTTAAAATAAGAAGTGGTTTATCAAGGTTGGATTTTTATAAATAAAATATGGAGATTATTGAAATTATTTGTTTGAAAATAAGAAATTTATTCTTAAATTGATCTTGGAAATTTGTTTTGAATGAAAAATAATAGGTTTTAACCAAATTATTTTGATTGAATGGGTTTGTTGAGCTGCTGATTTTTTTAAATGGTATAAATTGGGATTTTGAATGGAGTTTTTGTTTTGTAAAATGGGAATATTTTGTTTTGACCTTTGGTATTTTACATGGGTTATAAAATGCATGGATATGTGTATAAATTGGATGGATGGTGATGTGGGTGGATAAGTGCCCATATTGGCATGTTTGATGGGTTCCCAAGGTGGCACGGTAATGTTTATGTGAGTGAGACTCCATGGAATACCATTGCTGAGTGTGAAAATCCACCACTTTTTCTTTATTTAATAAATATTTTCAAGAGTAAAATTGTGGTATTTTGAAAATCGAGGTTGTTTGGTGTGTTCTATCATGGTTTGGAAGTGTTGTTCATATTGCGTTATGAGTTTGAAATCTTGTCGGTGATCCAGTTTTGAAGTGGTGTTTAGTGGGATTCTAATTTTTTTTGGGAATCTTTGAGATAGTTTCCATTTGTGTTGGCATTTGTTTGAGGTGATTTTTGGTTAATGGGTAGGTTTTTATTAAGCTATTGGTTTTAATTTTCTTAGCATTCACTCCCATAAATATTTAATGAATATTTGAAGTGTGGCCACAGGTGGTATACTGTTAGCAGACCCTCTAGTTAATCAACCTAAGGATTTCATTCTTGAGTTTCACAAGTCGAATCCTCATTTATTTTATAGTCAAACAGATCCTCTTGAAGCATAAGAGTGGAAGAATAAAATAGAAAGGACCTTCAGTTTCCTTTAGTTTCTTGAGTCATTAAAGGTTAAGTTTTCTACCTTTATTTTTGGGCTTGGATTAAAGTACCTTTCTATTGTAGTGTTTCATTCTATTATGGCAGTTGTGCCTTGTGGTGTTTATTTTTTTTGTAATGTAAGGGGATTTAGTGGATCTCTAGAGAACTTTTGTTCAAATGGAAGCATGTTTCTCTTTAAGAAACTCTAAATCCTTCGGTTCTAAGCAAAGTGAGTCCTGTGGTGACTCGTGTTCTATTGGTTTTTCTTAGGATGTTGTGTGGTAACTCATGTCACCGAAAGAAGGAATTATAATTAGGGATCATTAGCTTCTGATTGTGAGGTAGTATATGCTTCAAACATCAAAGATCCAACCATAGGACTCTGAATAAATCTCACACATAGTCAGAAATACCTAGGGTGTGGGAAACCTTGGTTTGGATTTTATCACTAGTATTGGATGGAGGGTAGTTTAAGTTTTTTTTGTTGTCCTCATGTGTAGTAGTCCTTGTGGTTTGGTTTTAGTTTTGTTTATGTTCATCTAGAGGTGTTTGTATCTTATGAAGATGATAAATCATGGTTTGGTTCATTGTTTGGATTGGAGTTTATTTTATTGAATTTTCCCCATGTGGTGGGGTTTATTGGACTATGTTTGTTGGCCTATGTGGAGAGTTATGGTTTGTACCATGTTGGGTTTCCCATGTCGGTCTAATCTTGTCAGTTCATAAATGGTGGGAAGACCCAGCGCAGGTCCCCATTGTGATTTCTTCTATTTTGAGCAGTGCCAGTTTATTTCAAATAGTGTGGATTTCATTTGGACCTCCTCATGTTGGAAATCTGGTTTAGTTTATGATGTGGAATTTAAAATTCATGGTTTCCTTTGATATTATCTAATCTCAAGTTCCTCTCTGTTTGGGGAAACATTGGGATTTTTGATCACACCCAATGGTTTCTTCTATAGCTGGGTTGTGTGGGTTGTAGTTTTAGATTTATGATGTTTCTCAGTAAGTGGTTTTGTTTTGTCAATTTGTTTCAAGTAAGAGGTGTGAGTTTTGTTTGGTGGTGATTAATGCGTTCTTGATTTTAGAGCTTGAAATCATGTTGCTGTGGAAATCCTTTATCTTGATCGATCAACTAGAAAATGTTATGGCTTTCTGGGGGCAGAAAGCATTATGGTGTGGAGAATTATCACACCTAGATTTTTTTTCATCCTTTTTTCCGGATTATCTTTTAGCTCTTGGTTTTTCCCCAAATTTATGGGTTTTCCGTATTTAAATTTTAAGTTTTGGGTGGTTTTTGGACCCATTATTGGTTAGCATGAAAGGTATGAGGAGGAGTTGGCTTGGAAAATGAGTTTGTAACACCCCCAGTGGCACCTTTTTATGGTTTATGTTTTTTTATGGTTTATCCCCATGATTTAGATGAGTTTTGGGGTGAAAATAGCTATTTTTGGGGACTTTTTCTAAGTCACACATATGGTACACAATTAGTTTAATAATGTAGCTAAGTGTGCAGGGGTATCACGGTTTGGTTGTATGGTTAAACTAACCAACCAGTCTAAATATGCGGCCCGTGCAATACTAAATAGTGGGAAATTGCATAGTTTATGTATGGTTTGTTAAACTGTATGAGATAACAGTGCAACCCACTCAGGAAAGGTTATTTTGGGATTTTATCCTTCTTTTTAATTGGGTATTCTTCCCTTAGTCTTCCCCATTTGAACCCTATGAACAAAATTCCTCCCATGGTGGTTTTGGATACCCTAAGCCCCTCCAAGTGGATTTCAAGGTGTTTTGTTGGTGAATCTTCACCCACTTTGAAAGGTTAGGGCTCCCCTCTCTTTATCCTTCGTTTTTATTACATTTTACCTTTCTCCTATAACCCTAGTGGCCATTTTTGGCCAATTTTCATACCTATTGTGGTGAAAAATTGGTTGTTTTTTCCTTCTTAAGGTTTCCCTTGGATTTTCTTGCTCCTTTAGACCTTCGTGGTGTTGTTTCAAGTGTGCATTGTTGAAGCATCATGAGTTTGAGGTTGGTTTCCCTTTACAAATACCTTTTTATTTTAATAAAATTTGATTTAATTCCTTTCAAACCTCCCTTATATGCTATATATTTATGTTTAACCTTTGAAACATTTTTTTGGTGTGAAAAGTGGTGTTTTATTCCTTGTGTGATAAATAGAATTGTTTAGTTAAAGATTTCACACCAAGTGTTCGATTAAATACCCCATTGGATTTTTCATATGTTTTGTGATATTTAAATCATGGTTTGTCTTTGTAAGTATAATTTTTATGTTTGAACTGATTATTTTGGTTCCTTTAATGGGTTAAAAAAGTGGTTTTTGATTTAAAGGAAAGGTGTATTTGGCTTCAAAAATGGTTTGACATGTGGTAGCGGTTAATGGCACATTTGTCACTTTAATGAAAATGTCTTTGGCTTAAAAATGTGATTTGAAGTGTTTAAATGGTATTTATTTATAAATTATTTTGAAATGGTAAATGGTGTATTTTTACCTTTTTGGAAAGGTGGTGTTGGTTCTTTAAAAGTGATGGTTTTGTGAAGAATTCTCAAATGCCCGTTTGGAAATTTTGTGAAAATGGTGGAAGTGTTTAACATGAAAAATCTCCTAGGAAAATTTCTTTTCCTTGTTTTTGCACACATTGAATGGGAGGGATATCCTTGTTATAGAATCCTTGTGACCCATTTACTTTATATGGAATATGAGATCCTCAGTATGGACTCCTTTTTGACTAATAGGTTTTATGGTAAGAGATGGATCCTTAGAGGGGCCCAGGGTGATTCCTGTCATTAAATTATTATTACATATTCATGTGATTGGATTCTTAATTGGAATCAGTTGTTTCACCCCCTTTATATGTGAGACATGGGAACCTAGCATAGTGATGGAATTTTCTAAGAATGATTGTTGCACTAGCTAGATTATGCACTAGCTGGTGGCCCATAGTAGGTGGATATATTATGTTTATTACTATGGGATTTTCCCCTTAGTCTGTCCTGAGTTAGGGTGGATGGGAGTATTTATGGAACTTTTTATTTCATTGTGCATGGTATGCTTCTAGGGATGGGTCTCATGTGTTAGTATGTTCTGGATTATTGATGATCTCTTAAGCTTCTCCCATGTCTATTAGCGCATAGTTACTTTCAATGGATGATTAAGATACTTGGTTACTCTTGTGTGCTTATTTCCATTACCATTATTGTGTGGTTATTGTAGTTCTCTCATGTATGGTGTCTTTCCTGGAAATTGATGTGTTGGATCCCAAAGGTTTCTGAAAAAAAATCATTTAAACTAAAAATGTTTTATACTCACTTGTGCCGTTTTGAAATGAAAGCATCACTTTCCCCTTGAAAATGTTAATTTATATTTAATGGGAATGAACTTGGTTTTTGGAATGGAAAAATGGAAATATACCATGATGTATTTTAAAAAATGGAAAATTCATGAAAATATTACTTTGTATATTGTATTTAAAATTTGAGGTTGATGTTTATTTTATTTTAACGGAAGTGAATTGGGAACAGATTTATTTGGACATGCCTACTAAGTTTTAATACTCACGCATATAGTTCCTTTTTGTTTTTAGCTCGTGGAGAATATCTTATATTGATTTAAATCTCCATGGGTGATGGTTGGTTTTTGTATCGGAGAGTGACCCTCGGGGTCACATGGATATTTTTGGTCCATAGGTGCAGTTTTAGTTTTGTTGTACAATTTTTTGTATTTTCGGTTTTGTTGTAAAAGATTTTTAGTTCAGATATTTGTATATTATTTGGGATGATTTTGTTTATCTTTCTGCTATTCATTTTATTTATTTATTTTGGGAAAAATCATTATTTTTTCTATTTTTTTATGTCCAACACTAGTTTCCAGTCCGTGGGGATTCTGAATTCCCTTCGGGCCTTTCCACATATCGAATTGGGTGACCGGTTTAGGGTTGACTTGGGTTGGTTCATGATAGATGAGATGTATTAGTAAATAATATTTTTGGAACATACATTATTTTCAGGAAAAAATATGATGGAATAGGGTTCCAAATATTATGATTATGAACTTATAAAGAGTTATAAGAAGACTATAGAAGTTTACATCATAACATTCAATGTTGTGAAGTTAAGAAGTTTGAATATGTTCAAGAAATTGAACAGTTAGGTGTATGATTATTAAATCTTACCATTATTCAAACTTGCTTACTTAGTATATTTTTCTTACTAAATATTTTAGTGGTAGAGTTTTATCATATGGTCACATAGAGATGTGGCATGGATTACATATGATGTAAAGTGTTAAAAAAACCCGAAAGTCTATAAAACATAAGGTTGATCTAATAGTTAATCATATATGATATGATAAAATGATGATTATATTGTTTTTTTAAATATTATTAACGAGTTTAAGAATATTAAAATTTATCATATTAAAGTAAACCTACATTTTATCATTCATTAACATTGGATAAATAAATTTATATACAGATATACATTTTGTGAAGTGAAATGATAATTGAACTCTCAGAGTATGTCTTTGACTTTATCCCTAACCAATGTTTTTCATGAAGTATTATAGGTTATGTTGAAATTTTAAGGTTAACATGAGTAGTATTCTTGTATGAAGATATATAATATGGTCATGAGGCAAAAAAAATGATTCTTTTTGTGTGCTAGATGACCTACTAAGTATACTACATAGAGTGTCATATAGATGTATTTGGTATATTAGGGGTGCATGGATCATATTTGAGTCCCCACTACAAGAGGTAGACTAGTTACCTAGAATGAGAACCTTCATACCTTGATACCCTACTTATGAACATCAACATATTGACTTAGCTAATACGAGGGTGGTTGGATATGTTGTTGATCATGTCATTGGTTAGAGCTTAACCAAGATGGGATGTGTCCTCTGAAATAACCAGTATGAAATTTTGGCCCTCGATTAATATAGACCATGCGAGTGTGCGACTACACCTAGATATTATATATCTATCCATATATGGTACATGTGATGTGATTATCCATAAAGATGAATGAAATTTGATGTATTCATTAACCAGATTAGTATATAATTTTATAATTAATAATTGATGAGTTGGATTCATGGGATTGAAATTCTCTATGTCCCATGGTCACTCGATGTCTTAGAAAAAGGGAAAATATAAGAATGATTGTTTTCATATGATTCTGACCAGTGGACATAGATATAGTGATATGAGAGTTTGATAGAGGTCACACCAGATCCCTTTATAGCTTGAGTAATTTTAACTCTTTTCTAGAGTTCAATCTTTTATTACATATATGGATATGAAGATTCATGTATTTTGTCAATTATATAAAGTCACATGGGGTCACACTTTGTGGTTGAATGAATGGGGATTGTGTTTGACTTAGAGAGATACTCTAAATGAGTTTTAGAGTTAATCAAAAATTATTTTGGATGGGTATTCACAAGGTATTGCATAAGATGTGATAGAAGGTGAAATTAACGATATCTTTCCAAAAGTTTTTTGGAATATATCCAAAAAAAATTGTATATGGTTTCACAAGTTATTATATATGATACAATATAAGGTGAAATGGAACAAATTATTCTAGCTTTAGTGAAAGTGTGAGATTGATGGAGATATTCCCTAAATCCTTATATATATGATATATACACAGTACATTTCATATTACATGAAAAATATGATTTTTATGCACAAAAGGGTATATTATTTTGTGCAATATGTGATTATATAAAAATGATAAACAATTATCATTTTGTGTTTCACCCACAAAATCCATAATTAAATGAAATTGTTTTATATTTTTATGAAAAGTAAAGGGATTAAATTCATATGTTTTATTCATAAAATCATGAATTGACCATGGAATTTAATCATGCATTTCAACGCATGAATAAATGAGACAGAAATTAAGGAGCACCTTTGATTTCCAATATAAACTAATACCATATGATAATAGTGTTGGGTGGATTTAGATCCTCATTCTTGGTCAATAATCCCTGGTTTTTCTCTCTCTTTCATCTTCCTCATTTACAAATAGATATACCAGCATACCATGGAGAAAAGGTGAATCCTATCCAAATGTCAGATAATTCAGTTTGGACCATGGATACACAATAGAGGTGGGATGATTTTTCCACTCATGGAACTTTATCAAACTCATGAAATAGATTTTGTGGATGTTTTTTATTCTCTTTATTGTACAGTATGATTATCTACAGTAGTTCTTTATTTCAGTATTTTATATGAAGTTTCACATTATCTTGAATAGAGATCCTCAGATAAGGGTTTATATCACTTACGATTCATTTAATAATTGTTATTAGAATTTAACAAAACCCTTCAAATGGGAGTTATGGCATGGAGGCTAGAGTGATGGAGGATTATGGTGCAACCTCAAGGGTTGTGTAATGGGGCTATGCGGGGTAATTTCCTTACAACATAGCCCAAAGGGCACGTCATAAGGGTCATTTTTCATAGGGATTATCCCATATTCCATTTTGGGGGAACTTGAGTCATGATTTGAGGACCACACCATAAGGCCATACGTATAGGGGGTCGAACCTTCCGATTTCTAGGCACCTATGCCGTGAGCCACTCAATTGGTGGTTTTTTAGCATAAGTTTATAATTTTGACCTAATCCCAATTTAACTTCCCCCTACTTCTCCCTCAACCCATACATGATTTAGGCGACATGGGGCCTCTCTCTTGGGTGTTTTATGCTTCCACCAACATCGATCTTTGCCTTTTTAAAATGTCTTCTGTTACATAGGTTCTATTGTGGAAAGTCTAACATCAATGAATCCCTAGTTACCTAATTATTCCTCTATTTCTTGGTTTTTGTATCTAAACTGAAAATGTGGTGATTTAAGGATGATTTTATGTTTTCAAAAGTTCAATATTGAATTTAGAAGTGAGGATTAGTGAGTGAAATATGTTAGGCTTGAGGTATGATGTCCTTACCATTTCACGACTTTCATATTAAGTTACATGTATCAAATTCCATGTGGTCATGTTTGTGTGTGGCCCTATGAGAACTCTTGTTGTTGTATAAAAGTGTTCTAATAGGTTTATATATATGTGGTTGAGCATTTTGAGTTGGATAGATGGGATTATTTCTTGGTTAAGGTGGAGTTTCATCTCATTCCATGGGTGATGGTAGGGTTTTCTACCCAGTGAATTGAACCTCATGGGAGATATCTAGGCTGGGTTGAGGCTACAATGGCCTGGTAGGGTGGTACATAGGTTTAGGTGATGAGTGCCTTTGTTTATGATGATGATTGATGTGTATTTATCCTTATTTATTCCCATGATACAGTTGAAGTTAGAGTATACCTTAAGTGATAAGGTGTGTCTTGGGATATGTTGAGGCTCACCATGAGTGAGAAGACATGGTCATGATTGTATAGTATGGGTCCACTTTGAGTGATAAGGTGAAACTTGAGATGTGAATGGCCTGTATCAAGTGAGAATTGGGGTATGATACCTCCCTTGAGTGACAAGGGTAGGTTCGGGTGTTCAACATGAGTATTTTAGGTTCCAAGACACTTCCTTTCAACATGGGGTTAAAATAGGTATGGTTGGGGATTCATGGTGGTCTAGTTAGTTCACGAAGACCCAACATGTATTGCATGATTATTTATTTATTTAGTTAGTTTTATCAATGAATCCACCTTTATAGAACTATTTCACTTATTCTAAGGGATCATTGGTGGTGTCATATTAGGTTCATACTCACACCCCAAACAGACATCTTGATGTGCATGTAGACTTTATGGTCATGGATCTAGCTAAGGGAAAGGGCCCTATGAAAAACTATTGAGTCAATGATAGTGATGGGATTGAGGTGATATTGGGATGTTTTCTGGGATATTTTTTAGTGACACCACATTTTTTTTTCACATTACATACATTTATCCAATGCATGTAGGGATCCCTTTTGACTTAATATACTAGTTAATGTATTTCATCATGATATTTCATGGGATGATGTTAGTATTTATTCAGTTTTGATCATTTTGTTGCTTCAATTTACTTTTGATTTCATTGTATTCATTTAATATTATAGTTATCTAATACTGAGGTAAAATCCTCCCCAAGATAACATTCAGGCCCTCGATATTATTTGGAAGCCTCTTGTGTATGAGGAGGCATGCATGAGGTCATTTAGCATACCAACTCGGACATGGTTATCTGAATCAGGTTGTTATAAGGTATAATCAAGAAAACTCGATGGGGTTATTCACAAAACAATGCATCCATAACTTCTTAAACCAAAAAAATGATGTTTTTAAATTTCTTTTTAGTGAAAGTAAATGGTTTAAAAGTGATTGAAAGTAATTTGACATTTTTAAGGTCCAACAATATTGGTGAGTATAGAAAAATGATATTGTAGAACTTTTTCAATCACACAAGGATGAGACTTGAGAATACTACACTTAGTATTATAGAGAAAAATGGCATGGATTAAAGGATGAACTAGACATTAAAAAGGAACATATAATGAGGTTGTACTCTAGAATTTCTAAGGATATTTTGGAAGAAGCGATCAAATGTACAACATACTTACTTAATCAAAATCTATCAGTACTGATGGGGTAGGAAATTATAGAAGCTTTATGGTCCAGTAAACCAACAAGACACAACAATATCAAAGTTTTTAGAAGTTTTTCATATGTCCATTTTGATTCAAAGGATAGAGATATAGTTGACAAAAAAATTCAATGCACATTTATTTTTTTGACATGGAGAAAAAAACTTTTGATATGAACTTTTAGAAGATAAGAAGAAATAATTCATCAGAGGTCAGAATGTGATCATCAATGATAAAGTCTTGTACATATAATGGGAATTTAAAGAGAAGGGAGTAGAATGAAAATATTCAATTAAATAAATTGAATTTTATCTAAAGGTATCTATGAATTGAAAAACGTTCTAGATAATTCAAATGAAAGTACTGAAGGACTGGATAGTAGGCCAATAGAAGATGTACCAGAGAGATCAAAGGCTACTAAAGCTCAAAAGGGAGAACCAAAAGTTAGGTCTATGAAACTTAGAGTATTAAAATAATCTATTTAAAATAGAGTAAAGTCATAGGGTAATTTATAGAGGTATTCCAAAGTCAAACAATTAGTTCAGAGGTATGGTCATGAATTACATTATCTGCTTCTAATAGCTGGATGTGAACCTTAGATCCTAGAAGAAGTAGTTAATCTAAAGGATTTCTAGTAATGGGATTTATCTATGAAGGATGAATTGGATTCATTAAATTTGAATAAAACTTGGTAGTTAACATATTTTACACAAGGAAAGAATATTCCTAATAATAAATGGTTATTAATTTTAAGGGAAAAAAGTTGATGGGAATAAGAGGTACAAGGCATGGATAGTGGTGAAGGGGAAAAAATAAGGAATACACGTATCTAAAATATTTTCACCAATATTTAAACATACTATCATCCAGACAATACTAAGCATGTTCATGTTCATATATTTGTACCTAGAACAAATAGGTGTAAAGATGGTATTTATCTATGGATATTTGAAGGAGGAAATTTTTATGCACTAACCACTAGGTTCCATGGATTAAAAAAAATGAGGAATTGGTGTGAAAGCTGAATATAAGTAATTATGGATTAAAACAAGCACCAATAAAATGGAACCAAAAGTTTTATGAATTCATGGTTGAGAAGGATTTCATGTGGAGCAACGTGGACCACTTTTTTTTATCGAAATATGTTTAAGGATGGTAGTTTCATCTTGTATATGGATGAAATTTATTTTTTGGGTTTAGACATTATAAGGATTTGAGAGTTGGAGAAAGATTTTCTAGGAATATTTAATATGAAAGTTCCTTGTGAAGCTAAGAAGATTATGTATGAAATATTATCAAGATTTTCTGTATGTATGAATGAAAGCATATTTCATCCTCATTTGTTGGACACTTAAAAATTTAAAAAGAGAAGTAATTGAAGGTAGTTGATGAGTCTAAGTACATGGTGAAGGATACTTTGACATTAGTGGTTGAAAATTTGATGTACACCATGGTGTACACTTATCTAAACATTTCACAAGTAGTGGGAGTTAAAATCCATTTCATATTTAATCTAGGCAAGGAACAATGGGAAGTCATGAAATGAATTATATGGTATTTGAAAGGAATGAAAGATATATCCTTATTATTTAGGATATAAAACCCTTAATAAAGTTATTTTGATGCATACTTTGGGAGATATTTAGAAACTCAAAAGAGAACAACCGGTTTTTTGTTCACCTATGGAGGAATGACAGTGAGCTGGATTCCAAAACTATAATTAGTGGTATCAGTTCCCAGATTTTTTTTGAATAATTAGAAGTAATGGAATAAGGAAGAGGAATAATATGGTTATGGTGTTTTTTTGGGGATCTCAAAATGGAGTAGGATAGTGGCTTGTTATTTTTTTGATAGACATAGTATAATTCACTTGGCTTGGAATCCAATTTTACAAGCACAAACAAAGCACATCAACCAAAAATATCATTTCCTATGGATGTTGTGAGGGTATAAGGATATTAATATACTAAATATAGTCATGGATACAAATATATTAGACATTTTGACCAAGACTTTAGTCCAAGAAATTCTAAGGCAACATCATGCTTCTACGGGACTGGAATGAACATACGAAGGAGGAGACATTGTTGTAGAGACAATGTTAATTTTTTTCTCAAGTATTGGATATTCTCAAAATGATCCTTTGAATGGTGTAAGAGTAGGATATTTTTAGGATTTTGAATCTTGTTTCAATGGTTAGACTCAATCTACCATAAGGAGAATCTCTAAGCGATAGTTCACGTGATTTAGTGTAATAGTAGTGGGTAGCTCCAGCAGTAGGTTGGTTGGTCAGATAGTGTCTTTTCTTGATGTTTGCGCACTGTAAAGTGGTCATAGAGTCTTAAAATCTTCATTAGAAGTCACTATATTTGGTTAAATTGTAATTTTTCACCAGATTTAGTGGTTGAGTTCTGAATTCTATAGGATATTAAAGATCACCGGGGAAAATTGGAGAATCGTCTATGAATCTCAGATGGTGGTACAACTGAAAACCACCCGGGTCTCAATTAAAGGTTGGGTGGGACAAATTATATATGTGTGCTTTTCTTTTTATCATGACATGGAAAAGTTAAACTATTATTAAATAATATTTCTAAATGAGTTGGTAAACTTTAATTTTTTTAAATGTATGGTGGTTGAGTGCCCAAGAATCCCCCTCCTAATCATTTTCACCACTATAATCATATAAATACATACATACATACATATATATATATATAAATTTAAATGGATTCCAACTCAACCCATTTAACCAATTAATTCATGATTTTATGGCTTATAAGAAAACCATAAAGGTTCAAGTCCTCGTTATAAAAAACATGGTTGGAATAATCTCTAACAAGAAGACACATGAAACTAGAGGAACATGAATATTCTTGTATGCTTCTAAAATATATAACAAGTTTCTTTTATTATAATCAAGTGCTTATCTACAACAAAGGGGTCCTGGTAGGTGATATAATTCAATGATCAGAAGATTTTACAGTCGTCGTTGCTCTATTTTTTAAATTGTTATATAATATACATTAATAAAAAAATACACAAAAATAGCATTCCACTCATATATTCAAAATATCTAAAATTTTTATATATTATTAAAATTAAAATTATAAAATTATAATTTTATAAATATATAAATAACTAACCTAAACAATTTCTTCATTTGTATACAGTGATCATCATTTTTTATGAAAAAAACTACATTTAAAATTAAAGTTCGTGTAATAGAAAATAAAATATTAAAAATTAAAATTGAAAACCCATTTAAAAGTTAAAAGGTGTTACAATTATAATAATATATTTATAATAATTCTAGATAGACCCCACATCAGGATGATGTGAATTTAATTCATACATGTCAGTGATGTCTCAAATTAATCAATAATCATTGTCTTATGTGTTCATGGAAATATATATCCATTTTCATTGTTTTGGTCATTCATGTTTTTAACTTAAAAATCAGTTTTGATTTTAAAAATTAACTTTAAATCCTTTTGAACACATTGAAAATTGAATTAGAATGTGGTTCATTCATATAGGTCATAAATTAATCGACAGTCATTTTCCTAAATTTTCACAATAATCCAAACTCATTTTCTTAGTTTGGTTATTTGATGCATGTTTTTAATTTAAAAAATAATAATTTTAAAAACAATATTCAGGTCATTTTGACCACATTTCATTTCAAATTGATGTGTGGTAAATTAACTTGGGGTGCGTTCCTACATATCACAAAGTAATCCATGATCTTTTTTTGAATTTTTTAGAGCAATATAGCCTCTCAGTGAAAATTAGAGAGATTTTATTAATGGGGGAGCACCCCAAAACATTGTTTAAAGAGGCCTAAAGTAATAAAATCCCTAGGTATCCTCAGGAAAAACATCCTTATATTCTAGGGTAAGGGATCCAAAACTAGAAAAAATTGGAGAGGAATATTTGGGTCACCTTTTGAGGTGAGGCTATCCACCGCCATATTCCCTCCACGCCAAGTGTGTAAAGTCTTAAAATTATTACCAATAAAACTTTAACAGGATCTGGTGTAATAGGTTATAGGTAATCGAGTAGAAAAATTACCTAACAGGGATATCTTCACCAAATCTGAATCAATTTCAATAGCAATGAGGTCTAGATTGTACAACTTACTTAAAGTGAGATCATTATGGATAGCCTAGGATTCCACCTCGAGAGTATTTCCATGGATATAATAATCATTGAAAGCTAACTACATAGATCCATTACGGTCCCAAACAATACTGTATTCCCTCATGATTCCATGATCACAATAACCATCTATTTTAAGTTTTAATCCAGAGCTAGGATCTTTCCAACTAACCCAATGTCCCTATGAGATTCTAGAGTCAATAGTCATGTCCAAGAACTAGGTAGGAAGAAGTATTCTGAAATATGAAAAGAAATTAGATCATTTTAACAGAAAAACCTGTTATATATCTAGGTTCCCATCTTCCACTCTAAGACTAGAAAAAGAAATAATACCCTCCCCATGTTAGGAAGCTTTCATGGTGTCCTAGTGGTTCCAACAACCAACTAATAATAGGTGTCTTCAATCTTGAGTTTCACTAGGACACCATCCAAAATCAAAGAACCAAGAGGATAGGAAAATATTGATGGAATCAAAATGAATAGATAATACAATATAGAATCCAAGGAAATTCCAAATAAAGTGAACTCAACACCCCTTGAGAAAAATATAAAGAATGGTTTCCACATTACCGTTCACACAATAGTTGCATTTAGATACCAAATGAATTACTTTTCTTTTAACTCTATAGTATGTGGGGATTACAAGGTTGTGAATTCACCACACCAAGATATTAAACTTGGTTGGAATGATCTTGTACCAAATCCTCTTTTGTCAGTTTTCCAAGTTCTATCTTGGATACCTGAGCTTATGAAAATCAGAGACATTCATTTTTCTTGAACTCAAATTAGTAAATACGCACATGTATTGTTCTTCCACCAATTGAATATTATAAATTATTTTTTTATACTTCATTAATAACAACATTGGTAAATTTTAGATAGTTAATATCTAACCTAAAAGGAATTCCATGACCTAGGAAACCTCAAAAAAAAAAAAGAGATAAACCCCAAACTAGTAGTCAATCAGAAAAATAATATCACCCTTCCCCACAATCCAATGGTAATGTTCATTGGGAATACATAGATTATGTTGAAATATTCTTAAGGGAGGGATTTTTGTGGAGTTATTCTTAAAAGGGAGATGACTATGATACCCATATTTTTCTTTGGATAAATCATGCCAAAAAGAATGTCTAGTCAGAGCCTCTAACAAAAGTCTCACTTGCATACATTACATGGTAATTTTGAGATTCCTCACATTGATCCCACTCTCCTCAATAGGTATTTCTAGTCTCTCCCACCTAGTCTAGTTACATCTACCTTCAATATGGGATTCCTAGATAAAACCATTCATGAATCCTTAAATATTACAAATAATAGCCTTTAGTACTTTGATAGTGGAAAGAATATACATAAGAATCAATGATAACATGATATCGACTAATGTTATCCTATAACCAAAGGATATAAATATGGACTTAGAGTTCATTATGTGTGTAGTTATCTGGTTAAAAATCTCCTCAAAATGATGTATTCAAATTATTCCTATTGAGAGAAGAGTTCCTAGGTACTGCATGACAATACAACCTCATTTTATTTATTTTTATCTCTTTCAGACTTATTTTAACATGAAAAATAATGTTAATTTTTAAAAACACACTTTCTATCATTCTGGTCACACCACAAGTCAGATTGATGTGTGGTTTGTTTGTAACATCCTAAATCAAACTTAGGCCTTAGATTAATCCCTCAGATCACCATAGTATAACAATAAATTTCAAGGATTTAGATGAAACATTTTGGGGATGGTTTACGCACATAAGCCACACTCTCCTTAGTCCAAACATTAATTGAAATTAAGCATGAGGTATCTATATAGAAAACATAACCAACCTATAGAAAAATAAACCAATGTAGTGGAAGAATGCAACCAGGATCAATATAATTCATGATAAAACTTCTTTTAAAACCAATAAAATATTTCTAAAAAAATCCAGCATGCATAAACAAATATGACCCCAACATAATATGATAATATTACACATGATACTCCACAGATCCAAAATGGAACCTCACTATAACCATAACTCCATGAGTCGCATATCATCACAACCAAGGAAGAATGCCTCCTCCCACATATGCCCTGAATGCAATCTACCCATCCACCAGAGTGGGAGAATAGGGGGTGATTACTAGACCTATAAGTATTTCCTCAATACTACCCATTCATCCCATGTGTATTAAAAAGCCTTTATGATTCAATTAGTTTTATAAAACATGACCTTACCCATGAAATTTTTATAAAACTTCATAAACAAGAAAGTCCCATAAATCAACCAACAAGAAATCATAATCACCACTACATATATCCAAAAATACTCAAAATCCAACTCATTCATTTGAAACAACAACCGAATCTTAAGGGATTCCTATACTATGATTACTAAACATGTTTGTGTATAACATACTGGAGAAAAGACTGATAACCCCCAAACCTTACCTTGATATTACCAATAAGGACCTCATTCCCAAGTGGGAATTTCCACCACCTGACTTTTAAATTACTGGAAAGGTACCCACACCCAAGTGGGAGTTTACCACAACTCATTTATGGTCCCTAAAAAATCAATCAATAAATTAAACCTAATAAAAACCCAACATCACTCATCAACCAACACCTTAGTGCCACCCTTTACCAATTTCTAACATCAACAAGGTATCCACCAAACACCAGAAACCAACCGGTAACTAAATTCCACCCATTATTAATAACAATAAAAATACAAATCATAAAACATAACCCAAAAACAATGAGAAATCCTATACCAAAATTTAAACATAAAACATTTTTCACCAAAAAATTCATTTTCCCTAAAATACCCACACACTTGAAAAGTCTTTACTTGCATTTCCCCTCAAAAACCACACATTCCAAAACCTTGATTTTGTTACTCCAAAATCACTTCATCAAGAAATAATTTTAATCACACAACATAATTTAATGAAAGCATCACATTCAATACAAAAGCATTTCACACAGCTAGAGTACAAGAGAAGCCACCTACCTCAATTCAGCAATTCCATAAATCCACACTGACATGCATGAGATCTACTATAGACTTCCCTTCCCCAAGACCCTAGATCCAAAAGACATAAATTATTTCCACTAAAATCCTCAAGATCACCCAAAACCTACCCATCCAGGGACTCCATTGAGAGAAAAATAAGAATAATAGAAGAATAGTTCTTAATTGATTACCATATATATGAACTTCCAACACACCAAGATCCAATGGTATGATATTTAAAGGGAATAAATCACCAAAAAATCACCCAAATCAAGATCCACATGTGAGATGGATAAAAGGGGACATGAATCATTGAAATTGGACTTAAAATAATGGGTTGGGGGAATTTTTAAGTGGATATATGGCCCGGTTACATGGTCTTGATGATTTTTCAGTGACCATGCAACACCCCCTTTCCACCTACCTCTAATCTTCATGGAATCGAGTACCCATACATCACCTTCTGTCACCTAGTACCCCTTCCAAAATCCACTTAGGCAACCTGTATGGTCTTGATGACCATTAAAATACTAAAAATCCTCCAAAATCACCTTATTCCACCTTCAAAATCCTACAACCACTTCCCCATCCTTTATAAAACTTCTCAAAGGCCAAAATAAACCACTTATAATCACGTGACCCTATTAAACCTGAATACTTCCTTTTATCCCAAAATTCATGCCTTATAATTTTACCTCCCTAAAATGTTTTTCATCCTTAAAAAAATAGGAATGAGACACTTATTCAAGTCACTATAGAAAAATGGATTTGAAAACTCTTCCCACCATCATGATTTTTAAACTTGAGAAGCTGGGGCACATATTGAGAAAAAAACCCCTATTCCAAGAATGAAATTTTTTCATGTGCTCTCCACCATCATGAATATTGATTTGGAGGCCAACAACCATCCAATTTCTTAGAATCACGCCACTCGAGTCTACCATAATAATTGGAAATAACTCAGATCATTCCACACCATACCATTATTCTTTTCCCCACCATATCATCCTCAAATCACATCACAAGTCACCAAAACTAGTCCCAAAATCCAAAAATAGTCGGTGTCACCAAAAGGTGGTGTAAAACTAACACTATTAAACCCATAACCATAAAAAATGTTTCTTGAGTAACTAAGGAGAAATTAACCTATGATAAATTTCCCAACTTTTCATCATTGTGCTATGGTATGCTACACACCCAAATCCACCTGAAAAAATAAGGAATATTCAAAATTTACACTATAAGAATCGCATAAGAAAACTCATACCCATGAGTGTCAACTAAAATTTAATTAGTGAGACTATAAAGCAAAAAAAACATCCTCATACATTTACCAGACTTTTGATCCATCTGAAGTTGACCACTACAATATCACAAAAATAGAATCAATAAATGTGATGCTCCGAACTTGAGTGCCACTCGAAAGTGCCCCAGGTCTGGTTGGGCACATGTCCTCAAGTGAATCTCCCTGAATGCTAAAGGATTTCAACTAGTAGCGAGGGCCTAGGATGTATCCATGGGGAGAATATACCCTCATTACTAGATTTTAGCACGATGGATAAATGGAATATAAAGTAAATAGCAGTAGTATAGAATTGAATAACAACTTATGTAACAGGTAATAATCAACTATAACTAGAAGTTGAATCATATACAAAATGATGATACATGTCATGTATCTATAAAAATAAAAAACATGGATATAAGGAAACATGAAATACAAGATATACAAAAAAAGGAAAAAAGAAGAAAACACTATCAAGCCATCCCGACCTCCATCTTGATCATCTATTACCAAGATCTATCCTAAGAAAGCAGGAAATATTAGTTATCCAAAGAAGGAAGCTTCCCTTTGTCAACACTAGCATACATGTAATCTGCCTAGGGACCAATGGAATCTTGGATAGGGTGTGAGATAAATCTTAGTACCAATGGCATCTATAACATCCAGTCTATGTAATATAAACAAAAATAGTGTTCAGACATGCATATATAAAAGTAATGAAATACAATAATGTAAATACCCAAGTGCTTGCTTCGAACTTAGCTGGTAATGTATCTAAACATGATATATTTTCATTAATTAATTACGTTCCAATTTATATAGTAGTTCCCAAGAGGTATAACTATAATTTAAATCCTAACATGATAATAATAACAATAAAGGATCCAAGATATAATAGGGAATCCATGATGATAATATTAAAGAGGATCCAAGGTAATAACCAAGGAATACATGACCTCATGGTTCGATCCAATTCATTAATAATTTTTTGCCTAGATAAGGGGCAATATTATAATACAACTGACATCACCCAAGGCATTCTACAATGATATAATTCTAACTGAGTCCAAGGAATTCATCCAAGGTAAAACTGGATAAGAAATGACTAGGCCCAAGGGTGTATCCAAGGCTCCACATGTCTGTTGATGTCATGCTGTATCTAAGAAGTGTATCCAAGGAATCCTATAATAATAATGGAGGGATCCTATGGTGTCATACAAGACATCTACTAGTATATAAGGATCAAGTTCTAAGGTGGTTATCAACCTTGGAAATCGGCATCCCTAAATTAGAATGGTGTCCACGAAAGATTGAGGAATTCCCTCAGGAATCCAAGGATAACTCACGTCTGACCACCCCTATAAATATGTCAAGGTACATATTCAATAGAAACCTTTTAATTTATTCATTAATTAGTTAAGTCCATGTAATAGTCATTCCATTTCATAAGTCAAAGGGCTCATCCCATACCTTTCATTAGCATGACAAGGTTAAAGGTCATGCAACCATTTTTTAGATTAATCACATTTCATTTATTTGGTTCACTCCTTTACCTTTCATTAACATGATAAGGTGGGCTAAGGATAAGCAACCATATGGAATTAATTTATATTAAACTAGGCCAAGTGATATCTATAATATAATTTCCAATTAACCATTTAAACCTTTATTAATTAATTATAACACTTACCTTAGAAGGTCCAAGTGACTCTATAATATACAAGGGCTAGTAAATACTACTCCATTAGTCATTTTATTAAGTAATAGATTACCATTAGTAGGGTCAAGTCATAGCACACCTGAACGGTGGTGCAGTCGAACATAAGAAACCACAAAAGGCATAATTAAGGAAAAAAACCTACTTGGGGTGGTTGACATTGAGGTCATAACCTCCAACGATGGAAAAAATATTTAACAAGTGTCTTAGAATAATATTCTAACAACTATAATCAAGGAATGTGATTTTAATAGGCCATTCTCGATGAAATCAGCATTCACACAACGAAAAAAAATTTTAAAATGGAAAAACTTAAGGGATGAGTTATATAACACCTACCTTAAGCGCATATGACTCTCCTCATATAGTATCATCCTTTAATTTTTCCTAGATTAGAAGAGATCTAAATAATGTATAAATGCCATAAAAATAGAGAATATGATCCTGCTTCTAAATAACATCATCGAGGGGAAGAATAACAAAGAACGACTAAAAAGGAATCGGGTACTTACTAGTGAACATCCAATGTGATAAATGGGGATCAAATCAGACTTTGAATGGATGAACAAGATCAAAAACTATCAAAGGGCGGTTTGTGATCTCAAATAGGGAGGAAAAGGAGCTTCACCCACTAGAATGAGCAATATAGAAGAAAGGGGGTATCAAAAATTAGATCATTAAGGGAAAAGGGGTAATTTTACCCAAAATTTAAGGGTTGTATGGTTTGATTGCATGGTTTTCCAAACCATGCGCCAACCATGAGGCTCACACTACTTAAGGAGGGAACCCACATGTTAGGACTCACGATTAGGGAAACCATGTGCCAACCATGAAAATCTCCCCTAAAAAAATGAAGACATTTCACACAGGCATGTAGTCCCTAGTGTATGGTTAGGGAAAATCATGAACCACAATTCACCCCACTATCTATCCCTACACAATTAGTAGAGACCAGGTTGGATGAGGCACATGGTTTCTACTAATTGTGTAGCCTAGTGTTTTTCTCCACTAGCCGAAGTTCTGAGCTCCGACAAGTGCCAAACACACCTAAAACCTTTATAACCACATGGGGAATCCATATTAGGTAAAAAATAAATAATTAGACCAAATTTAAAAGTATCCATACCTAAGATAAAATTATGGTTCTTACAGTCTTCCCCCCTTAAAGGAAATCTTCCCCGAATTCACCTTCCATGGGCGGTGAAACACTATCTGAGAACAAATATGGCCACTAGACACATAAGTCAGCCTCCCACTCCTAATTCTCATACTATACAAAGATGTACTCCCATATCACCCATATGAAAGGGACAGACCGACCTTGGATAGACTTCGTGCTCTAATAAATGATGTGTATATGATACTCCTCAAATAAGGCATCGACATCTAGATAAACTTCCTTAGGATAAAAAGTATGAGATGGGTCAGCATGATACTGAAGAAGCTATGAAATATGGAAGGCGTCATGCATTTCATGGTACCTATGAGGTAGTAACAACTGATAGGATACTGGACTAACTCTCTATATAATCTCAAATGACCCTAAAAAATGAGGAGATAGTTTCCCTTGCCTCTGTATCCATCTATTACTAAGCCTAGGTGATACTCATAGGAAAACATGATCCTCGACCTTGAACTCCAGAGGTTGATGAAAATGATCGACAAATGATTTCTATCTCAACTGAGTAGTTGAAAAATGATTCCTGATCAGTTGAACCTTCTATGAAGTCTCCTACATGATACGAGGACCTAGTAGGGCCGCCTCTCCTGCCTCTATTTAGCATAGGGGTGAGTGACATTACCTTCCATACAAGGCTTAAAAATGATCCATCTGAATTGTCATATGAAAGATATTTTTTCCATTAAACTAGATAAGAGGGATATTATTCTCCCAAGATCCACCAAAGTCAAGGATGCATGCTCTGAGCATGTACTCTAGAACCTGTATCACCCATTCTGACTGGCCATCAGTTTGGGGGTGAAAAGCTATGCTCAGAAGCACCTGTGTAGCCATACCATTCTATAACCCCAACCATAAATGTGACGTGAAGAGAGTGTCCCTATCTAAAATGACAGTACAAGGGAACTCATGTATTCATATAATCTCACGAACATAAAATCTTCCCATATCATCAACTAAGAAAGTCTCTCAGATATGAAAAAATTAATCTACTTTCATTAGTTGGTCAATAAATACCCAAACTATGTCTCTACCTCAACGTGACCTCTATAATACAATTATAAAGTCAATGGAAACATCTTCCCATTTCCATTATGGGACTAGGAGAGGCTATAACAAGACATCTGGTCTTTGGTGCTCCACCTTCACCTACTGACAAGTGGAACACCTACTGATAAAGCCTGCTATCTAATGTTTCATCCTAGGACACCAATACTCGAATTGTACATATCGATACATTTTGGAGATTCCTAGATGAATTGCCTACTGAGAAGTGTGGGACTTGTGCATAAACTCTTCTCTCATATCTGTAGGAACCCAGACACACTGATGAATACATAGGATGTCATCTCTATCCAAAAACCAATTTGGAGGTGTTTCATCTTCTGAAATACTCTCACGGATAACCAAGCCTTCAGGATCTGAAAATTTATTACCCTTCACCTTCTCAAGGACTGAAGAGGTAATTTTCAAGGCTGATAGATAATACTTCTTGTGTCTATCATGAAGCTCCATACACAACTCCGAAAAGAGGGCCATCAATTTCCATTCATCACTGGCCTCCCATTCAACATGTGTCTAAGTTTTTCAAATCAGTGCATTTGCTACTATATTACCTTTTCTAGGCATATAGGAAAGATCAAAATAGATGGAATGAAGATATTAGACCAATATTTATTGTCTATGAATAATTTCACACCATGTTTAGATATATTTTAGGCTTTTGTGGTCTATATACACCACAAAGAACCCACCCAATATATAGTGTATCAAAAAATGTAAGGCATAGGAAACTATTTATAGATCAAGGTTGTTCATTAGGTAATTTCTATCATGAGGCTTCAGCTGTCGAGATCCGTACATAATAACTATGTCCTCCTACATCAGCATTGCTCCCAGGTCAATGCTAAATGCATCAAAGAACACTGTATAGACTATTTCAGGCTATGGAATATTCAGAATAGGTGTCGAGAAAAGTATTCATTTTAACTCCTGAAAGGATTTATTGTACTCTTCTGACCAGAATATCTTAACAACCCTCTTTGTAAGACCAGTAAGAGGTGATGAAGGGCATCAAGAATCCTATATGAAATGATTATAATATCTAACCATCCCCAAGAAACTCCACATATCAAACAAATTCTTTGGCTGCTCCTAGGAAACCATGACTCTCACATTCTCTGGGTCTACTGATACTCCTGATTATGAGATAATATGACCAAATAAGAGAAATTTGTTGATCTAGAAGTGGAACTTAGCAAGATTGGAATAAATATAATTCTATCTCAGTGTACTCAGAATGATCTCAAGATCTTGATCATAGTTTCTATGAGTGTGAGAATACACCAAGATGTTGTCCACAAAGATCATGACAAAATAATCTAAAATTGGGCAGAACACCCTATTCATCAAAGCCATGAAAAAAGTAGGCATGTTCATAAGACCAAAGGACATAATGAGATACTCATACAGACCATACCTACAATGAAAATCTATATGAGGTATGTATAAATGTCTCACTCTCACCTGATGATAGATTGATCTCAGGTAGATATTAGAAAACACCATATCTCCTCACATCTAGTCAAATAGATCATCTATTAGAGGTAGTGGATATTGGTTCTTGACTATAATCTAGTTCAACCATCTGTAATCCATCCATAAACAAAGGGTATCATATGCCTTCTTGGAAAAAATCATAGGTGAACCACAAGAGGAAGTGCTAGGATGTATAAAACCCTTGGACTCAAGATCCTCAAACTTTCATTTTATATCTTGGAGCTCAGTAATTATCATCTAATATAGAGGAATGGACACTGGATATGCTCTTGGTATGAGATTAATCGTAAAATATACCTCTCTCTCAAGAGGAGATCCAGAAATATCATTGGTAAAGACATACATAAAATGATATAATACAGGTGGATAATCAATATGAGACAAACCCTTATCTTCCATATAAAGTCTAGAAATTTGGGCATCACTCCACCTATCCTATGATATTCTAGTCCAGCTCTACTGTTATGGACATCCCGATCACCCTTATGTAGATAATCATTTCCATATAGTTATAAAAATGATACCCTGCAACAATAGAAGTCTAAAAAGGCATGATACAAAACCAAACAATCCATCCATAGAATGAAACTAAAGCCTATCATCTTGAGAACAAAGAGGTCCCCCAAGAAAGGGTAAGTGCCTACCTCAAGGGGATAGTCCCTGCATTGGAATATTCCCTCTGACCTTACTCCCAATGGTGCATCTAGGGTCATTACACCACAAAAATACTATATTTACAATCTAATAATTTCCACAATAGATAAAGAGATGAAGGAGTGTAAATCACCTGTATCAAACAAAGCAAATACTATAGTAGAGGCTACTAGAATAGTATATCATACTGTAGATGGTCTTGTACTATGGTCCTCAGGTATCAACTATAAAGAATTTATCTGGCCTAATCTACAACACTATGATATATCTGGACTACCTTGAGTTTGACCATTCTACTAGCGTTGATGATCTGGAGTCTAGCTACCTTGGTCATGACCTCCTCCTTGGCCATCCTACCAGTGGTACTCCAACTCCCTGCCTGATGCAACATAAAAGAACCTTCCCTTGAAGGTGTAACTAGAGTAGATCCTCTTCTAGTAGAAGTATATGAAAAATTCTAACAAAATATCTACAGATTCCCCATACAGTTACAAGAACAATACTCCATCAGGTCTCTATCGCACTGAGGCTTCATATTCCCCTTCTATCCACATTGATGGCATACAACAGATCTACCATTGCATTTACTCTAACACCACTTCTGTAACTTGAAACCTTAAAGGAACACTTCCTGCTATTGAAAGAACTATTGGACTACCTCGAAACTAATCCTATATGCCTGGTACTGTCACCTTCCCACAGGCTGTGCTTAGTGATAAAATCCTAGATAAAAATTTAGATAAATTTGGTAGGTGAAAAACGTTAACCTAGCTATAGAGGGCATACTGGAGCCTATCCTCAAAACTTATAGCATGTGAAATTACATCACTAGCTATAAGAGATGTAAAGCACTATAACTTAGTGAAACATGATGAAAAATAAATTATTAACATAGCACCCTGCTTAAGATGCATGAAATATCTGGCCCAATCTACTCTCATAATCTGAGGAAAGAAGTGATCATAGAAAGTTGTCTGAAAATCGGCCCAAACCATTCCCTGATGTCAACCATCCTTGGTAATTACATCCCACCAGCACTTGGAAAAATCACATAGCATATAGTTATAAATATTGACCCTATTATCTAGAAGACTCTCTAGATGATTTAAGATAGATATAGTGTCCTCTAGCCAAGACTCAAATTCCCGTGGATTTCCATTCCCCAAGAAGGTGGAAGGATGCTGCTACTGTAACTCACAGGTCAGATCATCCATCATTGGTGCAGATCATGGATCACCTTGCATATACTGTATTAGATATAGGAAAATCTTAAGAAGCTAAGTATTAGTGCCCATATAAGGTATATTAGGTGGTGCCTCAAGTGGAACTCCTAGTAGTAAGACTGGTGTCTTAGGGCCTACCATATCTAGAGCATCGTCATTGCCACCCTCATGGAACATGACATGAGTATGTCATGGTGTCATAGGTCAACAAACTCCAAACACATGCCTAGGAACAATCTTAGAAGTAGATAGATACACTAGAAGAAGTAGAATTTAAGAAGATGGGCTCACTACCCAAAGTATACTACCCCAAATACCCGCATAAAAGGCTAGGTATTAATGAGTGTTCAAGTTTAAATTACAGGGGTTACATTAGGTGAAGGGTTAATATCACCTTTCCCCTTCATTTACTGACAACCATTTATTTTTAAGTTATATTTCAAATTTTTAAGTTGCATTTTCTTATAAAATTATATCAAAGTTTGATTAAAATGGATTTCCAGTCCCATTGAATCAGGTCCCATACACCTTATTACTGAGATCAACACCCATTTAAGTTCTAAATAACCCAATCTACATTAGTTCTCAGAATATAATGACTTATATACATTGTCTAGATTCAGTAAACTACCCATTACAACCGATGAGGACCCATACACCTCATGAATTGAAACTGAAAATCACTCAATCATATCCAATGAACGACATAGGAATAATATAACTACTATAACATTACTCAACAATCACAATCAAAAAAAGAAATGAAAGCAATGAAATGAACCTATATGACATGTCATATGCATGAAATGTGAATCCTAAGTGCCTATGATGATTCATGTAACAATTATCCTTAACATCATGTAATCGAGCCAAGGATGAAAGAAATCCTTAATCAGGATAATAATCATCATCATCATACTACATGTGAATCACTCAACAGTGAAATTATATCAACTATAATAAGCAAAAACAAAACAATAATTATTATTCAGGAAACTCAACATTTACCCTGAACATGGGTTAGCTACACCCAAGCATGGATTATAACAAATCTCCAAGCATTCATAATATCTTGTTTATTATCTCCAAATATTAAAACAAGAAGGAACCACTCTAATACCACATTATGACATCCCAAACCCGAGTTCCACTCAAAAGTTCCCCAATCCCAGTTGGTCACATGGCCTCAAGATCATCTACATGAATTCCAAAGGTTCCCAATAAGTAGTCAGGGCCTAGGGTGTGTCCTTGGGGAGACTATCCCCTCATTACCATAGTGAAACATAATGGATAAATGGAATAGTAGGTAAATATTAGAATCAATATAGAAGTGTTTAAAAAATTATGAAATAGATAATAATCAACTATAACTGGAAGATGAATCATATACAAAATGATGGAACATGTCATGTCTCAATAAAATGGGAAACAATAATACAAGGAAGTAGGAAATAAATTCTATAAAAAATAATAAAAAAGAAGCCAAAAACTATCTAGGAATCCTAAGATCCAACATGGTCATCTACTACCAAGAACCTTACTAAGAAAGAAAGAAATATCAGGTGTCCAAAGTAGGATGCTTCCCTATGTCAACACCTGCATACATGTAATCTACTCGGGTACCAATGGTGGACTGGATAGGGTGTGAGATAAATCCCAGTAGTCCACCACCAATAGTGTCTATAACATCCATTACTTGTAATATAAACTGAAATAGTGTGAAGACATGCATATATAAAATTAAATCAGTACAATAATGTAAATACCCATGTACTTTAGACTTAGTCGGTAATGTATTTGAACATGATATCATTTCATTAATTAATTATGTTCTAGTTTATATAGTAGGTGACATGAATTATAACTAACACTAACATCCTAACATGATAACAACAAAAAAAATGGATCTAAGATATAACATGGAATCCATAATGATAATAATGAAGAGGATACAAGGTAATAACCAAGTCATCCTTGACCTCAGGGGTCAAGAAAATTTAGTAATAAATTTTAGCATGGATAAGGGGTAAGAGTGTAATCCAAGTGGCATCGCCCAAGGTATTCCACAATAATTTAATTCTAACTGAGTCCAAGGAATTCATCCAAGGTAAAACTGGATAACAAAATGACTAGGTCCAAGGGTGTATCCAAGGCACCACATGTCTGTAGACATCATGTTGGATCCAAGTAGCATATACAAGGAATCCTATAATAATAATTTATGAATCCCATAGTGTCACACCATACATCCACTATTAGACAAGGATCAGGTTCCAAGGTGGGTATCAAACTTGGAAACTGGCATCCCTGAATCAGAATAGAATCTACAAGAGCTCAAGGCATTCCCTTGGTAATACAAGGCTATCTAATGTTTTACCACTCCTATAAAGATGTCAAGGTCCATATGAAATATGAAACTTATACTTGATTCATTAATTAGTTAAGGCCATGTAATAGTCATTCCATTTCATTAGTCAAAGGGTTCATTCCACACCTTTCATTAGCATGAAAAGGTTAAAGGACATGAAACCATTTACAACATTAATCACCTTTAATTTATTTGGTTCACTCCTTTACCTTTCATTAACATGATAAGGTGGGATAACGATGTGTAACCATATGTAATTCATTTATATTAAACTATTCCAAGTGATATTCATAATATACTTTCCAATTAACCATTTAAACCTTCATTAATTAATTAGAATACTTACCTTATAAGGATCAAGTGATAATATGATATACATGGGCTAGTAAATACCAATTCAATAGTCATTTTATTAAGCAAGGAATTTTCCATTAGTAGGTTCAATCCATAACACACCTGAATGGTGGCACAGATGAACATAACAAACCACTAAAGACATAATTAAGCAATACACCCTACTTGGGGTGGTCAACATTGAGGTTATAAAATCCAATGATGGAAAAAATATTCAACAAGGGTATTGTAATATGATTATAACAAATATAAGCAATTAATATTATTTCAATAGGCTATGCCTGATGAAATCGGTGATCCCAAAACTATGAAAATTTATAAAATGGAGAAACACGAGGAATGAGTTATATACCACCTACCTTAAGCTCATACAACTCACTTCATCCAATATAATCCTTTAGTTTGTCTTGGATTGGAATAGATTGGAAGAACGGATAAATTTCCTAAAAATAGGGCATATGATCCTGCATCTAAATAGCATCTTTGAGGGGAAGAAGAATGAAAAACGAATAAAAAGGAATGAAGTACTTACTAATGTGCATCCAATGTGATGAACATGGATCAAATCAGACTTTGGAAGTATAAAATGAATCAAAAACTATCAAAGAGGGGTTTGAGAGATCAAATAGGGAGGGAAGGGAGCTTAACCTGCTAGAATGAGAAAAATAGGAGAAATGAGTTATCAAAAAATAGATCATTAAGAACAAAAAAGTAATTTTACCCAAAATTTAAGGGTCACATGGTTTGGCCACATGGATGGCCAAACCGTGCACCAACCATGTGCATTCCACTACTTAAGGAGAGAACCTTCATGGTTTGGCACAGTTAGGGAAAGTGTGCACCAACCATGTGAATCACATATGCTAAAAACTGTAGGCATTTCACATGGGTGTGTAGCCCCTGGCACATGTTTAGAGAAATATGTGAACCCTGATTCACCCCATTTTTCATCCCCGCATGATTAGTAGATACGATGTAGGATGGGACACACAGTTTCTACTAAGCATGAAGCCTAGTGTTTTTCTCCACCGGTCAGAGTTTCGAGATCCGAACAAGCCTCAGACACCCCCAAAACCTTTATAACATCATAGGGAATCCATATTAGGTCCAAAATAAATAATTACACAAAATTTAAAGGGATCATACCTAAGATAAAAACCAGGTTCTTACACTAAATTACCAAGGAAACCATATCAATTGAATTTCTCTTTCTACACTACTACCTCCTGACCATCAATACCACTAATAGGCTAAATCATGACTCCCACACTCAGGTTACACTTTAACCAAACCTAATTGATAACTCATGTAGTTCTAGAACATATCTCCAAATCATATAAATAGCATAATCTTTCAAGCTGTGTGGTAATGCCTTGACCCGACTTATAGGGGTTTCATCCCACCTCCACACTCAAATAGGAAACAATTATAACCTTATGGTAAAGCCTTATATTCTAATTTCATTACCATATAATATATTAAACCTTTTTGATTGTTAACCACCACATTCTACTTCAAACTCATCCATACAACTAATATTATATAATTGTTCACATTTTCATTTACAATATTATAATCACCCCACATAAATAAAAAACAATCTTTTACACTTACTTTTTATTAAGAAAAAAACTTCCAAAAGGTCACCAAAGTATTCTATTAAGTAGAATGTTTCAACTACCCCTTGGTGGCCACCCCTCCATTTAGGTAATTTTTCAAAACCCAAAATTTAGAATCTTAGCATGGAGGTTCTGTTACCCATTTCATGAAGGATCAGTGTATCAATACTAGATTAGAAAATCTAAATTTCTATAATTGGTCGGTTATCGTATATAAGAACCTCAATGGATCACCATAGAGTGACACCCATTACAAACATGTTGATTTGTTACTAACACCACTAGGATTATTAGATATCCACACAAAAGTAACCCCTAAAAAACCTACGGTTCAATTCCACTGCACATGTCACTTCATGACCAGTATTTCCAATCAATCCAAAAAAGTTTCGTTATCTTAAACATCCACCAGTGCCTCCCTCACCTCTAGATTTACCCATACCCATAATATAGAAGTACCACACTACCCAAATTCCATCATGACTTAGATGTCTCCACTGAGGGATCACCCTCCTTAGAGCCCATCAAACCTATTATACAAAACCTTGATCTAGAGTTAGTATAGTACATGGTTTTCCATATAATAATTATACGGTTTCATCCACAAATCCCCACCATAACCCCTAAACCCAAATGAACATGCCTTATGTCAAGCGATGCTACCTTACACCACATGACATAGGCATCACCTCATGTTATCATTACATAAAATTAATTGACAACTCCTTGGTATCATCTAGTGTGGAGCTCATTGTATTTCAAAAACTATCAAGATCCCTCAATACACATGTTGATCCATCTAACCCACACACATCCAAAATTATCTATCAAACTCTTAAGTGGATATATTTCAACCATGATTGACTAAAATTATCCATCATTTTAGAAACCTAAGAGAATATCCTATTTTTATATCTCATTACTCACACCAACCATAATCTAGAACATAATTATATATTAACCAACCAAAAACTAACTTTTCCCAAAGAAACTTCAAGTTTTAATAAAAAAACTCACATTTTAGGGGAATATCCATTTTTTACCTTTTAAATCAATACTAGGTGTTTCCCACCTTTACACATAACATATCATACCTCAACCATAACCAATACATGATAATTCATCAGGTTCCACTGAAAACCCACAACATGAGTCTGAACCATCATGGAAACTTGAGGGTCCCTAAATTAAGTAAAATCTCATTTCCCATGAGAATCATAATCAGATTAAAAACAACATGCCTCCCATGATAACCCAAGTTATACATATCTAATGGAGATCACCACGTGAAGACTGAGATATAAGTCATTATACCTCATTTTTTTCTTATGACATACTAAGACCAACCTCTTGAATTCCCCAATATAAGTGTACAAATATCATTCCTCACAATACTCATGAACTACCACCATTATGTGTTAACCTTAATTCCCAATAAGAAATAATCCCCAACACGACCCAATTATCCAACTAGATTCACACTTTCATAAAGTGCATACTAAAATCCCTAATCTTACATGCCTCACCATTCAACCATGTATCACCTACATGTCAGTCACATCTTTAAAAAAAATCATTACCCACACACCAGCTTTAAACATACTCTAAGAAACCCACCAACCTGATCTCACCTAATGACCACACATGTCATGCATGTCATGTCAGTCTTAGGAATCATCCAATCATACCTTTCATCTCTAAGAGAATACCTATGCCATTAATGATACTAAAATTCACATCCCACCTCAATCAATAATAGTCAAAGCACAATGCTTCTCGACATACACAATCTAATCACATATTCCTTAATTTATATCTCATTACAACTAGGCTTACTTGACCATTAAAAATACTATAAAACTCTAGAGAGAACATATCTTAGCACCGCATTGGTATTATATCCCAAAGGCTTCCCAATAATATCCTTGTTAGGAAACCATTCACTAGGATTAAATCCAATTATTTAGAGACTATTAATTTCAATATCATCCCTTAACCACCAAATTCACAATTTATTTCTCACATCAACTCAAAAAATATCTCCTTGATGGTATATTTCTCCCATGCTGAAGAAAAAAAACCATGGACCCCAAACTCAAACTAACTATCCATGGTTCTACAACCCCCGATAAGACTTATTCATCCTGAACCATGATTTCCACTTTTAAACCAACCACTATACCACTTACAAATCCTCCCAATAATACCATATAATCATCATAACACTTTACTCAAAAAACATGCTTCAACAAGCCATTCCAACATTGAAACAAACCACCCCTCCTTGAAGGGTATATCTGGATAGAACTCAAACTGCTATTATCTAACCACACTTTACCAAATAACCCCTCCCTGAAGGTACTAGATAATGGCACCCAATATACCTTTTTTGAGCATAATTACAGTTAAAAAATCAACTTTTTACAATGAAAATAATTTTGAAACCTACTTTGAAACCCAATATTTCCAAACAATCCATTTTGAAAATCACCATTTAAAAAAATCATTTTTAAAATCCATTTCAGAATCAAATCCACTATTTCTTAAAAAACATGGAACCATGATGCATTTCCTATCCATGGATTCTTACATGATGCATAAATATTTTATTTTTCCTTGGCCCACAAAAACTAACCATAATAACGCCAAAAAACTACAAGTGATTCACAAACTATTTAGACTAAATGCACATCCCAGTAATGCATGGTTCACTATAAAGAGGTTTGTGATGCCTTTTTATAACTACATTATGAGTCTCAACTCAACCTATCTCCATGAATAACACACAAAAGACAACAAATGATACTTTTTTTAACTACTTGACTTAACTGGTCTCTCCTCAACTTCACCTGGATCAAGTCGGAATTCCATTAGGCCTTAGGTGCATCCCCAAAATCACCAAAGTATGGATATAAATTCAAAGGGTTTAGAAAAAATCATTGGAGGATGGTTTATCCTCACGAGACACACTCCACTCATGCCAAATATCAATCATAAATATGATATGAGGTATCCATATATTAGGCATAACCAACCTATAGACAAATAAACTAACTTAGCTCAAAAATATATTTGGGATCTATTTAATGAAAGATAAAAAATTCTTTTATAATCAATTAAAAAGTTATATAAAAATTCATAATTCATAAATAAATGCAACCCCAACATAGGCTGATAAAGCTACCCATTATACTCCCAAGAAGAGCCCAATGGACTCCTCCCTACCACCACAACTCCATGATTCACATACCATCAAAAACAAGGGAGAAAAAATCATCATACCTATGTCCTGCATGAAATCTATTTATCCACTAGGGTGGGAAAATAGAGAGTGAGTACTATTCCCAATAGGATTTCTCCAATGCTCCTCATGCACCCCATGTGTATGAAAAATCATGAGTTTTATAGATTATTCCTCACCTCATGAAATTTTATGAAACTCCATAAAAATGTAAGAAACACTCATAAATAAACCCTTAATAAATCATAATCATCACAACATATATCCAAGAATACTCAAAATTAATCCCATACACCCAAAATTATTGAATCCCAAGGGATTCCTAAACCATGAGTACCAAACAAGATTGGGAGTATCACCTACTCTTGATCATACCAACTATGGACAAAACCTCACATTGTTATTATTATCAATGTCACGACACCCAAGTTGGAGTTTACCTTGAATCATGTATAATACCTTATAAAAATAAATCAATAAAGTCAAACCAAAATCACTCATCAATGAGAAACTCAGTACCACACTTTACTAAATTCCAACATTAATAAGGTATCCACCACACACCACACACGAACCGAAAAATCAATTATGCTCATGATAAATAAGATTAATAATCCAAATAATAAAACAAAACTCAAAAACAACTGTGAAATCCATTCCAAAATTTAAACAAAAAACCTTTTTCATCAAAACACCCATTTTACAGGAAACACCCACACACTCAGAAAATATTTGCTTTCATTTTCCTCCAAATATCATGCACACAAAAACCTTGATTTTTCACACCGAAATCACTTAATAAGGAAATAATTTTAACCAAAAACACCATTTAATTAAAACATCACAATCAAAACATAATCATTTTGCACAACTAGAGTACAAGATAAGCCACCTACCTCAACTCAGTGATTCCACAAATCAGTGCTTCCATACTCAAGATCCACCATCTATTTCCCTTCCTCAAGCCCCAATAGCCAAAAGCACTAAATTATTTACACTAAAATTCTTATCTCTCCTAAACCATACTTAGTTATGGTTTTCTCAATGATTAAACCAAGAATCAGATAATACAATATCTGGAGTGACTTACCTTAGATTTAGACTTCCATCACACCAAAATACAATAGAGAGAAGATCTTAAGGGAAGAAATCACCCAAATCAAGATCCCAACATGAGAGGGATATAATGGGATTATAATCACTAAAATCAAACTTAAAATTAAGGATTTATAGGAAACTTTAAGTGGTTGGTTGACTTGATGACACAATCCCAGTGACCATGCAATAATCATGAGACGACCACTATCCACCCCTTCCAGTCTATATGGTTGAGTTGCATGATCTATGGTGAGCATGAAATGATTGTGAAACACATTTTTTCACCCAAAAATCCTTTCACTATCCACCTGGGAAACCCACACAGCCCCAACAACATACACCAGATCATGTAAGGCCCAAAAGCCTCTATAATCACCTTATTCCACCTCTAAATTACTCCAACCACTTCCTCATCCTCTAAAATACTTATCAAGACCCAAAACACATCTATCATCACCATATGAACCTATTAAACCTAGATAATTTATTTTATCCCAAAACTCAAAGCTTACATTGTTCCTACATGTCACAAATTGATCTATAATAATTTTTTAAGATTTTCATGACAATCCAACCACATTTTTTGGTTTTGATCCCTTGATGTGTGTTTTTAATTTGGAAAGTAATTTTAATTCTAAAAAACATTCCTTAGATCATTTTGACTACACCAGATGCTGTATTGATGTGAAATTTTTTCCCACAGGTCACAAATTAATCAACAATTATTATATTAGATTTCATGGTAATTCAAGATTGTTTGCGAAGTTTTCATAATTTAACACATGTTTAATGACTCTGATTTTTACATGTATTACTTTAGTATATTATAAAGATTATTTTTGGATCCAGGAATTGAGAAAAAATGAGATTTTGAGGCCCATTGAGCCCAGAATTGATATTTGAAAAATATTAAAAAATTTAATAGCACACACATGTGGTTTTCCTTAAAAAGCTGAAAAAATACTGAATGGAGGATCATATTAGAAATATGAGGTTGATGTTGAGTTAAAAGTGTGTAAATTACCCTAGGTGTGACATAATCTTTGTCAACTTTAGGTATTTTGGTAAAGTTATATCGCGAGTGAAAATAATAAAATAAATAAATTTAATTAATTTATTTCTTTATTTTGATGCTGGGACAAATAATTATCTATTTAAAAACATCTATGCCTAAATACCTAGGTTTAACTACATGACCTAGGTATTTAAAGGATCCTTTAGAGAGAATTAATTTGAGGATTGTTGGTGGATGACATCAGATTGTATCAAAATCAAGGATTGTTGCACCATCAGAGATCATGAATCTCACCAATGAAGACAACACAAGACCATTTTTCATCAGTGATCAATCCAAACTCTAGGTAGTATTTTTTATTTATGTGATTCCATCACATTTATTTATCCTGATCAAACCTGGATCAACTCCATGAACAATAATTGATTCATGCATCAACGGTTGATTTATTTACAGTAGAATTATTTGTTTGTTGATTATTACCTCTTTTTTCATCTAATTCTTCGAAAAAAGATTGAGTCGGAAATGAAAAAAATCCTAGGTTTATTCCTATTATTTTTGTTGTATGGATTTCTCTTCTATTTCTTTACACGTTCATCACAAAAAATTTCTTTAGACTACGGTTCGATGAATACCTGGTATATGATCTTTACGCAACTGTTTTTTCAGTGAAACTGATCAATGATGTAGGAGAGGTTTGAAATCAAGAATTTGACCGAGGAGCAATTATATTGGAGTATGATCAGAGGTAAATCATAATAGGTCATAGGTTATCGTTCTTCTTGATTCAATATGCAGCAATAATGACATGGATCAATGGTGACCTTTTCTGAGTGGATTCGAAGCCCAAATTCAGATCTTTAGTGACGGTAGGGTCAGAAAAACTTATATCCACAATTCCAAGATGGATTCACAGTGGTGGTAGTGTGTATGGATGAAATGGAGGAGAACTAGAAATTTCTGGGTTACACAACATGTCATCCAGGATCACATGTCACGTGGGGCCCTTCCCACAGTGCTAGGGTTTCTGTAGAGAAGAAAAGATCACATGTTGTGTTACACCTATCACACACCTTGTGACCTATTCTAGAAGATCAACCTACATATCAGAGGATACATGGGAACTATAAGGCTGGGGTAAAAGGACAAGGTTAGAGTACATGGGTATATCCATGAACCTGGACACAACCATGTGTACACGGGCATGGCCGAGTGTACATGGGTTGGTACACATGCACAACCATAAGTACACGAACACAGATAGACGACATGGGTAGGGTACTGAAAGACATTTACACATCTTGTATCATTACTCACACATCGTCTATATGGATATGTATATGTCGTGTGACATGTAAGCACACACACATACCAGGGGTAAGCAAAACATGTTGTGTACCCCCTTTGAGGGTATTTAGAGCCCTTTATTTTTTCATTTTGGATGAGTATCAGTTGAGTGTGTTACCTTGGTCCATTCCCTTAAAGGGTATAATGCAACACCACACCCACAACTCTGAATTGTGATCCCCTTTGGAAAATGAGTTACATATAGAGTTTTTTATGTCCCTTCATGAGACTAGAGTGTGATCCTCTATCATTCCTTTTCATACCCTATGTGGGGTTCATGGAATCAGTGTGAGCTCCTAACATAGGGTGTTGATCCTACATCTAGTATGATTATTCAGTAGGGTTCATGGTATCATTTTAATATGATCCCCTATATAGAGAGTTGATCTATATTGGGTTTGTGGTGTCCCCTAGTGGTCCTGGGTGTGATCCCCTATCTGTGTATTGAGATCTTTAGAGACCAATGAGTTTTTTTGGTGGGGCCCCACAATCATGACCTCTTAGTTGAGTGTCATCAATGATAACATGTCTCATGGAGTGGGTTCTTCTAGAATGGGAATTTCCTATAATCTTCGAGTAGAATATTATGGCTAGCAATTTGATAGAGACTGCCTAGAGGCACATTATCCTTATTGATTATATTTGGGTTTTCCTTTGGTTTTTATATTCTTTTTATGAGATGAATACTCTTGATGTTTTATATTTATTGTTTTTGGAGTGTCCTACTGGGTATTTTTATACTCACCTCTACATGGGATCTTCCTATATGTGTCGTGTCTTATGCAGACGATGACCATTTTGATGGTGTTCTAGGAGGACATGGAGTAGGTGGAGCATAGTTTGGGCTAGAAAGACTGAGGTGTTTTTTGGTTTGTTAAATTTGATAGTGTTCCCATTCTTCTGAGCATGTTATAAACTCTGTAGTTTTTGGTTTGTCCTGTATTTGTCCCCTTTATCTCTATAATTATATTATTGACAAACTCTGATTGTATAATTATAGATGTATGCATGCATTGGTTTTAGTTGTTTTACATTTTAGCATTTTATGTGATTGAATATGTGTGTATTTGTACAGGAACATTAGGATAATGCATCCCATGTGTGTGATATGCATACTTGGTGCTAATCTCTAGCCCTCGACCTATTGAAGGTGGGATTTGGGTAGTCATAGCTCAGGCCCTGTCACGATGGGTCATGACAGAGTGGTATCATAGGAGTCTATTCTACCTTAGGACTGAAGTATATGAGATTGTTTTTGGATTTTTGGAAATATTTTTAAAGTTTTTTGAGTTCTACTTTTAGACCAGGGACCTCGATGTTGGTCTGGTGGTCAAAATATCCATTCACTATGACTTTAAAAACCTGCTTGTTGACTTGGTACATGTAGACACTAGTTGTAGGGAAAAACATTGGTGCATGCATCATATAGTAATGGGCTATGATTTCTATGTCCTTATTGAGTTATCTCCCTAGATATAATATTTGACCATGTTACATCTTGTTTATTTCAAGATTCCTCTATGAAGATATCCAACCAGGATTCTAATGCATGATCACGAGGATGATCCGCTAAGTGAAGAAAGTTCAGTTTAGGGGCATGTATAGAAGATAATACCTCCAAGTGTTTTTCTAGATATTCCCTCCAAGTGTTTTACTAGATATTCCACCACCTATTGATTATAAATAAACCTGGTATTACTAGAAGAGGATGAGGATAGGCTGAGTGCACTGGATGAGTTCTAGAGGAAGTGACCTATCAGGTTTTGAGATGAGCCATACCCCCAGGTGGATGAGGACTAGCTAGAGGAAATCACTTGAGTTTTATTCCTTGTGAGGATGCCTAAAAATCAGATGGCAGTCCTCACATAATATCTTATTTAGGGATCCGTTGGGCTATGGTGGAGTCTAGTGACTTAGATACATGGATATATCTCTCTCTCCTTGTCATACTTTGAACGTCTCTTTATGGAGGAGTTTTATCTGGACACATTGCGATCAATGTGCATCCAGAATATTATATATCTACAATAGGGTAGTATTACCATGGTGGGGGTATTCAGTGAGGTTTACTGATCTCTCACGGTACTCCATGGATATAGTGTGAGATCCATTCTTCAAACCATAGACCATTGAATAGGGATTACACCAATATATTAGGGCTTCAGTGATATCTCTTTTCATTCCCACTTATGTTGGAGTTTTTGATCTGGCATTAATATTAGAGAGCTTTCTGGAAGAGCAGACATTGATAGTGGGTGCTGGTAGTGGGAACCTAGAGCTAATATCTTGGAATCATATAGCTTATGGGTGTTTCAAGGAACTAGGTGTGTCAGATGCTTCAGGAGACGATCATAGGATAGAGGATCAATGGTGTAGGGGTCTCAAGATGGATCAAGTTATCCAAGAGAGAGGTTGTGTTTCTCCTATGATGGTAAGGGATATCTTTTATGGGATTGTATAAATTGGTGTACAACTGATTGAGAGATGGTCAAGGGACTACCTAGGACAATACTGTGGTAGTATCATGGAGGTTTATAGGATGGAGGATGTGGAAGAGGGGTAGGTAGAGTAGTAGGAGGTGGTTAGAGGTTTGACCTATTGCCACCACCACTCCTAGGTGGTCCAACCAGTATTAGGGAGATGATGGTTAGGGATGAGGACATTTGTGGACTATGGAGACCTATTACTCTAAGGCTCCAAGGATGATACAATGTACGATCTGTGTCTTTTATACCTTATTTATAGTACTAATAGATATGGATGTGAGTCATTCCATTCTTTCCACTTCTCTATTTTTATACTTAGAGATTCTATTTGAGCCTTTGGTTCAACCCTTGTGCTTGGATAATTTTACAGGTGGTGACTTGGAAATTGCACACTTCTTACGATAGCGTGATATGAATCTTGGAGGTGAGGGCTTTGTATGGTATATCTTTGTACTAGTGATAAGGCCTTATGATGTCATCTTATGTATGGAATGACTATCCACATTTCATGCCTAGATTGACTATTTTAGGGGAGGATGCGATGTGTATATAGTGATGGGATGAGGTTTTACTCTGTGGGTGAAAAAGAAATCCTAGTAGATAAGGATGGGCTCAGGCATAGGAGAGTGCAACTAATTACTAACTAATTGGCTATCATGAATCTTGGATCAATGGATTCTATAGGCCACTAGTTTCCTAAAGTGGCGGTGAAGTTTGAGAATTTATTTCCTTAGGATGTGTCAGGATTACCTCACCACTAAGAGTTAGAATTTTTCATTGAATTACACCCTATTATATCCCTAATATCTACATAGTCATATCATATGGCTCTTGAAGAGATTCATGAGAAGAGGGTGAAGTTACAGGACTTTCAAAAGAAGGGATTCATGAGACCCAGTGTTTCCCCCTAGGAAACCCTAGTGTTGTTCACCAAGATAGGGGATGGGAGATTGTGGTTGTGTGTGGATTACCGATGATTGAAATAGGTGACTATGAAGAATAAATATACACTACCAAGGATCTATGAACTATTTGATTAGTTGAGAGGGGTGTGATGGGTTTCAATGAATGTCCTCATATCAATATATCACTAGCTGCAAGTACGGGAGGAGGATATACCAAATATGGAATTCATATGTATCTATGATCACTATGAATACTTGGTGATGCCTTTTGGAATTATGAACACCCTATTAGTTTTCATGGGAATCATGAACCTAATCTTTCGGCATTTCTTAGATCATTTTGTGGTGGTATTCATCAATTATATCCTAGTGTACTCAAAATCCAAGGAGGAGAACATGAGACACTTGAGGATGGTCCTAGAAACACTTAGAGAGGACTAGATTTATGGGAATATCTCAAAGTATTAATTTTGGATTTGGGAGGTCTACTTCTTGGGACATGTCATCTTAAAGGTAGGAGTGATATTGGATCCTATGAAGGTTAGGCAGTGTCATCTTGGGAGCCACCCAAGAGTGTTACCTAAGTGTAAAGTTTACTTGGTTAACAGGGTAATATCAAATGTTTATACATTATTTATATAGAGTTATAGCACATTTTACATCTTTAAATTGAAAGGGGTAGTCTTTTTTGTGGATAGAAAAGATACAACAATGTTTTAAGGAGATGAGGCAAAGGTTGAAGAGCCCCACATCTTGAGGTTATCAGAGGAGGGTGTTGAGTACATAGTTTTCTGTGATGCGTTAGGGACTAGACATTATTTTGTTCTGATTCAGAGGTAGGTAGGGATTGCCTATGGGTCCAGGTAGTTGAGACCCCATGAGAAAAACTATGTGACCCATTATCTTAAGCTATAAATGATAGTCTTCACCCTGAAGATGTGGTAAAACTACCTTTTGGGAGAGTTATTTATCATTCACTCTGAACATAAAAGTCTCAAGTATATCTTATCTCAAAATGATCTTAACTTTAGATAGATACGATGGCTAAAGTTCATTCAGGACTATGACTTAGATATTTTATATAAACCTGGGAAGGGGAATGTGGTGGAAGATTCTCTCTGTAGGAGATCTTGTTCTTAGTTTTTTTATACAACGAAGTATTTATCCTCATTACAATTGTCTTTAGTGGACAAGGATGGTACTTCATATCTTCATTTTATGGTTTTCACCCCACCAATTTTACATCATGTTAGGTAATATCAACATGAAGATGTCAACTATGAGATCTCATGTACTTAGATATCCACTGGATGTGATCTTAATAGATTTTTTGAAGGTGGGGATCATATTTTCCTTTTCATAGGATGTAATATGGTACCAATGAATTTATAGGAGGAGATGATGAGAGAGTTTCATACATCCCCTTTTGAGGAACTTTCAGGTGTGGTGAAGATGGAACAGGACCTTCAACATTAGTTTTAGTGGCCAATATTGAAGATATGTTTTTCAGAGTTTGTCTCTTGATGCCACACTTGTCAGCAGGTAAAGGATAAGAACAAAGTTCCAATGGGTTTAGCTCAACCACTTAATTTTCAATGGAATAGAGATGGGATATCCATGGAATATTTTATGGGGTTACCATGTATTTTCATAGGACATGATCCCATCTAGGTGATCATAGAATGACTCACCAAGTTAGACCACTTACTAGCTATTTGAGAGTAGAGTTCAGTAGAGAGATTGGGATGATTGTACATGAAGGAGGTAGTCTGGCTCCATGGAGTTCCCTTGATGATCATTTTATACCATGATTCTTGCTTCATATCATGATTATAGAGAGGATTTTAGGAGGCCTTTGTGACTTGGTTTCATTTGAGCATGATGTTTCACCCCCCATATTGATGTCTAGACTAAGTGAACTATTCAGGTCTTGGAGGACATGTTATGGGCTTTCATGTTAGATTTTGGCTGCAGTTGGGAAAATCAATTACCCTTGGTGGAGTTTGTGTACAAGAATAACTACCATTCCACCATCATTATGAAACTATTCGAGTCCTTGTATAGGAGACTATGTAGGTCACCACTTTTTTGTAAAAATCCAAGTGTGACAGTACTCATGGTCCCATAGTTAGTGCAAGTTACTACAAAGAAGGTGAAAATCATCTAGGAGTGGATGAGGACTGCACAAAGCCTTCATAAGTCCTATATAGATTGACGATGGAGGTCTATGGAGTTTGAGGAGGATACCATGTGTTCCTAAGGGTATCACCTAGATGTGGATTGTATATATTCATTTAGGGTGGAAAGATATCTCTAATATTCATTATCCTTTTCTAGATACTTCATATAGTTGGTGAGGGGGAATTCTGCTTCACTCTAACGCTATCAGGTACATGATTTCTTTCACCTGTTATAGTTGATGAGTTACATTCAAGACTCGTTTCATGTTATCAACTGGGGTGCGTTGGAAATCCAGGATGGGGATAACTATTTGAGTACCCAGTGGAGATAAAGGATCGGTAGGAGAGGATCCTTTGTGGGTGATCAATTCCCCTGGTACATGTCTGGTGGAAGCATGTGAATCTTTAGGAGATCACCTGGGAGTAGGAGACCCGAATTTAAGCTTAGTAACCTCATATTTTTGAGTAGTTTTTTCACTTTTCAAGATGAAAATCCCTAAGTTCAGGAGAATATAATGACTATTATTTTTCCATTTATTTCTTCAAAATATTATATGGAATATTTTCACAGCCAGGCACTGAGATGTTATGGGATTCCGAGGCCAGTTGAGCCTAAAATTGATATTTAAAAAATATTAAAAATATTAATATCACACACACATATATTTCCTAAGAAAGTTAGAATTACTACCTAACAGAGGCATGAATCAGAAATCTGATGACTTTTTTGAGTTCAAAGTGTGGGATTTACCCTAGGTGAGACATAATATTTTTCGGAATCGGGCCTTTCAATAAATTTCTATCTCAGGATAAAATAATAAAATAAATTAATTTACTTATTTATTTCGACACAACTAACTAGAATCATATATTTAAACATGGTAATGTATAAATACCTAGGGTCAAATTTATAACCTAGGGATTGAGATGAGTCATTATAGAGGATAAGTTGGAGGATAATTGGAAGACGACATTAGATTAGATCAAAATAAAGGATCATTATACCATCGGAGATCGTGGATCTCACCAATGATGACAATGCATGATTTTTCTTCATTATAAATCATTCCAAACTCCAGGTAGGATGTTTGATTTATTTTATTCTATTCTATTTCTTTATCTCGATCGAACACATATCAATTACACAAACAAGAATTGATTATCACATCTACAATTGATTTATTTATGGTAGATTTATTTTTTTGTTGATTGTTCCCTATTCGTTCATATAATTCTTAGAAAATGGATCAAGGAAAAAATGAATAAAGGTCAAGGTTCAATCATCATGTCTATGTTTTATGTATTTCTCCCCCGTTTCTTCACATGTTCATCTCGATCAATTTCTTTGGATCATGGTTTGACAAATACCAACTATATAATCATTACATGACCATTATTCAACACCACAGATCAATACAATAGTAGAGGTTTTGTGATTGAGAATCAATGATGATGGAGGATGATCAGAGGTAGAATGAAATGGACTGATGGTTCCTGTTCTTCCTGGTTTAATGCACGATGCTAATAGTGTGGCTCAAAGGTGGCATTTTTTGAGCGGATTCAAAGCCTGGATTCAGATTACTGATGATGGGAGGGCCAGATGACCTCAGATATATGATTCTTAACTACAATCATGGAATTTGTTGTTTGTATGGATGATATAGAGGATAATTATAAATCTATAGGTTACACAATGTGTTATCTGATATCACACACCATGTGGGGCCCTGGTTGCAGTGCTAGGGATTCTACGAAGAATGAAAAAATCCCACACCATGTGATACCTTTCACATGTCATGTGACCCATGCTAGTGACTTGAAATGCATCTTATAGGATACATAGGCATGAGAAATATGGGGTACATGGACATGGACAAATTACATGGGAATATTCGGGTGCTTAGACACAACCAGGTGTACACGGGCATGGCTAGGTGTACATGGGCATAGCCATAAGTAAACAGGCATGAAAAAATAGCACGGTAAGGGTGCTAAAATACCTCTACACACCGTTTTTCCTTAATCACACATCATTTATATGGAAATATACATTTCTTGTAATACATAAGCACGTAGATAGACTAGAGGTTAACTAGACATGCCATGTACCCCCTTTGAGGGTGTTTGGAGCCCTTTGTTTCTTTAGTTTGGACCAGTATCACTTGAGTGGGTTCTCTTGGTCCATCCCCTTGAGGGTACATTGTGGTATTGCTTCTATAACTATGTATTATGGTAACCTATGTAGGATGAGTCTCAAATAGTTTTTGTGGTGTCCCTTTTTGATACCAGAGTGTGATCCTCTATCATTTTTTCTTATACCATAGGTGGGGATCTTGGAATTGGTGTCACCACCTTGACTGGGTGTTGATCCCCCATCTAGTAGGTCTTCATAGTAGGGTTTATAGTATCATATGAATATGATCCCCTATATAGTGGGTTGATTCAAATTTGGTTTGTGGGGTCCCCTAGTGGTCCTGGGTATGATCCCCTATTTGTGTATCAAAATCTACAAAGACCAGTGAGTTTTCTTCGGTGGGGACCAAGGATTATGACCTCTTGATTGAGTGTCACTGGTGATATCATAGCTCATGGAGTGGGTTATCTCAGAACAATAATTGTCTAGAAGCTTCAAGAAAAATCATGTGGATAATATTTTGGTTGAGACCACCTGGACGGGTGGTGTCTTTCCTGAGTATATCTAGGTTTTTCTTTGGTTGATGTATTCTTTTTATAAGCTAACTACTCTAGATGATTTTTGTTTAGTTTTTTTTAGTTTTCCTATTGGGTATTTTTATACTCACCCCTGCATGGTATCTTCCCACATGTGTCATGTATTATGTAAACGATGTCCATTTCGATGGTGTCCTAGGAGGACAGAGAGCAGGTGGAGCATAGCTTGGGCTAGACAGACTAATGTGTCTTTTAGGGTGGTTTAATTTGATAGTGGTTCTATCCTTCTAAGCTGGTTGAACACCCTAAAGTTTTTGTTTGGGATTGAATTTGGCCCCTTTATCACTTTTAGTACATTATTGATGTACTCTGGTTGTGGGTTTATAGATGTATACATGCATTGGTTTCAGTTATTTTATATTTTAGTATTGTATGGTCTTGGAGATGTGTGAATGCATATAGTTACATTAGGATAATTTCTCCCATGTGTGTGATATTCATACACGATGCTAGTCGTCAGCCCCTAATTTATTGGAGGTGGGATTGGGGTATTCGTAGCTCGGGCCCAATCGGGGCAGGTCGTTATGACACATTTTATCCTTAGAAAATAGTTTTAATTATAAAAAATACATTTATAGAGATTTTAATCACATCATATGAAGAATTTACTTAGAACTTATTCCTATATGTCAGAAAATAATTAACAATCATTACCTTGGATTTTAAAGGCAATCCAATCTAATTTGTTAGATTTAATAGATTGTAACTTATTATTAAGTTAAAAATTGTTTAAATTATAAAAATGTTCCTTTGATCATTTAGGACACATCATACATCAAATTGAAATGTGGTTCATTCATACAAGCCACAAATTATGTAATGATAATTTTCTAATATTTTCAGGACAATATGAGTTTGTTTGCTTAGTTTTTATCATTTCATGCATGTTTTTAACATAAAAATGGTTGTTTTAATTATTAAAACACATTTTGACCATTCTAATCCCACCATACATATAATTGAAAAATGATTCAATATTATATGAAACAAAGTAAATGAAAATTGTTGTTCTATAAATTCACAAGAATCGAAACTTGGATGTTTGGTTTTTATCATTTAACGCGTGTTCTTAACATAAAAAACAATTTCTTTAATTATTAAAAGGAAATTTCAATAATTCCAAATATACTGCATAGAAAATTAATTTGCGATTTATTCCTACAGGTCACACATTAATTGATGATCATTTCCCAAAATATTATGACAATTTAAACTCATTTTCATGGTTTTGATTATTTAACACACGTTTTAAAATTAGAAAAAGTTTTAATTCTAGAAACATGATTTTAGTCATTCTAACCACATATTAGATCAATGTTTGGTTTAAGTTAAAAAATAATCGATGATCATTGACTTAGAACTTGATGATAATTTAAACTCATTTGTTCAATTTTGATTGTTTGACTTGTAATTTTAACTTAGAAAACAATTATTTAATTCTAAAAATGAAATATCTATCATTCTGAACATACTGCAGAACAAATTGAAATTTTGTTTCATGAAGCCTAGTCACCCCTCAATTGATCACCTGATCCAACTAGTGGTAAGTCCCGAATGGCATTCCTGATCCACACATGCTGGAAACTAGTGTTAGGCATCAAATTGTACATAATGGGAAAGATTTTTTCCGAGATAAATAATATTAAAAATGAAGCATAAATCTACCAGAATTATAGAATGATACATCCATACACTGGAATCCCATGAAAAAACCCAAAAAAAGTTTGAATCACAACCAATAATAAATAGGGAATGAATAAAAATAAACATTCAACTCACTTTAAAATATAACAAAACTATACAAGATCCCATAAAAGGTCGAAATGACTGATAAAAACTCAACCCAAAAGGAAACCAAAAGACAACCAAAATACGACACCACAATTTCCATGTGACCCCAGGTCACTATCCAACCTTAGACACAATCTTCTCCATGAACAAACAAGAAAGAGAAGTCCATAAAATCATAGCTTCCTAGAAACTTTAACCTGAATTGATCCCACAAAAAGTACTTGAGTATATCGACACCAAGTGATATAGGTAGGATGTGAATATTAACTACCCAATATGATTTTAATAAATATTCCATGCAATTAATTTTTTAAAATAATTCACAAATGATAGTTTGAAATACAATATTTGAAAATAGGGTTACGATTATTTTAGGAAATAACTCATGAACATTTATTAATATCTTTTTCAAAAACCAAAACATGGTTTAATAGAGTAAAAAAAACTTCCTTTTTAAAACTATTTTAAAAAAATTCGTTTTGAAAAATCTATTTTTCAACAAAAATTATAAATAAGATTAAATCACATAACCAAAAGATCATAATTGTATAAATAAAACACCAGCAAATAATTAGGAAAGTATAATAAGTTGTAGAATAGAAACAACATAACAAGTCAGGTACTAAAATTATGATTGAACAAGTAAAAAATAATCATAACATAAAATTGAACAAGTAGAACATATTATCATAGAACACTAATAATAAAATTTTAAAAAAACTAAAACTAAATTACAGTAAAAAATAATCGGTAAAATATAAACAATCATGGGAAATTCCTAAGAATATAGTGAGATGATCCATGAAGCATTAGTGCTGAACCATCTGTTGACCCATTGATGCATTCCTAGAAAAATACCACTCATCTTTATCTTACTTGCTACACTAGTGGAACTCCCCATAGTCAGAAGAATTCATGTTTTGGGGGACACTAATCAGTATCATCATGATTAGCATAATAGTTTTCTCGCATTTCTCACTAAGACACCTTGAATACCAATCAAGATAGCGACATGAGGAGAAGAAATATTTATCAAATATAAATCATATATAAATACATCACAATCACATCTCCTCCTCTCACCTCCTTACAACCACCAATGTAGAGACTATATTATTAGACATATCAACATCATAAATCAAAAAAAGTCCCAATCTCACACATAGATCATCATAATACATGGATACCAGGGAGTGTAGCTCATTTACAAAAAACATTTTATAAAAGGTTCCAACTAGGCCTTGGATCTTGAAAATTAATAATAATTTTATAAACATCCCTTTGAGGACTATTTTGAAACCAATGTTATTCATGAACCACTTTTTCAATTAAAAATGTCAAATGAGACTTTAAATTATACTTTAGAAACTATCCTTAAAACCTTATTTAGAAACCACTTAGAAAATCTAACATCCTTTAAAAACATTTTCAAAAACATAAAAAGCTAAATGCAGAAAATAATTTAATCCATACATAGAACCACATATGGAAAATCGTATGCATAAATCATATATGAACAATATAAGAATTTACAAAGTAACTTTAGGCCCATAAATAACAAAAACCTAATCAAATGACCCCTAAAGATCATAATTCGATCCACATGAAATATTTTAATTCCTAAATTATCATTTAAGTAACTAAATTCTTTGATAAAAACACATAGATTTTTTTTGAACAAATGGTACATGTTCCTATATTTATAAAAATATAAGATTAGAAATCCATGGAAACCCCTTTCAAATAAAACAATGAGTTCTTGAAACCTTAAACTTGAAATATTAATTCACCAAAACTTGTAAAACATACTTAATTTTTAAAGGAAACATGTTTGGAAATCTCAAGCACAACATGACAAGTTAAGAAAAGGAAAACGCATGGAACACCTACTTTAGATCGACACTTTCATTAACCTGGGTCTCATTCGACCTCAGAAAATTCAATGAAACCCCAAAAGGCCAAGAATAACCCTAAATAAAAAGAACCTCCAAGTAAAAAACGTGTTTAAATGAACCCATGGTCATCGATACCTTTGTAGGATTAGAAAATAAAAGAGAAACCAGAAAATAAGAAAGAGATAAGGGAAGGAGGTCCAAACCTTGATGAATCGACTTAAAATCAAAGAAATGTCCATGAATAAAAGGGAGAAGAGGAAAAGATCACCTAGGGATCTCCTTATAGAAGCATCACACAAAAGAGGAGAGAGAGAAACCCAAAGGGGTTTTATATCGAAAAGGGGAAATTGGAATTTAAAAAATTCTTACCAAATCATGTCATGGCATGACACCCTACGTTGCAAAGTGACCATACCCCCCGGGGCAGATTTGAGGCACCGCTGCGCAAGGGCACATCACAACGTGGTTCCCAACATCATAACATGACAACCCCCAGAGAGAACTAAGGAAAAACTATCCAAGAGCACTTTTTTGGTGTGCCACCCCATTTCGCGTTGTGACTAGTCTCTAGTCCAAAACTGCATACCTGGGGTATAGGTCGATCACGATATAACCTCCCTTGATCATATCTTAACTGCTCTGCACTCCAAACTACAGACCTCTCAAACCATTAAGACACCTTAAATTACTAGAATAAATAAATAAGTAGGAAAATATATAAATAAAAATAAATAAATAATATATTCATGCCTGAAATTAATACTATGGGTGTGCAATTTTCTTCATTCCTATAGGTCACAAATTAATTGATGATCATTGTCCTAGAATTTCATGATAATTAAAACTCGTTTTTTTGTTATTTTGATCCTTTGATACATGTTTTCAACTTAAAAATAGTTTTAATTATAAAAATACACTTTTTACCATTTCAACCACACTGCACATCATATTGACGTGCAGTTCATTCCTACAGGTCACAAATTAATCAACAGTCATTATCTTGTATTTTCAAAACAATTTAAACTCTTTTTTTGAGTTTTTATAGTATCATGCATGTTTTTTTAATTATAAAACATTTTTTAATTATAAGAACACACTTTTGGTTATTCCAACCACACCACGAGTCTGATTGACATTAGGTTCATTCTCACAAGCCACTAATTAATGATTATCTCTATATGTATTCAAGATAATTCAAGAATGGTTACTTAGATTAGATTGTTTGGAATGCGTCTTTTAGTTAATTTTTTTTTCATTATAAAAATGAAATTTTAGTCATTTTACCCATATTGCATGTCAGATTGACATAGGGTTTATTCTTACAAGTAAAAAATTAACCGATGATTATTGTCCAAAAAGTTCATGAAAATATAAGCTTATTTACCTTGTGTTGATCATTTGATTCATGTTTTAATTTAAAAAATAATTTCATTAATTCTAAAATGAAATTTTCATCCATTCTAATCACACTATATGATAAATTAATGTGTGATCTATTCCTACATATAAAAAATTAATCGACAATCTATGTATGGATATTTCATAACAAACGAAGATCATCTACTCAGGTTTTGATTTCTTGACATACATTTTCAACTTTAAAAACAATTTAATTTCAAAAAATAAATTTTCAGTCATTCTAATCACATCACACATCGAATTAACGTATGTTCATTCCTGCAGTCCATAAATTAATGAACCATCATTATCTTAAAATTTCATGACTTTTTAAATTTATTACTCAGTTTTTATCCTTTTATGCATGTGTTTAATATAGAACATATTTTTTTAAAATTTTAAACACACACTTTTTTGAGACCAATTTTTTTGTTTAAAGAAATTCATTTAGGATGTGATATTTATATAGAGAATTTTGAATGGAGCAGGTTGGAGTGGATGTAAATCACGTTCAAATTCAAATCATAGGTTTTTGGAACTTTTCTTAATGCTTGTAACATGTTCTAGTGATGTTTTAGTAAAACACATTATTTTCAACACGAATATATATTTGAAGGTACTGAGGCATGCATCAGAAGAAGATGGGTCAAGGATTTAAAAATTTTCACCGACGATCGATATAACTATGTCATCATTGGAAAATCACAACCTAATACGAAGTCCTAAGGAACATATGTGAAGTTTTGAAGTAAAAAAATAAAAACAAAAATTACCAATTTCAATTTGAATCCACATTCGACATCCTCTCATCATTGGTGATTATTTGTTGAAGGATCCAAGGTCGAATTCTTATAGAACATCAACACATGCTTTGACAGTTTACGGGGGATTAAAACATCAAATTTTGGGTGCTTGTGCAGAAATATAACATATTCAATGCCCCAATAATCATTGTTGCATCAATCCATTGATCCATAAATCCATCGATCCATTGATTCAAACCCTGAGGGATTAATAGACTATAAGTACCAACCAATATTGGATATATCACCTAATCACGAGAGGACTAAATACACCCCAAACTGAATCTTATTATTAATAACAATGTCCCCACACCTAAGTTGGAGTTTACCATGAATTATGTCTAACCCCTCATAAAAACCAATCAACAAAGTCAACCCAATATCACTCATCAATCAGTAACTCAATACCACCCTTTACCGATTTCCAACATCAATAAGGTATCCAATACACACGACACACAAACCCAAAACTCAATTACACTCATTAGTAAAAACAATAATAATACAAATCATAAAAAAACACGACAAAAACTAGGAACTCCATGACACAATTCAAACAAAAAAACCTTTTTCATCAAACTACCCATTTTCCAAAAAACACCCACACACCTGGAAAATCTCCACCTGCATTTTCCCTTAAAAATCACGCACACCAAAACCATGATTTTGTCACACCAAAATCACTTCATTAGGAAATAATTTTAAGAACACAACACCATTTAATTAAAACATCACTTTCAAGATGCAATTATCTCATAAAACTAGAGTATAAGAGAAGTCACCAACCTCATCTCAGCAATTCCACAAATCTATACTAAAATACTTGAGATCCACCAACTCTTTACCTTACTCAATCCCCTAGAGCCAAAAGCCCTAAATTACTTCCACTAAAATCCTTAATCTCTCCTAAACCCTACCTGATTAGGGTTTCCACTGAGAGAAAACCATGAATAAGAGAATATGAGATATGGCATGAATTACCATAGATTCAGAATTCTGTCACACCAAGATCCAAGATATAGAAGATTTTATGAGAATAAATCACCCAAATAGAGATCCCTACATGAGAGGGAGGGAATGGGATCATAATAAATGAAATAAAACTTAAAATTAAAGATTTTGGGGAAACTTTATGTGGTTTGACGACTCAATGGCATGGTCCTGGTGACCATGAAACGACCATGAAACAACCATTGTCCACCCCCTCTAGTCGGGATGGTCGAGCTTCATGATCCTAAGTGACCATGTGACAATTGTGAAACACATTTTTTCACCCAAAACCCTTTGCACGATCCATCTGGGAAACCCGCACAACCCCGATAACCATTCACCAAATCTTTCAAGGCCCCAAAACATCCCAAATCACCTTATTCCACCTCTAAACTCCTCCAACCACTTTTTCATCCTCCAAGATACTTATCAACACCCAAAAGACACCTACCATCACCATCCAACCCTATTAAACCTGAATGCTTTATTTTATCCCAAAACATAGGGCTTAGATTGCTCTTACAGGTCACAAATTAATCTACAATTTTATTCTAATATTTTTCACAACAATCCAACTACATTTTCTCAGTTTTAATCTTTTGATGCAATTTTTTTAACTTGAAATGTAATTTTAATTCTAAAAAACATGTCCTTTATCATTCTTAATTCACCACACACTATATTTACATGAAACTTGTTCCTATAAGTGACAAATTAATTAATAATTTTTATTTTATATTTCATGGAAATTCAAGCTTGTTTTCTATGTTATGATAATTTAATGTATTCTTTTTCTTTACAAAATAGTTTTAATTTTAAAAACACATTTATATTCATTTCGATCACATAACAAAATAAAGTTACTTAGAACTTATTTCTACATGTCAAAAATTAATTGAAAATCATTTTTGTATATTCTAATGATAATTCAATGGAATTTGTTCAATTTAATAGATTGATGCACATTTCTAAGTTAAAAAATAGTTTAATTTTTTTTTAAAAATCTTCTGATAATTTAGGACATATCATGTATCATATTGACACGTGGTTCCTTCATACAAGTCACAAAATAGTTAATGATCATTGTCCAAGATTTTCATGACAATCTGAGTTTGTTTGCTCAATTTTTATCATTTTACACATGTTTTTAACTTAAAAAACAATTGTATTAATTATAAAAAGACATTTTTGACCATTCTAATCATACCATGCGTCAAATTGATATAAGATTCAATATTATATGTTAAAAATTAATTGAAAACTGTTGTCCTGGAATTTCATAGGAATTGAAACTTAGAAGTTCTGTTTTTATCATTTAATATGTGTTCTTAACTGAAAAAACAATTGCTTTAATTATTAAAATGAAATTTCGATAATTCCAAATACATTGCACATCAAATAAATTTATGATTTTTTCCTATAGTTCACACATTAATCGACAATAATTTCCAAAAATATTATGACAATCTACACTCATTTTCTTGGTTTTGATTATTTGACTCATGTTTTAAAATTAGAAAATAGTTTTAATTATATAAACACCCTTTTAGTCATTCTAACCACACATTAGATCAATGTTTGGTTTGTTCCTACAAGTTAAAAAATAATAAACAGTCATTGAATTGTAAATTCACAACAATTCAAACTCATTTGTTCAAATTTTGTCATTTGACTCACAATTTTAACTTAGAAAACAATTATTTTTTTTATCAAAATGTAATTTAGATCATTTTGAACACACCACACATCAAATTGACATTTTGTGTCACAAAACAACCCAGGTCACCCCTCAATTTAGCACCCAATCCAACCTATTTCAAGGCCCTAAGGGCATTCCTGGTCCTCACATGATGGAAACTAGTGTTGGAAATCAAAATGTACACAATGGGGAAGATTTTTTCCTAAATAAATATTATTAAACAAGAAGTGGAAACCAATCAGAATTCTAGCATGATACATTCATACATTGGACTCCCATGAAAAACTAAAAAAATAAAGTTTTTAATCATAACTAAAAAGAAATATGGAATGGCTAAAATAAACATTCAAATCACTTTAAAATAAAACAAAACTATATAAGATCCCATAATACAAAATGAAGGAAAAAATGACCGATAAAAACTCAACCAAAAAGAAAACCAAAAGAAAAAAAAATAGCATACTAAAATAACCATGTGACACCAGGTAACCATCCAAACTCAGACAAAATCGGCTCCATGAACAACCAGGAAAGAGAAGTCCACAAAGTCGGAGCTTCCTGAAAACCTGAGCTTAATCCTAAACCTATAAAAAGTACTCAAGTCTACCAACACTGAGTGGTATAGATAGGGTGTGATCATGAAAAAACCAATACATTTTTAAAAAATATTCCATGAAATTAATTTTTAAAAATAATCCATTAATTCTAGTTTTAAATAGAGTATTTTAAAATAGGGTTTTTAATAATTCATGAAAATACCTCATAAAAATTTCTTAATATTTTTTTTTTCAAAAACCAAAGCATGTTTTAAGAGGTAATAAAAAGTTCATTTTTAAAACCTCTTTCAAAAAAATACTTTTAAAAATATCTTTTAAAAAAACTTCAAAATAAGAAAAATAAAGAGAATAAAGTGCTTAAAATTGTATAAATAAAACAAAACCAAATAAGCAGGTAAGTATAATAAGTTGTATAATGGAAATAATAGAACAAGTTGGGTACCAAAAATATGATAGAAAAAGTATAGAATAATCATAAAATAAAAGTTAACAAGTCAAACATATCTTGAAGGAACACTAATAATAAAAGTAAAATATAACTATAACTAAGTTCTAATAAAAAAAATTGGTAAAATATAAATAATCACAGGAAATTACTAAGAATCTAGTGAGAATATCCATGACGCATTCAATCAGAACCATTTTTTGACCCATTGATGCATTCCTAGAGGATAACCTCTCATCTTTCTCTAATTATCCATATTAGTGGAACTCCCCATAGTCAGAGAAAGTCATGTACCTAGGGACACTAATCAGTCTCATCATAATTATCATAGCAATTTTCTCTCACTTAACACTAAGACACCTCGGATCCCCATAAAGATAGAAACATGATATGGAGAAATATTTATCAATTATAAATCACATATCAACACATATCAATCACATATCATCATCTCACCTCCTTACAACCACCAATGTAGAGCCCATTAGACATAACAACATCAAAAATCAAAAAATTTCCTAATCTCACACACAAACCATAATAATATATGGCTACCATTGAGAGTGTAGTGAATTAACAAAAAAACCTTTCATAAAAGGTGCCAACCAGGAATTGGGTCTTGAAAACTAATAATAATTTTCTAAACATCTCTTGTAAGAATATTTTGAAACCAATGTTATTCATGAACCCCATTTTTAATTCAAAATTTCAAACAAGCCTTTAAATTATAGTTTATAAAACATAATTAAAACCTTCTTTAGAAACCTCTTAGAAAATCAAAAATCCTTTAAAAACCTTTTCAAAAACATAAAAATCCACATGTAGAGAATAATTTAAACCATACATAGAAACACATATGTAAAATCATAGGCATAAATAATATATGAATAATATAATAATTTAAAAATTATATCTAGACCCATAAATAATAAAAATTAATCGAACGACACCTCAAGATCATAATTCGATCCATATGAAAGCTTTTAAAGCCTAAAGAATCATTTAAGTAACTAAATTATTTAAAAAAACACTTATAATTTTTTTTGAACACATGGTTTGTGTATCCTTTATTTATAAAAATATTAGAGTGGAGATCCATGGAAACCCCTTAAAAATAAAACAATGATTTCATGAAACCTTAAGCTCAAAATATTAATTCACCAAAACTCATAAAACATGCTTAATTTTTAAGGGAAACATGTTTGTAAATATCAAGCATAACATGGTGTGTTAAGAAAATAAAAATTCATGGAACACCTACCATAGATTGTAACTTTCATTAACTAGGGTCTAATTATACCTCAAAAAATTCAAAAGAACCCCAAAAGGCCAAGAATAACCCAAAAAAAAGAACCCCAAGTAAAAATTGATTGAAAATGAACCCAAGGTCGTTAGGACATTCGTAGATTTCAAAAAGAAAAGTGAAACAAGAAAAGGGGGAAGATATAAGCGAAGGGGGTGGGAAAACCTTTATGAATCATCTTAAAATCAAATAAAAGGCCATGAATCAAAGGTAGAAGAGGAAAAAATTGTCTAAGGATCTTCCTAGGGAAGTGTCACACAAAATTGGAGAGAAAAAACCCAAAGGGGTTTTATTTTGAAAAGGGAAAGATGGGAATTTCAAAAAACTAAAATTATGCCCAAATAAAATTGTGGAGTGATTCCCTATCTGGTAACCTAAAAAAATCCCCAGGGAAAATCCAAGGCACCACTGCCAAAGCACACATCACAACGTGACACCCCACATCTTGACGTGAAAAGCCCTAAGAGAAATGTGAAGGTATTGGGGTCACAGTGTAAGTTGGTGGTCTGGGGAAATTAAAAAATTTCATCATTGGGATGAATATACTTTTTTTATTTGATGATTAAAGCCCCAGTAAGGTTGTAGGATCTCACATAAATTAAAATAGAGTATAAAAATTAAAACGAACACATACCTTGTTCTAAACCAAAGAGTGCATGACTGTAACTCGTCATCGACAATAATTTCTTAAAGGATCTGAATCCAAACCCCTCTAGGTAATTCATACATGCTCTAAGAATTCGTGTGCTCACCGTTCATCATAATCTGGGTGCTAGCGCAGAGTTTTGATTAGTCCTTTGGCATCGTGGTGATCACCTTGATCTGTTTCCTTCGACCTGTCAAAGGCATTCTTGGATCGATGCTCGGAGAGAATATTTCTCTCTATAGAAGGCAGGAGGAGATAGAGGCTACCACTTCATTGAAATGAACATCACAATGATAAGGAGAATCACTCTTGCTTTTATAGTGGGATTCAAAATACCTAGATGGGTTCCTCGGCCCCCAGAAAGAAACATCCACTAAATAAGGAATAAATAAATAATATTGATGAACTAAACTGATTCATAAATATTATTTATAGTTTATCACTTACCAGTAATATATATATATATATATATATATATATAATATTACATGATAAAATTGGGTCATTTAACTCAACTCTTCAATCCCACTTAATATTAAACGAACTTGAAATATTAAAATAATATTCATTGGATTAATATTATTTATCGTATTTACTTAACTTGTAAATACTTTTAATAAATAAATTAAACCAAATTATTCTTTAATTTAATAATAAATAATTTATTTATTTATCATTGATCGATAATTTGGACAACACTTAGACCCCATGGTGGGGACCACCATGTCCAATATACCTTTTCAACTGAATAGGGAGGATTCTTGAATACGCTATAGTGTGTGAACCCTTAATCCCTTATCTCGATAGTAGTGAATAAAATCCACAGACTAAGAGAGGAATATAGCAACCCATCAAGGCCTCAAAAGAGATAAGGAAATTCATAGAAACCACAACCAACCTACGAACACACACCGTGTAATATAGTCACTTTGTCTTTAGATATATCACAAAGGATGATGCACATTTGTGTCATCACCGTTTTCTTGCTTTATTATTTGTTGATCTAACTAGATGAATTTACCCTTAACTACCTTGGTGAAGGTCATATGAAGGTACTTCCATCTTGATCAACAAGGTCAGAGATATATAACTTCCTCAACTTGGAAGCGACAAATACTTTTTTGACCATTCAACCAATGTCATACCACCAATAACATACCCAACACAATCTACCTCTACATGATCTCAATATGATAGGTTTTTCCTTGCATCAAATTATGTGATCAAATGGAACACACTGGTGATGATATCAAGTTAGAAGACAAATACACATATCCATAGTTAGGATAAGATAATGACACCCAAAACATGTGGTGTTCCTATTGGTGGGTCTATCCTCATGATCTCACTACTAGAGATCACCATGTGTGAACTTCATGAGAATAATTCTCAATTCTTAGGATCCCCCATCACCTAATAGTCAAAAATCTACTACGTCCAGTCAGTAAGATGTATCTAGACCATAAGAACTTTGTTTAAGATTAATGTCATAGAATCTCAAGGTTCTCATTATATCTTGGGATCTAATATAACCTTTTTATATGATAATTAATCTATGGACATTACCATTTCAATAGTGGACACAAAAAAATCTACACTATAATGGTAATAATGCATCATGTATATTTAACTGTATACATGATATGGTAATCAAAAGTGCTCTTCAAGTTGGGTCTAGGGCACCCACATTTACAATAATCCCACTTTCAGTATAGCCAACATGATAATGAACCTTGTTAGTACTCACATGATAAAGATCAATTTTCTGATGAGTAACAACTTTAGCTTCTATCTCTACCATGTTTCCACTACATGGCTATTCTGATATATATGACCTCATCTCATTGAGTAAAACTTATCAAGAGATAGAAACCATAAGTATTTACTTTTTGTACACTATCAAAACCTAACATCTTGGCTAGTATCAGTAATATAATTATCATCATGATAATACTTTACTTACTTGGTGTGATTCTAAGAACTGGAACAAATCATTGCATTTAGTAACTACTTCTTAGCTGCCTCAGAAGTTTCAACATACTCGATATTTATAGGTATGGAAACCACTAGCTTTTATGAGATTGTCTCACTCAACACCTTAGCCTAACTATGATATTATATCAAATTTATCCAATGGAATACTAGTTTGTGTCCCATAAAAACTATCATCCCTTATTCTCCACATACTAGGTACATATATTTTGTACTTGTCCAAGAGCATTCAGATAGTACTGACTGCTTTACTTGCAGTTCTCTTGGATATAACTAATATTTTTCTACTATAAATTATATACTAGAAATATAAATTATGTACATATCATGGATTATGTGATTTATCCATCACTGAAACTCAACTCACCGCTTAATCTCATCCTATTCATTTTCATGTCTACTTGGAGAGATTTATACAAAGTGACACTAGTAATAATTTTTATCTTGAATTGTTACAACTTGTATTTTTCAATACCATGTCACTATATGTATGATTGACTAGGTCCAAGAAACCATTAGATCTACCTCAGTATATCGTGTTACCTAGAACTTAGGTTGCTACTTTAAGTTAATTACTGGATAATTGCTTTCAACCTGGTCTTAACTAACTGTAAGACCAATATTTGTTTTCCATATGTTTTTGAACATATTTTACATGGAAAACAATGGCGCTTCCACTAACATCTGGTAGACACTTGGAAAACATTCATTCCAAATGAATATTCTTTGATCTTTTTTCTTACTTCAATCTTAAACTGTATTTCAGTAGTTTTCAACCCTTATTAGCATTATATGATGTGACCGTCCCTTTACGGCTGTGTCGTATAGACACCTCTCATGATTGGTGGTCATGAAATCCAATGCTCTATAAAATGATCATAGAAAGTAGCTATGATATGTAAAATTATAATGGATTTAGAAATAATTATTTGGTATAACTAATCGATCCTTATTGTAAACACACTTGTACCACCCATGTATCATCTCACTTGAATACTCGTTGCATTATTCAGTTTAATAATCCCCTTTTCAGTTTAATACATGGAATCCATTATTGAATTTTAATTGACCTTATCAATCTTAGCTGATTTCCAAATATTTCCTACTTGTTGGAATTATTAATCACAATTAATAATTTATCACTGGTCATGGTGAATATAAAACCATCACTATGGTTCTATCCTTTCTATGCAGTATGTGTCTCTGGAACATTCCTATTATACACCTCTTGTGGAACTTGTTCCTATGACACCTACATGTGCATTTCTAGCATTGACTAAACCCAAGTCAATATGGCTCCCACTATCTCTAATAGAGATGTGAACCTTTATATATAAATTTAGGCTATCAATTTACTACCACTTTTCTATCTTAGGGATTTATGTATTATCCTAAGCAACCGTTAGGATAATTACTTAGATGCACAATGTGTTTATCTTGCTGCATGTTTATTTATAACATAACAAACACTTTGCATCTAAACACATGTATTATGACATAATGTATTTCCATCAACTATTGGAATTCTAGGTATTTGTGATGGGATATTTTTGACGGGATCTCGTCGCAAATAAGTTTTAGCGACGGGGTCCCGTCGCATATAGCCCATCACGGAAAACAACATTGCAAAAAATATTATTTGCAACGGGCCTGTCGCAAATAATATTTTTTGCGACGGGCAACCTCACCGCCGCAAAAAAGTCTCCTAATATATACTTTATATATATAAACATTTTTGCGATGGACCCATATCAAAAAGTATTTGCGACGGGCCCGTAATCCCGTCGCAAATACTTTTTTAACAAAAATTTATTTTGACTATTTGCGACGGACCCGTCGCAAATACTTTTTTGCGAGGGGTTTCTAATCCCATCACAAATACTTTTTAAAGAAAAATTATTTAGACTAATTGTGACGGGAACCCGTCGCAACAGATCCCGTCGCAAATAATAAAAAAATTAAAAAAAAAATTAAATTTAATAAAATATGATTATTGAAAAATTAACTTTAATATTATTAAAATAATTTATTTTTTTTTTAAAATTCTCAATATTCACAAAAAATATAAAATAATCATAAAATATTATTATTATTATTATTATTACTAGTAAAATAAACCAACATTAAAAAATATAATACTGAAAAAATATATTTAATAAAATTATGATTAATGAAAAAATAATATTAATATTATTAAAATAATAAAAAAATAAAAATTATTAAAATTATTAAAATTCTCAATATTCACAAACAAAATCATAAAATATTAAAAATTAAATTATCTAATATTCACACTGATATAAAAGACAGAAATTGTAAATAGTTCATATTACAATAAATGTTAAATTCAAATGTTTTTAACACAAAAAAAATCACTGGGGGGTCGTCTTCTAGAGGAGGTGGAGGAGCTGAAGGAGATGGTGGAGGAAACTTCATCCCCAAACTACAAGTCAGACGGCGCATGTACTCCATCTGCTCCTGATGCTGCTACTGCCATCGACACATCTCCTCCTCGTGTTGCTGCTTCTGCTGCTCCTACTACTGATGCATCTCTTCTTGCTGCTTCTGCAAACTCCCTATAATGTCATTCTGAGCTCGTAATTACTCCTACTGCTGATGCATCTCTTCATAATTATTCCTATTTATTCCTAATTATTACTAATTATTACTAATTATTACTATTTATAACTATTTATTACTATTTATTACTAATTATTAATAATTATTAATAATTATTACTAATTATTACTAACTATTGCTAATTATTACTATTTGTTCTTAATTATTCCTATTTATTCCTATTTATTGCTAATTATTCCTATTTATTCCTAATTATTCTTATTTATTCCTAATTTTTTCTAATTATTCATAATTATTCCAATTTATTAATAATTATTACAATTTATTAATAATTATTACAATTTATTAATAATTATTACTAATTATTACTAATTTTTACTAATTGTTAATAATTGTTACTAATTATTACTAATTATTACTAATTATTACTAATTATTACTAATTATTACTAATTATTACTAATTATTAGTATTTATTAATAAATATTACTAATTATTACTAATTATTACTAATTATTAGTATTTATTAATAAATATTACTAATTATTACTAATTATTACAATTTATTAGTAATTATTAATGTTTATTCCTAATTATTACAGTTTATTACTAATTATTACAATTTATTACTAATTATTACAATTTATTACTAATTATTACAATTTATTACTAATTATTACAATTTATTACTAATTATTACAATTTATTACTAATTATTACAATTTATTACTAATTATTACAATTTATTACTAATTATTACAATTTATTACTAATTATTACAATTTATTACTAATTATTACCATTTATTACTAATTACTACAATTTATTACTAATTATTACAATTTATTACTAATTATTACAATTTATTACTAATTATTATAATTTATTACTAATTATTACAATTTATTACTAATTAATACAATTTATTACTAATTAATACAATTTATTATTAATTATTACCATTTATTACTAATTATTACAATTTATTACAATTTATTACTAATTATTACAATTTATCACTAATTATTACAATTTATTACTAATTATTACAATTTATTACTAATTATTACAATTTATTACTAATTATTACAATTTATTACTAATTATTACAATTTATTACTAATTATTACAATTGTTTACTAATTATTACAATTTATTACTAATTATTACAATTTATTACTAATTATTACAATTTATTACTAATTATTATAATTGTTTACTAATTATTACAATTTATTACTAATTATTACCATTTATTACTAATTATTACAATTTATTACTAATTATTAGAATTTATTACTATTTATTACTATTTATTAATAATTATTAATATTTATTTCTAATTATTAGTATTTATTATTATTTATTACCAATTATTATTAATTACTACAAATTAATTATATACATTACTAATTATCGTTAATAATTACTAATTACTACTAATTATTAAAAATTAATACTAAAAATTTCAATTTATTAGTACAAACAAATAGTCATGACAAAACAATTTAAATTCAATTTAATTACAACTAATCAACAATAATAAAAATTAACATAAATAATTGAAATAAATAATAAATTAAATAAAACATAAATACATTTAAACTTGATTTGCTGTTGATGTAGACGGCTTCACAACTTCTTCGTGACCAAAAAAATTAACTTAGAAAAAATTTCCCTTAGAATTCAGAGTTCAGAGAGAAACAAGATCTAGAAATTGGGAGGAATGAGAAGAAAAACAGATGGGGGTATATATAGGTTAGATTATTTGCGACGGGTAACCCATCGCAAATACCTACGCCCGCATTAATTATTGTCGGCGGTTAAAAAGTTATTTGCGATGGGTCACGTCACAAATAGTCCCTGCCGACACACCTTTTGCGACGGGAGGACATCTCGTCGCAAAAAGCTATTAACCGCCGTGGGGTATTTACGACGGGGCCCGTCGCAAATACTTTACTATTTGCGACGGGGGGATCCCCTCGTTGCAAATAACCTTCGCACGGTTTGGCGCGCTATCTGCGCCAAACCTTTTGCGACGGGACACAAAATCCCATCGCAAATAATCGGTTATTTGCGACGGGTTGTTACCCCCATCGCAAATAACCTCTTGGACGAACTTTTTGCGACCGGATTTATTCCTGTCACAAAAAGCCCGTCGCAAAAAGTCCTTTTTCTCGTAGTGATCATATTGTCTCATATGATGTCCATTTGTCACTATAGTTGGCATATGGTTATGGGATATCACTGTTATTTGAAAAACATATCTTAAAATATAATGGAAGTTTCTGCAAGTTGCAACATTGATGCTACTTACATCATGGCTCTAATGTATAAAATATGGATTTAGGAATTACTCCATGCTAAATTTTTTTGACCAATGTTAATATTTAAGACTCATCATCAAGCCCCTTTATAAACATCAATTCCATGATATAGATATGGTAATGTGAATTTAGGAATTACTCCATGCTACATTATATTGATCAATGAATGCTTAGTCAAGATATTCTTCCGCATGTTGTCCCGAAGTAACTTATATCTTCTGACCAGACATATACTTCACTATAACATTCCTTAATTACTTAAATGAACCTTATGAAGTATATTTACCACTAGCTTACCCTTGGAATAGTTCACGCTCTCTTGTTGAACTAATTCCGGAAGCTTTGGGGCATACCTTTATTTATAAAGGTTAATTTGTCTAAAGTAAATACATCGATAACACCAAAGGTGTTTAGATATACGGAGTCTAGATACCAAACTAGGTATATCCTTGATGACTACTTTTAGTTTTTCTTAACAAAGAATTATCTTTCCACAACTGGGTAAATAAGTCTTACATTTTATATTCATTACGTGTTTCCTATGATTCAATTACCACTGAACTATTTGTTGAGTATGATACACCACAAACAACATTCATTATTGAACTTGGAATAATGTATCCTTATGTCCAGAGAACACGTGAGATAAATGTTTTGGTTATACTCAATAATAGTTCGACTTAAGTCATTAACATGGCAATTAGAAATTATGTGTTTCTCAATGCTGACTTAGGAACCCCGCTTTCTCAGCCGCTTGAATAATACACCTGACTTCTTGTAATGTTTCTATTACTTACTTGGTTAATGTATTTCGATACACATATAAGAAACATATTATATTTAATACCCAAAAATTATGTTTGAAACATTACATTTTATATTGATGAATATGCCTGAAGAAGAAGAAGAAATAACATGTTTCTTCAACTTAGTTCATTGAATTTAAACTTCCATAAATTAATTTCATAATATGGAAATCAAATAAAATCCAATTAATTACCTCTTTCTTTGAAGGGTGTTGTGAAGGTGCCTTTGGAATCACTATTTCCATTGGCCTTATCATCGCGTGTTTCAATTTATTCTCCATAATAACTAAAGATCAAGTTATCTTTAATATTCTTATTATTTGGATAATCTTACCTAAAAGGTAATGAAGTGTTTAATCCATCATGTTCATTTTTTTAACCATAAAAGAAACTAAAGTAAATGGGTGAAGATGATTGAGAAAGGGATCCATTGAAAGATCTTGACATGACTACAAATTTACACATGACCAATGTAGTTATCACCCATTCATATCTTGCTTCACTTTATCCTCTTAATCTTCTCGGAGATGAGACAATATGTGTAATCATCCATGTCCCGATGTTGTAACTGCAACAAAAATCAGACATTGATGGTAGTATTATGAAATAACCATTATATGCTTTATACATGTGTCTCCTGTAAGCATTTTTAACACCCTCACTTATTGAGGGGGATTAACAGGTATTGGGACACCAACACCTTGAATTTATGATAAAGTAGTATTGTTCACAAGCATCTATGCAACACTAGGAAATTTGTGTTGTTTTGGACATTGATTTTGTCCATGATTGATCATAACATTTCATATGATATTATTTTCTATTTTCTATAAAAATAAAATCTATCAGATAGTACTTTTTTTATGATTACTGATTTAGACATTACTGATTAGTTTTATCATTTAAAAATATCCAACTATTTTATCAAATTCTAGGAACCCTATATACTAGAATCAGAATACTCTATTGCTTGAGTATTCTAGTGGTAAGGATCCTTGATCCTCCCCTCATAGTATACAAACTTTGGCTATCTCACTACTTGAAGGGTTCAAGGTAAGCATTTGACTAACCAACTGTATTAACTCGCGACTCCTTAATCAATTGAGTGAATTCCCAGTTTCTAAATCATAAACTTGATTTTCTCAATGCTTGCCTCTAAAATTACAACAAGCTATATTTGGATAATTATTTACTGAAACATTAGTTAATTCAACCTATCACTCTCATAATAACTCCTCGGTAGTAAGATACACCCTCAACTTTGGTTGAAGAGCACCCTGAACACCCAGTTTTATTCAAATTTGAATGATAGAAGGAATTCAATGACTTAATATTTCTTTGAGATTTTTTGTTATTTTTCTCTCGATGAATGTAATTAATTTCTATTAATCTTGTTCATCTATGTTGTCGGGATCACAAATGAACATTAATATAAAAAACATTCACCGCTTTTTTATTCATTTTATTATTTATTATTTTATGTATTTTCTTGCTATTATAAAATGCATAAAATAATAAATAAATGCATAAAAGAATTAAACTACTCGACTGGTCTTTCGGACAAATATTGGTTGATCCATTTAAACTTATTGGATCAACCACGACCTAGGGGGATCATACCCAAGTCTTCTCTTGAATCATGATTCTGATCGCCCTCATCCAGTGCATCTGCTTCTCGTTTGGACTTCGCCTCATATTGGCGGGGTCCACATCACATTTGGTGTATTTCCTTATCTTGGAAGGGTATTGGTCGTACATTGTCTTCGAACAATGTACAAAAATAATCGTGTGCATGTTAGAGGAACTAGGGGTGAAATGTACATACAAATAAACTTGGACGTGCAGACCTTTATACATATTTACCAAAAAATAAAATATGGTGTGAAGACCTTCTTAATTAATGAAAATCATCACACACAGTTAAAATAATTAATTAAATAAATGCAGACCTATACTGGTCGGGTCATTACTCAAGACTAGTCGGTATAATTATAAGCGCGATGAAATTAAATTGTAATAAATAAAGTATGAGGGAAATAATCAAATTAAATGAATTAAATAATTCAAATAATTTAATTATTTTTGGTCCACTATTAATTTAATTTTAAATCCAAAAATTAATTTAATTAATTAATTTTAATTAAAACCAAAAGTAAATTAATTTAACACTAAGGTATTAAAATTATTATTTTAAACCAAAAATTAATATTTTAATTAATTTAATTCAAGACTAAAATTAAATTAAATAATAAATTAATTTTGATTAACTCGGCCCCGATTATCCGGTGCATGCTCAAAACAGGTCGCACCGAACCTGAACAGGCTTGTTTCGGGCCGTGCAAAGCCTATGTTGGGCCATTCTGGGCCAAGTGGGTCTTTCGAGACCCCTTCGAAGTCTGGAAGATCCACTTGATCCCAAAGCAGGGTAGATTGGGCTCAATAAAACAACGAAGAAGAGTTACCTCGTGCCTAAGCTCAGTCCGACAGGGGTTGGGGCGCCGACCGGTCACGACATGCGGGTTCCCACGGGGCTGCACCAGTAAGGGGTGGTGGTCCGTGACCGTGTTGGCTATCCCAGTAAGCGAAGGACGACTGGGCTGGTCACGGTGGTAGATCTGGATGCTGGAGTCCAGATCTTTTTGGCACAAGGGCAGCACGCGAGACGACACGATGGCCGCTGCGGGGAGGCGGCGGGGGAAGAGGTCGGAAATGGTTGTGGTCGGCCTTCCTTTCTTCTCGGTGGTGCGCTAGCTGTGAGCGGAGGTGTGGCTCGCGGTAGTGGTCTATTGGGCGGCCCATTGTATGGATGAATGAGGGTGCAAAGGGTCGTGGCTAAGGACAGTGCTTTGGGGTGGGTCGCTGGCTGCTGGCTGGCCGGTGAGGAGGAGGCACCTTCAGCCGTCCTGGAGGCGCAGTGGGGGAACCCAAGGGTGGGGGACATGAGGAGTTTTTTTTATGTTTTTAATTTTTTTTTTCAGAATGCGGTGCAAAGGCAGCATCCACGATGTCGCCTTTTCACTGCCGGCGCAGATCACTGACGTGGCGAAGGCGGCACCCACGGTGCCGCCTTTCTAGATGATGTTATACGAAAGGCGGCACCATGGGTGCTGCCTTTGCCTCCGTGCCCTATAAAAGGGAAGCGCCCCCTCCCCTTCTCCTCACTTCCAAACAACCATTACCTCTCATTTTCTCTCTTTTGTGGCGAATTTTTCGGTTTGAAATTTTTGGAAAGATTTTAGAGGTATATTTTTTAATTTAATGTTTTTTATTTCATTGAATTGTTTTTAGTTAAATATTTTTTTAAATTTAATGTTTTTTATTTAGTTGAATTGTTTATAGTTAAATATTTAAATTCATTAGTACTTTAGTTAGTTTTAATTTTTTTATTAGATTGTTTAATTAGTTATATATATTTAGAAATTATAATTATCATTAGTATAAATTAATTTAGGATTCTTTTAATGAAATTTTTGTAGCATAAAGACTATGTTATCTAAGCAATCAAATCCTTGTCTGGATACAAACAAGTGAATGTGGATCTGGCACAGATGTACCTAGGGGTAAAACCTGAAAACACCAATTTGAGCTAGACTCGAACGGGAAATGGTACATGACAACGGGCCTTGCTGCATTCTGGTTTGACACTCACGGGGGATATGTTTAAGATATGCATATTTCTTTATAAAATACTAAAATATCTAAGAAAAGAAATGATAAATTTATAATTTAGTAATGATGTTGATATTTATTATTATGAATGATTAATTAGAAATTAATTAATAAATAACATCGAGTTAAAAATAAAACTATAGTTCAAGTGATATTAAATAACATGGAGTTAAAAAAAACAACATGGAGTTAAAAAACATGGAGTTATAAAACAACATAGAGTTAAAAAACAACATGAAGTTAAAGTGAAAATATAAATAACATAGAGTTAAAAAATAAATAACAACATGTTTCGAGCTTCTGGCCTTTCTTGCAGTGAATTGAATATTAAAATTTTAGAAAACCCATGTGACAACGGGTTTTATGAAATTTTGACATCCAATTCACTGCAAGAAAGGTGAGAAGCTCGAAACATGGTGTTATTTATTATTTTAACTCTATGTTATTTATATTTTAACTCTACTATGTTATTGAATAACTAATTAATAATTTAGTAAGGAATAACTAATTATTGAAGAATGATTAACTAATTAAAAAGTGTACTAAGAAATATCCTACTTTAGGATATAAGATCTTTTAAAATTTAAGTATCATAGAGATTGTATAGTTTAGAAGTAATAGTTATTATTTGAACGTGAGGTAATTAAACTACGTATTAAAAATAAGTTGGATTAATAAATATTATATTGGTAACCATCATTCTAAATGTCACTTACATTATCAAAATCTTGATCAGAAAACTTTTTTTACGTAGAGCGTAATGTTTGCCTGTGAGTACTGCTATGGGAGGTTATTCAAACTGATAAAGGATATTCTTACATAATAGTGGTTAATATAACTGATTGTGTAACCCTAAGTGAACTTCAAGACAGAATTCATGGCTCATTAAATCTTTGACCCGATCAAAAGATCAAGTCAATGAGTTATAGACATTTGCAGTTCCCATCAACATTGTGGCATCTAGCTTGTCCATTGGTTGATGATGCGCAATGGATCCAAACAATTAATTTGTTTTCTCAACAGTCAGATGGTATCATGATGAAGTTATATGTTGATGTTTCTACTGTACAACAACAACATCCAATTGTAAAAAGATGTATAATTATAAGAGTCATTGAAGATAGTCTGCCCCATGAAGTTGAGACTATTCCAAATGATGTAGAAGAGGACAACCTACTTGATCTTCTGGATATACATGTTAACCCAAAAACTGATGAGGAGTTTTGTAATAATGAAACAGATGGTGATAATAGTGCTAATGAGGAAGGAACAACGGAAGTTTCGAGAAATGCATTAGTTGTACAGTAGGCTCGACCTATAATAAATCATCCACTGCTCTTTACATCTTGGTCAGAAGCAATGAAATGTGTGCCTGAATTTGAAGATAATGTTCTCACACCGGCAACTGAGTTTCCCGGAGTTATATGAGATAGGTTTAGTGAGATGGAAAAAAATTTATATGTTGGAAAAAAATTTCCAAGTAAAGATGCATTAAAAAGTACGCTAAAGAGATTTCACATTGAGAGGCACTATAGCTATGTAGTTTACGAATTAGACCGTAGAAAATATGCCATATGGTGTGAGAAGTATGGGGATGATTGTAGATTTCTATTGAGGGTGATTCCAGACATTTCATTTGGAGGTTGGAGAATCTCGAGGATTGAGGTGGCTCATACTTGCGTTCAGCCAAGCCTCACACAAGATCATACCTCATTGGATACAGAATTTGTGTCATCCATTATTGGTGAGATGATTCAGACATGTCAAGATGTTCCAATAGCCCTTGTTCAAGAGAGGATTCAATAGACATTTGGTTATAAGATTTTCTATAATAAGGCATGGATAGAGAAACCAAAGGCAATTGTGAAGGTCTATGGTGATTGGGATGACTCATATCGGGTGTTGCCGCAATTTCTAGCCATATTGAGGCATCATAACTAAGTTGTATTCCATCTAGATACAAATAAACATGTGTCTCATGATAACCGACTTGATCCATCTCGTGTTCAATTTCATCGGTTGTTCTGGACATTCCTTCCCTATATCTCCGCATTTCGTTTCTGCAAAAAATTTATTCAGATTGATGGAGCATTTCTGTATGGAAAATTCAAGGGTGTATTGTTGATTATGGAAACCCAAGATAGAAACCATTCACCACTTCCGCTTGCCTTTTCCAATGTAGAGAAAGAAAACTACAAATCATGGAGTTGGTTTTTGGCATGTATCATCAACCATTTTCCCAAAATTCGGGGTGTCTATTTGATATCTGATTGGCATTGAGTAATTAATGATGCAATCAATGCGGATCTCGATACATGGATTTACCCAAATGCACATCATCGGTTCTACATTAGACACATTGATAACAACTTGCATACAAAATTCCACAACGAACCGATGAAGAAGGCAATCACCAGACTTGGTACACATTGTATTTGTTATTTTTTTATATATCAACGTAAAGATAAATTCAAAATATGTAAAATATCATCTATTCTGTGTAGCATATGAGTCAGATCAACGATAGTTTGAAGAACGTTTCAAACAAATCCTTCAGGTTAATGAAGAAGTTTATGATTATATAATGAAAATTCCAAAAGAAAAATGGACATTGGCATATGATAGGGGGAAGAGGTACAAACACATGACCACCAACATTTTAGAGTGCATCAATGGTGTCTGCAAAGGGCTTCGCAAGCTACTTATAATTGCCCTAGTTTAGGAGAAATTATATCATTGCGTGAAGTACTTTGTTGATAGACAAAAACTAGCATCAGATGGAATACATCAGGAGATAACGTACGGAAGACATTTTCAATGAGATATTGAAAAGAATATTGAAGAATATTCTGGTTATCAAGTCTACCTATTTCAACGAGAAGACTCTCGATTTGAAGTTCAAGAGAAGTCGAACCCCACCAAAAATAGCATTGGTGAAAAAATGGTGGTATTACTAGAAATGAGGCAATGTCAATGTAGAAACTTTCAGGCCTTATGGTTTCCATACTCACACGCCATTGCAACATGTGACTCTATTAACATGTCATGGGAATTATATGTTGATCCAGTGTACCGGATGAACACCATTGCTAACTGTTATGCTACACAATGGACACCTATTGGAAAGTTTCATTATTTCCCAATTCCTGAAGGTCAGTCGATAGTGGTACTTGATATGAATCAGTTGCATCCCCGTGGGAGACATAAGGCCAGCAGGATGCGAAATGTGATGCACTGGCCTCAAGAACAATGACAAATTTTGAGATGCACCATATTTCATCAACAAGGTCATAATAGGAAACTATGACCTAACATTGTTGGGTCGATTTCACACTCTAAACCACAATGATGTATTGTCATTATTGGGAGATTCTCATATTGTAAATTTTATGTTGTTATCTATTCCTTTTACCTCGGTTTTCTAACCCCCAATACTGAAAATCATAACAGTAAACCAAAAAACATCTTTTATATACCGTAATCCTAACATTCTAAACCATAATCCTGAAAATATTTTCTCAAATAATTAACCTAAACCATAAAATGTTAAAAAAAATCCAAAAGCCTAGATTATGACAACCCTGCTTTTTATTACAACTTAAACATGCTTTATTACATAAAACTTCACTTGATCCAACAAAGAAGATCGATATGTTTAGTGTCTTTGGGGATTAGGATCATTACATAAAAACTTTAAACTTTAAATACAACATCTTTGTTGAAAACATCCTTTACATGACCACTACATTCCTTCGTACTTAGCATTGCATGGGATAACCTGAGGACATGCATAAGAAAAGGGTGAGCTATAAAGCCCAGTAAGGGAGTACACAATGAATAACATGAGGAGTACAATACATGTTAGGCAATAGGAACATCAATAGAGCATTAGAGTAACATGAACATAAAGGCATGATAAAGCATGATAACCATAACATGGAAATGTGGCAACAACACTTAACATTGAATTAGCATGAGCCAAGGCTCATTGCACATGGAGCATGAGTAAACCCTCATTGAACTTGAAGCATGAGTAAAACCTCGTTGCAATTGAATTAGCATGAGTCAACACTCATTGCACATGACGTATCATGATACTATACTTTACCCAATGCATTGGAGCGCTATAAGGGCGCACCATTCTTAAACATTTCATTTCACGCATAAGTGTGCCACATGGATCATAAAACATGGATTCATAAAACATAATAATTTATTCCACGATAAAGGAATGTGGAATTAATACATGAAACTTTATAATAAATAAGTAAATGTGCATAAATGTAAATACCCTTGATGGAGAAATGGGCATGGTATTCACTACACAGTGATATTGGCTTAGAAAATCGGTGTGATTTCGGCAGCATAACGGCGTGACATAAGAATTCATAAAAAAGGTTGATGAGAGATAAAGGGGTTACTCATCATATTTACATGTAATGGACAGTAAGGAGGTCATATAGATACATTTCCCAACAATTGAAAAGGAATTTAGATTCATGATACAAAAGTATTGCTTGAATATAAAAGAGGAGAAAAAGGTTTCTTTCGGAATTTCGGCATAGTAACGGGTGTAAATGGGAGGCTTTTAATGAGAGAGAAAGGGGTCTCCCATCATTCAAAAAATAAGAGGGAAGTATGGGAGAGGTTCGAAACCATACCCCAACATTCATAATTGAAATTAAAAGGGCAATATAACTTAAAGAAAATTGACAAAAATGAGAAAGGAAGAAAAAACCCTTACTTGGAAGTGTGCTTCCAAAGGATAGAGAGAGGCTTGTGAGAGGCTTCTTGGAAGCTTGGGGCACCTTGGGAGGATTCTAGAGAGAGTAGGGCAGAGGTTGGACGAACTCCAAGGGATTTTAGTGAGGAGGAAGTGTGAGCTTGGGTGGGTTTATATAGGAAAGGTGAGAGAATTCTTTATTATTTAGGTTTGGGACCCCTTATATTAAAATAATCCAAACCACAAACCATCCCATGGTATTTGCCCATGGTTTCTGGAAAAGGAAAGAGGAAAATAATATTTTACAAGTCCAAGGTCCGAACTTATTAAAAAATTAGGGTTGCTTATGTGGAGGTGAGTCACACTCCCATGGAAATTAATTTAAAAAGGCAAAGTGTTGAATAAGTCTTGAGGGCTCCATTAATGCTTTGAAAAGTAAGTCAAAGAAACCCAAAACCTCATTATTTTAATGATAAAACACATATTGGCCGAACATAAGGATTATGTTATTTTATTGCATCACCATTGGGTCATTATGATGTCATAAAACACATTATATATTTAAATGGTATTTAATTTTTACCCAAAAATTTGACTGTCTCAGAAAATTATGAAAAATTCACCGTTGGATAATTTCGACGTCCTGATTCCAAAAATAATATTTATTTTATCTAAATAATTTTCTAAATATGTGAATTTTCACTTTTAAAATAAAAACCGACATTTATAAAAAAATTCACGGGTTTTGACAGAAATGGCTTTCAAACCTTAATAAAAATTTTAATTGCATTCATAAAATTATAAGATCATTTATACTTAATAAAAAATTAATTTAATATTAATAATAATATTTTATTAAAATATTATTTAATTCAAAAATCCTTTAATTTAATAAAATATAATTCTTAATTAAATAATAACTAAAAACACCATTTGTACTTTAAAAACTAATTACAATGTATCAAAAATGACTAGAAATTATATTCATTATTATATAAAAAAATAATGTACATGAACATGGTGCTACTTATTTGTTACGTAACCCCTTAAAATAGCCGCATAAGACCGAAGGGTAAGGTGTGCGATGGTAACAGACTCTTGGGGCGGCTCGGATAACATCGCTCGAGTGGTAATTTCAATCAACTTCCACTTTTCCCGTAGACGATCACGTTCAAGCTTGACTTGATGAAGCTCAGCTTGGGCTTGGTCAAGGGCAAAGCCCAAAGATGCCACCTCTTTTCCGATCTCTGATAAATGGGCTTCGTAAGGGGCAATTCTACTGGATGAGGCCATCGCTTCCTTTTTCTGAGTAGAAATGGGTTCGTTAACGCCTTATATTTATACTACTCAGATGATCACTGTTCAACGGCTATAAAAGTAACGGTCACAAATCTTAACGTAAAACTAAAGACATTGACATCTTATAAAAACATTTTTCATAAAGAAACATTTAACTGGATTAAGAGGGATTTTCTATTAATGAAACTTTGGGTCGTTACAATATTCCCCCCTTAAGAAATTTCTCCCTCGAAATTTTCCTTTTCCCACACTAAAACAAATGTGGGTAACTTAGCTTCATCATTTCCTCCGACTCCCAAGTTGCTTCTTCAAACTTGTGGTTTCTCCACAACACCTTGACGAGGGGCATTGTCTTATTTCGTAGAACTTTTTCTTTACGATCTATGATCTTCACTGGTTGCTCCTCATAAGAAAGATCATCTTCTAATTGTACCACCTTGGAAGAGAGTACATGTGAAGGGTCTGGTATGTACTTCCTTAAGAGGGATACATGGAAGACATCATGCACCTTGGCCATAGTAGGTGGAAGTGATAGTCGATAGGCCACAGCCCCAACACGATCAAGAATCTCGAAGGGGCCGATGTACCTTGGACTTAACTTCCCTTTCTTTCCAAACCTCATGACCTTCTTCCATGGAGATATGCGTAAAAACACCATGTCTCCGACTTTAAACTCAAGGTCTCATCGACGATTATCTGCATAACTCTTCTGTCGACTTTGGGCTGCCTTGATATGCTGCTGAATGGTTTTCACCTTCTCCACCATTTCTTCAACCATTTCTGGTCCAATCAGCTTATGTTTACCGAACTCATCCCAACATGCTGGTGTTCTACACCTTTTCCCATACAGGGCTTCATATGGTGCCATTTGGATGCTCGAGTGGAAACTATTATTATAAGAGAACTCAAATCGAGGAAGATGTTGATCCCATCCTCCTTTAAAGTCCATTGAGCATGCTCTCAACATATCCTCAAGTGTTTGGATATTCCGCTCGGACTGGCCATCAGTTTGAGGATGATAGGCCATACTGAAGTTCAGTTCAGTATTTAGAGCTTGTTGAAGACTCTTCCAAAACTTAGAGGTGAATCTTGGATCTCGGTCAGAAACAATAGATAGTGGTACTCCATGCAACCGTACCACATCCCTGATATATATCTGTGCCAGTTGATCCAAAAAGAAATCCTCTCGAATAGCAATGAAGTGTGCAGTCTTTGTAAGACGATCCACAACAACCCAGATTGCATTGTTGCCTTTGGATGTCCTTGGAAGTCTGGTGACAAAGTCCATGGTGATGTTCTCCCATTTCCATTCTGGTATGGGCAATGGTTGCATCATCCCCTTAGACTTCTTCCTCTTTGCCTTCACTTGCTGACACACCAAGCACTTTGATGTATATTCAGCGATCTCCTTCTTCATATTATCCCACCAAAAGTTTTCTCAGAGATCTCGATACATCTTTGTGCTCCCTGGGTGAATAGAGAAATTTGAACTATGTGCATCATCCAAAAGTTCCTTCTTCAGCTCCGAACTTGATGGAACACATAGTCTTTTCCCAAACCGCACAATTCCTTCTTCATTAACATTAAACTCTGAGGATTTTCCCTTTTTGATAGCTTCCACTTTTTCTTGGATTCCCATATCATCCTTTTGAGCATCTTTTATCCTTTCCAAAAGAGATGGTTGAGCAATCATTTGTGAAAGGATTGATGATGTTCCCTTATTTATGATTCCCACATCCATCTTCATCAAGTCTAAGAAGATTGGATCCTTCTCAATTCTCATCATTGATAGAATAGATGGATCCTTTCTACTTAGGGCATCCGCCACCTTGTTCTCTTTCCCAGGGTGGTAATGTATTGAACAGTCATAATCCTTGATGAGCTCTATCCATCTTATCTGGCGCATATTAAGCTCTTTCTGTGTGAATATATATTTAAGACTCTTGTGGTCAGTATATATCTCACATTTCTCTCCATAGAGATAATGCCGCCAGATTTTCAAGGCAAAGATCACCGCTGCCAACTCCAGATCATGCGTTGGATAGTTTCGCTCTTGGATTTTCAACTGCCTTGAGGCATAGGATATCACTTTATCATTCTGCATCAGCACACATCCTAAGCCCTTCTTCGAAGCATCACTGAATACCACAAAAAGCTCCCCACTTGTGGGTAAAGTGAGCACGGGTGCAGTGATAAGCCTCCTTTTCAACTCCTTGAAGCTTTCTTCGCATTCATCAATCCAAGAAAACTTTACTCCCTTTCGAGTTAGCTTGGTAAGAGGGTTGGACAATCGTGAGAAATTTCTCACAAATCGTCGATAATATCCAGCTAACCCCAAGAAGCTATAGATATCAGTTACCGATGTTGGCCTCGGCCATCCCTCAATTGCATCTGTTTTGGAGGGGTCCACAGATATCCCATTGCTTGTGATGATATGGCCCAAGAATGAGACTTCCTTCAACCAAAAATCACACTTGCTGTACTTGGAATAGAGCTTCTCCTTGCGCAAAGTCTCTAGTACAGTTTTTAAATGCTCCTCATGGTCCTCCTTGGTTTTGGAGTATATTAGAATATCATCTATAAAGACTACCACAAATTTGTCAAGGTAATCTCTAAAGACTCTATTCATCAAGTCCATGAATATTTCTAGAGCATTGGTGAGTCCAAAAGGCATTACTATGAATTCATAGTGCCCGTACCTTGTACGAAAAGCAGTCTTGGGGATATCTTCCTTCTTCACCCTTACTTGATAATATCCCGACCGCAAGTCCACCTTGGAGAAGTATTATGCTCCACGCAGCTGATCAAATAAGTCATCGATTCTTGGGAGAGGATACTTGTTCTTTATCGTTATTTTGTTAAGTTCACGATAATCGATGCAAAGCCGCATTGACCCATCCTTCTTCTTGACGAAGAGGACTGGTGCACCCCATGGTGATGCACTTGGGCGTATAAACCCTTTATCCAGATTCTCCTGTAGTTGTTTCTTCAGCTCTTCAAGCTCAACAACAGCCATTCTATATGGATTCTTGGATATTGGTAGCGCCCCAGGTATAAGTTCAATTGAGAACTCAACATCTCTTCTTGGAGGAAGACCAGGAAGTTCCTCGGGAAATACTTCAGCGAATTCCCTCACAATAGGCATTTCTTCAAGGGTGGTTTCTTCCTTGGACTCAATCATCTGAGCCAGATATGCGTGCTCATAAGGCAGTAATATCCATGCTTGAGATGATGGAGCTAAAGGAGATTCATCTTCCTCCTGACACTTGTAAAGAATCGGGGGTAGATTCTCCATATGGAGTGTGATTTCCCTCTCCCGACAATTTATATTGGCTCTATATAAGGAAAGCCAATCCATGAAAAGAATTGCATCAAATTCCACCAAAGGGAGTATGACGAGGTTCTCCGGGAAATTCAATCCACAGATTATAATAGGGGAGGACTTATATTCATGGGATTTAATGATTGCCCCATTTTCCGTACTCACCGACATCTTTACTTCCAGGATTTGTGGTGGTGCTGGGATTGTTCTACTAAACATTCGAGATATAAAAGAATGCGTAGAACCTGAATCAAAAAGTACATTCGCTATTCTTGAATGAATAACTAGCGTACCTGTCACCACTTCATTTTCGGGGTTCACTTCGGTAGAAGTGATGGAAAAAGATCTTCCTTGCTGTCTTGGAGGCTGTTGGTTGCCTCTGATAACCCTTGGATTAGGGCACTGATTCGCAAAATGACCTGGTTCTTTGCATTTGTAGAATTGAACAACGCGTCGAGGTTCGAATGGAGCGTTCCTCTCCTCTGTCGCAGCTGTAGGTCCTTCTTGACAACAGTTAATAGCTAGGTGCCCTTCTCTTTCACACCTAAAGCATTTTCTCGTCCCCCTAAGGCAATTTCTAGGGTGCTTCTTTCCGCACTTTTGGCAAGTGGGGTGCTGGAACTTCTTAGCACCGTTGGATTTATCCATCAAACCACCGGCATTGAAGTCCAATTTCTGCTTCTTGTCCCCATGATACCCCTGTGATTCTCCGATCTCCATTTCAACCTTGAGGGCACATCGGACAATTTCCTCATAGCTGTCGAAGTCACGGATCGCTAATGCTTTCCGCAAGCTAGGCTTCAGCCCACCAAAGAAGCGGTCAACCTTGCATTCGGGGGTAACGACAAAGCCGGAAGTGTATCGTGCAAGCCTTGTGAAGTTTGCCTCGTACGCTCCCACAGATTCTTCATCTTTCTGCTTGAGGGAAAGGAAGTCCCTTTCCATCTTAAGACGGAGGGTGCGCGGAAAATATTTATCGAAAAACATCTTCCGGAATTCCTTCCATTCCAAAGCCTCGATCTCCTCCTAAGGATTCGTATTTTTGACCAACGTCCAACATTGATCAACTTCACCCTCCATACGATAAGCCACCAAGAGAACCTTCTCTTGTTCAGAACATTGAAGGATAGAGAAGATCTTTTCAATGGAGTTGATCCATTGCTCAGCGATCGTGGGATCAGATGATCCACTAAAAGTAGGAGGCCTTTGTCTCATGAAGCTCTCGATAGCGACTTGTTCTTTCTTAGGGGGGGTTTAATGTTCCTCTTGACCCGTGTTTCTATTCAAAACTTGAGTTAGCTGAGAGAGAAGTGTGACAAAGTTCGCGATTCCCACTCCCATTGGATTGGGCATCTCATTAGTACAATCATCACACTGATCTTCACAACGGTTGTTAGCCCGAGTTCTCCTATTACCGGCCATTGGCTAGAATAAAAGGAAAGTTAGGGGTAACACATAAAGGGTAATCCAAAGACAAAAGTTGATGACTTATAAATAAACTTTAATCTCTTTAACTCATGAGTCTATAGGATTCAATCCAGGCTTTTCATTATCTTCCTTCTAACATATGTTCTTAGGGGCATTTTTCCCTTAATAAGGGTTCATGCTAAGATTGTGAATTTATCAAAACATATCCCCCGGGAGTGTCGTAACCAAGAGTGCAGCAAGGCCCGTTGTCGTGCACCAGTTCCCATTTGAGTCTAGCTCAAAGCGGTGTTTTCAGGTTTTACCCCTAGGATACATCTGTGCCAGAGCCGCCTCTACCTGCTCGTATCCAGACAGGGATGTATTTGTTTGATAAACCACTTACTTAGTATTTACCAAAACTTAGGGATGTTTTTATCATGCTTAGTCTTGTATCTAAGGCTTTACTAGGGTTTCCTAATCCCAAAAATAACTAAACCTATCCTCTGATACCAACTATGACAACCCTGCTTTTTATTACAACTTAAACATGCTTTATTACATAATACTTCACTTGATCCAACAAAGAAGATCGAGAGGTTTAGTGTCTTTGGGGATTAGGATCATTACATAAAAACTTTAAACTTTAAATACAACATCTTTATTGAAAACTTCCTTTACATGACCACTACATTCCTTCGTACTTAGCATTGCATGGGATAACCTGAGGACATGCATAAGAAAAGGGTGAGCTATAAAGCCCAGTAAGGGAGTACACAATGAATAACATGAGGAGTACAATACATGTTAGGAAATAGGAACATCAATAGAGAATTAGAGTAACATGAACATAAAGGCATGATAAAGCATGATAACCATAACATGGAAATGTGGCAACAACACTTAACATTGAATTAGCATGAGCCAAGGCTCATTGCACATGGAGCATGAGTAAACCCTCATTGCACTTGAAGCACGAGTAAACCCTCGTTGCAATTGAATTAGCATGAGTCAACACTCATTGCACATGACGTATCATGATACTATACTTTACCCAATGTATTGGAGCGCTATAAGGGCGCACCATTCTTAAACATTTCATTTCACGCATAAGTGTGCCACATGGATCATAAAACATGGATTCATAAAACATAATAATTTATTCCACGATAAAGGAATGTGGAATTCATACATGAAACTTTATAATAAATAAGTAAATGTGCATAAAGGTGAATACCCTTGATGGAGAAATGGGTATGGTATTCACTACACAATGATATTGGCTTAGAAAATCGGTGTGATTTCGGCAGCGTAACGGCGTGACATAAGAATTCATAAAAAAGGTTGATGAGAGAGAAAGAGGTTCCTCATCATATTTACATGTAATGGACAGTAATGAGGTCATATAGATACATGTCCCAACAATTGAAAAGGAATTTAGATTCATGATACAAAAGTATTGCTTGAATATAAAAGAGGAGAAAAAGGTTTCTTTCGGAATTTCGGCATAGTAACGGGTGTACATGGGAGGCTTTTAATGAGAGAGAAAGGGGTCTCCCATCATTAAAAAAATAAGAGGGAAGTATGGGAGAGGTGTGAAACCATACCCCAACATTAATAATTGAAATTAAAAGGGCAATATAACTTAAATAAAATTGACAAAAATGAGAAAGGAAGAAAAAACCCTTACTTGGAAGTGTGCTTCCAAAGGCTAGAGAGAGGCTTGTGAGAGGCTTCTTGAGAGCTTGGGGAACCTTGGGAGGATTCTAGAGAGAGTTGGGCAGAGGTTGGACGAACTCAAAGGGATTTTAGTGAGGAGGAAGTGGGAGCTTGGGTGGGTTTATATAGGAAAGGTGAGAGAATTCTTTATTATTTAGGTTTGGGACCCCTTATATTAAAATAATCCAAACCACAAACCATCCCATGGTATTTGCCCATGGTTTCTGGAAAAGGAAAGAGGAAAAAAATATTTTACAAGGCCAAGGTCCGAACTTATTAAAAAATTAGGGTTGCTTATGTGGAGGTGAGTCACACTCCCATGGAAATTAATTTAAAAAGGCAAAGTGTTGAATAAGTCTTGAGGGCTCCATTAATGCTTTGAAAAGTAAGTAAAACAAACCCAAAACCTCATTATTTTAATGATGAAACACATATTGGCCGAACATAAGGATTATGTTATTTTATTACATCACCATTGGGTCATTATGATGTCATAAAACACATTATATATTTAAATGGTATTTAATTTTTACCCAAAAATTTGACTGTCTCAGAAAATTATGAAAAATTCACCGTTGGATAATTTCGACGTCCTGATTCCAAAAATAATATTTATTTTATCTAAATAATTTTCTAAATATGTGAATTTTCACTTTTAAAATAAAAACCGACATTTATAAAAAAATTCACGGGTTTTGACAGAAATGGATTTCAAACCTTAATAAAAATTTTAATTGCATTCATAAAATTATAAGATCATTTATACTTAATAAAAAATTAATTTAATATTAATAATAATATTTTATTAAAATATTATTTAATTCAAAAATCCTTTAATTTAATAAAATATAATTCTTAATTAAATAATAACTAAAAACACCATTTTTACTTTAAAAACTAATTAAAATGTATCAAAAATGACTAGAAATTATATTCATTATTATATACAAAAATAATTTACATGAACATGGTGCTACTTATTTGTTACGTAACCCCTTAAAATAGCCGCATAAGACCTAAGGGTAAGGTGTGTGATGGTGACAAACTTTTGGGGTGGCTCGGATAACATCGCTCGAGTGGTAATTTCAATCAACTTTCACTTTTCCCGTAGACGATCACGTTCGAGCTTGACTTGATGAAGCTCAGCTTGGGCTTGGTCAAGGTCAAAGCCCAAATATGCCACCTCTTTTCCGAGCTCTGACAAATGGGATTCGTAAGGGGCAATTCTACTGGATGAGGCCATCGCTTCCTTTTTCTGAGTAGAAATGGGTTCGTTAAAGCCTTATATTTATACTACTCAGATGATCACTGTTCAACGGCTATAAAAGTAACGGTCACAAATCTTAATGTAAAATTAAAGAAGTTAACATCTTATAAAAACATTTTTCATAAAGAAACATTTAACTAGATCAAGAGGGATTTTCTATTAATGAAACTTTGAGTCGTTACATAGATCCAAAAGGAAAAATGTGAAACCCTAATCTCTAAATCCTAAAATCGAAAAGATGAACTGTAAACCCAAAAACATCTTCCCTTTACATCGGTTTTCAAAACATTATGTGATTGAGAAAATAATCATGAAACATAAAATCATGTGGACAATCATATATAAATTATAAATCACATCGTTTTCTAATAAACATCTATATAACACAGAAAAATGATTTGTATATATAAATATATAAAACCATATCCTACAAAACACCCAATTCTAGGTAAAATCATATCTTAATAAACTTTAGTAATATGATTTGAAAAACATGAAGACATGCACCTTTCTTTAGGTAAAAAAACTTTATAAAACATTGTGAATAAACATGACATGTCTTACATTCTACAAATTGTAATATTTTACTAATCATGATGTTATATTTACAGTTTACACTTACAAATCGTTTCATTTGTTTATATGCAGATGAATGACACCATACTACTCAGTCAGCAGGCTACCCATTGTTCACAGGTTGTGATAGAGGGTGGTCCAGATCGATTGATTAGGGTGTGTCGAGCGCACCATTTTTATCACACAGAGCCTCCTCCTGCCATTATACCATACTTTCATCGTGCAAGCTTCTATGGTATTGCGGTATGAGATTTTACATTTGTAGACTATCACCTACTAGATGCACTCGTGGAGAGGTGGAGACTAGAGACACACACATTCCACCTGCCTGAGGGAGAGATGACCATCACCCTCTAGGATGTGGCTTTTCTTCTTGGTCTTCCTATCCAGGGGACACCCGTTATTGGATCCACTCGGGCATCTCGGACCGACCTTGCTCAGTGCTTGTTAGGATTTGACATTTTGTCTGATCGTAGTGCTACTGATGGAGCATCGATATCCATTCCTTGGCTGGAGTCACAAATTCCACTTTTAGATGATGATGTTGATGAGCAGACAGTGATGCGTTATACATGTGCATATATATTACGACTTATTGGAGGGAACATGTGTATGGATCATTCAGGGATGCACGTGCACATGATGTATCTACCCCTGTTAGAGGACTTTGATCAGGCAGGGACGTACAATTGGGGATCTGCCTTCTTGGCATACACATAAAGAGCATTATGCAGGATATCCGATAGGCGGCGCACAATTCTCGGGGGATGCATCATCCTTATTCAGATGTGGGAATGGGAGGACATCCCCACATTCTACCCTGATCTTGCTGGTCCGCCGGTCGAGATGGCGGTGCTGCATGATGCTCCATGTGGATGCTGGTATGATCACTCATTTATATCAGTTTCTGATGCTACTACAAGTTATTGACTTTAATTTCTCATTATTTATCACTATCGATGTTTTATTTTATAGGTGGTGTCAGCAACACAATTTCATTGCGGTTCCGAGACACGATTTGGCCGTATATCGGCTCGAGTTGGACTTTATCTTACCCCATCAGGTATGTATATACAATCTATAACTATCTAAAAAATTTAATAATAACATCATTTCTTTAGTTAAGAGTTTTTCTAACAAGGGTAATATGTTATTTCAGATTTCATGGGTTCCATACTGGTCTGTTATAGACCAGTTGCCTCCATACTGTACGGTTGGTCTTGACGATGTTAAAATTGTAGTGCCACTCATTCACTTTCATATTGTTGAGTGGCACCAGCCTGACAAAGTCATGCGCTAGTTTCTGTTGACTCAGCAGATTCCATTACCACTAAGGCAGAGAGATCAGATTCATAGGATGAAGCTGACATGGAGGCTGGATGATGACTGGCGTCGAGTACATGCTGTATTTCTCGACTGTTGGCACAGATGCGCAAAGTTTCGTATCCAGGGATTTCCTATGATGCAGTTCTCTCTTTCAGCGCAACACGAGTATGATACATGGTATAGACTGAAGTCTATACTATATCTTACCCGAGCCGGAAGAGAGATGCATATGATTGTAAGTCAATTAAATTATATTACTATGTTTATTGAGTTATTTTCTAATTCATTTTTAATCTATTTACAGGAGAGTCACACAGACAGACTTATTCATATGAGTGATGAGGCTGTGGATAGAGTCTTCATCCGGGAAGCCATTCATGCTCAAGCGTTGGAGCTGAATTCATCTATCCATGCGTTTTCCGAGAGCCTCTTCGAGCATCCGGCACGGAGAGGAAGATACTGCAGCAGCTGCTGGTGCTGAGGATCCACGACCACGGCGACGTAGACAGCGTCGTCCTGCACGTCAGGCCTCACCAATTCCATATGCAGAGGTTGGCCCTCTACTAGTCCAGTATGAGCCGATGTAGGATGTGCCTCAGCTGTCATGTGATCCATCTTTTTTGACGGTATATCCTAAGTTTTCTCCATCGTGGGGTCCATATGGATTACAACCTTTGGGTCCAAATTCATCACAGCCTTGGGGTCTAGACCCATAGCAGAGTTGGGGTATAGATCCACCACATGATTTGTTCCCTACTGTGACGATGTCGGGTCCTTCTACCATCGAAGTGGGAGAAGGATTAGGAGGGTAGTATGGGGTGGAGTTGACATTTTCTCCCACTAATACAGAGGTGGAGGACATGACAGTCGATGTCCCAGCACCCAAGTATCAGCCCTCTCCAGGTCATCAGACTCCCCAGAGATCTCTCCGCAGACGTCCTATTATTAGACCACCATGTGGGACAGGATCTCCTCACCATAGACATAGAAATTGATTGCTTATGTTCATTTATATGTTTTATGTATATGGAAATGAAAAATAATTTATAATCTTTCAAAACCGCCTATCTAAAAGTTAAAAATGTTTCAAGTACGTTACTTTGAAATACTATAAAATATAAACCATAAGACCAATATAAATGAAACTTTAAACATTGATTAAACATATAAGCAATTATTGAAAACAAAAATCATTTCATAAAAAATGTTAATTAAAAATAATTTATAAGCTTTCAAATCTCCTACTTGAAACTTAAAAATGTTTCAAGTACGCGACTTTGAAAGACTATAAAATATAAACCATAAGAACAATATAAACAAAACATTAAACACTAATTAAAAATATAAGAAATTGTTGAAAAAAAAATCATTTCAAAAAAAATGTCCATGAAAAATAATTTACAAAATTTCAAAACCGCCTACTTGAAACTTAAAAATGTTTCAAGTATGTGACTTTGAAAGACTATAAAATATAAACCATAAGAGCAATATAAACGAAACTTTAAACATTGATTAAACATATAGGAGTCAACCTCGCATCCACGTGATGCACAATGTTTCCAGTATCGCATACATCTATAATATTTGATGCATGAGAACATGTTATATATCCTTTCATGGGACAAAGAAATCCATTCTTCCACCCGCCATGTCAATATCCATATCAACATCCGGCTGCATAAGGGTATGGTGAAGGATATTCCACATGAAATGTGCATCTGTTCTCATTCCTATAAATACCAACCCCTTAAACACCACAATGCATCCAACCATTATAATTTCTTCGACAATTGTCACCCCATTTCCCTAGGTGTAGTTGATCAGATGAAAACACCAATGATTCCACATATCCCATTGAACTCTTCATCACCAAATATTTATCCTTTATCATCTTCAAAAGGCTACTGTAGTACCTCCTTGATCTATTCATTCCAAACACTAACATACAAGTATACTATAAACATAAAAAACCTAAAAATTTGTTGGTTTTTATGTTTATAGTATACTTGTATGTGAGTGTTTGGAATGGATAGATCAAGGAGGTCCTACAGTGGCCTTTTGAAGATGATAAAGGATAAATATTTGGTGATGAAGAGTTTGATGGGCTATGTGGAATTGTTGGTGTTTTCATATGATCAACTGAGCCTGGGAAAATGGGGTGACAATTGTCAATGAAATTATAATGGTTGGATGAATTGTGGTGTTGAAGGGGTTGGTATTTGCAAGAATGGGAACAGATGGTCATTTCATGTGGAATATCTTTCAGCATATCCTTATGTGGTCGGATTTTGATATGGATATGGACATGGTGGCTGGAAGAATGAATTTCGTTGTCCGATGAAAGGAGATATAACATGTTCTCATGTATCAAAGATTATAGATGTATGTGATAGTGGAGACACCATGCATCACATGGATGCAGGGTTGACTCCTATATGTTTAATCAATTTTTAATGTTTTGTTTATATTGGTCTTATGGTTTATGTTTTATAGTCTTTCAAAGTCACGTACTTGAAACATTTTTAAGTTTCAATTAGGTGGTTTTTAAAGCTTATAAATTATTTTTCATGAACATTTTTTTGAAATGATTTTTGTTTTCAACAATTTCTTATATATTTAATAAGTTTTTAAAGTTTCGTTTATATTGGTATTATGGTTTATATTTTATAGTCTTTCAAAGTCGCGTACTTGAAACATTTTTAAGTTTCAAGTAGGTGTTTTTAAAGCTTATAAATTATTTTTCATTAACATTTTTTATGAAATTATATTTGTTTTCAACAATTGATTATATGTTTAATCACTTTTTAAAGTTTTGTTTATATTGGTCTTATGGTTTATATTTTATAGTCTTTAAAAGTCACGTACTCGAAACATTTTTAACTTTCAAGTAGGCGGTTTTGAATGCTTATAAATTATTTTTCCTGAACAGTATTTAGTAATTATATATATAAATAAATATATAAACAAAAAAAACAAAAAAAAACAAAACTTTCAAAAAGGATAATTTTTAAAATTTTTATGAATTATATATATAAATAAAAATATAAACAAAAAAAAAACAAAAAATCAAAACAAAATTTTAAAAAATAATAAATTTTTTTGTTAGGTAAAAGGTGGCATACTCCTGACCATTTTTTATGAATTATATATATAAATAAATATATAAACAAAACATAAAAAAACATAAAAAAAAATTCATTTTTTGTTAGGGGAAAGGCGGCATCGCAGGTGTCGCCTTTCAGCCGCAGTGCAAAGGCGGCAGCCGCAATGCCGCCTTTGCGCCGGATTTTGAAAAAAAAATTCCCTAACCGTTTTCTGCAATTTTTTTTAAAACGTAAAAAAAAAACTCGAGACATGAAACTTCTACTGGAAGTATTACCACCTTTTTTTATAGGGAGACAAAGTATGCAACCCCATTTTTTTATTTTGTCTTATACTCATTTCTCAACTCCTGTGAACCACCCTCCCCAAATTATGATATTAATTTTAATTTAAAAAAAAGCTAAAACTTTTGACAAATAATAGAGTAATGTTATTATAATAAAAAATTGATCTGATGGAATCAATTTCAACTAGAGATGTTATTTTGGTAATCAGATTCCAGGTGATACTAGGCCGTAATTTAATGGGATCACTGAAATTAATGTTTTCTTAAGATTTATCTTTGATAAAATCAATTTTAATATTAGAAAATAACTGAAAACAATCCATAAAATATGTGGTTGATCAAAATAAAAACATTGAATTTCCATAACCTGGTTGTTTGAGATTGGAGTTACGTACAATCAAATAAATCCCCAACTGGATAGGAGAGATATCCACGATACTCAGAGATAAATCCGAAGAAAACATTAATTCTGGGGATATCTCTCCAAGCTAGGTGGGGATTTATTTCACCTCCCCAGAGAATAAAACCTGGGGATGGCTAGGAGAAATATCTATGATACTTGACCCAGTTGAGTGGCCCGGTTAAGAGCCCAATAAGCCGAGTGTAGGGGATGGGGAGTATCTTGGTCCATTTCAGGAGCGTCCCGGGTCCAAAACCTTATTCAAAACTAAAGCGCACACAACTGAAACTTGTCGGTGGTGATCACTGCTCAAGGGATCTAAAGTTTAACCCCTATAGATCTTCCACACATGCTCTAATAATCTTCATACTCACTGTTCATCATAATCAGGGTTCTAGCACATATTTCTGATGAGTCCTTCAACGTCGTGATGATAACCTTGATCTGTTTCCTTCGATCCGTCGAAGGCATTCTTAGATCTAAAATTAGAGAGAATTTTTCTCTCTATAAATTTTGGGAGTAGAGAGTGGCTCTCAATTAATTGAAATGAACAATGAAATGATAATATTCCTCTCTCCTGCTTTTATAGTGGGAGTAAAAATACATGAATGGGTTCCTCGACCCCCGAAAAGAAATGCCCACTAAGTAAGTAATAAATAAATAATATTGACAAACTAAACTGCATCGCAATTATTATTTATATTTTATCACATACCGGTAATATATATGAAATATATTATGTGATAAAACCAAGTCATTTAACTAGACTCTTCATTCCCGCTTAATATTAAACAGACCTGGAATACTAAAATGATATTCCTTCAATTAATATTATCTCTTGTATTTACTTAACTTGTAAATACTTTTAATAAATAAATTCAACCGAATTATTCTTTACTTGAATAATAATGAATTTATTTATTTATCAGTGATCAATAACTTGGAAAACACTAAGACCTCATGGTGTCCCCTACCATGTCCAATATACCCATTCAAATGAATAGGGTGGATTATTGAAAACACTAGAGCGTGTAACCCTCCCTGCCCTTATCTCGATAGTAGTGAATAAAATTCATAGACCAAGATAAAAGTCTAGAAACCCATCATGGCCTTTAAAGAGATGAGGAAAGTTCTAGAAATGAAAACCAACCTACAAACACACCCTATGTAATATAATCTATTTGTCTTTAGATATATCATAAAGCAGGACGCACACTTGTGTCATCACCCTTTTCTTGCTTTATTATTTGTTGATCTAACTGGATGAATTTACCCTATACTTCCTTGGAAAAGGTCTTATGAGGGTACTACCATCCTCATCAACAAGTATATATATATATATAACTTTCTCAAACCAGAAGCAATAAATCCTTTCTTGATTATTCAACCAATGCCATACCACAAATAATGCACTCAACACAAGATACCTCATCACAATTTCAATATAATGGTTTTTAACTTGCATCAAAGTACATGATCAAATGGTATATAGTGGTAATGATCTCAAGTCAGGAGACCAATACACTTGTCTATAGATAGGAATGACCAATGACACCCAAAACATTTAGTGTTCCTATTGGCATGTCTTTCCTAATGATAACACTACTTGAGATCACTAAGTGTGAACTTCATGAGAATAAGTCTCAATTATTTTGAGCCTCCAATACCTGATATCCAGACATCTATGATGTACAGTCAGTAAAATTGTATCTAGATCATAATACCTTTGTTTAAGATTAATGTCACTGTATTTCAAGGCTCTCATTATAGCCTAAGATCTGCTATAACCTTTTGATACAACAATTAATCTATGGACATTACCATTTCAATAGTGGATGAAGAAAAGTATACACTATATTGGTAATAATGAATTATATATCTAACTGTATACACAATATGGTAATTAAAATTAATTTCCAATTTTGGGCCTAGGGAACCCACTTTTACAACAAACTGAGGCATCAATTCCCAAGAGCAATTCGAGACATGCCACCCCACATCGCGGAGTGACTAGTTTACAATCCAAAACCATAGACCTGGGGTGTAGGTCAGTCACGGTATGACCCCCCTTGGCCACAACACAACCGGTCTTCAATCCAATATGCAGACCTCTCAAGCCACCAAAACACCCCAAATTCCAAGAAAAATGAATAAATAGGAAAAGACAGAAATAAAAATCAATAAATAATATATTCATGCCTGGAATTAATACTATGGGTGTTGTGTTTATTTCATCCTATAGGTAAAAAATTAATCAATTATCATTTTCCTAGAGTTTCATGATAAATCAAATTCATTTTTTATTAGTTTTATCATTTCATGCATGTTTTCAACTTAGAAAATAAATTTTATTCTAAAAATACACTTTTGGATATTTCAACCACACTACACATTAGATTGACCTTCAATTCATTCCTACATGTCAAAAATTAATCTATGGTCATTGTCTTGTATTTTCACAACAATTCAAGATCGTTTTCTCATTTTTTATTGTTTTATGCAAACTTTTTAATTATAAAAAAATGTTTTTAATACTAAGAACACACTTTTGATTATTCTAACCACACCACGAGTATGATTGACACATGGTTAATTATCCTAAGCCATAAATTAATTGATGACTTTATTCATATATTTTCAAGTTAATTAAAGCTTGTTTACTTAGATTAGATTGTTTGACATGCGTATTTAACTTAAAAACAATTGTTTTCATTATAAAAACTTACTTTTGTTCAATTTTACCCACACTGGATGTTAGATTGACATAGGGTTTATTCTTACAAGTAACAAATTAATCGAAGATTATTTTCCAAAAACTTCATGAAAATATAATCTTATTAACTTTGTTTTGATCATTTGATTCATGTTTTATCTTTAAAAAAATCTTTAATTCTAAAAAGGAATTTCAACCATTCAAATCACATTGCATGAAAAATTAATCTGTGGCTTGATCCTATATATCAAAAATTAATCAAAAATCTTTTTCCTGAAATTTTATAAAAACTTTGAGCTTATCTACTTAGGTTTTTATTATTTGATACACATTTTCACTTTTAAAAAACATTTAAATTTTAAAAAAATCAGTCATTCTGATCACATCACAAGTTGAATTAATGTGTGTTGACTCCTGCATTCCATAGATTAATGAATCATCATTATCTTAAAATTTCACAACAATTTAACTTTTTTACTCAGTTTTGATCTTTTGATGCACGCATTTAACTTAGAAAATATTTTTTTTAAATTTTAACCTCACACTTTGTTGAGAAAAAGTTTTTTGTTTGATGATGTTCCCTTAGGATATGATATTCATCTAGAGTAGTTTGAATGGAGTAGGTTGAAGTGGATGTGATTCTTGGTTTGTGTTTTGTTATTAACACATAAATCATCTTCAAATTTAAATCAGAATTTTGTGTAATTGTTCTTAATGTTTATAACATGTTCTAGTGATGTTTGAGGAAACCCCATTTTTTCAACATGAAGGTATATTTTAAAGTACCAGGGTGTGCAATGAAAGCAAATGAATTGGGGATTTAAAATTTTTCATCGAAGATTGACATAACCATGTCATTACTGGCAAAGGGCATCCTAGGATGAAGTCCTAGGGAACCTGTGTGAAGCTTTTAAACACATAAATAAACAAAATTACATCTTTAGATCTTAAGTCATTCTTGACATACACACATTTTTTGCGATAATTGATTGAATGAACTGAGGTCAAATATCTCTAAATCATCTACATTCACTTAAAAAGATTTTGGATTCATTGATCATTGAATTATAAGTGCTAGCATGGAAATTTGACAACACCTTTAACGTCTTGACGGTTACCACTACATCGATCCATCAATCCATGACGCTGAACTTCAATTAAAGGTCTGGATCATTTGTTTCTCTCTATAGGATGTGGGAGAGAGGAGAGAGAGGATCTCATCCACCATGTGATGAATAGATCATTTCCTAAGATCCCATTACTTTTTTATATATCGATTTATAATATTACCCGAAAAAGGTCCCTAACCCCGAATATTAACTACCCACTAAATATATCATAAATGACATCTTATGACTATTTTACTAAGTCATAAATATCATTTATATTTTTATCACTTTCCCTTAATATAATAAATATATTACATGATAAAAAAATCATTAACTTCACTCATAATTCCATCAAATATTAAACGAACCTTAAATATTAAAATAATTTTCATTAGTATAATATATTTTCATGTATTTAATTTAATACATGTAAATAAATGTAATAAATAAATTTAGTACTAATAATTATATACTCTAATAATATGAAATTATCTATTCTTTGTCAATCATATGTTCTCATATATTTTTTCCAAAACTCATAGAGGAGCCCACCATGTCCTATACTCCTATTCATTATAATTGACCAGACTTTTGAATATGCTAAGTGTGTGACCCTCTAGGAACTTATCTCAATAGTAGTGGATACTGTTCATAGAATGGGACTGGATTCTAACAACCCATAAATATACCTAAAGAGATAAGGTATAGTCACATTAACGAAAACCTTTCCTATGAACACACATTGTGTAATATAATCTATTTATCATGTAATATATTATAAAGAAGGATGCAAAATTTATGTTATTATCCTTTCTTTATTTATTATTAATTGATATAACTGGATGAAATTACCTTTTTTGACCATTCTCATTGATTTTTTGAATGTGATATCATCCTGATCAACTAGGCCAAAGATATCACTTCCTTTCAGAAGCGACAAGTTTTCTCTTAATTATTTAATCAATGCCATACCACCAATGACGCACTCAACATAATCTTCCTCGTTAAAAGTTCAATTTCATATTTTTTTCATACATCATGTATGTGATAAAAAATTATACACTAAGGAGATCATTACATGCATTCACGGATAGGAACTACCAATGGAACCTAAGATATGTGGTGTTATTATTGGTGGGTCAACCCTCATGATCTCATCTATTCTAGATCACCAAGTAAAAAATTTATAAGAAAAATTATCAATGCTTATGAGCCTCTAGAAACTAATACTCACACATCATCTATGTCTAATCGGCATGATGTTTCTGGACCATAGGACATATGTTTAAGATTAATGTTAGAGTATCTTGAGGTCCTTATTATAGATTAATAATTTTTATAACCTTTTTACATAAAAATTAATCTAATGGAGTTACCATATAAATAATGAATGTAGAAATATCAACACTATTATGGTAAGTAAACATCCTGCATAATACACTGTATACATGATATAGTAATAAAAATGTAATGTTTAAGTTGGGTCTAGGGAACCCACTATTGCAACACTTCCACTTGCACTAGAGTCAACTTGATAACTATCTTATTATCTATCACATGATAAGATCATCCTTCTATTGAGTTAGGGTTTTATTCATTAGGATTTAAACTTCTCTAATGTGTTTCTATACTACTATCAGTGACTTCACCTCCTTGAGTAATAATCCTCAAGAGATGATATCCCCAAGTATATTCTTTTTGTCAACTGTAAACACTTGAAATCTTGGCTAATACTAGTAGTATAATTATCACAATTTATATTATGACAAAAAATTGTTTACTAGGTATGATTACAATAACTAGAACAAATAATTTCATATTTTATGCCACTTCTTTAGCTGTATTAGAAGACAAAATGATCTCGATGTTTGTAGATGTGGCTACCACTAGCTTAAATGAGCTTCGTTTTCTCATTACCTTAGCCTAACTCTAATATTATATCATATTGATCCAAAAGAATACTATTTTTTTCCTTTAAAAATAGTGCCCCTTTCTCTCCATGTACCAAGTACATATCATTTGTACCCCTTCAAGTACAATTGGATAGTTCTGTCTGCTTCTGATGTAGTTATCCGAGATATAATTGATATTTTTATATATTAAAGTATATGTTGAAAATATCAAATCTTGTACATAAAATTTCATGTGTGATTTATCCATCACAGAAGCATATGGAATTAAACTCACCATAATAATCTTCTTCAATATCTCATACATGTATTCTTGGGGAGATTTATGCCATGTGACTGGTAATAATTCTATCTCGAATTATTCCAACTTTTATTTTTCAATACCTTGTTCATATATGTACTATTGACTTGGTCTAAGAAACCATTAGATATACTGTAGTAGATCACATTCCCTAGAACCTATGTTTCTACTTTAAGTCAATCTTGAGATAGTTACTTTCATTCTGATCTTAACTAACTGTAAGACCAATAGTTTTTTCCATATGTTAGAAAACACATTTTACTTAAAAATAGTGGTTCTCCCACTAACCCCTTGTACATACATGGTAAAAAATAATTCTGAATGAATATTATATGATCTTGTTACTTAATTAAATCCAAAACCATATTTTAGTAACTTTCACCCCTTATTGGAATTCTATGATGTCACCAACCATTTCTAGTTGCATCATATAGACAGCTTCCAAGATTGGTGGTCTTGACATCCAATTATTAATATAATGATAATAGAAAGCAGTTATGAAAATTAAAATTATAATATATTTAGGCATGATGACTTGGTATAACCAATTGAGCCTTATTGATACCACGCTTGTACCACCCATTTATAGTCTCACTTGAATACCCACCATAGTATTCAAAATAATAAGCAATTATATTTTGATATATAGAATCCATTATTGAGTTTTAATTGATTATGTAAATATCATATTTTTTTCATTTACTGATTAGTTATTGGATTCATTATTATCAATGAATAATGTATCACCATCCACAATTAATATAAAATAATTACCAAGGTTTTATCCTTCGTACATAGTATGTATCTCTGGAACATTTGTTTTCCATGAGTTCTTGTGGAACTTGTTATTATGTCAACTATATGAAAATATATGACATTGACTAAACCCGTGTCAATATTTACCCCCCAATGTCAAATAGATATATGCACCATTATATAGAAATATAGTCTACGACATGACTATGACTTCTCTATCTTAGGTTTTTTTATATCCTTAGAATCCTTTAGTATATTTACTTTAGATGCACATTGTATTTTTGTTGATGAAAGTTTGTTTATATCCTTAACAAACACTTTGCATCTAAACACATGCTTTTATGACATAATGGATTTATATCATACTATAAATCATATGATATCCATTTTTCATAATTGTTGGCATATTATCATGGGATAACACCACCATTTTCAAAACATATCTCAAAAAATAATGGAAGTTTCTACAATGCATATGTGTCTCAACATTGATGCTCCTTTTACTTACATCATGACTCATATGTGTATAATAAAATGTGTATTTAGGAATTAATCCATGCTATATTTTATTGATCAATATTTTTATGTAAGGCTAATAATCAATTCTCTTTAATAACATCATAACTTTCACATGTGTAAGGAAATTTTTGTTTAGGAATTACTCCACGTGACATTTCATGATCGATGATTTCTTGATCAAGATATTCTTCAGCGCATGGGCTCAAAGCAACACATATCTTCTAACCATGCATATATCATACTTCACTTTTACATTCATTAATAAAACATAAAGTAATCTCATGAAGTATATATAAGTTTACCTCAAGAGTAACCTTGGAGTAGTTCACACTCTTAAGTAAAACTAATTTAGAAAGATTTGTGACTTACCTTTATTTCTAAAGGTTTCTTTGTCCAAAACTAAGTATGAGAGTTTGTCGATAATACCTAAGGTATTTAAATCCAAATAGTCTAAAATCATAATGGGTAAATCCTTTAAAACTACTTAGTTTTACCAGAAAAAAGACTTATTTTCTCACAACTGGGTATAACTGAGTCTTACATTTTTATATTAATCAGGCATTTTTAATGATTCAAGTATTACTAAACTATTGATTGAGTATTAAAAACTATAAAAAAATCCATTCTAAAATGTAATAATATATCCTTATGTACAATGGAAATGTGAGATAAATTTTTTAGTAGTACTCTATAAAACTTCAACTAGAATCATTAAACTTGGCCATTATAAATTATGTACTTCTCACCGCTAACTTGGGAATCACCATTTCTCAGCCACTTAGAGAATTAAGCTTACTTCTTGTAACATTTATACTCTTACTTGGTTATTTTATTTAAATATAATTATGTGATTAGCATAATTTATTCCATACCTAAGAACTATAACATAAAAATTACTTATAATTGATGAATATACCTAATGAAGAAGTGACTACTTGCTTCTTCAATTCAATTCATTATAATTAAAATTCCATAGACTTATCTCATGACATGTGAAGCAAATTTGCCTCTTTTATAATGATTAAACTCTATTCTTTGAAGTAATTTGTTAAGGTTTCTTTTGGAATCACACTTTTCATTTGATTTTTCTCTTTATCTTTCAACTTGTTCACCATAATAACTAAATATTAATCTTTCTTTAAGTTCTTATCTTCTTGGTGAACATTACCCAAAAGGTAATGAAGCATTTTATCCATTCAATATTAATTTTTTATAATCTTAAACTAAACTAGAGAAAGTTTATGATAAAGATATAATAATGGGATGTATTGAAAAAAAGTATTTTAATTTTCAACTTACATGTTTTTGGTGTAATCATCAACTCATTAATATATTGTTTCCTTGTATCCTCATATAATTCTGTAAGATGAGATAAAATGTGGTACCATCCATTTCCTGATGATGTATTGTAATGAAATAGTTCTAGTCAACCTAAAATGTCACCCAATATGACTCGCCATAATGTCTCAAGCATGCCTCCCCAAATGGAAAAGGCTATTGACTAGAGGTGGTGGTCTAAAAGGTGAAACAAGGAGACTATACCCTCTGGTTAGACTGCATTAATAGTTGAAAATAACTAAACTCATACATAATAACGAACATCAGAGTATGTATAAAAAATAAATTGAAACAAAACCATGCTATAAAATATGAAATGAAACATAGAGTCATACAAACTCATGAGAATTCAAAGCATACAACAGACGATCGACCATTGAACGGACCACATAAAAAAATAAACAAACTAAAAAAATACAATAGGTTCTACTGCTAACACTAATCCAAACCACACATTTAGTCTCCCTAATGGTTGAGCTTCACTAACCCAATCTTGAGACTCCACATTAGAAGCTCTTATAGGCTAATGAACACTGGTCCTTAACCCCATCCATTATGCAACCTATAATCCAACCTGAATGTAAACATCAGGTCTACACTGTTTCGACCTGAGGCAACACAGGTGCACAGTTGGGGAAAATGTGAAATGGTCCGATGGGTGACAAGAATATGTCCGTTATTATAGAAACTTTTACATCACCATATTTGTTTTGACCTAATCAGTGTTTTCATCCTTTAAGGGGGGATTAGATTTACCCCACGGGGACTGGGAAGTTTATCCCTTTTGTATTGTGAATGAGGTGACACAGTCAAATGGTCCCAATGGGGGATTGCATGGGGTCAAGTATTTGTGAAATCGGTCCTCTTAGGATATAACATCCTCATATGGTCTCCAATGGGTTTATTAATGGAGTTAGAAACACCCAATGGATCTGGTATCCATGATTCATGGACATTCTTTCCAAAGGCAGGTGCTCGTTGGATGATGATTTGGACAACGACACTTAAGGACTCCATTGGTCGAGAAGATGAGAGTTCGGGCTCATCACACCCTTTTTTTGGGGGGGGGGATTATTGCCTATTTTGGGAATCTCTTATATTTTAAGTTGGGTTAATATTTTCATTAATCCTTGGTTCATTTTTGAAGAGTGTGTCCATGGGATACCCCTGGTTTGAGGGATCGTCATAGGCATACATGGATTTGATGCTATGATGGTAATGATGAATTAAGCCATGAAATAAGGCACTCTGGATTTTATCATCATCCAGGAGGAAGGAAGGTGACTTGATTTTGGGATCAGACCCATAAGATGGGCTTCCTACATATCCTCAAGAGAGGAATCAGAGCCCACATAGTTCAAGATTTAGTTTGGGGCTTACGCATGAGAGCTCCCCATTTGAGGGGACATGGTAGGATGAATGACTGCATTGTCATAAAAAGTCAAATTGATAGTTATTTAAAGAAGATTTTTTAGTCTAGGGAAGACCCTAGGTCATCTCTCAAGGACCTTTGGTATCTTATAGTGTGTATTTTTAATAAATATTACTAAGGAGTTCCACCCGAGCTTCCTCCTCCTCCTGATGTCGAGCTAAACGGTGGACGATCATTTCGAGGGAGCTACACATACTTGGGAGGGAGTTAAGAAACTTGATATTATACTAGTTTTATGTAATTTTTGTGATAAACATTTCAATTATGGAACCATTTAGACAAGTAGAGCCTGAGATATGGATATATCACAGAACACCACTTTTGAATTAGTGCAGATTCAGTGTTCTGGACAGATCAGGTCAGTTGGGCCACCAGATGGACGAATGAGTCTTGTATTTCTTCAGATGAAATGCATAAAAATGAATTTTAGAACATACCACAAAATTTCATCCCATTTGGATGGATTGTTCAGTATCATTGTGTGGATGATTCTACTAGTGTGAATGGATCCGGCACAGTTTGACCCATTTTTATTAGGCATCATCATGGGCCCTCCAAATCACCTCCTCCTGCAATGAAATAATCAAAACAAGTAACATTTCCCATTTTAAAAATGATAAAAAAATAAATGATTCAAACATGGAATGTAATTCGTTATTATTTTTATAATTTTCAATATAAAACAAGTTTAGCACAATGGTGTAAGGGTGAAAATGAAAGAGTGAATCGCGGTGCTATTACACCCCCACACCTAAAAATTTTCACTCCTGGGAAAAGTCATAATTCCAAAAATTATGCATGTAGATATTTCCAACTTCATAAATATTTAACATTCAATTAAAATTTAATTCCTAATATAAATGTGATCAAAGAAAAAATCACACCGAGGAGTTATTCGTAGTGATCATGGAAAAAGACATCTTAAAAATTGTATCCAAATGAAATTACAAGAGATGCATGGTACCAATCAAAGAAAATGATTTAAAAGTTAATCATGTCACTAATTCTCCACATGTGTGTGTGACAACCATTTCATGCTATTATTTCCACTTTATATCAAGTAAATATAAGTTATTTTAAAAAATTTCTACTTACAAGATCCTTTCCACTGAACTTTCCCCACATCATTTTCAATAAAATTTCAAAACCCACTCACTTAAGAATTCCTAGAAGTCAAACCATAATCTCCTGACCTAGATATCCCTATATTCTATACATTTCATCACTCACCTCATTTTTTTTTTCAAAAGTTACACTTGGAACAAATCTCACACTTTTCTCCCAGCCCTTGTTTGATCTCCTCACGACACTAATTGTAATAGTTATAACAAGATCAAAAGTCAAGAAATGGTGGTTTTTGAGCTGCCCAATATACAACCCATTTTTTTGGTTTTTTTGAGGGTGTACAATAGTCGGATAACATGTATACACGCATAGGTCAATTTGGTACAATAATGAAATAGATTGGATAAGGAATGAACCTATGTAAAATGATTTTGGAAAGTAGAGAAAAATAAACCTAACTTATATTTAGCTTCCATTAAGTAATAAATTTTCACATTTCATGTTTGGGTGCAAAAATGTGTGGAGAGATTAAGTGAAAATTTTCCCTTAAACTATTCAAAAAAAGGGAAACATTCTTCTCAAAGGTTTTAAAATGATATAACCATTTATATCATTGAAAAAGAACTAAATTTCAAAAGAAATTCACACCATAGTATTTAATTCCTGCTGAAATGCACATTTCATCAGAATTTTTTTGAATGTTAAAACAACATGAAATGCGAACATTCCACATGCATTTTCAATAACTTCCATGATTAAACGGGCATCATTTTCCATGTTAAAGTGTGCATAAAAAAGTAATATTCTGGCACAAAGGTGAGTGGGAGGGAAAGGGAGAAAATTGAAAATACAATTCAACTATCTAAAAAGAGAAAAATAATAAAGATGATGAAAATTCCTAACTAACCCAGGAATATATCCATCCCCCCACACTTAAGGTGTATAGTGTCCTCACTGTAATAAAATAGAATGTGGGAAGGAAGGATAAAACTTGATGAGTTTCATTCATAGATTGCTTCTTGAACACAAAGTTCCTCCATCAGGAACTCCAGAATGGATTCATAGAAGTGCTTCAGCCGCTGCCCATTCACAGTGATGTTTTTCTTAGTTTCTTCATTTTAAACCTATAAAACACCAAATGGAGAGATGTTAGTTATAGTGTATGGTCCAAAACAGTGGGAATGAAGCTTACCTGGATGCAAATTCAGCCTTGAATTGTAAAGGAGGACCTTATGCCCAATGTGGAACTGGAGATGAAGGATAAGACAGTCGTGGGCAGCCTTGGTTCGCCCATTATAAATCCTAGATTTTTCAGATGAATCTCTTCTCATTTCCTCCAGATTCTGAATCTGTAACTTCCTTTGAGATCTTGTACTAGAAATACTAGAATTGCATTGTTTAATATCCCAGTATGCCTGGTGATCAATCTCAATTGGGAGGTGACAACTCTTTCCAAACACTAATTGATATGGTGACATTCCAATGGGAGTTTTGAAAGCAGTACGGTAATACCATAATGAATCATCAAGTTTAAGAGTCCAATATTTCCTATTGGGTTGAATTGTTTTTTCAATAATTTGTTTTACCTCTCTATTTGAGACCTCAGCTTGACCATTGGTCTCTAGGTGATATGCAGTAGACACTTGATGACTGAACCCATACCAACAAAAAAGTGATTGCATCGTTCAGTTGCAGAAATGAGAACCCTAATCACTGATGATAAACCTAGGTAAGCCAAACATAAGGAAAATTTGGGTTCTCAGAAATTGTAAAACTACCTTAGAATCATCAGTCATTGTAGCTCATGCCTCTACCCATTTTGAAACACAATCAACTTCTATAATAATATACAAGTTTCCAAAGGAATTGGGAAATGGCACCATAAATTTAATACCTCAAACACAAAAATTTTCATGAAAGAGCAATGGATGTTGTGACATTTCATTTCTTTTAGAGACATTATCCATTCTTTGACAATGAGGACTTGATTTACAAAAATCATGGGAATCTCGAAAAATTGTTGGCCAAAAGAGACCAGAATCAAGGACCTTGGGAGCAGTCCATTGGGGACCAAAGTGGCCCCCACAAGAAAGAGTGTGGAAAAATATAAGGACAAACTGAAACTCACTATCGGTAACACAACACCTGAGGACTTGATCTCTATAGCTGAGCCAATGGTAGGGGTCATCCCAAATATACCAATAGGACTCATGTTTTAGACGGTCGACTTGGTTTTTATTGAAATCAGTAGGAATGTAGGATGCTACCAAATAATTTACAATTTTAGCATACCAAGGAATAACATCCTACACTTGGTATAGTTGCTCATCAGGAAACATGTCATTTATAGGAATACAGGGGGATATGGTCAGCCACCACATTCTCTGATCCTTTTTTATCTCTAATTTCTAAACTGAATTCCTTAAGGAGTATCATCCAACGAATGAGACATGGTTTGACTTTAGGTTTCTTAAGGAGATACCAGAGGGCAGAATGGTCTGAGAACACAATGACTTTAGACCCTAAAAGGTATGACCTGAATTTTTCCAAGGCAAACACAATGGAAAGGAATTATTTTTCATTTTCGGTGTAGTTTTCTTGGTCATGGTCCAAAGTACGTGAGGCATAGGAAATGAAATGTGGAGATCAATTGACCATTTGTGATAAGACTGCCCCAACTACATAGTTAGAGGCATCACACATGAGCTCAAATGGTAAATCCCAATGAGGTGGTTGGATTACTGGGGGTGAAATGAGACTCCATTTTAACTTATTAAAATATTTCTCACATTATTTATCAAAAACAAATTATTTTTCTTTTTGGAGCAATTAGGATAGAGGGATTTCAATTTTACTAACGTTATGAATGAAATGACGGTAAAATCCAACATGACCTAGGAAGGACCGCACATCCCATACATTTTTGGGGAATGGTAGGGAAGAAATGAAATCCACTTTTGATTAATCTACTTGGATACCATCCTCAAAAATTACATGTCCCAAAACTATACCTTGTCGCACCATGAAATAGAATTTCTCATAATTTAAAATGAGATTATTTTCAAAACAGTGATGTAGGACTAAACCAAGACTAATAAAACATTCATCAAAATAGGATCCATAAACCATGAAATAATCCATGAATACATCCATGAAATTCTCTAGGTAATCCAAAAAAATACTATCCATGAATTGCTAGAAAGTACCTGGAGCATTGCATATACCAAATTGCATCCTCTTATATGCAAATGTGCCAAAGGGGAAAGTGAAGGTTGTATTTTCCTGATCCTCAGGGGCAATATGGATATGAAAGTATCCAGAATACCCATCAAGGAAACATTAGTGGTACTTACCCACCAACCTATCTAGTATTTGGTCAATGAACGACAAAGGTAAATGGTCCTTCCTAGTGTGTTGGTTTATTCGGTGATAATCTATTCAGATTCACCAACTATTCTTCACACGTTTTCATTTTTGATTATTTTAAGGCCAATTTTTTAGGAACTACTTGAACTGGACTGACCCATTGTCTGTCAGAGATGGGGTAAATGATTCCAGCATCCAATAATTTTGTTACCACATTTTTCAAAACTTCTAGGAGGTTTGGGTTCAGTCGACGTTGTGCCTGCCTCACTGGTTTAGTCTCATCATTTAATAAAATATAATGTGTGTAAATTTATGGGCTAATACCAAGATGTCTACAAGTGTCCATCCCAAAGCTTGTTTATACTCCCTCAAAAGTTAAATCAGTCATAATTCATGCTCAGGAGGGAGTGAACTAGTAATGATGACGGGGCAACCTGTTTCCATTCTCAAGATATGAATATTTTAAATCTTGAGGCAATTGTTTTAGTTCCAATTCAGGTGGATTTTGGATTGATGGGAGTGTGTGTGAAAGTGAGAGGTCACTATTCTCATCTAACTTCTCAATGGAATCATCCTCAGTTGAGGAATGAGATTTTACAAGCTTACCAGTATCATCAATGGTTAGTGGATCCTTAGTGTTCAAGAAATCATCAATCAATAAACATTCATTGTATTTCACTATAACACTACAAAAATCAATGAATGAACCATTTCCTAGCATTTCCATTAATGAAGAAAACTCATAAATGGGATCAGGGGAATGAAATGAAGTTTTTCAAAGGGAAGGGAGTACATCTATAGAGTTAACAGAGAGAGAGGAATGTTCTTTTGAGGGGTGCTTCATGGAATCAAGGATATTGAAATGGATTATGTCACCACAAAATTCCATAGATATTGTACCATTATGGACATTAATTATGGTTTTGGAAATTTTCAATAAGGGTATCCCCAATATAATTGGGGCATGTCCATTCATCCTATCATCTTCTATTTTAACCACATAAAAATCAGTAGGAAAAATTAAAATTTCCACCCTCACAAGAACATCCTCTAACACACCAGAAGGGTGTGCAGTACTCTGGTTAGCCAGTTGAACAAAAATTTCGGTGGGCGTCAGTTCACCGACCTTCAATGAAGAGTAAATGGAGTGAGGTATCACATTTATAGAAGCACCTAAATCAAGCATAGCATTGGAAAATGAATACTTCCCTATGGTGCATGGAATTGATATTGTCCCAGGATCGTTGCACTTGGTGGAAAGTGATGGCTCTATTAATGCTGATACATTCCTACCCAATCTCAACTTTTTATCTCCACGAAGTCACCTTCAGTGTGTATACATATTCTTTAGAAACTTAGCGTATCTTGGAATTTTCTTCACATAATCAATCAAAGGAATGTTAACCTGCACTTTTTTGAAAGTATCCAAAATTTCCTTATCGAGTTCAGTTTCCTTTTGTTTTCTTGGTTGGGTGGCCCTTTGGGGAAATGGAAGAGGAATGATTTGGCTAGGAGAATCCTCAATATACACACTCTTTCCTTTGTAATGGCTTCTCTTAGGGCAAGGTTTTTCAATATTTTGACTAATTTCAACAGTTGAGATAGTGTTTTCCTTAGGAGGGGATGACTTTAGTGGAGGGGTCATTTGGATTTTAAGTTTTTTTACACTCCTAAGGGTGATGGAACTAACATTTCATTTATCTCTAGGGTTTAATAATGGTTGAGATGGTAGTTTACCTAACCTGTGACTTTGAATTTCCCCCATTGAGTTAGCTAGTTGGCCTAATTGGGTTTTGAGGTCTTATATGGCTACCTGAGTGGTTTGTTGGAATTGGAGATTATTGGAAGCAATTTTCTTCATCATATCTTATAGGTTAGGCTTGGGTTTTGGAGGGGGTTTTTGGAAAGGCCTTTGGGGTGGTTGAGGATTTCTAGGTGGTGGTGGATGAATACTCTAACCCTGCTGGTTCCAGGGTTTTTGAGGTTGGTTTGAATACACCCTTGCCTATAGGCTTGGTTGTCTTTCCACCCAAGATTGGATAGATAGTATGGTTCTTGCCTAAAGGGTTGGTTATAGGGGCGTCTTGGGAATATTGCCTCACAACTCTTAGAAGTATCTCTCAATTGGGGGCATTGGTAAGAATAATGGGTGTCAGAAGAGAAGATTACACAATGGATGGAAAGAGGAGATTGATATTTCCCTTGGGAGAGAGCGAGTTGTCGTAAAAGGGTACTTACCTCTTCAAACTTTGTGTCCACCTTCTTCTCGAATTCGGTACTTTTCACCTCATGGACACCTCAAATGGGTACACTGGACCTTGTACCAAATTTTTGAGTGTTTTGCACCATGTTCTCAATTAGGGTTCTTGTAGAAGTGGGGGTTTTATCTACGAGTGCACCACCTGCAGCAGCATCAATCATGTTACGATCAATTGGAATTAAACCTTTATAAAAATATTGAATTAAAAGTTGAACACATATTTGGTGGTGTGGAAAACTTGAACATAATCTTTTAAATATTTCCCAATATTCATGAAGTGCTTCCCCTCTATATTGTCTTATCCCATAAATTTCTTTCCTTATTACTGCAGTTTGAGAGGTTGGGAAATTTTTTTCAAGAAAAAGGCATTTCATGTCGCCCAACCTCTTATTGGTGAATTAACATAATCACTACAGGAATTCTCATTTTTTCAATGGGCTATTTGCGACAGGATCCCGTCACAAATAGCCTTTTGCGATGGGCCCCCGTCGCAAATAGACCTTTGTAGAAAACGGTGTCGCAACAGATATTTTTTGCGATAGTCCCATCGCAAAATATATCTGTTGCGACGGAACTTTTACCCGTCACAAAAAACCTCCCGATTATATAAATTATATACCCAAAAAACCTTTTGCAATGGGCCCATCACAATCAGTTTTTGCGATAGGGAACTTACCCGTCACAAAGAGCATTCTGATTATATACATTATATACCCATAAATCTTGTGCGATGGGCCCGTTGCAAATACTAATTGCGACGAAACCGTTGTCTCATTGCAAATACTAATCTTAAAAAAATATATTTCACTTATTTGTGATGGGGCCCTATCGCAAAAGACCCCGTCACAAATACTAAAATTAATTAAAAATAATAATAATATTATGATTAATGAAAAAATTATATTATTATTATAAAAATAATAAAAAAATATAAAATATTATTATTATTAATAAAATAAACAAACATTAAAAAATATAATACTAAAAATATATATTTAATAAAATTATGATTAATAAAATATTAATATTAATATTATTAAAATAATAAAATAATATAAAATTATTAAAAGTTTCAATATTTTCAAAAAAAATACAAAAAAATCATAAAATATTATTATTATTATTATTATTAGTAAAATAAAAAAATATTAAAAAATATAATACTAATAATAAATAATAAAATATTAAAAAAATTAAATTATGCAATATTTCCACCAATATAAAAGACAGAAACTGTAAATAGTTCATATTATTACAAAACTTGAAATCAAATGTTTTTAACATAAAAAACAAATCATTGGGGGGTCGTGTAGAGAAGGTGGAGGAAACTCCATCCCTAAACTACGAGTCAGACGGCGCATGTACTCCATCTTCTCATGATACTCCTGCTGCCGCTGCTGCTCCAATTGACGCAGCGCCTCCTCGTGATGCTGCTTCTACTGCTGCTGCCATTAACACATATCTTCATGATACTTCTGTAAAGTCTCTATAATTGTCTTTGCATGGTTGATCAACTCAAAAGTAGTGTTGTAATAGTACGACCAAAGTAATGTCGTTATCGTCTCAAAGAATCATCTCTCTCCCTTTACATAGATCATTCTTCCTTAAAAATTTGATGGGACATCAGTATCATTCCCTTAAATTTTCAAGGAATAATGGTTTATGTAAAGGGTCATGTGATATAATTCTTATAGATGAGAAGGGCATGACTTGGGTTGTCCTATTGCAACGCTACTTGCAAGGTGATCAACCAAGAAAGGACAGTTATAGAGTTTACACTGGACATGGCTGACACAAACTTTTTATTGCACATGACCTGACAATTAGCGACCCTTTGAGATTTGAACATGGTAAGAATAGAGCAAAGCCTGTTGCGAATATTGATAATTTTAATATTTTATAATTTTTTTTATTTTAATAATATTAAAATTGTTTTTTCATAAATATTGAAAATATAATTTTTTTATTAGTTAATTAGATATAATTATATTTACTATTTATTACTATTTATTACTAATTATTACTAATTATTACAATTTATTACTAATTATTACAATTTATTTCTATTTATTCATAATTATTCCTAATTATTGCTAATTATTCCTAATTATTGCTATTGATTTCTAATTATTGCTAATTAGTTCTAATTATTCATAATTATTCCTAATTATTGCTAATTATTACAATTTATTCCTATTTATTGCTAATTATTGCTAATTATTGATAATTATTCCTAATTATTTCTAATTATTGGTAATTATTCCTAATTATTAGTATTTATTAGTAATTATTACTAATTATACCTAATTATTACTAATTATACCTAATTATTACTAAGTATACCTAATTATTACTAACTATGCCTAATTATTACTAACTATACCTAATTATTACTAATTATACCCAATTATTACTAATTATACCAAATTATTACTAATTATACCTAATTATTACTAATTATACCTAATTATAACTATTTATACCTAATTATTACTAATTATACCAAATTATTACTAATTATACCTAATTATTACTAATTATACCTAATTATTACTAATGAGACCTAATTATTACTAATTATACCAAATTATTACTAATTATCTCTAATTATTACTAATTACCCCTAATTATATCTAATTATGACTAAATTCTGCTAATTATCTATAATAATCTCTAATTATTGCAAATTAACACTAATTATTTATAATTATCACTGACAATATCAATTTCTTACTAAAAATAAATATAAATAAAAATCATTTTAAATCTAATTTAATTACAACTTATAAACAACAATTAAAATTAATAAAAAAATATAAAAAATATAAAAAATATAAAAAAATAAAATATAAATACCTTAAACTTTGATATTCGGAAGGTGTTGGCGCCTTCCAATTGCTCTCGTATAAAAAATTTTAACTAACAGAATTTTTTTCCTTAAAACTGGAGAATCAAGAGAAAGGAAGAGGAAGATCTAAGTGATTTGGAAAAAAACGGATGAGGGTATATATATGTTAGATTAGTTGTGACGGGGTTAGTTGCGATGGGATACCCGTCACAAATGGTGGTATTTGCGACGACCCCCATTGCAAATACCCTCACCCGCATTAATTACAGTCGGCGGTTAAAAAGGTATTTACGACGGGTCCCGTCGCAAATACCACCTGCCGACATACTATTTGCGATGGGCGGCTTTACCCATCGCAAATAGTATTTACCGCCACCAGGCTTTTGCGATGGGGCTCGTCGCAAATACCCTCGCTCACGTTAATTACTGTCGGCGGTTAAAAGGGTATTTGCGATGGAGATGTGTCCCCGTCGCAAATACCCTTCCCGTGTTTTGGCGCGCAAATCGTGCCAAACCTATTGCGACGGGTCACCTATTCCCATCGCAATTAACCTACTATTTGCTATGGGAAAAGACTCTTGTCGCAAATATGTAGTTCATTGGACCTTTTGTGACGGTATATATTCCCGACGCAATTGCCCCTTCGCAAAAAACCAATTTTCCCATAGTGAATAAATCTAGTCTTTTGTAGTGTCTTCTAATGAAAATGGAAATTCCTTAAGCTTTACTTATTCTTCATCTACATTAGCAGGTTTTAAAGTAAAACACATAGTATGAAATTATTTTAAGTGCTTATGTGGATCTTCTCTAGGAAGTCCATGGAATCTTGGTAATAAATGAATTAAACCAGATTTTAGTTCAAAGTTGGGTGCCTCGCCTTGAATTTGAATATAGGTGGGTTGGATATCAACATCAAGTGAGGTTAGTAATTTTACTATTCTATTGTTTTCATCCTTGTTATGAAAATTTATTTCAGTTTTGATTTTGGTTCCAAAAGAAAAAGATGAAGGATTAAGAAGCGCGTTGTTATCTTGTGTATCCTCCATCAACGAGTTCTCTTGTGCACCTCGGGGTCGCTGATGTAAGATCCTCTCCGGTTCGGGTTCAAAAGGAGGTAAATATCCTAGATTAGAATGCATCATGCACCAAAAATACACAAAAAATATATCAGAATACAAAAAATATAGGTTTAGGTATAATATAAAATAGATAAATATTCACAAAATTTACAAAAAACTTATAAAAGACACACACTAAAAACCAAAGCGATCCCCGGAAACGATGCCAAAATTTTACTGCGTTGTCATGACACATCAAATTTATAGTTATTTAAAGAATATATTGTAGTATAGGTAATACCCTAGGTCATATCTCAAGGAGTTTTGGTAGCTTATAGTGTGTATTTTTTAATAAAGATTACTAAAAGAGAGGGGTGATTTTGAAAACAATTTTATGAAAATAAATTAACTTAAAGAGTTTAATAGTTGATAAATAAAGTTTGTGTTTTAGAATTATGAGATAATGAGATCATTTCAAGTTCACTACACATCTTGGTGAGTACATCATTCTAAAAAATACACATGGTTTAATGGAACCCTTTGGTTGAGGGTTGTCAAGATCTCGACTTTCCTCTTGCCTCTTAAAATGATGCCAAAGTACCACCCCTGGACACAACAATCATGTTGTCAAGGTTTGGGTATCAAACATAGAAAATAATGGATACCAAATCATATTGTAATATTATGTATGTGTGAGATAAATAGGACTCTTGTCTTGTCCAATCGTAACAATACGAGATTCACACTTGAAATCTCAACCTAATCGGTGTTGAGATAAAAGTGTTTCACTTAATTATAATGAAATAAATGTATTCAGAGGAGAAGTGCATAAAATTTAAACATATGTGAAATATTTATCACCCAAATTACATAAAACCAGTATAATATCAAGTGTTATAACTCCCTTCTAAGTATGTGTAGTTCACTCGAAATGATCATCCACCGTTTAGCTCGACATCGGGAGGAGGAGGAAGCTCGGGTGGAACTCCTTCTTCATCCTTGACCCCCCTATGAGGATAGGGGCCTCCATAACTTTTAGGATGAGGAGAGGAATCCTATGGAACTACAAATTGGCAGCACTTCACTCCTTGTCCGAACTTAAAAATGGGGATCCCAAGGTTCCATTTTATAGGAAAATGGGAAGGTGGTTTTGAGTACACAGATTTCTTAAAACCACTTTTCACATGGGTTTCAACCTCTAGACAACATTATCTCACTTTTTAGAAAATAAATAAGTTGTATAACCACCTATTTAATGTCTCTAGTGAATGTTTTTCACTATTTGGACAAGTAGAGCTCGAGATATGGACAGATCACAACACACCACTTTTGACTTCATACAGATTTGGTGTTTTGGACATATCAGGTCGGTTGGGACACTAGATGGACGAATGAGTATTGGGTTTCTTTAGATGAAATGTATCCAAATGAATTTTGGACCATCCCACAAAATTGAAGCCCATTTGGATGCACGGTTTAGTATCAGTGTGTGGATGAGTCCACTGGTGTGCATGGATCCTGTGCAGTTTGGCCCATTTTTCTTGGACACATGGGCCCTCCAAATCCCCACCTCCTGCAATGAAATCATCAAAACAAGTAACATTAAACTTTTTAATAGTGATAAATATAAATTAAATGATTCAAAAATGGAATGTAATTTGTTTTTATTTTTATAATTTTCAATATAAAACAAGTTTAGAACAATGGTGAAAGGGTGAAAATGAAATAGTGAATTGTGGTGCGATCAATGAACCCTTTTGGAAGGGAAACCTTTTAAGATCGGGCCTTAAAATAGGCATCCTACATATCCTAGTTTGACCAGTAATTAGAGTTATCATAGTTCATATGGGTCTAGTTGTGTGGATTTTGTAATCTTCACAAATCTTTTAGCCCACGTGAGTCATACTCGGTGTGAGAAACAAGAGGATGTGAGAGATCCAACCAACCACACACCTCCTCTACCACTAATGGGAGAGGACGGGCCTATGATGGAAAAAGATGGGGCGATGGTGGGAGAGGGCATAGAGCGATGAACCTTTCAATGTGGGATGACATTGGAGGTCATGCAGCTCGACCCTCAGAAGATTGGGAACTTACCTCAGTCGGAGTGCCCTAGAACGCATTCTGGGAAAGGGGAGGAATGTTTCCCCTCTTCAAAAAGAGAAGTTAACATGATTCATTCGACTAATCATCATTCCTCATTGAATGGAAAATCAAGTGATCACTCTTAATCCCTTGAACGGGGAGGTTCACGTCATCATACCAAGGTTAGACTTCGGGTTTCTAGGAGAATGTAGACTCACAGACATCCCTGGAGTCCAAACTATTATGGTGAGAGATTTCGTGACTCCTCTTACCATGGGTATGTATACTCAAAGGGGTGAACTGATGTGCCTGATGATCTGATTGTACATGTTTAGTGGATTTGAAGGAGGCTTTGGCCTAATGTCAGGGGACTGGTTTGTGGAGGGGCTATGGAGGGCTGGATGGTAATAGAGGGGTAAGATTCGAGATGGAGGGAAAAACACTTAAAAAAGCCGCATTCTGCATACTGTTTTCTCATGCGGGATGGGGGATCTCCGCATACAATAGTGGTATGCAGGTAGAGGTGCCATCCGCATACCAAAACAATAAGTGGTCTTGGGAATGGACCACAATGAACCACAATGGTATGCGGTCCTGGATTCGATCCACCATGATGCTTTAGGTTCCATCTGCATACTGATGCAGTACACGGTGTTGGGTTCAATCCACATAGTGATACACCATGCAGAACACCATTTTGAAGGAGGGTCCTGGAACCTATCATCCATGGGGAGTTTATCTATGAAGAATTGTGGTTCGCGATTACACTAATTAGGTCCATGGTTTTCCCATTATTATTAATTTTCTCTATTTTATGGTTCTTGGAAAGTTATACATGCGGAAACATGGTTTGAAATTTGGACTTCACCGATGATTTGAGACTGAAGCTAGAATCCTCTCCAAATTATTTATTCCAACCTCTAGGGTCTCCTTCGTGCTTTCTTCGTCCTTCCTTTCTCAATTACTTATATGCTCCTTTTATAGAGAATTGGGCCATTCATATCTATGGGCATGTTGCACTATTTGTGGAATCCCATGAAGAGATATCTTGATCTAAAAAATATTTGATCAACTAGGGTTTTTAGAGGCAGTGGTTCGTGAGTCATGGTTTGCAAACCTGTGCTGATTTTCTTCGTCTGCAAAATACTGAGTTCGTGAGATGGTATATGGATGGAATTCGTGTGCTTGATTCTACCAGCGATGTGGTTTATGGGATTTTGGGTTTTCTTTCCATCTCTTTGTGGGCCAGCACCTCGTGGGTTGTTCCACGTACTGGTGGTTCAAGGTTCATGCGGTCTGCGAACCCTTCCTGGAGATGGTATCTAAGTCACTTAAAACTCTTTGAGAAAATCAATTCCTTAAAGTTTCTTTTAGAGTTTGCAACTCAATTTGATTCCACTCACTCTACTAGACTTGTGGTAATTCTTGCTTCCTTCTCCAAAGTGATTGTGAGAGTATTTTATTCCCTTTAAATTTTTTTCAAGACCCTAAAAATGCCCCCATTGGAATGAGGTCCGTTCAGAACGAAGAGGATACTATTCCGATGTAGAAGTGGTCTTGAAATAAATTGGTTCATGATAGAATAAATTGGTTCAGTAGGAGGGGACCACACCTATATATAGAGGCCCATGTCATTTTTTTACTATTTCTCACTGTGAAATGTGCTCTTGACTCTCCCTCAGCTTTTTATGCATTCGTGTACTGCATCTTTTGAGAAATCTATATTCGTGAACCTCTTCGTATGTACCACGAACCAAAATCTTCACAATTGATTCTTCCCAAGAACCAGATTTTGGGTTTTATGAATTGCATCGTGGAATTTAAAACTAAAATCCATACCTCCGCGTAGGATAACGCTACACAGTTTGCTTGTCTCGCACACCAAAATTGGACCGGTGAACAAAACTTTTAATCCTTAATAATCTGAACTTAAACTTTCAAACAAAAAATTTTAATATAGACATAGAGAGGCCTTGGTTCACGGTTTCTAATTTCCATAAACCATTTTTTCACTGTCCAACACTCTGTGGGCCAGCGCCTCGCAGGTCTCTTGTGTACCATGGTTGTTCGCATTATATTGCCTCTACGTACTGCAGTAGTATATGTGGATTACTTCTGTGTATCATGAAGTATCCAGGAAATGGTTTCCGCGTACCGCTTCTGGGAACAGTACTTAGATCCCCATGAAGATAAATTTTTAAGACCTTTATCCATTTTTTGTGTCCTTTATCCAATAATTTTCATTGGACTAATATTTTTGTGGGTTTTTGGATCTTTCTGTGCAGGATGCAATGTCTCTTTCACAGACTACCACTGACATCGCTACTCCTTCTGAAGCTACTGCTATTGCCCATCTTTCTACTATCGATGAAAGATCAAAGAACATGGCATATTTAGTTGATGATAAAATTATGGTCTTTCCATTACATCAATCTCTAAAAAAACTACTTACAATGAGCCAAAGGGAATACTCAACTTCAGACAGGCTCCCATCTTATGGGTTTGGTTTATTGTCCAATACAAAAATAACATCACCGAATCCGACCGATAAGCCCACTACCTGGATAATTAACACCTCTATCCTGAAGGCCTTTATTTCTTCCAAGGTGCGGTACCTTCAGAGAGATATTGCCTCTAGGTCCCTACTGATTTGCGCACCTGAAACTTTAGAGGAGGTGTAGTGGAATCCATACAAGAAAAACCACTGCTACTAGAGCATTGTGCGGAATGATACAACGAATGAGTATCATGGATGGTCATCCATGTGGGATCTTCGCTTTGGAGGGTTGTTTGTCTTAGATTGAGGGTGGCCTTTTTGGGATCACTAGATTTGAGAAGAATTTTGAGCCGACCTGCAGACCATGGGACTATACGAGGTTGTTTGGGTGTCTCAGAAATACACTCACCATCCCACCACCCTTATTTCATAGCTCCTAAGTAGGTGAATCCCAAACACCAATGAATTCCATTTAACCCATGGGGAGGTCAACATCAGTCTTTGGGACATTCAGTTAATCTCGAGAGTCCCTATTATTAGGGATATGTATGATTAATTCCTACCTCCTTCCTCTATTTGGGATGATGAAGAAAGGACCCCTTCTTTGGACAAGAAACTCATCATTTAGGTGAAGGAAATTTTGAAGTAAATTGATATTTTTCAGAAGAAGGACATTCCTTTTGATGAGTGGTTTGGTTCCTTTGTTAAGAATACTGGTCTAGAGCCCAATCTGCGGAGACCTTGGGATTTTCCTACCAAAACCACCCAGAGGAAAGTAGGTACCTATTAACCCACCTTGGAAGAGGGGAAATTTCATGAGCGGGTGTCTCTTACCAGTATGATAATCTGGTGGTGTGAGAGCCTCAACTTTTATCATGGCCACTCAGTTGGCCACTGGAAAATGCATCAATATTGCTATCCCAGTGCTGGCCAAGCTTTATCGCCTGCTCGGTCGGATTAGAGAAGGGGGGACACCTTACCAGATGATTGGGCCATTCCAAATTATTTGGGGCTAGATGGGATTCCATATAGGAGGTTATACATTTATCAATTACTTACCAATTCCACATTCCACCCTCCGACTATATCTACAGAGTAGCAGCAGGGTTATGCCGGCAGCTTGGGCTTCACAAGATAGACAAGAGGAGCAGACCTAAAATAATGAGAAAGATTTAATGGCTTATCTCAACACCTATGAACATTTATCTTATCATCCTTATGATTCCCCTACCAGTACTATTAAGAATAATTCATCTGAAGAATTTTTCAACCGAGGTTACTTCTTCTCTTTGAGTGAAGGCGTCATGGTTTCCTGTATCATAGGGGAGCTTATTTGTGAGGGATATGAACCTTGTAGATTTAGTTTTCAATTTAACTATGTCCAGAAGTTGTGTCCTCCTACTCTCAACAGTTACCTTAAAGAGAAGCATCCGATGATATCCCATAAACTATGGATGATGTACATCTAGGAGGAAACCCAGTTCCAGGCTAGACTTCTAGAATTTGGGTATTTTGTACCTTTCCTCACCAAAATCTATGATGAGTCCTAGGTTAAATCATATCCCAATAGCCAATTAGCTGATCTGGTTCCCATCATGATAACTTCCAAGGCATCTAGGGAAAGGGGAAGGAGAAGAAAAAGGGAGTTTTTGGACACTCTCAGCCAGTAAAAGTCCTCTAAAAGCCTCTTGGCTCCCCCTGAGGAAAATTGTGAAATATGGGGTAGTGACCTCACAGGCGGCCAAACAAGCTACTGAAGCTGCTACTGGGAGTCCACCATCCATTCCCCCCGAAGCTAATTTCCCAGTGGCCTAGAAGAAATAATACCTTTTGAAATTCCATCCATATACTTGTGACCAGTCCCCACATTCTTTATAGAAGCTCCTCCGAACTAGGGAAGTTTCTCTTACTAGCATTGGCTATGTGTCATCACCCGCTGACGTTTTTTTGATGAGGATCCCAAGAAGGTGGGTCGTTACCTTGGGAACATCGATACACTCATCCATTCCCAAAGTGGTCACCACAAATAATCACATTGGGTACTTTCCATGTTGCGACCAAAGACTGATGAAGAGGATGCTGACATCGCTGGTCCACCTATTGTGGCTGCCACAGAAAAAGATTCTTACTTGCTCCCAACGTCTTGTAAGCATTCTTATCCTCGAAGTTCTGAGTTTGTAGGAACACCCATGAAACACATGAGGATATTGAAACCCACTTTGCTCCCCTACACCACCCTTCTAGCACTGAAAATCCTAGTCATGGTTGCATTTTCGGGGGCCTGGAGGGTCTGGGATGAACTGAGGGTGAACGCTTCAAATGAAGATATATGGAGGCTTCTTTAGGGATGACATTTTGACCTTACAGGTTTTGGGGGAGCCATTTATCCTACCAGTATTTAGGAAAAATAATAGCCTACTGAGTTGGTTGACTACTTGAATGAAATGGACAAGTATCTCCACACCCCCATCGATAGGAATTAATAGTTATACCGTGTGGCATTAATGGCAGTAATCCTACGGTTGATGGTAGAGGTCATTTTATCTGTAACCTCTGGCCATAAATTACTTTGTTGTGGATATAATAAAGGTCCCCCATTTTTTATTTTTTAGGATCTTTTAGGGTCTCGAGAAATGGTTCTTTCCCCAATTTATTCCCCTGAAGGCACCACAACTGGGGAGTGCGCCCTACCGATGGTGGGGGGTGCTGCAGAAGGATCCCCTAGATCCCAAGAACACATGGAAACGATCATCGCAGACCCCTCCAGTGAATTTCTCCCTTCATATCCTCTGGGTTCACTTATTCAGGATCCATCTCCATGAAAATCAAGGAAACTCAAGCAGGACTCCCTAGTATCACGACACATTAGGAGGGGCATCACAAGTAATCGTCTGTTTACTTAGTGGTTGAACCGGGTATCCTTATCTTGTTGAATCACCAGTGCTTGTGTGTATTTTTATGTAGGGCCTATCGATAACTAGATGGTGGATTCTCATTCATCTATGGCTCGCATCCCCTTTATGGTAGAATAAGGGTCACCAGCCTTTGTGATTGACTAAAGCAAGGAGTGAGAGCCAACTGAAGATACTGGGGTACTGTCGACCCTTCAGGTGTGCCTGCTCCCACTCGAACAATCTCTTCCTCAATAGTGGAATAACATCCAAAATTTGAGGTCTCATTTGAACATGTTGAGCCAGATCTCATGGAGAGATACAGGGTGTGTAACGCCCCGACCCCAGTTACCCAGAGTCGGTGCATTATTACATATCATTGGCATGATCACAAGAAAGATCAAGTCTCAAAAGACCGATTAGTTTAGTAGCTTTGGAATAACTAGATACATTCATAAAGTTTACATTACATAATAAAGTGAAAACTACTAAAAAAACATCTTGTCTTCATATCCCCTCATATTATCCCTGCAGGTCATTCATAAATTACTTCTTCACATCTTGGGAAAAATAAAACATTGAAAGGGGTGAGCTCAGATGCTCAGTAAGGATAAAAATATAGTGGAAACATTCATAAATAAACATAAACATTTAAGGTAATGTATAGCTAAAACCAAATCCTTTTAAACTTGAACTTCATCATAATATGGCAAGGATAAAATGAAATAATGCCATTAACTTATTCACATGAATATTCTACTAGTCTAATAATCACATGCAATATCAATAACCACTTTCATAATGATGGAATGCATAATGCCAGACTATCATCACCACGTAGCCAAGGAATCGTGCCAAGACTACAAATAAGATTTTGTCAAGGCCTCATGCCAAGACACTAGTTTGTCTCATGAGACCTACCGATGCATCGAGGAGCTATAGCGGGCTCCACCCTTCACTTATTAAGTCCAATGCATTCCTCATATAAACAGGTTTAAACATAACATAAACATTTGTATTAAAACTAGCATAAAAATTGTCAATACTTTCTCCATAAACCATGAATGGTATAAAAATAACACATCCACAGTCAAACATATCACAAAAACTTCAATACAATATGGAAGTTTTGTTTCATAATAAATCAACTTCAAATAATCTTAAAATCCATCAAAGGATGTTGACATATATGAAATCAAAACCATTTGAGAGAAATATCTATTTTTTTGAAATCATTTAAAATTCACATAACCATAAAATAAGACATTTACTTTGAAAATATTCTTATAAGCTTGTAAGGGAAGCTTCGATGATTTTATAATGGCAGAAAATATCCGAACCCGCCGTATAAGTTAAAAAAGGCATTCTTACCTTAATTCTGTCGAAAAGGTTAAAAAGGACCTTGTTTGGAAAATGATAGAAATATTCCTTTATAAAAATCTTATAAAAAGTCAACAAGGGTATAAATGACACTATCCCATAGTCTTTAAAATAGTAAGAATGATTTGAAATACATTTTTAAGAAACATGGATGTGGATGATAAAGAGGTCCCAGTAGATAATTATGTATAAACAACCTCAAATAATGAAGAGATTGTGAAATAAACCCTTACCTTGTAATTTTCCTTAGTCAATGGTATGTTAACCTCCTGTATAATAGTTAAAAAATTGTTATTAAATTATACAAGAACCATATACATAATTATGATATCATATATGATCTTTTAACATTGATTTTTTAATAATATCTTAGTATTATCATTGTTTTAGGTGTTAACTTACTCGTTTTCTTTTATATATTTTGTTACATAAGTCGTGTTTGTTATGGATAGGTTGTACCTTATTCATATCCAGAATGATATAAAGTTCTTAAACATTAATTTTAATCATCAAATGAGAATTAGTCTTGAATGGATACGATGGGGAATGAATCTCATCGCGTTCGTGGAGACGGTAGTCCGTACGTACGCACGAGCGACAATATCATTCTTTTGATATTAAAATAATATATAATTGGATGGTATATCATATATACATAATCATTATCATGTTATATTTATTATTTACATGAATTACACATCATTATTATACTCATCCAAATAATAATATATTGAATAACAATTACACCACGACATGGAGACGGTAAGCCGTATGTACGCACGTTTGGTGACATGTCATTCAAAGGGTAGATAGAATACTGAATATGGTTGTAACATATTTATAATAATATGACAGTATATATGAGATACTGGATTTATTATTTTATATTGGGGATAACAAATAAAGAAGAAGTTGAAGAAGAAATAAACTTGAAAAAGGGTGGTGAAAACATTACCTCTTCTTCGGGTTCTTCCTTTTGATTTGATCAAAAGGGCTCCTTAGGTTGGATTTATGATAAAACTAAGGTCTCTAGGTTGTAGTTAGGGAAGTTGAGAGAGTATTTGGGCAGGTTTTGGCCGAGCCAAATGGCTTTGAAGGTGTGAATTAATGATAAGGGGGAGTACCCTTTTATAAGAGGGGTGAGGGGCTCCTTTGGAAAAGCTAGAAATATTATTTTATAATAAATCCATATTCGGTTTATAATGGATCCAAAGTGTATTATTTAAAATTTAAGGTGGGTATGGGTTGAAAACCGCTCAACCAATAGAATTTAGACAGGTTTGGGTCATTACATTATCCTTAAGTTTTAGATTTAACTCTTAGTTAATTAGTTTGACACTTACCATGTCACTTTGTATTTTTATATTCTATAGTTAATAAACTTACTATATACCTCCAAGAGACCCCCAAGTGTCACATTAATGATACAAATATCATGATATAAGTCTCTTTTCCGAACCTTAGATTTTTTGGAATTTAATATCAATTAATAATATAATATTTGTTTTAAAAACTCTTTTATGTCAATTTTGACACTATTGGGTATTTTGTTTTTTGATAATTTCATAACAGAATTATTACTTCAAAAAAAATTTATATAACCAGTCCTAATATTTCATATTAACCTAGAAAATTAGTGGAATTCATAAAAAGTCTCAAATTACATTTGCTTTGATATTTATAATATTAATTATTTTAATATTTCATTTATTAGGTAATTACTGCATCACCATTGTGTCATAAATAAATTAAATTATTTAATGTCTAAAAATTATAAATAAAGTACCATTATGTAGGAAATATTTTTATCTTTATAATTAATATTTACAGTCGAATTTATCTTTTGTATAACCCTATATTAAAAATCTTTTAGTAATAAACTTTGATTTTAACTCTTTTAACTTTTCTTTGAATTAAATAATAATAAATGTCCTAATCTAATCCAAGTGGACCTAAATGATAATATTTTATTCTAAAGGTTTTTTTTGGTCGAGATACACTTGTCCAATAGAATTAGGACATGTGTTAGGGTAATATTAATATCATTTTTACCCTTAATTACCTTATTTACTTTTAACCGTGGTAAATAAAAGTAAAAAGTTACTATTCACCAAGAATTATTTTCATCTCATTGAACCAAATTTTACTCTTTTATATTTACCATGTCTCTCGGAGTTTTGAAATTCCACTCACAGAAGTGGTAAAATTAAGTTTTATGTGAATTTCCAAATTCTCCTAGGAGGTGGGTAAAAGACGGTGAAAAGTTCAATAAAATTTTTATATATCTAAAATTATTCTAAACTTACTCCAATGAATTACATTGAACTTATATAGGTATTATGTATCTATTTTGACCTTAATTAAATTAAAATAAAATAAATAATTATTTAAATAAAAATTCGGTTTTAAACTATAACTCAGGGTTTTTTCACTATTCATAAAAAATTGAAAGTTTTCAGAAGAATACCAAAATTTCTCCCTAGGCTAATTTCGATATTCTGAATCCAAAAATGAAGTCCATTTTGAAATATAAAATTTATAAAATTTCAAAAAGTGGGTATTAATATTCATAACAGCTAGTTTGATTGGTTGTGGTTTGTGTGTTAGAACTCGAAGTTGTGTACAACATTGGCTACTGTATTATTGAAAGGGAAGCATATTGTGGAAGCTTGGGGTGTTACATTCTCCCCTCCTTCAAATAATTTTGTCCTCAAAATTTCTATAAAATTACTGTATAAAATGACTCAGGTGATTCTTTAGCATAAGTTCCTCGGGTTCCCACGTTGCCTCTTCCATCTTATGGTTTCTCCATAGAACTTTTACCAGACGAGTCATCCGGTTTCTCAGCACTTGTTCTCTGGTATCAAGAATCCTGATGGGCTCTTCGCAATAAGACAGGTCAGATTCCAGTTCTAATTCCTCGTAAGTGAGTACATGCATTGGGTCAGGCATGTATTTCCTCAACAGTGATATGTGGAACACATCATGAACTTCGGAGAGACTTGGCGGCATTGCCAAACGGTAAGCTATAACCCCAATTCGTTCTAGAATTTCAAAAGGTCCGATGTACCTGGGACTCAATTTACCCTTCTTACCGAAACATATAATTCCCTTCCATGGATATACCTTCAAGAAAACATGATCTCCTACTTGAAATTCCAAATCCTTCCTTTGGTTATCGACATAGCTCTTCTACCTACTTTGAGCTGCTTTGATGTGATTTTGGATTACCTTCACCTTTTCCATCGTTTCCTCCACCAGTTCTGGACCTACAAGTTTTCTTTCACCAACATCATCCCAACAGGTTGGTGTGCGAAATCTCTTTCCGTATAACGCTTCATATGGTGCCATCTAAATACTCGAATGAAAGCTATTGTTGTAGGAAAATTCTACCAGAGGTAAATATTTATCCCACATACCTTGAAAGTCAAGTGAGCAGGATCTCAACATGTCTTCTAAGGTTTGAATAGTCTGTTCTGATTGTCCATCTGTTTGAGGGTGGTAGGCAGTGCTCAAATGAAGTTCAGTATCCAAGGACTTCTGAAGACTCTTCCAGAATCTTGAAGTAAAATGGGGATCACGATCAGAAACAATCGATAGGGGTACTCCATGAAGTCTCACAACTTCATTAATATAGAGTCTTGATATCCGTTCAAGTGGTAAATCTTCCCTTATAGAAAGAAAATGTGCTGACTTGGTAAGACGATCAAAAATGACCCATATTGCATCGTTCCTTCTAGGAGTCTTTGGTAGCCCCATGATGAAGTCCATCGTAATATTATCCCATTTCCACTCAGGTATAGGAAGAGGTTGCAATACTCCACCAGGCTGTTGCCTTCCAGCTTTCACTTGTTAACAAACCACACATCTTGACACAAAATCAGAAATCTCCCTCTTCATGTTGTCCCACAAAAAATGTTCTTTCAAATCTCTATACATTTTGGTGCTCCCAGGGTGTATAGAGAAACTGGAACTATGAGCATCACCTAGCAATTCCCTTTTTAGATCAGGTATATCGGGAACACAAAGCCTCTTCCCAAATTTCAAAATTCCATCTTCATACACAAATTCTCTCAATATCCCATCATTCACAGCTTTAATCTTCTTTTTAAATTCTTCATCATCAGTCTGAGAACTCTTAATCCTTTTTAGTAAAGATGGTTTTGCAACCATTTGATAAAGCATTAATGTTTCACCTTCCATGGTTATTCCCATGTCCATCTTCACTAGATCCATGAAAATTGGATCCCTTTCAATTTTAATATTGTTCAAAACTCCATGATCTTTTCTACTCAAAGCATCTTCCACCTTGTTTTCCTTCCCCGGGTGGTAGTGTATCGTGTAATCATAATCCTTGAGTAATTCAAGACATCTCCTTTGCCTCATGTTGAGTTATTTTTTGTGAGAAAATATACTCCAAACTCTTGTGATCAGTATAAATCTCACATTTTTCACCATAGAGGTAGTGCCTCCATATCTTCAAAGCAAAGATCACAGCTGCTAACTAGAGATCATGAGTAGGATAGTTTTGCTCATGAATTTTTAACTGTCGTGATGCATAGTCAATAACCCTATCATTCTGCATAAGGACACAACCAAGTCCTTGATGCATCACTATAAATAAAGAACCCATCATTCCCTGGTGGTAGAGTCAATATAGGAGCATTGACTAATCTTCTCTTCAATTCTTTGAAACATTCTTCACACTATTTTTTCCAAACAAATTTAACCCCTTTACATGTGAGATTTGTTAATGGGTTAGCCAACTAGGAAAAATTCTGGACGAAACTTTGATAATAACCGGCTAAACCAATAAAATCACGTACCTCAGTTATACTCGTAGGTGCTGGCCATTCTTGGATTGCCTTAGTCTTAGAAGGATCAACAGAGATTCCATCTTTGGAGATAATATGGACAAGAAAAGAAATCTCCTGAAGCCAGAATTCACACTTGCTAAACTTCCCATATAATTCATGTCTTCTCAGAGTCTTCAGGATAATGCGCAAATGATTTTCATGATCTTCGTAGCTTTTGGAGTATACCAAGATATCATCAATAAATACCACCACAAATTCATCTATATATTCCTTGAAAAATCTATTCATTAGATCCATGAATACAGAGGGTGCATTAGTCAACCCAAAAGGCATTACTGTAAACTCGTAATTCCCATACCTGGTTCGAAATGCTATCTTTGGAATGTCTTCCTTCTTCACACACAACTGATGGTATCCAGACCGAAGGTCAATCTTTGAAAAGTATTGAGCTCCATGCAGTTGGTCAAATAAATCATCAATGCGAGGTAGGAGATACTTGTTCTTTATTGTTATAGCATTGATTTCCCTGTAGTCGATACATAACCTCATAGATCCATCTTTCTTCTTAACAAAAAGGACAGGGGCTCCCCATAGAGAAACACTAGGTCGAATAAATCCCTTATTACTCAATTCCTATAGTTGTTTCTTTAGTTCGACTAATTCCACATTGGACATTCTATAAGGGGTCTTCGATATAGGCCTTGATCCAGGAATTAAATCAATGGAAAACTTAACTTCTCGTTCTGGAGGATGTCCAGGTAAATCTTCTGGAAACACATCTACATATTCTTTCACAATAGGTACATCCTCAATTTGAACATTCCTTTTCTCACCCATAGTCATTTCATTCTCTTCCTCCCCAATAATTTAATTTAGTTGAGCTACTGGCGGTGGATCTAGATAAGAATTAGGTGGTGATGATTCCGCCCTAAAGATAAGGTGTTCCTTATCATCATCATCAAAAATATTAACCTCCTTATTCTTACAATAAATTTTTGCATCATGGTCTGAAATCAAATCCATACCGAGGATTATATCAAACTCAACCATAGGTATGACGATGAGATCAGTGGATAAAGAACATTTATGTGCTCTAATGGGGACTGATTCACAAAACTTTGTTGTAATGATACTTCCCTTAGGAGTTTTAACTGACAACTCCTTTGTTAAATCAAATTGGAAATATCTAATTTTCTTAGAAAACTGGGAAAATATGAAACAATGCGATGATCCAGAATCAAATAATGCATTTTCTAAACTTGAGTAAACCATTAAATTACCTACCACCACGTCTTTCAGAGCTTCTACCTCAGCAGTAGTGATAGCATAAGCTTGACCTTGATCCCTTGGCCTTTTCTGAGGTAAGTTCCTCTGATGATTAGGACATTCATTTTCATAATGTCCCATCTCCCTTCAATTGTATCATTGGACATTGATAGCTTCCTTCTTCCCCTTTCAATCATGAGCTTGGTGGTCTTTTTCACCACACTTGTAACAGACTCCCATTCCTTTTAAGCAAGTACTGGGGTGTTTCTTCCCACATTTACCACAGGATGGATATTCAACCTTTCCCTTCTTCCCCTTATTTCCATTCCCAGATTGATCATCAGATCTCTTCTTCTCTTGCTTTGCTTTAAAGTCATAAGACTTAGAGAATTCCTTTTCTGTCTTGATAGCACATGAGACAATGTCTTTATACGATGAGAAGGATTGTGAGAATAATGCTCGACGGAGAAATAGTTTTAAACCATCAAAGAAACGATCAATATTACTTCTTGGGTTACGTATATAATCTCCAGCATACCTTTCTAACCTTGTAAAGTTAGCCTCATACTTTTTGACATTCTCATCTTCCATTTGTCTCAGACTCAGAAATTGCCTTTCCATATCTGCTCGATGGTCACGAGGAAAGTATTTTTCTAAAAACAGATCTTTGAACTCCCTCCATTCCATATTTGATACTTCATCATCTTCCTTCGTGTTTTGAATCAATGACCACCATTGATTAGAATCTCCAGTGAGGCGATAAACTACCATGACAACTTTTTCCCTTTCACTACTCCCCAAAGCCTGAAATATTTTCTCTAGGGAACTTATCCATTGATCAGCTACTAATGGATTTTTACTCCCATTGAATGTTGGTGGCTACTTCCTCATGAAGCGATCTAACATTGATCCTCTGCGCTGTGGATCAGGGTGCTCCATACGGGTAAGGTTATTATTCATAACCTGAGTAAGTTGTCCCAGTATGGTGATAAGCTGATCAGCACCAGTTGTATCACAAGCTCCAATATAATTATCTTAATCAGGCGGGCAATCACTACATGGAGTGCGTGCATTGATACAGTTTCCATTTCTTCCACTAGGCACCATTTCTAAACAATGGCATAAACTAGATCAGTTTATGAATCAAAATACATAATTCCATAATTATAAAACACTTAACATAAATTGAACTATTTATGGATATAATCCATAATCATAAAAATGTTTTCTTTGAGAAAGTATATACTCATAAACCCTTCATAATGATTTTTAATGAAAATGAGAGTTATCCTAAGCATATCCCCTGGGAGTGTCATAACCAAGAGTGCAGCAAGGCCCGTTGTCGTGCACCAGTTCCCATTTGAGTCTAGATCAAAGCAGTGTTTTTGAGTTTTACCCCTAGGTACATATGTGCCAAAGCCGCCTCTACCTTCTCGTATCCAAACAGGGATGTATTGATTGGAAAACTCACAAAATCTCTACAATACCAAATTCTAGGAAGTTCTTCTATACTAATCCTCAAAGTCCATCTTAGGTCTATGTGATCTAATCAGAGTTTATCTAAATCTAGCTTCCATGGTTTGTACTAAACTTCCTCTGATACTAACTATAACACCCCAACCCCAGTTACCCAGAGTCGGTACATTATTACATATCATTGGCATGATCACAAGAAAGATCAAGTCTCGAAAGACCGATTAGTTTAGTAGCATTGGAATAACTAGATACATTTATAAAGTTTACATTACATCATAAAGTGAAAACTACTACAAAAACATCTTGTCTTCATATCCCCTCATATTATCCCTGTAGGTCATTCATAAATTACTTCTTCACATCTTGGGAAAAATAAAACATTGAAAGGGGTGAGCTCAGATGCTCAGTAAGGATAACAATATAGCGGAAACATTCATAAATAAACATAAACATTTAAGGTAATGTATAGCTAAAACAAAAGCCTTTTAAACATGAACTTAATCATAATATGGAAAAGATAAAAAGAAATAATTCCATTTACTTATTCACATGAATATTCTACTAGTTGAAAAATCTCATGCAATATCAATAACCACTTTCATAATGATGGAATGCATAATGCCAGACTATCATCACCATGTAGCCAAGGCCTCATGCCAAGACTACAAATAAGATTTTTTCAAGGCCTCATGCCAAGACAATAGTTTGTCTCATGATACCTACCAATGCATCGGGGAGCTATAGCGGGCTTCACCCGTCACTTATTAAGTCCAATGCATTCCTCATATGAACAAGTTTAAACATAACATAAACATTCGTATTAAAACTAGCATACGAATTGTCAATACTTTCTCCATAAACCATGAATGGTATAAAAATAACACATCCACAGTCAAACATATCAAAAAAACTGCAATACAATATGGAAGTTTTGTTTCATAATAAATCAACTTCAAATAAGCTTAAAATCCATCAAAGGATGTTGACATAGATGAAATCAAAACCATTTGAGAGAAATTTCACTTTTTTTGAAATAATTTAAAAGTTACATAATCATAAAATAAGACATTTAATTTGAAAATATTCTTATAACCTTGTAAGGGAAGCTTAAACGATTTTATAATGGCGGAAAATATCTGCACCCGCTGTATAAGTTAAAAAAGACATTCTTACCTTAATTCTGTCGAAAAGGTTAAAAAGGACCTTGTTTGGAAAACAAAAGAAAGATTCCTTTATAAACTTCTTATAAAAAGTCAACAATGGTATAAATTACTTTATCACATAGTTTTTAAAATAGTAAGAATTATTTGAAATATATTTTTAAGAAACATGGATAGGGATGATAAAAAGGTCCCAATAGATAATTACGTATAAACAACCTCGAATAATGAATAAATTGTAAAATAAACCCTTACCTTGTACTTTTCCTTAGTCGATGGCAAGTTAAACTCATGTATAATAGTTAAAACATTGTTATTAAATTATACAAGAACCATATACATAATTATGATATCATATATGATCGTTTAACATTTATTTGTTAATAATATCTTAGTATTATCATTGTTTCAGGTGTTAACTTACTCGTTTTCTTTTATATGTTTTGTTACATAAGTCGTGTTTGTTATGGATAGGTTGTACCTTATTCATATACAGAATGATATAAAGTTCTTAAAAATTACTTTTAATCATCAAATGAGAATTAGTCTTGAATGGATACGATGGCGAATGAATCCCAACGCGTTCGTGGAGACGGTAGTCCGTACGTACACACGAGTGACAATATCATTATTTTGATATTAAAATAATATATAATTGGATGGTATGTCATATATAAAGAATCGTTATCATGTTATATTTATTATTTACATGAATTAAACATCATTATTATACCCATCCAAATAAAAATATATTGAATAACAATTACACCACGACGTGGAGACGGTAAGCCATACGTACGCACGTATGGTGACATGTCATTCAAAGGATGGATAGAATATTGAATATGGTTGTACCATATTTATAATAATATCATATTATATAGGAGATACTGGATTTATTATTTTAGAATGGTAATAACAAATAAAGAATAAGTTGAAGAATAAATGAACTTGAAAAAGGGTGGTGAAAACATTACCTCTTCTTCGGGTTCTTCCTTTTGATTTGATCAAAAAGGCCCCTTAGGTTGGATTTCTGATCAAACTAAGGCCTCTAGGTTGTATTTAGGGAAGTTTAGAGAGTATTAGGGCAGGGTTTGGCGGAGCCAAATGGATTTGAAGGTGTGAATTAATGAGAAGGGGGAGTTCCCTTTTATAAGAGGGGTGAAGGGCTCCTTTGGAAAAGCTAGAAATATTATTTTATAATAAATCCATATTCAGATTATAATGGATCCAAAGTGGATTATTAAAAGGTTAAGGTGTTTATGGGTCGAAAAACACTCAACCAATAGAATTTAGATAGGTTTGGGTCATTATATTAACCTTATGTTTTAGATTTAACTCTTAGTTAATTAGTTTGACACTTACCACGTCACTTTGTATTTTTATATTCTATAGTTAATAAACTTACTATATACCTCCAAGGGACCCCCAAGTGGTCCATTAATGATAAAAATATCATGATATATGTCTCTTGGCCGAAACTTATATTTTTAGGAATTTAATATCAATTAATAATATAATATTTGTTTTAAAAACTCTTTTATGTCAATTTTGACACTATTGGGTATTTTGTTTTTGATAATTTCATAAAAACATTATTACTTCGAAACAAATTTATATAACCAATCCTAATATGTAATATTAACCTATAAAATTAGTGTAATTAATAAAAAGTCTCAAATTTTATTTACTTTGATATTTATAATATCAATTATTTTAATATTTTTTAAATTAGGTAATTACTGCATCACCATTGTGTCATAAATAAATTAAATTATTTAATGTCTAAAAATTATAAATAAAATACCATTATGTAGGAAATATTTTTATATTTCTAATGAATATTTACAATAGAATTTATCTTATGTATAACCCTATGTTAAAAATGTTTTAGTAAATAAACTTTTATTTTAACTCTTCTAACTCTTCTTTGAATTAAATAATAATAAATGTCCTAATCTAATCCAAGTGGACCTAAATGATAATATTTTATTCCTAAGGTTGTTTTTGATCGAGATGCACTTGTAAAATAGAATTAGTACATGTGTTATGGTAATATTAATATCATTTTTACCCTTAATTACCTTATTTACTTTTAACCGTGGTAAATAAAAGTAAAAAGTTACTATTCACCAAAAATTATTTTCATCTCATTGAACCACATTTTACTCCTTGATATTAACCGTGTCTCTCGGATTTTTTGAAATTCCACTCATAGAAGCGGTAAAATTAAGTTTTATGTGAATTTCCAAATTCTCCTAGGAGGTGGGTAAAAGACGATGAAAAGTTCAATAAAATTTTTATATATCTAAAATTATTCTAAACTAACTCCAATGAATTACATTGAACTTATTTAGGTATTATGTATCTATTTTGGCCTTAATTAAATTTAAATAAAATAATTAATTATTTAAATAAAAATTTGGTTTTAAACTATAATTCAGTGTTTTTTCATTATTCATCAAAAATTGAAAGTTTTCAGAAAAACACCAAAATTTCACCCTAGGATAATTTCGATATTACGAATCAAAAAATTAATTCCATTTTGAAAGATAAAATTTATAAAATTTTAAAAAGTGGGTATTACTATTCATAACGGCTAGTTTGATTGGTTGTGGTGTGTGTGTTAGAACTCGAAGTTGCGTACAACACATGCTAATGTATTATTGAAAGGGAAGCGTACCATGGAAGCCTGAGGTGTTATGGGGTGACCTTTATAGAAGGGGTTGAATGCAGCGGAAAGACCCAAGCCCAACTGGATTTTGGAGGGGATATAAATCTTGAGTAACCAATCAATCTCAATCAAATGGACTTTACACCTATGGAGGGAATACCTTTAGATATTTATACTCCACCTGATCATGCTGACTCGATAGAATTCATAATCACTGGGGAGGCTGATGTCCCATCCCTTGAAAATTTAGAGGGGGACATTATACAATTTTTTCCAATTTTGAGAGAAGTTGTGTTTTCTACCCCTAGGATCTCGAGACTAGTACCCTTCTTTAAACGAACTATCCCTACAAGCCTGATATCAACAATAAACCTTTTTAGGGATGCCTAGGGGATTAATATTTCGGTCGGGTATGGTCTTAGTCCATCAGTGTTTCTGACCGACCATGGGACTCAACTGATTATTGAAGATGTGGAACCACCTATTTTAGGCATCAATATTGCTGCAGGGGGTGGGAGGTACTAAATCTGTCTCCTCCCTATTCTCAGAATTGAAACCAAAAGCATTATTAATAGCGGTAGATTCCCCCACTCTATCCTCCGTTGAAACTACCAGAGACGAGGCTACTACAGGGTCGAGTCATGTTGTAGCCACTGAATCGAGTCCCTCTCTTGTGAAGTTGATCCCTAACTATATTTCGTCATTAGGGAGTGACTCCAAGAATAATCAATAAGTCATGGTCGATCTTTTTCTCATCCTTCAAAGGCATGGAGGAACATTTGGAGATTAATTTCTCAGACCCCATTGGCTGAGATACCAGAGAATTTTCCAAAATTACACTGCCAATTTGTGGTCCTGGGTTTTTGTGGATTTAAATATCATGGAATCCATGATATAGTGAGGTAGGTGGTTGTTTCTTGAGAATCAACTGGTATGATTGAGTCTCAACTTTTTACGATATATTTTAAGACTCATCTCACTACTATGCAACAAATTATCATTGACAAAGTTTCCAATCAAGCTGGAGCGGTTGCGAGTTTTAAAAATGAACTCATGAAGAAAGAGTCCTTGGTGGAACAACTCGACCAAGAAGTTGAGCAATAGATCTAAAAACTGGAGGAGCTTAAATAGGAGTGGACCCGGGCTGCGGTCACCGTTGAGGAGGGGCGATAGAAAATGAAATAAGGATAATGGATTGGACTCAAAGCTATGAGGGATGTTGAGGTACTTCAAGAAATAACGGAGGCAGAGACTGAAAATTTATTAAATCTTCTCCAAGAAATTGAGGAGTCACATTAATTGTTGATGAAACTTTGTGACTCTACTGAACACATCATGTAATGATCATGTCCCACTTGTGAAGAGAGGCTCCAAGCTATGGATGGCCACCATATTTTTTTATGAAATAGGATGGAACTGATTTGACTTCAAATTATTCTTCTTTTCCTTTTACTTTCATGTTAATTGATCATAATCAATCATATAAACATTATTTCTATGAGGTTTTAATTTTAAACAGTGATTTGAAAGCTGTGAAATTGAAATAATCGAATCAGGCTCTAATTTTTTCCTAATTCGAATGACTCAATGAGCATAGTTTGAATTTTTCTGAGGTTTTATGTAATACATCATGAGCTTTTGTGTATTTTTTCATTGTTACCCTAATTTTTTCCAAAACCTTATTGATACAGCCTTAGTGGGTATAGATTTACTTTTTATTAGACCACCCTTTGTGGGTTTCCTACCTAAAAATATTTACGTCACTTTTGATATCTCAACATTTTTTTAGATAGCTGATACTCAACTTTTATCCATGGGTTCCATTTGTGGGTTTTCACTATGGATAGTATTGCATCTATTTCCCTGGAAATTTATAGTCCTGCCAATCAGACTTATTACTGATGTTTTAGGTTGATCATCTTTGACCAAACTTGTCTGGGTAAGGGCCCCAATTTGGGATTCATTAACTGGGAATGTCCTAATAAATTTCAGACATGAATGAGGTATTTCTCTTAACCTTGAATTTGTGATTTTTGGACAAGTATGAGGCCCGAGATCCATTTTAGGCGTACAGAGGTAGGAGAGTACTCTCCTAAGGAAGAATTTTCCTTTGATCGGAAATCGTTTTGTAGGCATGATATGCCGAGCCACTGGGGCATGATGTGTATAGTCAAACAAAGGTGTCCATAGGACACAAGACTTCCATCTCTGATGGCCTGGGATGATTTACAACACTTTGAATTTGTTTTGGGGTTGGGGTCTATAATGGGTGTCCTATTTGAGGGATGATGTCTGAAAGTATTAGGGACATTCATATCGGCTTTGCATGAGCAACAACTCCCACACGATTCTTACTTGCGTAATGGAGAGATGGTGAGTGTCCAGTTCAATTTGAAATCTTTTTCATGTCAGGGCATTTGAAAATGGGAGGATATGTAAACCATTATCTAGAGGGTTTTCCAAATCCGAGGGGTGAGACAAAATATGAATGTCATATGAGCTTATGGAAACTATAAAGGACTCTCCTGAGGATGAATTTGGCTTTGATTGATGGTCATTTTGTAGGTGACATATGCAGAGCCACCAAGGTATGATGTGCATAATAAAAAAAAGGTGTCTATAGGACACTGTCCTTCCATCTCCGATGGCCATGAAGAGTTATGGTGATTGAGACCTTTCTGGACACAACATATGACCTCTTAAGAAGGGATGAGTCTATGCATGAAAAGGGAAATTTATTTGGCTGAACTTCTCTAGGAAATATAGAATTAATTGGGGGAATTTTTCTTTCATATGATAATAAACTTCACACATATAGATGATGTATCTTTATTTTACAGAATCCTCAAGAGATATAAGAGGTGAATTAGGCTATAATGTTACGATATATCCAATGCGTGGGTCAAGAAGGATAATTTAAACCATGAGTCTGAGGGTTATCAAATTTGGAGGGATGTAATAAGGCTTGGAATCCATTGGGCATACTGATATAGGAGAGGAATCTCCTGAGGATGAATTTTCCTTTGATCTATGACCATCTTGTAGGCATCATATGCAGAGCCACTAAGGCATGATGTGCATAGTCAAAAAAAGGTGTTTGTGGGACACTAGACTTTCATCTCTGATGGACATGGAAGATTAGGGGGATTCAAGATCACTCAAAGTATAGAGTTTGAGGTATTTCAAGAGTGTATAACGATACATTAGAAACATTCGGCCTGTGGTTCACTCATGGGATCAGGTATCCCCTATGTAGACCTGACTCATACACAGGGTGAGGCATTCATCTCATATTTGGAGTACCCTGTAGTTTAACGTTGTATGGATAGGACACAGTGTTCTATATGAGGAGGGGAATTGTGACATGCCTTTTAGGGTCATGTAGCTTGGACAAAAATCCTAGAATGATTTTCCATAATGTCATGGTGGATCTCTCACTGAGATCCCTAAGCTCACGCGAGCTATGATCGGTGTGAGAAACAAGGGATTATGAGGATTCCATATCATCAGTTAAGAATATAAAAATCAACAACATGGATCACTTTAGGCTTAAACCAATGCTATGCAATTTAACATCATGCAACAAGGATAGTTTTGGACTTGCAGTTTAGAGTCGTACGATGATGAAATTATGTTGTGTAGTTTAGAGTCATGAAGTGAGGACATTATACTTTATAGTTTAGAGTCATGTAGAAAGGATATTATGTTGAGCAGTTTAGAGTCATGAAGTGATGAAATTATGTGGTGCAGTTTAGAGTCATGCAGCAAGGACATTCTTCTATGCAGTTTAGAGTCATGCAATAAGGAAATTATGTTGTCATAAAGACCATAAACATCTTTGAGTTAATTGTGGTCAGGATATTCTGGTATTCCTTATACATGAGTGATGATAAAAGGTATAAACCATAGTCCCAAGGGGGTAACTTGGATCATGAGTAAGGACATGGGGCTTGGAATCCATTGGGCATACCGAGGTAGGAGAGGAATCTACTGAAGATGAATTTTCCTTTGGTTGACGTCCATTTTGTAGGCATCATATGCAGAGCCACTGAGGCATGATGTGCATAGTCAACTAAAGGTGTCCATAGGACACTGGCCTTCCAACTCAGATGGCCATGAATGTTTATTGGTATCCAATATTTCCAAGTATAGAGTTTGACAAATGGGAAAGATGTGTCTGGGAATGTAAGAAATACCCAGACTGTGATCAGCCGTGAACTATAGAATCATCCACCTAGATCTGACTCCTTTGTATGGGGGGAAGCATGATCTTTTGAATCCTTATGAGTAGGGAGGCATGTACGAGATCTCGTAACATTGAGAATCGGGCCACACATGACTCTTGAGGAATCTCACAGTTTATTATCATGTGGTTAGGACCTCTCATGGATTCCCCATTACAAGTTTGACCTCCGCAAGAGGGAACGACCATTTTTTATATTGGTGGATAGGTCGAGATGCCAAATCTGGGAATCACTACATATCCTTCAAGGGCAGGAATCAATCCACACATAGTTCTGAATGTTCTGTTCAAATTTTTGGTCCACTTTTAGGGACATGAGATGGATTTTTTTATTGGTGGCTGGTCCGGGATGGTGAATCTAGGCGTCACTACATATCCTACCAGGGCAGGAATCAAGACATACATAGTTATAAATGTTCCCTATACTGATCTAGCTCAGACATAGAAGTATGGTAATTTTGGTTTCATCTACTACGAGTACCAAGTATACCATATTCCTTTTTAGTTTTTTTATGTAAGGCAACCCTTACCACTGATCCTAAGCTCACATGAGTTATAATCTATGTGAGAAACAAGGAATGACAAGGGTTTCCCTCATAAATATGGGGAGATAGAGGATATGATAGAGGTATTTTTTATGGTGAGGGATGAGCCAAGATCAAGGTCTGAGGCATTGATATGTACCCCACTGATGAATGAGAATCAAGTTGTACATAGTTCTTTGGGGACCATGTAGTTTACCATCGTGCAATTAGGATGATTTATGCTACGCGGTTTAACGTCTTGCAGCTAGGATGCTATTTTTTGTGGTTTAGATTTATTCAGCTAGGAAATTAGCATCCCAGTTTAATTTTGTGTTGCTGAGATGAGTTATATACAGTTTAACATCATGTGGATAGAACTATAACTCATAGTTTAGGGTTGTAGAGTTTGGACCAAAAATGGGCTTTGCCGTTACGTAAAGTACTTATTTAGAAACCTTTCATTAGTGGGATCTTTGATAAGATGTCCATCTATTGATATCAAGGAATATGATCCAATGGAATAGACCCTATGTATGACATATAGTCTCTCAAGGAATAAGTTAGGCCATTCCATCTGGAAATGAAGTTTGAAACTCTCTCATTCTCTCGCTGCTTATAGTTCATGAGATCATTGACCGTTTTCTTAGGCAATGTCGAACTGAACTTGAAGAGAAACTATCGTTGAAGGTCCTACCAGCCTATAATCGAGTTAGCTGGAAAGCTAGTATACTATACGAAGACTAAACCCTGGAGGGTTCACATGAATCATCTATGTTTTACTGCTTCTTGCTACTCTAGAGTGCCCATCATGGGATCACGGTAAGAGGCATAGTGTATCAGATACTATTATGTGTCTCTCAATCCATTGAACACTGGAAATATAGGGTTTCCAATGTTTGGAGATGGTGGAACGTTTCTCACCCAATCAGGGTAGGGTTTCCACTCTAGTGGTATCAGAGCGCACCACCCCTCCATGGATTTTAGTCGAGTTGTTAGTTTCTCAACGATATTCAATATCCCTTGATGCATATCCTACTGGACTTGATCTTGGGCAGGTGCAACAGGGGCCAATGATGGATGTGCTGGTGCTGCTAGAATTTGGTGCGGGTACCCATCCTGGGGTATCCTTTGTGGGTTTTCTTGAATATACTCTGGCTACCTTCCCAATGGAGGGAAGTTCTGATGTCCTTCTAGGGAAATATTTAAGTTAGTTTACGATCCCGATTACAGTTTGGACGGGCCTCTGAGCTTGAATTCATTCACCAGGATGAGTGCATGTGGAAAGGGAACCTCTTCTATGAACACCTATTGACACTTTGTAAGGGGAACACATCCAGCAAGATAGCTCCCTTGAGGTAGCTCAGTATTAATTTACCTAAGCTCTTTCATTTCTTCCTTCTTCTTAGAAAATCATTCCCCAAGGGTTAGTGACATAATCTCAGGGGGAGTAGGAGGTGGGTCATAGACAATCTGGGATTTATTCTTCTCCTTATTGGGGTTTCATGAGGGAGGTAATGACAAACTAACTGAGGGGGTGCCCAAATTTTGGATTGCTCTTTGGTTCCATCTATACACACCATTAGGCTCAGTGTGAGATGCCTCTGGGAGAGAACTATATTCTCTTTCATCCTATCCATCTGTATCATTTTTTATGAGATCCATATAGTTTAAAGTTACCACATTCACTGATGCATGCCGAATTGGGGGTGGTGTACCCGGTGCCAAAGGGTAGGAAATCTTTTTGCATCCTTTATTGTACTTTTCCTTCCATTTTACGGTATTATTCGATATTCTTAGAGAATATTAACCCGAAGGGAGACCTAATATGACCTCATAATTTTCATTCATCTTGGAGGGTATGAACCACGAGACTGGGGTGGAACGGGTGACTTATCTACTCATCGTTCTTCCCATACGGGAGAAGAAAGACATCTGTTGTGTGGGAGCTTGAGGTAAAAATTACCCTAGACCTGTGGGATGGGGTTGTTCCCATTCTTCCATTGATGCTCTAAAACCTTTATTTGTTGATATTATGGGGGAATTTTGAGTTAAAAATGCCCCCATCCCTACGGGCTAGGGATGTTCACATATTACAACACTAGATGTCGCTATGCATGGGCATGATCCGAGTATAGAATTAGACCCACACAAGATTTATGGGATTTTTAAGACATGAGTACTACTTTCTGGTTGAATTCCTTTAGGCAGGAAGCCTGCTGCATGTTCTCAGTTTCTTGGATCAAAATCTTTTTATGGATTGATCTCTTCAGGCCTGACACTTTTGATACTTACTCAGGGCCGATTTTCATTTAGTATTCCATATTTCCTGAGCAGTAATTCCATTTGATTGCTTCTGTTGGGTAATGAAATTGCAAGGTTCCATTTCTAATGAGGTCGACTGGATGAGATGTGGGGTGAAGTGTAGAGCTCCACGTTCTCCCCATCCCCGAATATGAACTCCAGTCAGGGCGTCGCTAATGAGGCAACACAACTTGTGAAGTGAATGGAGGCAATCCAGTTCAAGGTTTTTCTTTCTTCTCTCTAATCATGGATGTCATGAAGACATGAGGGATTCTATGTCGATTAGATGAAAAATATCCCCAAATATGTTGACATGGTCTACATACCCTTCATAGGGAAAGAACTTTTCTTTTATCTGGAAAATATTCATCCACATATTGAGGTGAATGTCATGCATACATTACTCATACAAATCTCTTGGTATGTCAAAGTGAGAAGTGGTTGTAGGCCAATACATCACTGGTACATTATCCTTAGCTAGTTTCATTCTCATGACCAACATGTCTTGTTGTTGTTATTCTGGCGACTCCTCTACTTGATATGCCAAGCTTGACTGCATATTAATAATTTTATTCCAAGAAGCCGAGCTGGTGGGAGCCTCATTGATATGTGAACGACGTGGGGGTGACCTAGAAGATGAGTGTGGCCCTAGAACATCCTCTAGTTGAGAAAGGATATCTCTCATCATATACAAAGTATCTGATATGTATGACTCCATCTTTCAGAGTGCCTCAACATAGGAGGGGTTTCTTACATTTATTTTGGAAAGGGGAGGGCCTTCTTTCCAGTATGAATTTTGATTGCAGGGAGGACCTTTGAAATTGGTTCTACAAAGGAAAGGGTTACCATTTCAACTTAATGCCCGGTTATGGGGAGTTTTTCTATGGCGTATACCCTGGGGAGGACCCTCAAGGTGGGCTACAGTGAGGGGAATACCTTATTTTTTCTTAATGTCAATGAGGGGAGGACCTTCTCAATGACTTATATGATGGAGAGGACTACTATCAGGGATTGATATCTGAATTTAGGGAGAATTTATGTAGTGTATATCCTGGGGAGGGACTTTATGATGTAATGCAATGAGGGAAGGACCATCCCATTGCTTGATGTCACTATGGGGAGGGGATTCACAGCAACTTCCATTGCGGGGATGGCATTCACAATGATTGTCATCATAGTGAGGACTACCATCATGACTCAATGTCCGAATATAGGGAGAAGAATATCTATAGAGTATACCTTAGAGAGGACCATCAGGGTGTATGACAACAAGGGGAGGAACTTCTTGCTATCTGATCTTTAGGTCAAGGGGTGGGTTACCCTGACACGCATTAGGAGATATGCTCTCGTGATTGATCATTCCTGGTCCACAGAGTAAGCCCCCGTGGGTGCTCTGGGGAGGACCTTCATAGCTGCTGGTAGCAACATTGTAGGGAGGGACTTCTCAACCACTACTAACACATCCATAATTTAGTAATGGACTAACAGGGTCTTGATAATTTATTAATATATTTTCAAGGGCATCAAGAACCCCATCTTCCAACAGAGCATGATCATATATGTACTCTTCATTTTCCAGTTTCCTTTGGTGTATTTTATATTTTAGCTCTATATTATGGGTAATCGGGGCTGCCTACTATTGGTAACGACATTTGTATATGGGTCCCTATCCTGTTGGGTCCCGTGATGTGACCGGGATACGTCGACGAGCATCTTTAGTTTTGGCAGGGATATATGCCTACCCTAGAGTGGCCACCACATTGGGCCGACGTCCCTTAGTTGGAATGAGCATTTATTTCCAAACTAATTGTCCATGTATCACAGGATATTTCCATCGACCCTTTGAGACTAGAGGAGGGATGCATAACTACTCCGGAGTGACTAAACCATTTTGTGAGTAAGTCATTCCACACGAGGAAACTAGGTTGTGGGCCTGTTTTTTAACCTTTTTCACTGATGCAATGATATCTTTCCATATTTGGAGGATATGGTCTGGAATCGACGTCTGATCTTATATCATTTCCAGGATGTACTGAGATACATCTTTGGATGGAACGGGTATCAAGGACCATTCTGATGTCGAAGCAAGAGTTTTTTCCTCCTTTGGTCCTCTATAGGTTGCCAATACATACTAAAATTTCTCTTGTGTCAGGACAGAGGAATGAGACTACCACCAGTTTTATTCTCTGTTTGCCACTATATTTGATTGGTGGGCTTTATATTCATGATCATGGATTTTCATCTGCTTTCTTGCTGCTCTATTTGTCTCACAAGTTTGTATGCATCCATAGGAATTTGACTCTGCTCATATTTTCTTGCTACCCTATTTGGTTGAAGGTCTTTGTATGCATCCATAGGAATTTGACTCTACTCATATTTTCTTACTGCCCTATTTGGATGAAGAGCTTGATATGTATCATCAGGTATTTGTGCCTGCATATAGCTACTTTCCACCCTATTTGTATGGAGGTATTGATGTGCATCAGCATGTATCTGTGCCTATGTGTAGCTGGCTGAAATCCTATTTGGATGATGGGCTTGATATGCATCAACATGTAATTGTGCCTCCATGTAACTAGCTATTATCCTATTAGGATGATGGGATTCTTATGCATCGATAGATATCTATATCTGCCTAAAATTTTCTGATCTGTCTATACGGTGGGACTGGTGAGCGCTAGAAGAAACGTGTACATGCTCGTATTGTGCCACCTTATTTATGTGGTGGGATTGAGTGGAAGGGACAGAGTTGTATGTCTGCCCATTGAATGTATTCATGTTTGTATGGTGGAGATGATCCTTAGGAACTATGGTGATAGAATATTCCTAATTATATATTTTTCTCCCTCGATGGGCAGCCTGAGGGCCCCGAGTTTTCTATAATTCAGCAGGTTCCCTTGGAATAAGGCCCCCTTCAGCATGAGGAGACTTGGTCGCCCGGTGTCGGTGGAGATTCTCTTTGGAAGAGGCCCATGAGTAGGACCCTTGTGCAGTTGAGATAAATTCATCAACATTCACTTCATCTGCCTCCCTAAGATAAGGGAGGTACTCATTGTCATGTTCTGGGGACAATCTCCCGAAATGGTTCTAGACGACCAACGGGGTTGCCTTGTGTTGGGGCGCCGGTCGTAGATGAGAAGGTGACTGGTGATCTTTTATAGATTAGATGGATTGTCTTGTAGCCTCCACCATGGGGAGAGTACCATTTCAGTGGTACTCTTTTATCAACATGATGGATACCCGGCGTTAAATATGCTGGGTTGGCGAGGGGGTCCTGCTCTTCATCGGGGCCCCGACCGCTTACTGGATCGCTGAGGCATGTGTCTTCATTGGTCATCAGGATGTCATTTGGATTGAATTTTGCTCTGGAGGAACCTAATATATATATATATGACATATACACACTACAAACCCCCATCAAAGTAGCATCTCTTGAACATATTCATATTTGACGATTCAGCTTGGCCTCCTTCCCCCTTTTTTATTGTGAGGTGAAGGGGCTTGAGTGGGGTAAGACCGCAACCTTATTTAAGAATCCAAATCAGGTTCACCATTTTTGTTTCGACCCGAGGTGATGTGGGTGTGAGGTTGGAGAAAATGTGAAATGGTCCAATGGGTGACAATCATTTGTCTGTTATTATAGAAACTTTCATGTTGCCATATTTGTTTCGACCCGATCCACATCATCATCCTTTAAGAGGTGATTTTATTAACCCCATGAGGACTAGTCAATTTATCCCTTCTGTATTGTGAAGGAGGTGCCATAGTCAAATGGTTCCAGTGGGCGATTGCATGGGGTCAAGTAGTTGTACAATTAGTCCTCTTAGGATATAACTTCCTCAGATGGTCTCCAATGGGTTTATTCGTGGAGCCAAAAAAACCCATTGGACCTGGTATCCATGATTCATGGACCTACTTTCCAAAGGTAGGTTCTCATTGGATGATGATTTGGCCAACGACACTTAAGGGCTCTATTGGTCGAGACGATGGGAGGTCGGGCTCATCACACCCTTTTTTGGGGGGATTGTTGCCTATTCTGAGACTCTATTATAGATTTAAGTCATGTTCATATGTTCGTGAATCCTTGGTTCATTCTCGAAGAGTGTGTCAATGGGCTAATCCTGGTTTGAGGGATTGTCATAGGCATACTTGGATTTGATTCTATAAAGGCAATACTGATTTAAGACAAGCAATAAGGTGCTCTGGTGTTTATCATCATCTAGGGGGCATGGAAGGTGACTTGATGTTGGGATCAAACCCATAATATGGGATTCCTACGTATCCTTAGGAGAGGAATCAAAGCCCACGTAGTTCAAGATTTGGTTTGTGGATTACACATGAGAGCTTCCCATTTGAGGGGATATAGTTGGGTGAACCCTTTTGGAAGGGAACCCTTTTAAGCTTGACCCTTCAATAAGGCATCCTACGTATCCTAGTTTGACCAGAAATCAGAGTTCTTGTAGTTCATATGTGTTTGGTTGTGTGGATGTTGTAATTGTTACAAATCTCTAATCCCACACGAGACATACTCAATGTGAGAAATAAGAGGATGTGAGAGATCCAACCAACCATAAACCCCCTCTCCTGCTGATGGGAGAGGGAAATCATAGGGTGGAAGAAGCTGGGGTGATGGTGGGAGAGGGCGCGTAGCGATGAACCTTTCAATTTGGGATGACATTGGAGGTCATGCGGCTCGAACCTTAGATTATTGGGGACTTACCTCAGTGGAAGTGACCCAGAATGTGTTCTGGGAAAGGGGAGGAGTGTCTCCTCTTGTCAAAAGGAGAAGCGAACATGATTCCTTCGATTGATCATCGTTCCTCATTGAATGGAAAAGAAAGTGATCACCCTTAATCTCTTGAACGGGGAGGTTCATGTCAACGTCCCAAGGTTGGAATCTAGGTTACCATGGGAATGTAGAATTAAAAACATCTTTAGAGTATGAACCATTTTGGGGAGAGCCTTCATGACTCCTCTTACCATGGGTTTTTAGACTCAAATGGGCGCACTGATGTGCATAATGATATGATCATATGAGTCAGATGGCTTTGTAGGAGGCTTTGGCCTAATGTCGGGGGACTGGTTCGTGGAGGGGCTATGGAGGACTACACAGTAATGGAGGGGATTGATTGGAGCCAGAGGGAAGAACACTTGAAGATGCCACATTCCACGTATTGTTTTCTCATGTGAGATGGGGGGAGCTCCGCATACCATAGTGGTATGTGAGTAGAGGTTCCATCTGCATACTGAAACAGCATGCAGGCTGTGGCATGGATCACTGCGCACTATAGTGGTATGCGGTCTGCCACACCACTTCAGGTTCCACCTGCATACTGATGTAGTACATGGTTCCAGGTTCAATCCCCATAGTGCTACACCATGAATAACACCATTTTGAAGGAGGGTCCTCGAACCTGTCGTTCGTAGGGAGTTAATCTATGAGGAATTATGGTTCACAATTACACCAATTAGGTCTGTGGTTTTCCCATTATTATTAAGTTCCTTTGTTTTATGGTTCGTGGCTGGTTATACCTATGGAAACGTGGTTCTCTATTTGGACTTCGTTGATGATTTGAGACTGAAGATGGAATCGTCTCTAAATTATTTCTTCCAACCTCTAGGGTCTCCTTTGTGCTTTGTTTGTCCATCCCTTATCAATTCCTTATGTGCTCCTTTTATAGAGCATTGGGTAAATCATATCTATGGGTATGCGTAAACATTTTCAGAATCCCATGAAGAGATATATTGATCTGTGAAAGACTCGGTCAACTGGGGTTTACAGAGGCTGTGGTTCTCGAGTCATGGTTCGTGGAACCGTTCTGACTTACTTCATCTGTGAATTGCTGAGTTCACGAGATGGTATGAGGATGGCCTTAACATGCTTGATTCTACTAGTGATGTGGTTCATGGTCTCTTGGGTTCACTGGCCATCGCTCTATGGGTCAGTGCCTCACGGCTCATTCTGCGTATTGGTTGTTTGCAGTTCATGCGATCCACGAACCCTTCCCAGTGATGGTATGAGGGTCACTTAAAAATCTTTGAAAAAATAAATTCCTTCAAGTTTCTTCCAAATTTTACAACTCAATTTGAGCCCACTGGCTTTACTAGACTTTTGGGAATGCTTGGTTCCTTCTGCAAAGTGATTGTGGGAATATTTTATTCCCTTTGTGAATTTTTAGGACCCTATATACACGCACACCAAAGTACATTTAACAACCCAATATTTTTCAATGGAATATACTTTATTATAAATATTTAATAATCACATGAAATCACAACATAATTAAATACTAAGTGCTATGTGACCCTTAAAACATAATTTTGTCACTTCTGTGATGTGAATTTCGAAAATCTGACATATACGATTGCAATCAGTGAGTTATTTGGAGTCCAATAAGAAAAGCTTAGTTTTTGGAAAATAGTAACCTACCCTTATGAATAGTGACATACCCTTATGAATAGTGATATACCCTAATGAATAGTAACTTTACCTATGATGGTATATAAATAATATTCAAGTGGAAGTACGATATATCTATGCTTTTGAATAAGTAAATAAATGTTTTAAAACTGTTCTTTTTAGAATAAATTATTATTTTAATTAAATATTAAATTAATCATATTTAGATAATTATTTTTGAAAAATGTAATTCATTTTTTGATTTTACACGTTGAAAAATGGTTAGGGTGGATTTTTGGTATTTTTCTAAAATACTCGAATTTTTGATGAATAGTGAAATACGGTAAAATACCGTATATAAATATTATTAGTTAAATACACTATTTATGTCATCAAAAGTTATGTAAGACCACTTGATTCGAACTCACATGAATTTATCACTATTCTTGGTCATGTAAGACTCACTATTCCTTGTCTTGTGGAGAAATAATAAATTAATGAATATAAAATTGAGAAATCCCCTATCCCCTCCACTCTAAACCCCCACCACTCCCTCTTCTTTTCACACCTCTAAAGCCTTGTGCCTTCTCCAAATTCTGTCCAAATATCCCCCCAACCTCCTATCCCACGTCCAAGAAGCCTTGGTCTCATAAAAATACCAAAACCTCTCCCTTAAGGAGGCTCTCAAGGAAGTTTGGTTCAAGAGGTAAATTCCACTTTTCAATTATTTGTCTTTCCTTTCTAGTTCATTTGTTTTATTTTTCTATTATTAACTTTCCTTATCTGAATGTTGTGATTAATCCAGTACCTTACATGTACTGGAATGTTTTCATGATATTGGAATAATTTATCATCATCATCTCTTCCTTTTACCTTCTTTTGTACCAGTAGTAAGAACACCGTCTGAGATGTGTCAATTTACCACATTCAAGGATGATGGGATTTTGATTTCTATTATCATTTTCAATTATGGTAATGAAACCATTATTTTTATGGTTTAAACATATTATTATATATTTAATATACCTTATGTATGGTTTTGTAATCCCTTTGTACAAATGGTATTAAGTTATAATGAAAAATGAGTTCATTGTAATCAAAACCCACAAATTAACCGAAACAGTTATCATTAAAGTTCGATGTAATAATTCATCCTCATGCCATCTAACAGAGTTATATAAATTACCAATAACAACTATTTATGATAATAAATAATATTAAAATTTAATTCTGAAGATTTACATCCATTCCACATGAACTCCATTACTTAAGAACAAGTGAACCGATTATGAAAATAAAGAAAATGAACACTCCGGAATGATGAAATTCTATATAATAACTTATCAATAAGGGAATAAATGAACTAAAAAGAATTATGATAAACTAAATACATGTATAATAGTTTCTGAAGTAGATTATTAATAATTATAATTTCATATTCCAAGAGCTTAAGTTCAAGAGCGGAACATGTTTGGATTTAAGGTAATGGTTTTTCCAACCGAACTTCTATTTTCATTCGGGTTACTTTTATTGTCTATTAACTCAATTAAAATATTGTGTATTATTATTTAATCCTAAAAAATTATGTTTTTCGGTTATATATATTTTTAACAACCAGAATATTTTCTTATTTTATGGATGGATACACGTTTTAAAATGAACTTTCGAAATTGTTTCCGAAATACAAGCCCGATCCAAGGGAATTTCTCTAATTCTTACCTCTTTTCAAGGGAACTCTATAATCTATTTTTGGAAACTGTTATCTTTATAAAATAAATAATTTTATTATGAAAATATTATCTTACTTCACTTATGGTTTTATGCAAATATTTTTCCAAAAGAACTCTTCTTTTCCAAGTAAAAGAGTATTTATCTCAAGATTTACTTGAAGATTTTATAAGAGTATCTTCATCTATTTCAATACTCTTGTTGATTATTATGTATTATTGGGATTAGTATGACATTTAATCATATATAATATTTAATTTAATGGTTTATTATTACTTTGGATGTGGATGTTCTATGTTAAATCCATTCCCCAATTTACTCCGAATGGTTAGTGTTTATGCTTAATGTTCAGGGAACGTTATTTGCATTTCATATATTAATTTCAATATGAATGTATATGTTGTTTATGTTTATCCCCGTTTACATGAGGAATTAATTGGAAATAATAAGTTTCAGGTGGGGGCCGCTATATCCGATCAGTGCATCGATAGGTCTCATGAGACAAACTATGGTCATGGCACAAGGCCTTGACAAAATGATTACTTATGGTCTTGGCACGAGGCCTTGACAGTATGGTTATGTTGTCCCGCATTATGAATTCCCTCATTATGAAAATAGTATTGATGGTTAATTTGGTTATTAGATGAGTATAATACCCATGATTATGTTATGTTGTAGCAATATTTACTCAACTCGTAATTCTGTCATATTATGTTCTATTTTATTTTTAAAGGAACATGTTTTCAATTATTCACCATGTCTAATGTTTATGTTATATTTCACTGTGTTGCATACCCTTGCAGAGCATTTGATCTCACCCCTTTCTTATGTTTCAATTTTCAAGACATAAAGAATTTTATCATGATTGACATGCTGAAATAAGCTAGGAGTTATGAAAGTGGCTAAGGAGTTTCTATGTTCTTTTCATTTCAAGTTGTAACGTTGAACTTATGTATGTATCTTGTTTTCAATAATACTAAACTACTCGGTCCTTCAGAATGATTATTCCTTGTTTTATGCCAATATAATCAAATAATGCACCGGCTCCGGGAAACTAGGGTCGGGTCCTTACAGTTGGTATCAAAGCAAGTTTAGTAGAAAACTTGGAAACTAGATTTAGAAAATGTAGATTAGGGAAGAGTCCCAAAGTTAGTCTTTGAGGATAAACATACAAGAACATCCTGATATTTTGGTAAGGAATAAATTATGTGGATCTTTCAAGCAATAAATCCATGTCTGGATACAATCAGGTAGATGCAGCTCTGGCATAGATGTACCTAAGTGTGAATGCTCTGAGAAGGAGTTTCGAGCTTGACCTGAGGTATCCTGGTACACGACAATGGGACTTGCTGCACTCTTAGTTACGACACTCCTGAGGGATATGCTTAGGATAATTCACATTTTATTTACAAGCCATTATGAAGGATTTAAATGTAACGTTTTACTCAAAGAAACCAATTTTGTGATTATGGGATTAGCCATGCGTAAGATTTCAATTTGTGCTAAGTATTTTGTTAATTTAAGATTATGCATTATGATTCATAACCTAATATAGTGTATGCCATTGTCTAGATATGGAACCTAGTGGAAGTAATGGAAACTGCACGAATGCACATGTCCCCTGTAGGGATTTCCCACCGATGCAAGATAATGATGCTGGCTCTGGTGTTGTGATTGGTGCAGAGCAAATTTTAACTATACTGGGACAATTTAATCAGGTTATAAAAAATAACCTTACCCGTATAGAGCATACAGATCTACCATGTGTAGGAGCTATGTTAGATCACTTTATCCAACAATAACCTCCATCATTCTATGGGACTACAAACCCATTTGTAGTGGAGCAGTGGATATGTTCCCTTTAGAAGATATTTCTCAGTTTGGGATGCAACGAAAGAGAGAAAATTGTCACAAAATTTTATCATCTAACAGGAGATGCAGATCAATAGTGGTCTTTAATCCAAAACACAAAGGAATAGGAAGAAATAAAAGATATGGAATGGAGGGATTTTAAGGAAATTTTCTTAGAAAAATATTTCCCTCAAGAAGAACGAGCATATATGGAGAGGCAATTCTTGAATTTGAGGTAGAAGGAGGATGAAAATGTTTCCAAGTATGAAGCCAACTTTACAGGGCTGGAAAGGTATACTGCAGACTATATACATAATCCAAGTAGAGAAATTGATCTATTATTTGATGGTTTAAAACCATTCCTCTGAAGGGATCTAGTCTCCCAAAGTTTCTCATCATATGAAGATATATTCTCAAGTGCTATCAAGATAGAAAATGAATTCTCTAAGTCTTATGAATTTAAGGGAAAGCAAGACAAGAAGAGGGATACTGAAAACTCTGGGAAAGGAAATAAAGAAATAGTGAAGAAGGGAAGAGTTGAATTTCCATCATGTAGTAATTGTGGGAAGAAACACCCTGGAACTTTCCTGAAGGGAATGGGAGTCTGTTACAAGTGCGAAGAAAAAGGATACCTATCTCAGGATTCTAAGGGGAAGAAAGAAGCTACCAATTTTATGTGCCACAATTGCAGTGAGATGGGACATTATGCACATGAATGTTCTAAGCATCAGGGAAATGTTCCCAAAAGAATGCCAAGGGAGAAATTCCAAGCTTATGCAGTCACAACTATAGAGGTTGAAGTTCCTAATGAAGTGGTGGCATGTACATTTATTGTTTCATCCAACTTAGACCATACTTTATTTGATTCTAGATCGTGGCATTCATTTATATCTTCCCAGTTTTCCAAGAAAATTAGATATGTCCAATTTGATTTAATAATGGATTTATCAGTCAAAACCCATGGTGTATGTATCATTGCAACAATGGCGTATCGATTAGTCCCCCTCATGACACATAAATATTATTTAGTTGCTAACCTTATCATCATACCAATTTTTGACTATGATATAATTATAGGTATGAATTGGATATCAAATTATGATGTGAAGATCTATTGCAATAAGAAGAAAGTTATAATATTTGAGAATGGTGTAGAATCCCTTATTTTTAGAGCAGAAAACTCACCATTTGATTCTCATCTAGATCCACCCCTAGTAGCTCTACTAATTTCAGTTATTGGGGAGGAAGGGAATGAAATAAATATGGGTGAGGAGATGAATGTGTAGATAGATGGTGTACCTATTGTACAAGAATATGTTGACGTCTTTCCAGATGATTTACCTAGACATCCTCCAGAGCGAGAAATTCAGTTTTCCATTGACATAATTTTTGGTTCAAGGCCCATATCAAAGAACCCATATAGAATGTCCACTATGGAGTTAGTGGAAATAAAGAAACAACTAGAGGAATTTAGTGATAAAGGATTTATTCGACCTATTGTTTCTCTATGGGGAGCCCCTATCCTATTTGTCAAGAAGAAAGATGGATCCATGAGGTTGTGCATTGATTACAAGGAAATCAATGTTATTACAATAAAGAATAAGTATCCTCTGCCACGAATTGATGATTTATTTGATCAACTTCAGAGAGGCCAATATTTTTTAAAGATTTAGCTTTGATCTGGATATCATCAGTTGCTTGTGAGGAAAGAATACATTCCAAAAACAGCATTTCGAACCAGGTACAAGCATTACGAGTTTACAGTAATGACTTTTGGACTAACTAATGCACCATCTATTTTTATAGATCTGATGAATAGAGTTTTCAAGGAATATCTTGATGAATTTGTGGTGGTATTTGTTGCTGATATCCTGGTATACTCTAAAATCCATAAAGATCATTAAAATCACTTGCGCGCTATTTTTAAGACACTTAGAAGAAATAAATTATATGGGAAGTTTAGAAAGTATGGTTTTTGGCTCCAATAAATCTCCTTTATGGTCCACATTTTCACTAAGGATAGAATATCTATAGATCCTTCAAAGACAAAGGTTGTTCAAGAATGACCTACTCCAACAAACATAACTGAGGTATGTAGTTTTATTGGTTTAGTAGGTTATTATCGACATTTCATTCAGAACTTCACCCGGTTAGCTTACCCAATGACCAAGCTCACACAAAAAGGGGTTAAGTTCATATGGAAAAAGGAATGTGAAGAATGTTTTAAAGAATTGAAGAGGAGTTTAGTGAACGCTCCGATCCTAACCCTACCACTAGGGAATGATGTGTTTGTTATCTATAGCGATGCATCAAAGAAAAGACTTGGTTTTGTCCTTATGCAGAATTATTGAGTGATTGCATAAGAATCTAGGTAGCTAAAAATTCATGAACAAAACTATCTAACTCATGATCTTGAGTTAGAAGCGGTAATCTTTGCTCTGAATATTTTGAGACATTACCTTTGTGGAAAAAAATGTGAGATATATACAGATCATAAGAGTTTGAAATATATATTCTCATAGAAAGAACTCAACATGAGACAAAGGAGATGGATTGATCTACTCAAATATTATTATTGCACAATACACTACCACTTGGGGAAGGAAAATAAGGTAGAAGATGATTTGAGAAGAAAGGATCATGGAGTTCTGAACAAGATGATAGTTAAAAGGGACCCTTTGTTCATGGATCTAGTAAAGATGGATATGGGAATTATAATGGAAGGTAACAAATCACTACTTTTCCAAATGGTTGCCGAAACTTCTTTACTAGAAAGGATAAAAAGTTCTTAGGCTGAAGATGAGTAGTTTAAAAAGAAAATTAAAGCATTAAATGATGGGAAGTTGATGGACTTCACATATGAAGGTGGCATTTTGAAATTAGGGAAGAGACTTTGTGTTCCTGCTATTTCTGAGCTAAAGAGGGAACTATTGGATGATTCTCATAGCTCTAATTTCTCTATACACCCTGGTAGCACAAATATGTATCAAGATCTCTGAGAAAACTTTTGGTGGGACAACATGAAAAGGGATATTTCTGAATATACATCAAAGTCCCTGGTATGTCAACAAGTGAAGGCTGAGAGATAAAAGTCTAAGGGGATGATGCTACCACTACCCATACCAACATGGAAGTGGGAGAAAATTACCATGGACTTTGTCATTGGAATTCCAAGGACATCCAGAGGAAACAATGCTATATGGGTTGTTGTGGATCATCCTACAAAGACAGCTCACTTTATCGTGATTTGAGAGGAATTCTCATTGGATAAACTTGCATGGATTTACATCAAAGAAGTGGTAAGGATGCACAGAGTACCACTATCTATTGTATTCGACCGTGATCCTAGACTCACCTCGAAGTTCTGGAAAAGTATCCAACATGCTCTAAGCACTGAAATGAACTTTAGTATGGCCTATCATCCTCAAACTGATGTCCAATCTGAGAGGACTATTCAGACACTTGGAGACATGTTGAGAGAATTTTCTATGGAATTAAAAGGAGGATGGGACCAACATATTCTATTGGTTGAATTCTCCTAAAACAATAGTTTCCACTCAAGCATTCGAATGACACCATATGAAGACCTTTATGGTAAAAGGTGCAGAACACCGACATGTTAAGATGAAGTCAGTGAGCATAAGCTACTGCGACCTGAAATGGTTGAAGAAATGGTGGAGAAGGTGAAAACCATTCAGCAGCATATTAAGGCATCCCAAAGTCGATAGAAGAGTTATGAGGATAACCGTCGATGAGACCTTGAATTCAAAGTTTGATACTGGGTATTTATACGCATTTCTCTATGGAAAAAGGTCATGAGGTTTGGGAAGAAAGGAAAGCTAAGTCCCAGGTATATCGGCCCCTTTGAGATCCTTGATTGAGTCAAAGCGGTGGACTATCAACTGGCACTTCCACCTACCATGTTGAAAGTACATGATTTATTTCATGTATCCTTATTAAGGAAGTGCATACCAGACCCTTCACATTTACTCTCTTCAGAGGTGGTACAACTAGAGGATGATCTTTCTTATGAGGAGAAGCCTGTGAAAATCTTGGATCATAGAGACAAATTTCTATGCAACAATACTAATCATCTGGTCAAGGTACTGTGCAGAAACCATAAGTATGAAGAGGCAACATGGTAACTGGATGAAGCAAAGAAGTAAAAGTACCCCCACCTGTTTTTGGCCTAGATTGTAAAAATTTTGAGGGCGAAATTTATGAAGGGGGAAGAATGTAACGACCCAATATTTTTCAATGGAAATTCCTTTCTTATAATTATGTCACAATCACATGAAATCACAACATAATTAACTACTAAGTTATATGTGACGCTTAAAAAATAAGTTTGTCACTTTTGTGAGGTGAATTTTGAAAATCTGACATACACAGTTGTGATTAGTAAGTTATTTGGAGTCCAGTAAGGAAAACATAATTTTTTTGTGAATAGTTACCTACCCTTGTGAATAGTAACATACCCTTATGAATATTGATATACCCTAATGAATAATCAATTTACCTATGATGAAATATAAATAATATTCAAGTGAAAGTACGATATAACTATGCTTTGGAATAAGTAAATAAATGTTTTAAAACTGTTGTTTTTTAGAATTAATTATGATTTTAATTAAATATTAAATTAATAATATTTAGAAAATTATTATTCAAAAATGGACTTAATTTTTGTATTCTACACATTGAAAAATGTTTAGGGTGAATTTTTGGTATTTTTCTGAAATACTCAAATTTTTATGAATAGTGAAATACGGTAAAATACTGTATATACAAATTATCAGTTAAATACAATATTTATGACATCAAAAGTGATTTAATCCCAATTTATTCGAACTCACATGAATTTATCACTATTATTGGTTATGGAATAATCAATATTTCTTGTCTTGTGGAGAAATAATAAATTAATGAATATAAAATTGAGAAATCCCCTCTCCCCTCCACTATAGAAACCCCCCATCACTCCTTGTTCTCTTCATTCCTATAAAGCCTTGTGCCATCTCCAAATTCTGTCCAAATATCATCCCAACATCCTCTCCCACGTCCATCAAGCCTTGGTCTCATAAAAAGACCAAAACCTCTCCCTTAAGGAGGCTCTCAAGGAAGTTTGGTTCAAGAGGTAAATCCCTCTTTTCAATTCTTTGTCTTTCCTTTCTAGTTGATTTGTTTTCTTTTTATATTATTAACTTTCAATATCCAAATGTTGTGATGAATCTATTACCTTACATGTTCTGTAATTTTTTCATGATAGTGGAATAAGTTATCACCATCATCTCTTCCTTTTACCTTCTTTTATACTAGTAGCAAGAACACCATCCGAGATGTGTCAATTTACCACATTCAAGGATGATGGGCTTTCGATTTCTATTATCATTGTCAATTATGGTCATAAATTTTTTTTATGGTTTAACCAAATTATTATATATGTAATATAATCTATGTAAGGTTATTTAATCCTTTTGTACAAATGGTATTAAGTTATAAAGAAAAATGAGTTCGTTGTAATCAAAAGCCACAAATTAATCGAAACAATTATCATTAAAGTTTGATATAATAATTCATTCTCATGACATGTAACCAAGTTATATAAATTTCTATTAACACCTATGTATGATCATAATTAATATTAAAATTCAATTCTATATATTTTCATCCATTCCACATGAACTCCATTTCTTAAGAACAAGTGAAACGATTATGAAAAAAAAGAAAACGAACACTCCGGAACGACGAAATTCTATATAATAACTTATCAATAACGGAATAAATGAATTAAAAAGAATTATGATAAAATAAATACATGTATAATAGGTTTTTAGGTAGATTATTAATAATTATAGTTTCATATTATAGGATCTTAAGTTCAAGAGCGGAACATGTTTGGATTTAAGGTAATGGTTTTTCCACCAAAACTTCCATTTTCATTCAGGTTACTTTTATTGTATATTACCTAAATGAAAATCTTGTGAATTATTATCCACTCCTCAAAAATTATGTGTGTGGGTTATATATATGTTTACCAACTAGAATCTTTCATTATTCTATGGATGGTTACAAGTTTTAAAATGAACTTTCGAAATTGTTTCTGAAATACAAGCTCGATCCAAGGGAATTTCTCTAATTCTTACTTATTTTAAAGGGAAATATATAATCTATTTTTGAAAACTACTATATTTATAAAATCAATAATTTTATTATTAAAATATTATCTTACTTCACTTCTGGTTTAATTAAAATATTTTTCCAAAATAACTCTTCTTTTCCAAGTAATAGAGTATTTATCTCAAGATTTACTCAAGGATTTTATAGGAGTATCTTCATCTATTTCAAAACTCTTATTGATTCATATGTATTATTGGGATTAGTATTCCATGTTATCATCTACAATATTTAATTTAATGTTTTATGATTACTTTGGATGTGGATGTGCTATTTTAAATCCATTCCCCAATTTACTCTGAATGGTTAGTGTTTATGCTTAATGTTCGGGGAAAGTTATTTACATTTCATATATTAATTTCAATATGAATATATATGTTGTTTATCTTTATCCCCGTTCATATGAGAAATTCATTGTACATAGTAAGTGTCTTGTGGGGCCCACTATATCCCCTCGGTGCATCGATAGGTCTCATGAGACAAACTACGGTCATGGTACAAGGCCTTGAAAAAATGATTACTTATGGTCTTGGCACAAGGCCTTGACGGTATGGTTATGTTTTCCCGCATTATGAAAATAGTATTTATGGTTCATGTAGTTATTCTACTAGTAGAATACCCATGATTATGTTATGTTATGGAGATATTTACTCAACTCGTAATTCTGCCATATTATGTTCTAGTTTATTTATAAAGGTATGTGTTTTCAATTATTCACCATGTCTAATGTTTATGTTATATTTCACTATATTTCATACCCTTACTGAGTGTTTGAGCTCACCCCTTTATTATGTTTCAATTTCTCAGGACACGAAGAATTTTATCATGATTGACATGATGAAATAACCTAGGAGTTATGGAAGTGGATAAGGAGTTTCTATTTTCATTTCATTTGAAGTTGTAACGTTGAACTTATGTATGTATCTTTTTTCCAATAATAATAAACTACTTGGTCCTTTCGGGTGCTTATTCCTTGTTTTTTTCCAATATAATAAAATAAGGCACTGGCTCCGGGAAACTGGGGTTGGTTCCTTACAGTACATGTATAGGAGTGAGAAATAAATCTCAGTAGGTAACCCCCAATGGTGAACCAATAATATATTGCCATAATAAGTCCATGCATACATGATATGCCCATCCTATCCGAAAAATAACTACAACTAGAATAAAACAAACAACAACAAAAGGTGGAAACAAACACAAGGAAAACACCCAACCACGAGTTCTAACCTAACACCTGAGGTAAATCTACCCCCACTCTGGCCCCTTCTAGAGGATTTACAGCATGTGGATCACCCATCTACATGGAAACTAGCACGTCCTCCAGATTTACATTGGAGCCCCAAGATGTTTGAACATAATAGGAATGAATTTCAAACCCCAAGGTGTAACAATAGGCATCTACACGAACAAAATACATCCACCGAGTTCAAGGACTCCCATAACATAATCAGAACTGGAAACAAGAACATCTAGATTGATACAACTAGAGAACATGTTAATCTCGAAGGTCCTGAAAAATTAATCAGGAATTATCTATGGACCCAAAAAGGATGGAACCATAAAAAAAACCAAGAGCGCACAACATCCACGAACTCAGGATCACAACAACATCCATGACACATAAAACCCACTCTGTGAGAAGCTTGAAACCTCATGAGCCTTAATCCACACTATTCAGGGCTAACACACAACTAGATGGGGGGGGGGGTTCACTCATCTAGATCATCCATTACTCCCTATGCCTATCTAAACATATCCATCCAATGGAGGAAACAATTCCCAAATTGGGGACAATTCCCGATCAAAGATATCCCAAGGTTATACTCATTAAAACATAGTCTAGAGCAGAAACTACATAAAATGGCACGCCCAATGACCAACCAAACGTGGGTTGATCCAACCTCAAACACACCATCCAACTATATGAACTAGTAGTGCCAATACACTCTCATCTAGAAAAGCAAGGGGCCTCACTTAGCACTCTAGATCCCATCATCCAACAAATATCCACCACATGCTCTTAACGAACCACCTCAGAGACAATCCAAACTCAGGGCTTCTATGTTCCCTTGGCCATAGAATAAATCATCTTCTAATGGGAGACTCCCCTACTACACTAAAGCTCTCAATCTAAACCCAAAAAAACATCCTCAATCGGTCCTCAGGCCATAGAAAGAGCAAGGAATCCTACTAGGGGTTCTTCTAGGTCATCCAATAGCATGGGACATTCCTAGTGCGGAAACATCCCAAACAGACCTCTGTGTCCTACAACTAATCCTCGATCAACAATGAACCCAAAGGGGAATCCAAAATAATAAGCCCACCAATAGGGGAATTCTTAATGGTCCTCATGACCAACTCAAAGAAGAACCCTTCACAAGGTCTCCTTGGTACAACAAAATATCAGGGAAAATCCCACATAAGAAAAAACATAACCGACCTTACTAGAAAACAATGCATCCAAGGGTACCAACTCACCCACTAGGAAAACCCAAGCATCACCATGCCACATAGTCATTCTTAATAGCCAAAAATGACACCCCTAATCATTTGATCAGAAAACAAACCACTAGGTATTCAATAAGATTCCATCAGACTCATCTCAAAAATTCAACAACAGTCGACCGTAACCTCCATCCAAAGGCATCAACCCAACCCAAAGGATCCACCAGATCTGGTCCCCAAATCCAAGATCTAAACCCCAATAGATCTAAACTCAAGTAACTAATCCTGTTAATCAGGGAAAAACCATAATTTCCTCAAAGATACTACTCAATCCCACATTTCAGAATTAGTCTAAAATAACCCCAAAAAATATTATCCAATGTTCACAAGAAAAATCCAGTAAAAAATCTCACAACCCTCACTTGAGCCTCATAGCTCACACCCAACCCACTGCAGGATTCCAAAACCAAACCTCTAGGAAATAATCCTTCTAAAATATCATAGTCAAAAACATCTAGATGACCTCTAAATCTCGAAAGTACTCCACCATCACAATCTTCCTGAAAAAATGCTCAGAATGGATGACTCAAAAGTCTAATTCTCACACTGGGGTGAAAAATAGGAAAAATAGACCAAGGTAGGAAAAATACATAGTGTGTACTCCAAGGATACATTGACTTTAACCCCAGAGATCCTCCCTGGTTATATTCCTCCAGCCACTTAGAGTGTACTTTTCAATGTACACTACATGTAATCCCTGTACACGCCATATACCCCAGCATGGGTACCTACTCGTGTACCCAAGCCCCCACTCAGTGTGTAAAATTCCCAAGAAAAAAGCATGCACTGCCTGTACATAGTGTGTAACCCCACATGGGGTACCAGGATATGTACCCCTCTTGGGAGTGTACACCTGCATGGTTTACACCCCACATGGGCACTAGTTGTGTACTTCTACATGACTAAGTACCTCTACACGGGGTGTCTAGCTGAACATTCAACCACACCCCAGAATCCCACTACACAGAATGTACCCTCGACACATGAAATGTAATCATAAAAACCTCATCTTCCCTAACTAATAATAACACACAATGTGTGTTCATATAAATACATGTAATGTACATGACTTTCCCCGAATAGGGAGACCCCAAAACGGCCCAAAACGTCTGTTTTCCCAAAAAAATCAACCCATAATGGGTCCCCAACAACCCAAAAAAAGGATTTGAAACATAAAAAACTACATTGTGGGGATCTGTAGTGAAAAACATAAAATGATCCTCCCTCAGGGTGAAAACTATAACAACCCAGAATTTGGGAATGATATCTGTTTCTTGAGAAAATGTGTGTTATTTTATTTTGTACTCAACAAAACTATATCTCTTTAATAATAAAGTATGTATTTAAGAAAATGACGGAGGTAGATTCTCTTGAATGAATATTTTGCAAACCCTACTTTGAGGATCTTGAAGATGACTGCTATTCGGCTGGACAAATTTGAACTCCAATGGATTATTTTGATCCGGATTGGGAAAGATCTTTCGAACACGACACACCTATTGTAAATGTGTTCACAGCTCCCTCTAAATATTTCATTAGATATTCACAACATTCAATCAAATGGATTTCTTTTTTCGAAGCCCTCAAGGGATTGGATTTGAAAAATACTTCCTCAATGATGCCCTTAAGGATTAAAAAACTCTATAATGGAGGCTTAATGGTTGAATCCGACCTTGATTCATTATAACATAGGGAAAAAATTTGTATGTTTTCTATTCTCGGTCGTATCTCTTACCTTCAAGGTGACAAACTGTGGTCATCTAATGAGATAAAACCTAGGATTGTCCATTGTTGGGGCTTAACCAATTGAAAGTTAGTTCCAATTGGGAGATGCTATTTTCATATTATCCTACACTCGAAATAAGAATTAGATCGAGTTTGGAAGCATGGAAATTTACATCTACAACTAGGTGTCCTTCTATTTTCCACTTGTGATTATGCTTTTAATCCGTTTACTCATAAGAAATCCATGGTACAAATATGGGTTTGATTTCATGGACTAAGCTAGTATTTTTGGCACCCCCAAAATTTTAAATGACCTCACCTCTTATATAGGTGTCCCCATAAAGATTGATTAGAGGACATTGAATAGAGAATTGGGGAAATATGCAAGAATTAGGGTGGAATTTATCCTTGATTCAAAATTGCCTCATGTCATTGCTTTCAATGCAAAGGAATACATGACTGATGTTAAGATTGAGTATGAGCATAGACCCCCTTTTGTGATTATTGAAAAATCATTTGACATACTGTTATAAACTGTCGAGTGATAAAAAAGAAATCACACCCCACTTCTGAAAAGGGTTGGACTGAAGTTAAGAGGAACCAAAAAGATGATAAGGATGATTTTGAAAAGGTTGAGCTGCATATGAAGAAAAAAAATGGATTAAGAAAGGTGATGGCCCATATACCTCAAAAACCCTTCCCAAATAGTCATGGGCAGATATGGTTGATTTGGAGGAACTTGAGAAGGAAGAGAAGTCTATTTTTTAAGAGGTAGCATCCATGGTTCTAAACACTATCACCCATTACATACAAAATCCTGGGATGAAAATAAAGACTAACACAAATGATGCAGCTCAGAATGTGCATAGGCTTGCTGAAATAAATTCTCACCCTTTGGAGGATAAAGAACCTGATCCTAAACAGAATGGTTTACCAACTGACTAAGAAGATTCAAACACAATTAAACCACTGACATCTTGCTCTGATAATTCCCAGTATAATAAATAGACTACTTCCAAGGAACCATTCCAGAGCAGTGACCCCAAATATGTTGGAACCAGGGTCTTCAAAGCATGATTTGGCGTATGGTTTGTGTTTGTTGTCAATCTTCAGTGGAAGTTCAGGATGTGTACCAACAAAGAGATCATACCGTTCAAGCAGAAAACAGTAGTGAAGGTGGTACCATTTCCCAGTGTTTACCAAATTTTTGGGCCTGAAAATCAGCCAATAAAGTTAAGTGTTTTTGGCAAAGGTACTTGCGCGCCGAGGTCTTGGAGGATAGAATACTTGCACGCCATATGTTTTTGAGGATCAGAACGTCAATATTTGGCTAAGGAAAGAAGGTCGCGCAAGAATTGGTTGGGTCACGCAAGTGAGTTGCGCGACAGAGGTTTCTGGAGACAAGACTTGCGCGCCGTCGAGGGACTTACACGCCGCCACGCAGGGGGTCCAGTTTGCCTATAAATACTGGACCACCCCTCCTCACTTCTGACGGGGCTCAAGACTTCGAGATTGTTCAAGCTCTCGTCGTGCAGGTGGTCGAGCCGCGCAGGTGGTAGTTTTGTCGCACAAGTAGAGCTTGCGCACCGGTTGTTGGCTGTGCGTCCAAGGTGGTTTGGAAGAGAAAGGAAGTGGACCACGCAAGTTTGTAGTTGGGGAAGGAAGAGTCGCGCAGGTGCGTTGATGACACTTGCGTGCCAGTTTTGACTTGCGCGCTGTAGTGGGACTTGCGCGACTGTCTTGGAGAAGTGCGCCAGGTTTTGCTGAAGCACGCCAGCCTGTTTGGAGCTGCACGAAAGCCTGGAGACTACCCGATACATTCGAGGAAAAGTGATATTCTTCTTCTGGTGAGAATCGGACTTCAATAGAGCATCTACATACAACAAAGGATGTATTCTTATGCAAATGATGAAGAGACCTTCACGTCTATAAACTACGTGGGACTTCACCAACGGCAGTGAGCCAGGGGGAGTCAACGGGAGTGACCCGAGGGAAGCAGTGAGCTATCCCTGAACCTTTGTAAAGTCAGTGAGCCTGGGACAGAGTGACTGTACCCAAACTTTTGTAATCTACAGCTAGTGAAGCATAGTGGATTTTTGGTACGACCGACAACCTGTCAGCGTATGCTCCTTGGACGTAGCCCTTAGTGGTGAACCAAGTAAAAAGGGATGTGTCTTCTCTGTGCATGTGAATGTTTGCTTTCTAATCATAATCATCATACAGGTTCAACAAGTTCCTACCAACGTGGGAACAAGATCCATCACATTAAAAGAAAAAGTGGTCACCCTGATTCACCCCTCCCCTCTTAGGGTGTCCCGGGGTCCTTCAAAATACTGTAACTTGGAGGAGATAAATTCAAATAATATTCGGCCAACTAAAGAATTCTAAACACCTCACTGTACAATTAGTTAGGAAGATGCAAGGTACTCTGAAACAGAGGAGTTGTGTGGTCCTTTTCACAAACCAGATCAATCACTTGCTACATGGGGTCTGCATGCCTCTAAGAATGAAAAACCTATACAGATTCTTGAAGGCAATGCATTGGACATGCAAAATAACACCCTGCATATAACTGGGTGGCTCATCCACAACTCCAATGAGAGTGTACAAGAGGATGACAACTCTGTGTCTAACTTTACTGCATGCACCGAAGATAAGACTACAACAATGAAATCTAATACTCTGCTCCTTGATAAAGCTAAGTATGTGGTTTCAACAATGAAACCAAATACCCTGCTCTTAGATAAAGTTAAGGCAGATCATGTACAAGAGGATAGAAAATCAGTGTTTACCTCTAATTCATGCACCGAGGAGAAGACTCCACTGAAATCAAATACTCTACTCCTTGAAAAAGATGAGGAAGAGCATGTACAGGAGGATGCTGAACAAAAAATGGAGGATTAAAAACATTTGGGAATATCCCCTACTGTCCAGGACACCTCCCCTATGAATACTGATACTACAACACAGGTTATTTCTATAAACATAATAGATCATAGGCAGGATGGTGACAAAAAGATTGAAAAAAACTAGAACAATGTGATTGCAGTGCACAGATAGGATGGTGAAAAGGGACTGGAACTACAACAGATCAAAGAAATAAGCACCGCTATCACTAAGAAAAACTTCACTCAGGAACTGGACAAAAAAATGAAGACATCTTATTACATAAAACTAGAAGAAAGAAATCAAATTTAACAAGATGAAGGATTCACAGGTAAAAAAATTAAGCATAGCTCTCCTAACACTTCAATGAGTTTGTGGGATGAAAATGCAACGACACCTAAGGAGCATATTATCAAGAAATTGAGAAAATAAAAATTCAATAAGAACTCTGGAGGTAAGAAAAAAAAAGGGGCCTAGCCCCAATAATAAGTATAAATGAATATTTTCTATTGGAACTATCACGGTATTTCTAACTCTGACACCATCGCAACCTTAAAAAAATTTCTTTTTACACACAAACCGATGATTTTTGAAATATATGAACCCAAAATCATGTTTAACCCTAACTTTAATAGTCTTGATAAATATAATTGTAATTTTATAGGTTCAATTTCTAAAAATAATACTTTTGATTCCTTGCGGGCCTTTGAGAATGTCTCTATAAGTAATTTTCATACTTATAATTATGATTCTCAATCTTTGACATGTGAGAAAAAATTACATGAAAATATTTTATTCTGAATTTTTTTATTCTTGCAATAGATATCAAGATATAAGATCTTTGTGGCATAATATATCTTCCCATAAAAACAATATACAAGCACCTTGGGTCATTGTTGGTTACTTCAATTCCATACTTGGACCGAGTGAAAAAATGGGACCTTTAAAATCCAGCACTTCCACTAAGAAATTTAAACCATATATTGAGGATAAAAATATTGTGGAGATTAATTTGGTGGGTGATAAATATACCTGGTATATACAAAAACAACATAGAATTTTGGAAAGTAAACTAGATAGAGCTTTCACAAACTTCAAAGCTCTTGATAACTGGAATAACATTTCTAGTATTACTTTGACTAAGATTAATTCTGATCATCATCCAATTTTGGTGAGTCTCAATACTAGAACTAGTAAACCTAATCTCCCCTTTAGGTTCAATAAGTCTTGGAACACTGTTGAAGATTATAAAAAACTTGTTAAAGATACTTGGAATTTGATCATAACGAATTATTCCTTTTTCTACATTGTAAAACTAAACCTTCTAAAGCAAAATTTAAAAATATGTTGCAAAGACATAGCTCAAAAAAATGATATCAAAATTAATTCCCATGAAAATACCCTTAATCAAATTCAACTAGATTAAACTCAAAATGATTTTACTACTGAACCAAAATAGGAAATTGACATAAGTAATAAACTCAATTATTTGATTACCTTAAGAGACAATCTTAAGAAACAAACTCTGAGAATCAATTGGCTTAAGGATGGAGACAGAAACACAAAATTATTCAATACCTTTCAAAGGATTATAAAGGCTAGTAGAACTCTTTCCTTACTTAAAGATGGAGAAAATATCATCAATAATGAGGAGAGACATGCAAACCACATTACCGCCTACTTTAGTATCATTTTCAACGGTCCTACTCTAAATAAAGATATCAAAGATGACATCATTCCCAGCCTAGTTGGAGAAAATGATAATAACCTCTTGAATAGTATTCCAGTTGATCATGAAATTAAAAATGTGGTCTTTATCTTAAAACTATATTGTACTCCTGGTCCTGATGACTTTCCAAATGTTTTTTTTCAACATCATTAGGACATTGTTGTAAATTATGTTTACTTCCTTGTAAAATCCTTTTTCACTAATGGATACCTTTCTTATGGTATCAATGCTCAATTTTTACCCTAATTCCTAAAGTGGAGAATTCTTCAGAAATCCACATTTTTAGGACTATTTCTCTTATCAACACTATTTATAAAATTATCTCTAAACTATTATCTATGAGATTAGCACCTATCGCCAACAAAAATATATCTTGGAACCAATTTGGATTCTTGAAAGGGAGGAATATTTACGACTACATTTTCCACACCTCTAAAAGTACAAACATTCTCAAAAAACCCAAAGAGGAGGGAGCATTACCATTAATCTTGACAATAGGAAATCCTTTCATACCATTGACTGGAATTTCATTTTCAATATCCTTTATAGCTTTGGTTTTAATGAAAACTTAGTAAGCAAAGTAAAAATTCCTTTTAACTCTACTCACATCTTTGTCCTAATCAATGGCTCTCCATAGGGTTATTTCACATGAATTAAGGGTGTTAGATAGGGAGACCCCATTTTTGCAATCCTATTTGTTATTATTGAATACTACTTAAGAAAACTTATCACTGATTAGATTACTAGAGGTGAAATTAAGCCCATACTTGCCTCTAGAACTTTGATTGTTCCCTCACATATTTTATATGTTGATGATATAATTATTTTCCTAAAAGGAGATAAAAAAACATAAAAAAGCTTAAATAATTCCTCTCCCACTATGAAGATGTCTCTGGTCAATCCATAAACTAGAGAAAATCATCCATATTTTTTTCTAAATTTTTCACTGTCAACGGAAAGGATAATATTATGAATTAACTAAGAATTCAAGAGGGATCCTTCCCATTTTCGTATCTTGGGGTCCCCATATTTTGGTGAAAACCCAAAAACACATATTTTTCAAACATTTTTTATCAGATCCATAGCCAACTATCCTCCTAGAAAGGTAAAAATTTATCAATGACAGAGAGAGTTTTTTTATTAAAATACACCATTGTTTCAAAAATGGTTTACTCTATGATGGTTTATAAATTTCCTGCTAAAATTATCAAAAAGATAAATATAAGAATAAATTTTTTTGTTTGGAGTGGAATCACTCTTGAGAGAAAACTCGTGACTGTACCTTGGAAAAATTGTTTCACCCCAATTGAAAATTGTGGTCTCGGTATTAAGAACCTCAATATTTTTAATGAGGCCCTTCAAGCCAAGCTTACTTGGAATATTCTGAACAACAACTCACAGACTTATTATTTCTTGTGTGGTAGATTTAATAATAACCTTAAGAAAGGAAAACACTTATATATGGAATCCTCAATATTTCCTTCCATCAAACACACCTTTTCTAAGATCCTATCTTGCTCCAGATGGATAGTTAACAGAAACTCATCACTCAATTTTTGGTTGGACAACTGGTATGGTGTACCACTTTGTAACATGGTAGATCCTATGAAATTATTCATGAATAAAAATATCCCCATCAATTATTTTTTGAACTCCCCTGATGATAATTTACCTGATGAAATTTCTACTATTATTAAATATTACACTTTTGTTTGCACTAATGATTTTTTAGTTTGGGAAACATTTTATAATGGAGTTTCTAAGCTCCATACTCTATTACAATTATAATTTCAATACCAACAAAAATGACTTCACCTGGATAAATAACTTTAATAAACATTGGGTTAGACCCTCCTGATTCACCCTAGTGTGTAGAATTTCTCATAATAAAATTCCTACGAATGGTAATATTAAGGTTTGTGTTATTCAAATTTGTTCTAAATGTCGCATATGAAACTAGAACAGAGAGGATGCAGATCACATATTTCTTACTTGTGCCACTGCCTCTACTTTATAGAATTTTATTTTTGATGTTTTTTATCTTAGATGGACAAGTTTGAGCTCTATAGACTACAGCTTCATAGATGCACTAATATGGATACCTATCCTCAAATTACTCATCTTTTCATCACCATTGTGGTAGAACTGATACTTCTTATCTGGTATGAAAGAAACTATATTATTCACAAAAATAACACTTTCATCTTTTATGAGGCTTAAATTAAGATATATATTGCCATCAAGGAATCTATAATCATTCAAACAAGGACCTATCACAATTATGTCAAGGATTTCACTACATTGAGATGTATTGGGATCAAAGAAAATTAAATCCCATCAAGGGGTTTACTAGAAGTATTTTGGAAACCTCCCATCCCTAGATGGATTAAAATTAATGTGGGCGGTGCCTTAAAAGTAAACCCAGGACCTGTAGGCTATGGTATTATCAGCAAAAAATCAAAATGGTGACATTCTTAGATGCTTCTTTGGTTCGTGTGGTCACGCCTCCTCTTTAGAAGAAGATATGTATAGTATCATAAATGCAGTTCTTTGGATTCATAAAAAAGGTTAGAACAACATCTAGATTGAAAGTGATTCAACTGCTATTGTCCAGGATCTTAGACATGTACTGATTCACCTTGCGTGGATGCTCACTACTAAATGGATTTCCTTCCTTCATCACCTATGAGATCTCAATCATATTATCACTCATGCTTATAGAGATGCGAACAAGGTGGCAGATGGTCTTGCTAATAAGGGTGTCTACAACAATAACACTTATATGGGGAATCTTCCAGCTGAGTTCAACCCCTACATCAAAATTATTGTAATAAAATTCCCTCCTTTAGACTTTTTTAAACTTTTTATCATAATATATTTTAGTGCTTTGGTCCCTTGACCAATGCATCACCTTTTTTTAAAAAAAGTATAGATTTAAATTTGAACATCAGGTTTCAACCATTATATAACTGTTGGTCAATATGATCGTTGGGAACTATACTATTGATAATAATTTTAATGTTATCATTGGAGCTTATAAGTAATATTTTTACAAAGGAAAATTGATAGAGAAAGAAGAGTCGATGGCCTCAACCAGTAGAGTTGTGTCGTTTGAATCTAATCTGTTAAAACTTGGGAGGGAGGTATCATCACTGGGTTTTTTCCCTTAAACAAGTCCAAGATGAGTTTCAATAAGTGAATCTTGAAAGAAATCCCCTATAGAAGAAGTTCAAGTTAGTGAAGATTACCACTCGGTCGATGTTAGCTGAGCCGCCACATGAGTCTACCACCATCTCACACCTTAATATTAGGGTGTATGTTGGTGTAATAATGGGTTATGTGTTGAGACCCTAGTTACTTAAATTTTAAATCCTTTTTATAAATAAAATTTATATCCCTTCATTTCCATTTAAATAATAATTTTTCTTCATAAAATTGAGTTGGAATTTTATAAATTGATATTTTGATCAGAAATTGTACTTTCTAGAAAATAAATAATTATTATAATAAACTAGGATACTACGAATAATGTTTATTTTAATTAAATGGTATGATTAAAACACTCTTATTTAAATTTAAATGATAAAATATTTCTTTTTCAAGTGTCAAAATTTTTACTATACATTTTACTATGCATTTTCTATCCGCTATTATTTTTAATAAATTAGATTTTTTTATATTTAAAAGTTAAATTTCTCATACATAGAGAATTATTATGTTAAAATAAACATCATTTTTGAAATAATCACATTGAAATTAGGTTAGGGTGAATTTATGAGAATTTTCTAAATATTTTGTTTTTTGGTGAATAGTAAAAATATAGTTTTAAGTTTTCGGTAAGTTTAGTGACTTCATAATTAAGTCATAATGATTTAATAATTATTTAACCATAATCCACGACTCAAAAAATGTTAATTTATTAATATCAACTATTATAATAGATTTTAATCAATTTTAAAAAATACAATTTAATTTTCAAATTCTAAAATGGAAACTTTAACTTTAGAAATGTTATTTTGTGAATACTTTAATTTCCATTGACAAAATAAGTGATATAAAATTATGCTCGACTATAGTGGATTAAAATGACATAATAGGTGTCCCAAGTGGTCAATACCATTTTCAAGCCCATGGTTTTGTATTTACCACTACCTAGGTGTCCAATACCTTTATTTAGAAATTAATAAACAAATCCCCCACATTTGCTATAAATACCCACTCATTTATCCATTTAATTTCACTCTCATTTTATCCTACAAGAATATATGATACTTTTACCTCCCATTTAGTTCTCCCAAGGTATTATCAATCTCCCAAGGTCCCAATCCTCAAGTTTTAGGAGTTACTCTTTAAGGTAAGGGAAATCTCAACTTCTCTTTTCCTTTTAAGTTCCCTTTTTATGTGGTATGTCTTTAAAATTTAAAAACTATGTTATTATATCAATTTATTATATAAATTTACTATATTAATAGTATTTTATGAATGTTAAACCCTTATCCTCTCATTTTTACCCTTTTATAAAGCCATGTTTTATACCCATTATGCTGCTGATTTTACTTATCAAATTTTCTCTTTTCTCCTCAAGAAATTCCATTTTTTTTCTTTATGTGAATAACCAAACCTCTTTATTTTATATAATTATTCACCAATATTTATAAATTATTTATTTTATTTTGGTATTAACTTGTATAAAACCACCATTCCCTTTCAATGGGTTATAAATGACATAAATATCTTATCTTTAGACACTTTTTAAAACACCATGATTTTTATATGAAACACATTTCATTTATTCTGCATGGGTTATTTATGAAATGGTTTATTATTATCTATTAATATCAGATTAATTAATACATATTAAGGGTTCTCCTTGATAACAATCCAATTAATCGAGCGAAGAATTTAATCTCTATAGATGACATGTTTTACGACACCTTGTTGAATAACCTTGGTAATTTTTATGAAACCTTGGTTACAAACTATGGTGATATGATTATGAATGTATAAAATAATTTTTGTAGCCACATTTATAATTTATGATTCAATTTATTTTATTTATTATATCCATCATGTTATATTTTTTATTCCATAATGATATTTCTCATGTTCTTATTGATTTTCCTAAGGATCAAATGCAAAATGTTCCCTTGTTTTCCCTTACTGGGCCTTATGCTCATCCTTTCCTTTGATATATGTCCTCGTGTTATGAGATGCAGTAAATTTACTTAGGATGAAACTTTTATGAATCCTTTAAAATCTATTATAATAATGCTTTTAATTTTTCATGTATTATGTACCTTTTTTTTCAAAGAAACTAAACTTTAAAAGATCTTCTATTTTATACCATGTAATGAAAAGTTTATGTAATAAAAATCCAGGATGCCATAGTTGGTATCAAAATATGGTTTAATTATTTGTGTAAATTAGGATTTTAAAAATTTATAAATAACCTTATAGAAAAATTAAAATATAGGAAAACATCCTGGTGTTTTGGTAAAGTATTAAGTAAGTGGTTTCCAAGCAAAGAAATCCATGTCTGGATACAAACAAGTGGACGTGGTTTTGGCATAGATGTACCTAGGGGTAACAACTCTGAAAAAATGTGTTGGAACTAACTCGGTATAACCTGGCATACAACAACGGGCCTTACTTCACACCTAGTTTGACACTCCCAAGGGATATATTTGGTTAATCACAATCTTTTTATAAACCATTATGAAGGATTTATTGAAAATGTAATTGTTTTTAAAGAATAACATATTTAAGAAGGATGTTTTAAGAAATAAAATTCCTTTAGAGTTATAATATTATTAAAAGAAACAAAATTATCACTAAGTTTTTCTTCTTTTAGAAAATGGCGGGAAATAGGAGGAACCACATAAATGGTGAGCACAATGGACCATACATTGACAACCCTCCGATAGAAGACAAAACGGAAAACATCATGAGAATGATGAATAAACTTAATCGAGTTAAGAAAAATAAATTGAATCAAGCTTAGTGACCAGATTCACCTCAAAGGGAAAAAATTGTTTAATAATTTATGCATCAATGAACACCTTTATTCAGTGGATCTACTGACCCATTGATTATTGGAAAATGGATAAGCTCTATAGAAAATATCTTTTCTATACTCTATTATTTAGATCTAGATAAAGTCACTCTAGTTGTGTACTGACTAGAGGGTGAAGTTGACAAGTGATGGACACTGGTTAAAAATACGAATCCAAGAAAAGAGATTGAAGATATGGAGTGGAAAGTGTTTAGGGGAACCTTTTTCAAAAAATACTTCCCTCATTAGATGTAAATAAAAATGGATAAGGAATTATAAGATATGAAGAAGAAGGAAAATGAATTTGTGGGAAGTTATGAGATGAACTTTACAAGACTTTATCGCTACACCTCTATATTTTTTATGGATCATAATGTGAAGGTTGATAGATTCTTAAATGGACTAGGACCCCATCTATGGAAGAATCTAGCCAACTAAAACTATGACAGCTATGAGTTGATCATTAATAGTTCTATTTATGGTGAACTTGAGTTTAGAGAGACTCAATGGTCCCATATATCAAATGAAAAGAAGATATCTTTGGATCCAAACTTGGGGAGAAGTTTTGATCACAAAATAGGAGGAAAGTAAGTGAAAATTTACACATGCTACAAATGCGGGTAGAATTATTTGGGGAACTACTTACTTAGGATAGGGAAATGTTACAAGTGTGGAAGATAAGTCCATATTTCTCAAAATTGTAAAAGTTAAGTGAAACCTTAGCTTCTCAACACAAAAAAAAGGGAAGATGTTGAAGGTCCAGCCTAAAGTCCAATGTTATAAGTGTGGATAGTTTGGAAACTTTTCCAATCATTGCCCATGTCTTAAGTTAATAGAGGGGAATCATTATCAATCACAGCATAGTCTAAGGGAGTAAGTTCATGTTTTTTCTATCACAACAGCTGAAGTTAAAGGTTCAAATGGTGTGGTGGTAGGTACTCTCATTTTTCTCTCAAATCTAGAAAGTACTTTTTTTGATTCTAGTTCTACACATTCCTTTATTTCCTCCATGTTTACAATTAATATAGAATCAATCCCTAAACTACTAGAATTAGAGTTATCAATTAAGACTCCTAGGGGGATTATCCCAGAATCAACATTGTATAGAAACTATAGTATTCACTTTGGTGAGCACAATCTCATCACAAATATAGTAGTCATTCCCATGATTAAATTTTACATTATACTAGGGATAGATTAGATCTCACGGTATAATAATAAGATCAAATACAGAAGTAAGAAAATATTAGTAGTCTTGAATTGAAATCCTATAATTGTTTTCATAGGAGAGATATCACGATGTGATATTTGTCTAGAAGCACCACCCATAGTATTTTTTATAGAGATGATCAGTGAAGAATAAGATGGAAATGAAAGTATATGTATAGATTATGTCCCCATAATTTAGGAATAAATTGACATACTTCATGAGGAGTTACCTGGACCTCCCCCAGAAAGAGAGGTAGATTTATCCATTGAACTCGTGTATGTATACAATCTATTATCAAAGATCCCATATATAATGGAAAATTTAGAGCAAGAGGAATTAAAGAAACAACTCCAAGATCTTTTAGATAAGTAGTTTATCCGACCAAGTGTTTATACTTGGAGAGAACCTATTCTATTTGTGAAAAATAAGGATGGACAAATGCAGTTATGTATTAATTATAAAGAACTTAATAGGATCATAATGAAGAACATGTGTCCTCTTCCAAGGATTGATGATTTATTTGACCATATTTGTGGGGCTCAATTATTCTCAAAGATTGATATTTGATGTAGTTATAATAAACTGAGGGTGAATAAAGAGGATATTATAATGAATAAATTTTGATCAGGATATGATAATTATGAGTTTTTTATTCCCTTCGGCTTGACTAATTATCCTTATATATTTATGGATTTAATTAATCGGGTCTTTAAAGAATACCTTGATAATTTTGTGGTAGTTTTTATTGATGATATTATGTTATATTCTAAATTTATTGAGGATCATGAGGATCATCTAAGGGTTATATTATAGAATCTAAGGAAGGATATGTTGTTTTTAAAGTTTAGAAAATGTTAATTTTGGTTAGAAAAAGTTTCTTTCTTGGGGAAAATTATGACCAATGTAGGAATATCAGTAGATTCTTCCAATAAAAAGGTTGTGGAGGAGTGGCCTCATCCTAATACAGTAACTGAGATTAGTAGTTTCCTTGGTTTATTAGGATATTATAGGAGGATTGTGAAAAAAATCATGAATTTATAATCCACTAACCAAGTTAACTTGGAAATGGGTTAAGTTCATCTGGACAAAGTAGTGTGAGGAAAGTTTCCAAGAGCTGAAGAAGATATTGGTCACTATACCCATATTAAATCTACCCTCACTCGGAGAAGTATTCATTATTTTTAGTGATTTATCTCTAAAAGGGTTTGGGTGAATCCTTATGCAAGATGATAAGGTGATTTCTTATGCATCTTGACAGTTAAAGCCTCATGAGCAGAATTATCCTACACATGACTTGGAGCTAGATATTGTTATTTTTACATTAAATATATAGAGGCACTATATTTATGGGGAGAAATTTGATATATAAATAGACCACAAAAGTTTGAAGTATATTTTCACACAAATGTAATTAAACATGAGATAGAGGAGATGGTTGGAACTTCTTAAAGACTATGATTTTTTAATTAATTATCACCACATAGGAGCAAATAAATTCACTGATGAATTAAGTAGGAAATACTATGTTGTGCTACCAATGATAAGGATTCAAGGAGATCCTTTGATTAAAGACTTAGTAAAACTATAAATGGGAATTGTAAGGGAAGGGATATAATCAACTCAATCCAAAATAATTTCTCAACCATCATTACTAGATAACATCAAGAAATATAAAAGAGATGATCCTTTGTTGCAAAAGAAGATAATGAATGTGAAGGATGGGATGTTTCCTGAGTTCAATATTGATCAAGAAGGTGTACTGAAATTTCATACAGGACTATGGTTCTATATATTCTAGAAATAAATAATGGGATGGTGGATGAATCTCATAACTCTACATTATCTATACATTCTGGAAGTACAAAAATGTATAGAGAGCTTCCAGGTTATTAATGGTGGGATAACATGAAAAGGGAGATTGCCGACTACAATAAAAGGTGCCTAACATGTCAAAAAGTGAAGGCAGAGTGAAAACTTCCAAAAGGGGTATTACAACCAATACTCATACCAACATAGAATTAGGAAAAAATCACTATGGACTTTGTCACTGGTCTCCTAAGAAAATCCAAATAAAACAATGTGATATGAGTTATAGTGGAACATCTCATCAAGAATGCCCATTTTATCTCTATCCAAGAAGATTTATCACTTGACCAATTGTCCAAGATATACATGAAGGAATTGGTAAGACTGTATGGAGTTACACTTTATATATTTTATAATCATGATCCAAGGTTCACATCAAAATTATAGAGAATTATTCAACATGATCTGAGTAATGAATTGAATTTTAGTATGGACTATCACCCCCAAACTGATGGACAGTCTGAAAGGACTATTTAGACAGTTGAGGATATTATGAGAACATGATCTATGGAATTTAATGGGGGATGGGATCAACTTATCTCATTAGTTGAGTTCTCATGCAACAACATATTCCATTTGAGTATTAAAATGGAACCCTATTAAGCTCTCTATGGGAAGCAATGTAGAACTCCAACTTGTTGGGATGAAGCTGGTGAGAGAAATCTTCTTGGGTCTAATCTTGTGAAAGAGATGACAGAAAAGGTTTATGACATCCAACAACAAATTAAAGTTTCTTAGATTTGGTAGAATATCTATGCTGAAAACTATCAAAGGGGCTTGGATTTTGATGTTGGCGACAAAGTACTACTTCAAATTTCACCACAGAAGAGATTCATGTAGTTTGGGAATAAAGGGAATCTTATCCCTAGGTACATTATCCCCTATAAAATATTTGATGGCACAGAAGAAGTGTCATACCAGCTAGCACTTCCACAAAATATAGATAAATTGTATGATATATTCCATGTATCTCTCTTGAGAAAATACATACCTAACCCTTAACATGTACAAAATCATGTGGTGGTACAACTAGAACATGACCTATCTTATGAGGAGCATCCGATGGAGATCTTGGACTATATAGACAAGATTCTACGCAACAAGACTACCCACCTTGTCAAGGTGTTGCAGAGGAACCATAAATATGAAGAAGTGATGTGGGAACTAGAAGAAACAATGAGGGAGGAGTAGCCACGCCTTTTCTCAAATGGGAGAATGAGTTGAAAATTCAGGGATGAAATTTCTTAAGGGGGGAAGAATGTAACAACCCAAATTTTTTTAATGATATTTGTTTCCTGAGAAAATGTGCGTTATTTTATTTTGTACTACAAAAATATATCTCTTTAATAATGAAGTAAGTATAAATTTAAATGTGACCATTGGGTTTTTATCATTATATGACCATTGGTCAATATGATCTTTGGAAACTATACTATTGATAATAATTTTAACATTATCATTAGAGTTTATAAGTAAAATTTAAAAAAAAAAGAAAATTGATACAGAAAGAAGAGTTGATGGCCTCAACCAGTAGAGTCATGTCATTTGAAGATCATCTATCAGAACTTAGAAGGGAGATTTCATCACTGGGTTTCACCCTTGACCAATTCCAAGACGAGCTTCAACAAGTGAATCTTGAATGAAATTGCCTATGGGAGAAGTTCATATTAGTGGAGATTATCACTCAGTCGATGTTAGCCGAGCTGCCAGATAAGTCTACCACCATTGTAGACCTTAATCTTTGGGAATATGTGGGTGTAATAAGGGGTTATGTGCCTTGGACCTAGTTACTTAAATTTTAACTCATTTATATAAATAAAATTTCTATTCCATCATTTCCATTTTAAGAATAATTTTTCTTAATAAAATTTAGATGAAATTTGATAAATTTATTTTTTTCAGTCAATATTTATACTTTCCAGAAAAGAAATAACTATTATAATAAACTAATATATTATGAATAAATTTTATTTTATTGAAATAGTATTATAAAAACACTCTTATTTAAATTTAAATTACAAAATAATTTTATTTTTTTCAAGTGTCATAAATTTTACTATGCATTTTCTATCTACTATTATTTTTAATAAATAAGGATTTTTATATTTAAGAGTTAAATGTATCATAATTAGATAGAAATTATGATAAAATAAAAATAATTTTTTAAATAATCATGTCAAAATTAGGTTAGGGTGTATTTATGATAATTTTCTAAAATAATTTTTTCCAGTGAATAGTAAAAATACAGTTGTGGGTTTTCGGTAAGTTTAATGACTTCGTAATTATTTCATAATGATTTAATAATTAGTTAAACATAATTCATGACTCAAAACATGTTATTTTATTAATATAAACTATTATAATAGATTTTAATCAATTTTAAAAAGTATAATTCACTTTCAAAATTCTAAAATGGAAACTTTAACTTTAAAAATGTTTTTTTGTGAAAACTTTAATTTAACTTGCCAAAATAAGTAATATAAAATTATTGTAAAATATTTGGATAAAAATAATATAATATGTGTCCAAAGTTTTCAATACCATTTAAAAATACCATGGTAAAGCCCATATTTTTTTCATTTACCACTACATAGGGATCCAATGCCTTTATTTAGAAATTAATAAACAAATCCTCCACTTTTGGTATAAATACCCACAAATTTATCGATTTAATTTCACTCCAATTTCATCCTCCATTAAGATATGAAAATTTTACCTCCCAATGAATCCTATAAAGGTGTTCTCAAGCTCCCATGGTACCAATCCTAAAGTTTTAGGAGTTACACTTCAAGGTAAGGGAAATATCAACTTCTATTTTCCTTTCAAGTTACCTTTTTATGTGGTATGTATTTAAAATTTCAAAACTATGTTATTATATCCATTTTATTCTAAACCTTTATTTTATTAAGAGTATTTTATGAATGTTAGATCCTTGTTCCCTCTCTTTTTACCCTTTTCTAAAACCATTTTTTATACCCATTATGTTACCGATTTTACTTCTCAAAATTTATCTTTTCTCCTCAAGAAATTATCTTTTATTTTATTTATGTGAATACTCAAACCTCTTTTTTTATAGAGGGATTCACCAAGATTTATAAATGATGTATTTTATTATGGTATTTAAGAACATAAAACCCTCATTCCCTTTTTGTGGGTTATAAATGACAAAAATATCATATCTTTAAACACTTTTTAAAACACCATAATTCTTACATGAAACTAGTTTCATTTATTATTCATGGGTTATTTATGAAATGTTTGATTATGATCTATGTGGCTCACATTAATTAAGATATATTAAGGTCGTTCCCTAATAGCATTCCAAATCAATAGGTAAATAATTTAATCTCTAGAGATTACATGTTTTACAATACCTTGGTGAATAACCTTGGTAGTTTCTATGAAAACTTAGTGAAAAACCTTGGTGATATGCTTAATAATGTCTAAAATAGATGTTTTAGCCACATTTAAAAGTTACGATTCATTTTATTTTATTTATGATATTCCTCATGTTCTATTATTCATGCCATAATTATATTCCTCATGTTCTTATTGATTTTCCTTAAGATCACATGTAAAATGTTTCCCTTGTTTTCCCTTACTAGGTCTTATAATCACCCTTTCCTTTGATGAATTTCACTGGGTTATGATATGTAGTAAATTTACTTAGGATTAAACTTTGATGAATCCTTTCAAGTGAATTAGAAGAATGTTTTTAAGTTTTCATGTATTATGTACCTTTTTTCCAATAAACTAAAAATTAATAGATCCTCTATTTTTTACCATGTAGTGAAAAGTTTATGTAATAAAAATGTATGAATCCATAAAAACTATCGATACTTTGGTTTTATCCATGATCTGTAGCTGTCACATGACGATCCATCTTGAAATGAACTCAGGGAAGGTGCCCCCTCCTCTCCCTATACCTCTCTTCACTCCCTCTCCTTCCCTCGGTCAAGAGACACCCATATGGAGAGAGCCACATATGAAACAATCCAAAGGATGAAAGGAAAAACAGAAAAGGAGAAAAAAGAAAAAGAAGAAAAAAGAAAATAAATGGGGCTTAAACCTATGCCTAGTGCTCAACACAAGGTTATGTATTGCCTAAGAAAACCCCCCATTTCAAAATCAATGGCAGAGACATAATATCAATCCAAAAATCTGTTTAAATAGATAAAATAAAACAAACACATGTGAATAAATTAATATTTAATTAATTAAATATTGAATATTCTATAAATAATCGAATGACTCATATTTTCACCAAAATAATACCCTAGGGTAACCAACCTATTCTAGGACCAATGGAGTGTTTAAAAAATCATTCTAGATCACCTCATGGGAGAATTTACCATTCTTTCACTCAAACAATTTCGGGAAAAAATTAAAATTTTCCCTAATTTATACAACTTGTGGTGACACGGGTCATCACAAATTCCCCACCAAAAATTCTTCACACCCCTGAGAAGCCTTATTGGACAACCAATATCCATGCTCTCACCAAATCACTATCACAACAGATGCTATCTTGACCATCCAAAAAATAGTCTTAAAATATCCAAAACTCTCACCCAACATGAAAGATGTTCAACCATGACCAATATGATTATCCCCACCACATGAGTATCATTATCATCTCTCTACTGGATAAATGGTAAACCACATGGACCACACTATATCCATCATCAAACGTAATGGATAGACATGGAAAAACTGCTCACACCTGATCATTATCATAAAACCTACAACCTTTGTGCTCAATAAACCTCTTAAAAAGAGGCTCAAAACCTCTAACAACCCATGGTGAACTCCCCACCATAAGGTTTTCTTTAAACCTCTCTCAAATGCAATAGGACTCACTTTCACATGACCAAGTCCTAATTAAACTAGGCAAAGGCTAACAGACCTAAAACCACTGACCATGCTCCTCACACAAGCCAGTTTCAAAAAATTGGGGCACCCTTGGAACTCCTCTTTAAAAACAAGGAATATCACTCATTCCAAAATCAGCAACATGAACACCCCACACTCAGGCATTGATCCAAAAACACAATCATCCAACCATTCTTCTACTATACTTACCAAGGTGCATCAAAAAATGAGAAGGGATAGGGATCTAACCAAACCTACCCTCATAAGACATCCATGTGAAAAGGATCACTCCCAGTACTACACTTACCAAAAACTAGGAATCCTCATTCCTAACCACATCCTGGTGAAAGAAGTACTCAACGACCCCACCAAGGAAGAACAGTCGTTCCCACCCAATGCATTGGTGATAGCAAGAACACGGTCCCCACCACATGACCCAGTAGACAACACATGACAAGAAAAACTCCCCCCAAGGAACTAGAACCTATGAATTTATTGGAACTACCACCTCAAGGAAACTTGACCCCAAACCATATATCCCTTAGGAATCCTTACCTTCATAGAGCCACAAACAAGGCACTCAAATCCCATTATCGACCCACAATAATTTACATGAATCCACCGATGAAGGGATTTCATCTACAACATTGGAAGACCTATCTCTATATTATCCACATGACCTCTCATAAGAAGAAAATATTTATGGTAAAAATACCATTGATAGGAAAATGTCATACGAATCTTACGTTCCTATAATGATGCATGAACATTGGACCCTTTACCATAAGCCAAGATAAAAAATGTAGAATAAAACATAAATCCACAAACCAAGTGCATCACACTTGGTGAAATCATGAAACCATAAAAATGGAATCCAAGAATATTAATCTCATATCCTAGAAACTTGGACTTCCTATCATAAAAGGTGTTATCAATACACGTGTTTGATATACATCACAAGTTCCGAAACATTTGTAAACCTCCTATCTAACAAATACCAAAATAATAAAATGAAAAATATCTGATACCATTTTGTAACTAACCAACCCAGGTTGACTTGACATGTCACCATATCTGGCTCGCCATAAGGCCTCAAGTTTCGGTCCCCGGACGTTAGAAGTTATCGACTATAATCGAGGGTCTAAACGGTGTAGTGGGGAAACTATACCCTCTGGTCAAAGTTAATTAACAATGAAAAATAACCAAACTCATACATAGGAATGAACATCAGGGTATTCATAATAAATAAAAAGGAAAAAACATGCTATAATATGTGAAATGCAGCATAAAATCATACATACACACATGCATAAAAAACATACAACATACAGTTTCCCACTTGGTCGACCACATGAAAAAAATTAACAAACTTAAAATAAATACAACATGCTCTACTAAAAACACTAAGCAAAACCACATATCCAGTATCTAAAAAGCTCAAGCTACACTAGCCCAATCCTGAGACTCCATAAGAGTAGGACTTCTCAACCAAGAAACATTAGGCCTTGACCCCATCCACTATGAAACATGTGCTCCAACTTGAAAGAAAACATTATGTTTTCATGCACACTGAGGTGCACGTATAGGGGGTGAGAAGTAAATCTTAGTAGGCCACCCCCAATGGTGAACCTATAATTTCTTATCATAACAAGTGCACACACAAGTGATATTACCATCCTAGAAAAAAAATATAAGATATCATAAAAGAGACAAATACATAAAAAGGAGAAACAAACACAAGGATAACAACCAACTGTGAGTTATTTCCAAAAAACCAAGGTAAATATACCCCCTCTTTGGCCTCTTCTAGAGGATTTACAGCATGTGGATCACCCCTCCACATGACAACTAGAACATCCTCTATACTTACACAGGATCTCTAAGATGTATAAACACAACAAGCATGAATGCTAGACCCTAGTGTGTAACCATAGACATTTTCATTAACATTGTGCATCTATCGGGAATTAGGAATACAATAGCATGATTGGAACTGAGGATAATAATATCTAGGTTGACACAACTAGAGAAGCTATCATTTCCTAAGGTCTTGTAGAACTAATCAAGCATGGGCTATGGAACCAAAAATGAGGGTACTATAAAAAAAATAGAACCACACAGCATCCTTGGCCTTGGGATTACAACAACATCCAAATAACACAACACCCACTCTGTGAGTTCCTTGACACCTCATGAGCTCAGAGACACACTAGTAAGGGATAACACTCAACTAGAAGGGGGTTGCACTCATCTAGACTGTCCATTATCTCCTTAATCCAGTATAACCACATCCATCCAATAGAGGAGAGAAACATATCAAAACTCGTGGCCTTTTTCTGATCTAAGATATCTCAATGGTATCCTCATCAAAAGATTGTCCTGAGAAGAAAACATCTTAAATGTCACAGGTAATGGACAACCAAATGTGGGCTGATCAAACCTCGAACTATCGTCCAACCAGCTGAACTAGAAGCGTTGATCCACTCTTGACCAACAAAGAACGTGACCACTCCCAGAACCCTAGATCCCATCATCCAAAAAGCAACCATCACAGATTCTCAAAGACCCACCACAAGGCCAGACCAAACATTGGACTCCCGCGGTCTTAGGGGCCATAATATAAAGAGACACTAATGTGAAAAAATGATCTAACATCAGTTTTTTTCAATTTTAACATTGGTTTTTAACCAACGTCTATAAAGTTAATGTTGCAAACAAGGCTTTATAAATTAGTTTTTGAAAGAAACTGATGATGAAAATGTAATTTTTGGCATCATTTTTTAGAAATCCAATGCTGAAAATGGGTTTTTGATGTTGGTTTTTATAAAAACCAACACCAAAACCCCAATGAATTTTTTTAACGTTTCAACATCAGTTTTCATAAAAACCAACACCAAAAGTTAAAAAAAATTGGAAAATTTTAAATATTATAACCCCAAATAAATTAGAATCCCTATAATAGAAAAAATAGTATACAACCATAAATCAACATGTATCATTGACTAAAAATATATAAAAATAAACATAATTTTAATAAGTTAATCAAAAAAATATCTATGAATTTTCATTATATAGAATAATTAAAAAACACATACTTGAAATTTAAGATATGATCATTGTTGGTTGACGTTGAAGCATTATTTTGAGTTCATTATGTCAAAACAACTATTATAACAAAAGAATTAGTGTTTTAACACTGGTTATTAGGAAAATTCAATACTAATCATAAACATTCGAATATACATAACCTAAATCATGATCATACTTAACAAATAGTTCAAAAAAGATCAAATATGGGTAAGTTCATCTTGTTTATAAGACTCTACATCATTGAATGTATAAAATAACATTGAAAGATATAAGAATAAAAAAAATACTATGACAAAAAATATAAAATAATTAATATAACTAACCTTATCAAATTTGGAAGTTACCACAATTGTGATTATCTCATACATGAATCGTAGAACATAATAACCACATTCAACATATCCTTGTTGATGATGAAATTATGGTTATAAAACATTAACTTGATAATAAAAATAAATATATATATATATATATATCAAAAAACAAAATAATATCTAAGATAAAAAAATTACCATTACTTTCACATATTAGATTTAATTTTGGTTCTTTATCAAAAAGCGATATTTTTTATATTTTTCCATGACCAAAATTTTCATAGATATCATCTAATAATATATATATATATAATAATAATTAAATATAACAAACTTATAAAAAATAATAAAAATTATCTATCTAACAAGGTGATAATTTTTTTACAAACATCACCTAATAAAGGGAAAAAACAATATAATATACATTCACTTGGGTAGAATACACCTAACATCTAATTCCCCCTACAATACAAAAATTTCACAGTTAATTACATTATAATTAACATTGTTTCGTAATTGTGTTTGTTTTCTGACCAATCAAGAAATGGAAACAACCAACACCCGATCACCATCTTTGATAATCTCTCAAATATATATGTAACTCTATTGGAATTATTAACATATTTCATAGCCGTTGAAATTAATTCTGAATCTATAAAACTATAAAAATTTGTGACCTAATTTTGAATATGAAGCATGTGTAGATACCAAATTAAAAAAGTAATATAGTTAGTCAATTTAAACCATATTTAATTAAAGAAATAAAAACTGACGCGTCAATTTACTTATATGGAAAACAACTACAATACAGTCATGCTGAACTCTTTAAAATTAATTAGATCCATGATATATTTTCTGAATATTTTCAATGGTTAGTCTCTTCGACAAATATCAAACATCATCTGAAACTCATAGATATTATTCAAGGAATAAGAAGCCTGAGATAATATTTGTATCCCATCAAAAATATCATAAGTATCTACAGTTGTTTGTTCCTGAACCTTTTGTTTCCATTGAGCCATTTATTTTGATATTAGATACTCCTATATAAGTTAAATTTCAGAAAACATTATAAGTAATTTTCAATCATATGTAATTAATATTAAAAAAAACACATACCCCGTATAAATGATAATAAATAAGGACATATGGATAAAGTAAAAAATGACCCATAAAATCTCCAACTCTAGTAACCTACTTGGTAGGAAATGGTAGTAGATCAGTAGGATCAATAATATCATGCACATATACTTTAACCTGACCCATCTGCATAGGCTTGTGATGTACATAATCTCCCAAAAATGTATGAATCTGAACACTACAATATGTATATGAGGATCTCCAGTATAAAAATATTATTATAAGGTTGGGTCCAAGTGAGGAGGAGGAGGATATGAGTAGGTAGGTCCAACAGGGAGGGATCTATAGGTTTGTAGCTGGCTGAAAAGGCTGGAAAGGCTCAGAATGCTACATAGACTGTGACTGTCTCATCAATTATTCTAGTATAGCATGTACAGCTGATTGAATTTGATCTCCCATGGACTATTTTTTATATTTCATCTTATATTTTAAGGATTCAATTTCTATATCTCTTTATTGCTTACTTTAAATACCAAAAACTTTATGAATACTAACACCCGCCTCATATCCTTTTATGCAGTCAGGGTGTTCTGGATTTCATAAAGCAGTGGCTAGGATGTCCATCCTACCCTCAGGGATAAAAGTGTCATGTGATGATTGAACATGAAGTTAATCCTAAAATGAAAATTTTAAATGGTATATTAGTGTTGTTAATTTATAAAATAGAAAAATTCATGAAAAATAAAAAAAAAATTACTTGCAATTATTTCACCTACTTCTTTAGCTTTGTTTGTAAGATACTTTTAATTTTTTATTCTTCTCTCTGATTTCCATTTTTCATGGTGGGTGGGGGGATATGGAGGACTGAACTGAACCTCATCAGAACCACTATCATATTGAGCTCTTAATTCTTTAAGCTTTTGTTCAATAATTTTTTCCCCCAATAAATGAAACCCTCCACATGATAAAGTATGAGGGTATATATTCTACAACTGGATATCTTGATGGGATTTCCTAGAGGACTGTTATATTATAAGTAAACTAATAATTAATTAGGTACATATATAATAAATTCTACAATAGAATATAATTATCATACCAGAAAGGATTCATCGTGTTGGTTGGAAACAAATTTCTTCCACGTGTTTTCTTCTAAAAACCCATACTTGTGGCATGAGTTTTCATTTTTTCTCTTTCCAAAAATATAATTTTTTTCAACTTTGTTTTTAAATCTCTCCATCGAACCATTTCTAAATAAAGACATATTTTCTTATTTTTTTTTTGTTTCTTCAAAATTGAATGTCATCTATAATTGAATAAAATAAATATTAGTCATTTTAAATATATCATATTTGAAAAATGAGATAAAACAAATTCATTGAAATATTTTACCATTACGGCTTCCCAAAGATGATTTATCCCCATATTGTCGAAGGAATTCCAATCAGGATATAAAATACTAAACTTGCAATGACTCTACATAGAGATATAGCTAATAAACTGCATTGCATTTGGTCCAATTTCATTATTATTATCATAAAGACTAAAATTTAACCTCTTGTCTCCATGAGAAAGTGACAGTTTTAGTAAACGTGTAACGCCAGATTTACCAACTCCAGAACTTGATTTCTTAATAGTAAAAGCAGAAGACTCCACCGTTGAAGTCTCATCAATAGTCCTACAATTATATTTTGTAAATTAAAAGTTTTATTTCAATAAATCATTATATTATTGGATATTTAATAATATGGAAAAATAAAAATACCTTGGTACATATTCATATGTCTCTATATTTTTATCCATCATTGAAACAATAAAATGTAATGAAATTCTTGTGTAGCTACATATTATTAGATAAGTGAATAATTAGAAAATAGAAAAATAGAAATATGTAAGAATTTAAAGTGGCACACACGTGTAAGTTTAAAAAAATAATGATGTTATTATTCTTAAACAAAAAAATATTCAAAGTAAAATATTAAATATAAACATTACTTCTAAAATGATAGAAACATTTATAAATTTAAATATCAAAGTCTGAAAAAGTGTTCTCATATGCATAATTATAACAAAAATACGATAATTTATGTTAGGTATTTCAATGAATTTTTTTAACCATTACCGTAGAATATAAATATTTAACAAAAAATAATAATATAAATAATCAAATATATATAATAAATATCCAATAGTTATTAAATAATATAGTTTTTACACATGTAAATTTCAAAAAATAAATATAATGTAAATAATTTCTGAATTAATTAGGAGAGTAATTTAGATTTTTTCCATATCCCTTCAACATGATCATTTCATACTGCATGCACTATATCTACATTATAGTCACTTTTATATAGAAATCATGTAATAGATGAAGAATCCTTATATAATTCAATAACATCATCATCATCCTCATCAGCCAAATAGATTCTTTTCCCTTGAAGAATGATGGACCACTGATAATTCAATGGATCAATGACATAAAATATTTGTTTTTCATGTGTGGCCATGATTAATGGTTCCTCATTGAAAACAAATCTTTTTAAATAAACGAATTTAAATGAATACTCATCATGCTTCAAACCACTATTACTTGTAACCCAATTACACTTAAACAAGGTGACTCAAAGTTTAATATAATAAATTTACCATATATCTTCAAGAACTCCAAAATATGGAGTTGATGTAGAAATTGGGTTTTTATCTACTACACTCGAAAAATTCAAGGTTTTAGAGATGACCATTACACCACCATTTTGAAAGGTACTATTGTCATACAGTTTTTGTGTGTAAAATGTGTACCCATTAATATCAAAACCATACCATGTGATCACATTAAGATATGACCCCCTTCAAACCATTTTATTGTTTCTCTATGATGAACTTATCTTTAAACCATGAAAAAAATGTATTTTTATGCTCAATCATTATCCACTTTTTATTTATTTTAGATATCTTAACTTTAATTTAGAAATATGTGATGATATATATGTTGAACCTCATCATTGTTATTAAAAATTTATAAATTTTCTTGCAATCACTTCATCACATGGAATGAAATTTACCATTAAGCCTTGAATCTCTCTACCTTCACTATCAAATGTCATATGTCGAGATATAAGGAGACCAATATGCTCCACTTCATACAAATAATTAGTACAGAACTCAATCACCTCTTTCAATACCAATTTTTGAACAATATAGGCCTTTGGTTGATAAATATTTTTAACATATACCTTTAAAATTTTAATATATATTTCAAAATGATACATCCATCATAAATAAACAAACCCATGTATTCTTATCTCACTCACCAAATGAATCACTAAATGAAACATTATATCAAAAAACATAGGTGGGAAATACATTTCTAGTTCAAAAGAATAAGAGAAACTTCATTCTTCAACAAATATAAAAAATTTGGATATTTTTTTTTTCTGTAAATGGATTTTAAAAAATTACATAACCTTATGATAGTTTTTCTGACAACTATTAGAAATATACCACATAGTGCGACTGGTAGAAGTTGTTTTATCAAGACATGAAAATCATGAGATTTCAAACCTATTAATTTCCAATCCTTCAATGACACCAAATTCTTCAAATTTTAAGAATAACTGCTAGATACTTTAATACCATGAAGACACCAAAAAATCAACTTATCAATCATTCTTAATCTGTGAAAAGCCAGAGGTAAATGTGTTATGTATCCTTTCATAGTGGGAGATAACTCTAAACATATTCCCATTGATATCAAGTCCAATATAGTATAAATCCATCTTTTTTATTTCTTTTTATGTCTAAAAAAGTTCCAATAAAATTATCACATATGTTTTTTTCAACATGTATAACATAAATATTATGTTTTATCTCTAAAAATATCTAATAAGGTAGTTTGAGAAAGATAGATTATTTCTTCAAAATATTTTCTTGAAGACCAGAACTTCTTTTCTTTCTAAATGTTTAATAAATATTTTTCATCCTGTCATAATATTATTCAAATAAAAATTTAAATCATTTTCTTAATCTATAATAAGGATGATCAATTCACAAAAATATTTGGTGTCCCATGTACACTATCTTTCTTCCATTCTACAATTGATTATATAAAGTCAATTCCTCACAAATTGGACATGATTTTTATCCCCTAACATTGTATCCAGATAAGTTTCCATATGCAGGAAAGTCATTTATAGTGAACATTATCATAGATCAAAGAATAAAATACTTTTTCTTGTATGCATAAAAAACATTAACACATGTCACCCATAGAATTTTCAAATCATCAATCAATGGTGAAATATACACATCAATATAATTTCCTGGATGTTTTGGTCCATAAATCATCAATCTCATCATAACATATTCTTTATTTATACATATATGTGGGGAAATTTTGTAAACTACCAACAAAATAGGTCATTAACTATATTGGCTACTTAGGATTTGATATAGATTCATTCCATCAAAACACAATCCCATTCTGATATTTCTAACTTCACTTCCAAAATCATGAAATTATTTATCAAATCTCTTCAACTATGGTGAATAAATTGGGTGACATAAGTTACCATCATAGATTCACTCATCAGAATTCCATATTAACCTTTTTTCATCAATTTGATTATAAAATAGATGCTTCAAACAAGGAATTATTGGAAGGTTCCAAATTTATTTAGCAGGAGATTTGATTCTGGTACCTGAGAATGAATCACAGTTGAATTAATGAAATTATATGAAGGAATTATTAGATGAAATTATTATAAAGTATACAAAATTTATTTTTTATGAAGTGAGATACCAGTACCTAAAAATGAATCTAAATTGACTTTTTCATCCATCTTATAACGTGATGTCCCGTATATAGGGTTGTTTGATAAATATTCATATTCTTTCCTATACAACACACAATCATTGGGGGAAATCATGTATATTTTTATACTTGAATACCATTAGGCATAATATTTTCTTTGCCTCATAATTTGAATCCAGAAGCCCATTTCATTCTAGAATTATCTCTTTTAAAAGCTCAAGTAAGTTAGAGAAACTTTTATCACTCCACCCATTTCTTAATTTCAAGTTAACTAATCTCAAAACTTCTGATAACACTATATATTTATTGCAACTAGGGAATAATGGTTTCATAGAATATCTATACAATAATACAACTATTTTTCATTTTTTATGGTTTCAACACCTAAATCAGGAATTAATTCTTCAATATAATCTTATTCCTTATTATGAATTTTTTCATCAACATTAGATGTCGAATTTTCAGTTCTTTCACCATGCAGAATCCAACATGTATGATTAAGGATAAAACTATAGAAAATGATATGATCCTTGATTTATTTATAGTTTAACTTTTTCATATTCAAACACTTCACACATGTACATAAAATCAAATCTATGTTTTAAATATTTCATTTAAAAATTTCCAAGAAATCTTCAACTCCTTTTTCATATTCACTAGTGGTTTTTCATAAATTTATCTAATTACGATCCATTCAATACCTAATATCACAATATAATCGATGAATGTATTATATCATATAAACATATAAATATATACATACAAACAGATAAATTATAAAGATAAAAACATCCAAAAAAAGTGATTGGTAATCAGATAAGAAGGATCAATGATTATTAGGAATAAAATAAAAAATAATATACTAAAGTTATTTATTTATTTTTATGCGTGTTATGCTGATCCAATGAACATAACATGAAATGACCCTATTATAAATTCCTAGTAGAAAATCATGATTTTTTTAAAATAGTTTTTTATTGAAATATGTCCATTTGAACATTTATTATTTTGTAATATTATTTCAAAAGAATATGAAAATTATTTGATTCTAATATATTAGTTCATATATAGAAATATAATATATTGTTTAATCCATTTAAAAGTGGTCAATTTAATTTATTAAGTTCACTTACAAAAAATGTTAACATATTTTATTTTAAAAAAAATTATATTGTAATATAAATTATATATCTTCTAAATTTACAAATAGTAAATTTTTTACTTTCATATTATATAAATATGGTTTATTGATATTATAATTTAATTATTTTAAATCATCTAACATAGATTAGTTCATATTACATAGTTGTTACATTAGTTCAGTTTCGCGTGTGTTAGAAGTTATTGAAGATTGTATTAATTTAACGGGTGAAAAATATGAAGTCATGACATGTGATGTACATTATATTAAATAAAGACGATTACATATATCATTTTTCATTGCATAATATCATCAAGACCATTTGATAATTTCATAAAATAAAAAATTTATAAAAATAAACAAACTTTAACAACAATGTTTATAAATAACAATCAACTATATACAAATAATTGAAACAATAAATCAACAATATAACTAAATGATAAATAATTAAACTTAAAATTTTTAAAAAAAAACTTAAATAATTTGGAGTTCAATAAAGAAAATGGATCCTTAATTTGAACTTGATCCATAAAATTTTTTGGATGAATAAACACTACAAGATCTAAAAAAATGTTTGTAGAAATGAACAATAAAAAAGAACAAAGAAAGAAAATCAAAACATGGATGATGGTCAGCTGGAAAATTGTTTTTGAAGTTAAATACTTCCATGTATTATGAAACAATGATAAAGGATGAAGAATCAAGACCACATATCATGAAATATGATAAAAACCAAAGAAAATAAACAGTAATGGTCATTGAGGATTAGTGGGTTGTTAGGGTCATAATGAGTTGATAACAAGGTCTTGAAGATCTAAAAAATGAGGTTTTCATGATCCCGTTTTTTTAAATGTTTTTGGTGTCAATTTTTATAGAAAACGATGCTGAAAACTAATTTTTAGTGTCAGTTTTTGTAAAAACCGACCCTGAAAATTATTATTTTTTAAAAAAAATTATCGCGTTAGTTTTTTAGAAAAACTGATGTGATAAATTCATTCACTGGTATTTTGGTGTCGATTTTGTTAAAAGCTGATGCCAGAAACTCAATATGAAAAATATTTGGGGTCTATTTATGTTAAAATCAAGGAAAAAAACTTCCTTCATATACATTTTATTGGTTTATAAAAAAATGATGTCATATCTTCAACGTTGAATCCACTATTTCCACTAGCGAGATATCCAACTAAGGACTCCCCTACTGCAGCGAAGCTCTTGAGCCATTCCTGTAGCAACATGCTGAACCGGCCATTAGGCCACAACAATATTAGGATGACCTACGAGGATTTCATCTAGTTCATCCAAAATCAAGGGACATTCCTAGTACGAAAACATCACAAATGGATTTCAATAGCCTCCAACTCATCCTCAATCAACAACACACCCAAAGGGGAATCCAAAAGAACAATCCCTCCAACTAAGGTGTTATCAGTGATCCTTATGACCAAATCAAAGAAAAACCCTTCACAATCGCTCCTCAGCACAATAAAACCTCAGGGAAAAGTCCACAAAAGAAAAACCACAAGCATCCTTCTGGGAAAACAACCCATCCACCAGTACCAATTCACCCACTAGGGAAACCAAAGAATCACCATGCCACATGGGAATTCCTAAAATCCAACAACGACTCCCACTGATCACTTAATCAGATACAGTATCACTAAGGAATCCACAGGAGTCCCTCATACTCATCTCAATATCTTAATAGCATTAGGCCGTAACCGCCATCCAAAGGCATCAACCCAGGACAAAGGATCCACCAGCTCTAGTCCTCAAACCCAAGAGCTAAACCCCAAAAAATCTAACCTTGAGAAACCGGTCCCATCATGCAGGGAAAAACCAGGTTCTCCTTAGAGATACTACTCAATCCCATATTTCAGGATCTGCTCAAAAGATATTCTAAGAATATTGGTTGGAATCCACAAGTCAAAGCTAAATAACAATCTCACAACCCTCACTAAGGCCTCGAAGCTCACACCCAACCCACCAGAGGATTCTGACACCAAAACTCAAGGAAAACCTCATGCCAAACTCTCAAATTCCAAAACACAATTCAGACTACCTCTAAATTCTAAATGGATTTTTCCATTTTTTTCTATGTGTAATAACTTTCAAAATATACTACACACATGTCCAATTATGACACTAGGGCGAAATCCGACAAAATGTTCTAAGAAAGGAAAAGTACATTGTGTGTAATTAATGGAAAATGGTGGGTAACCCCAGAGATCCTCCCAAACCATGTTCCTCTATCCACTTGGCATGTACCTTTCAAAGTACATGGCGTGTAACCCTTGTACACGGTGTGTACCCTAACATGGATACTCACTCGTGTACCTCTTCCCCCAATATGCATGTAAAATTCTCAAGGACACGGTGTGTACCACCTTTACATAGTGTGTAACCCCACATGGGGTACCATCCCATGTACTAGGCCATTTACTATTCTTGTTCATGTATTCCTACACAACATGAACCCTACATGGTTATTGGTTGTGTACTTCTAAATGGCCAAGTACCCCCATACGAGGTGTTTGGCCGAACACCCGGCCACACCCCAAAATCCCACTACATAGCCTATACCATTGATACAAGGAATGTAGTCACAAATACCTCATATTCCATAAACAAGAATAACACAAACCATGTGTTCATACAAACACACATCGTGTACATGGATTTCCCTGAATTAGAAGCCCCCAAGACGCCCGATTTCACTGAAAAAACCACAGATCAACCCACAAGGGGTTCCCAACAACCCAAATAAGGCTTTGAAATTTAAAAACTATGATACAGGGATCTAAGGTGAAAAAAATAAAATAGGACTACCTCCTGATAGAAGCTGCTAATGGTTAATTCTGATCCACAATCCACAGTTGTCGCATGACGATTCGGTGTGACCCGAGCTCCACAATGGTGCCTCCTCCTCTCCCTCTCATTCTCCCTCTCCCTCTCCCTCTCCCTCTCCCTCTCTTCACTCCATCTACCTCTCTCGATCGAGCGATACCCACAAGGGGGGAGCTGCATATGCGAGAAGAAAAAGGAGGAAGGGAAAAAAGTAAATAAAGAGAAAGAAAAAGAAGAAAAAAATAAAAATAGTAGAAAATAAAAGGGGACTAGACCTAGCCCCGATGCCCGACGCAAGGTTATACATCATCTAGAAACCCCCCCCCCCATTCCAGACTCAATGATAGAGATAGAATCTAAATATGATTCTCCATTTAAAAGATATTACTAAACAAACACACATGAATAAACTAATATTTAATTAATTAAATATAAGGTATTCCATGGAAATTAGAATGGCTAGGTTTTCCATCAAACTACAATCCTAGGGTAAACACCCTATTCCAGGACAAACAGGGTGGTCAAAAAAATTAACTAAGATCATATCATAGGATAATTTACCATTTTTCCAATGAAACACTTCTTGGAACAAAAAATCTAATTTCCCCTGATTTCCACAACTCATGGCAATTCAAGTCATCACATGTATCCTGAAATCATTGGACATTGATAATGAAATTATTATTGAAACATTAAATGTTTCATACAAGAATATCCTATAATTATCTTTTATACTCTCACTTCATGAGGTATCTCAACAGGTTTTGGAGACTCCATCACCTTGAATTTACTATATAGAAGTACTTTGTGCAAGCAGTTGTACTACTCTTTGGAAACTCACTCTGATAAGGAAATGTTATTTTTCCAAAATTAATCATACTGAACTTTTGGTATTACTTTAATTTTTTCTAAAAAAACAACAGTAGAGTTTCAAGTGGAAGGGATGATTTAAACCTATCATAGTCCAAGCTATGGATATACCACTACTCAAAGATTTTCAAGGTAGGAACTCATATGGTCAACCACATTTACTTGCGCTTCCTTGAACTACTGAGTTAAGTCGCGGCTTATCATAATCGTAACTTTGATTCTCTAAACACTTTGACCCTAAAGTAAAACCAAGTAAGATATGTCTAATTATCTTCTACCATCTTTAGTTAAGTCGATTCATCACTCTCATAAGAACTCCCAAATAGTAAGAGGCACCCTAAAATAGGGTTTAAGAACACCCCATACACCAGGTTTTTTTCAAATTTGAGTGACAGAAGGTGTTGCAACTTAATATTACTTTGAGGGTTTTTATTATTTAACTAATATTTTCATACTATGTTATCACATTCACAACTGAAAAATTCATTAATAAAAAACACTCATCTTGTCTTTATGAATTTTTTTTATGTGTTCCCGCAAACCTACATTTCATAAAATAATAAACAATGCATAAATGAAATAAACTATCCAACCGATCTTAATAATGTAGTATTTGTTAATCCATTTAAACCCAATGGATCAGCTTTGACCTAGGGGTATAATACATGATTTGGGTCTTGATTCGTATCGCAGCTCACACCTCGGTCTAATGTGTCCACATCTCGTCTGGGATACAGCCTCATCTTGGCGTGGTCCACATCTTATAGTTTCATCATCAATAGTACATGAATACTTGCACATGAGAGAGGGGGTCTTAGGATGCACAGAATACATACATAGCCATACTGATGGACACATAGACCCTTATACATATTAAATGAAGAAATACAATGCACAGATCATTGAAAAAATAAATAATTATTATAATAATCACACATAGTTTTAATAATTAATTAATTAAATTTTAACCAAGATAAAAAATGGTCGATCACATCTCAAGACCTATCGGTGGATGAAATTAAGTGCAATGAAAAAATTAAAATATAATAAATTCATGTTTGAAGGAAATTAAATAAATTAAATAAATTATTGTAATTCAAATAATTTAATTTGTTTGATCCCACAATTAATTTAATTTTATTCCAAAATTAAAATAATAAATTAATTTATTTTTTGTTACAAAATTAAATTAATTTTTTGAATAATGAAATTATAATTATTTTTTAAATCCAAAAATTTTAATTAAAATTTTGAATATGCCAAAAAACTTTTCCCGGGCACCAGAACCCACCCAGATTCATTATGGGCCAGGTAGTACTCATGAAGGTTGATGGAGGGTAGTGAAATACCCGCCCAAGATCATTCCTAGTCGGGAAATATTTGTCCTGACCTGTACTAGGTTAGACCAACTCGATTCGGCCAATGGGTCACCCAGTTCGCAGGAGGAGGCTGGCGTAGGGAGCCCAATTGGATGGTGGCCGCTGATGCTAGTAGGGAGATGGTCTGGCCTGGAGCGTGTGTCTTAGATTTGGTTGGGGATACTAACCGGGGAGGAAGCTCGGTGGGTCCTGGATAGAAGAATTGGTGCGACAGCGCATGATGCCGGGAAGAACACACGTCGTTTGATGGGGCTAGATACTATTATCCAGGAGAGGTTGGTGGCAAAAGGAGTGTTAAAGAGGACAAAATCTAGGGCTAATAGCGCTGCTTGGTTATAGTAGAGGTCACAATGGCATGAAGCAGTAGTGACCACAAGTGGCTGGGGTCAACACAGTAGAGGTGACACCTAGTGAAAGAGACAATGACGGGGGTCCCTACCCTTTTAACCTTTCATTAATTTTTTTTATAAAAAACACTAGATTAGGAAATCCAGCCTCCCTTTCCCTTTTTTTATCCCTTTTTTCAATACCTGCATCCTCCTTTAACCTTTACCATTTTTTAATTTTTAATTTTTATTTTATGTCATATTTTCAAAAACCAATATGATAAGGCTTTATACAAAAATAAAATAAAATAATAATTAAGATTTTATAGGTGTGCAGAAAAGCTACCAAGATGTAATAGTGTTTTATGACCATCTTAGAGAGAAACCAAGTTCATGGGAATCGAATTCCAGCCAAATCTCCTTGACTGGAGATGGCCAGTATTTTCCTTTGGGTAAAATTAAAAATATATATAAATATGTTCTTAAAATTAAACCTATAAAAAAACATCAATACCAATCTTATCTTAAAACTTAAGATGACCACAACATGGTCATCCGTGCTTGAATTGAATCTTTGTTTACGAAGTTTGGACTGTAGCAATTCCCTCTACATGAATTTAATGAAAATTTAAATTTTCTTCAGTTGAAAACATCACACGATCCCTCTGATACCCATTGAAGGTATCAAAGTGTACATCAAAAGAAGATGAGTTAGAGATTTAATATTTTCATTGTCGATCGATTTAACTATACTATTGTTGACGAATCATTGTCCGACACAAAGTCCCAATGATCCCACATGACATTTTAAGCACACAAATAATTTTTTTACCTATTTTGATAAAAAGTCGCACTAGACATCCGCTATTCACCAGCGATCATTGTTATATGGATCTGTGATCGAATCCTTCAAGATCATCCACACAGACTTTGAAAGTCTATGGGAGCATCAATCATCAAATTTTGGGTGCTAGCGCAAAAATCTGAAGACACCTTCGATGTCCCAACGATCATCACCATATCAATCCATCAATCTGTGAAGTTGAACTTAGCGAAGGTCGGGATCATGAGTTTCTCTATCTAGGATTCATGAGAGAGGATAGATAGGCTCTCATCCATCATATGATGAATATTTTATTCTATAATATCTCCTTATTCCTTTATATAGTGATTTATAAAATTACTCGGAAAAGGCTCCCTAGCCCCAAAAATTAATTACCCAATAAATAAACCATAAATGACATCTTATGACTAATTTACGAAGGCATAAATATCATTTATATTTTTATCATATATCTATAATATAATAAATATATTAAATGATAAAAATGAGTCATTAATCCAACTTGTAATTATTGAAAATATTATGTGAACCTTGAATATTAAAAAAATATTTGTTCGTATAATATTTTTTAATATATTTACTTTAATAGATGTAAATATATGTAATAAATAAAATAAATACTAATTATTCTTGTAATATCCTAGTTCAAGGTGTCTCCCAAAGGTTCCCCGAACCTGGTTGGTCACATAACCTCAAGCTTATTTCCTCAAATTCTAGAAGCTTCCAACTAGAAGTGAGGGATAAGGTAAGAAATTGGGGAAACTATGCCCTCATTGGAAGAGTATGCACAACAAAATCTAAATATAAAACAATAGCGAAAGCAGTAATACCATACAACAAGGTAAACAACAGAAGACTGATAATATAAACAACTACATCATATATATATATATATATATATAATGATGCATGTCACAAGTATCTAGGAAAGTAGAAAAAGAAGTCACAATGATGGAAATACAATACTGAAACCAAATTACATAAAACAGTAAACTCCAACAACATCACAAGACTTAGCTTGGTCCCATGCTCTCTAGATCCAACAAAAATCAAGTACCTAATGAAAAAGGGCGCTTTCCCTTATCTATACATGAAACCATATAATCTGTTTGGGTCCAAAAGAAAGACCCAAATAGGGTGTGAGATGAATCCCAGTAGGAAACCACCAAAAGATTTGTGCCTAACTATTAGTGAATATATATAGCAAAAAATATGCAGAAAAGAATTGATAAACTAGGAAGTACACAAAATTAAACAAACCTAGAGTTTTCAATTACATTAATTTACATTTATTAATTATTCAAAATATTGAATAATGTAACCTCAGTATCTAGCCTAAGATATGTATCCCCCTGTATAATAGTAACAACAGACGTCTTAGAAGACCATCTAAACAACCAAGTAAGACCAAGTCCAAGCTTATGCTTTGTCTTGGAAGACTCGTCACAATCATTCAATTATTCACAAGCAACCCTCTAGTAAAGTTTTCACAGTCTAACCCCTCTGGTTTTAACATATCATAAAATTAATAAAATAATGACCCTCTGGGAAAGCTCACACAGTCTAACCCCTTTGGTACCACATAGAACTAATCGTTTACAAATGACTACCTAGGTAGATATCACGATCAATACCCCCTTGGTCTACATATAAACAATAAATTATAATGACCCCCTTGGAAGCTCTCACAATCAATGCCCTATGATCCAAAATTCATTTAATAAGGACCCTCTGGGGTAGCTTTAACGGTCTAACCCCTCTTATTTATGACCACCCGACAACTCTCACAATCAATACCTCTGGGTCAACATAAAAACAATTCATACATAACAGACCCTACCTTGGGAATCTCTCACAGTCAATTCCCCTAGTCATACTTTCACAATGTGAATCACATGAATCTCAAATAAACAACAACTCCATCCTAACAACATTAGGCATAGAAAACAAGGAAAGCCTAATGTGCTTCCTAGACCCAGCAACCATAAACAATCAAACATAAGAAAACACACCCATAATAAAGGTATTAAACCTTACGCATAAGAAATAACCCTTTCCCAATCAAACACACCATAACAAGTCTTAAACATGGTTAAATTCCATAACACGCAGTACCCTAAACATGGGTATTCATCACTTTTAGCATATATAATCCAAAGACAACCAAAGAAAGGAACAAACCACCTACCTTAATGTTGTACGATGAGCACTCTTGAACACCATCCCTTGGATCAGCCTAGAACGATGTAGAACTACCAAAAGGATAAAAACAATCAACCCTCGATAACTAATGAGAGAAGAGAAATCAGGAAGAGAGGATCAAGGGAAAGAGAGAACTCACTAGTGGGAATCCAACACACCCAGTGACGTCTCAATCAGATCTTGGACAGATAGATGGGAGGAGCTCTAAGATCTTCATATGTATGTCTCTCTATTGTACGAGACATGGGAAAAAGAAGAATGGTCCATAAAAAAGACACAACCCCACTCTGATATATCAAATTAAAAGAAAAGTACACAGCGTGTTCATTTAATGTACATGTTGTGTACTAGCCTCAACCAGCTCCTACTTTAGCTGGTCTACCAAGTCACCTACACATCCATGTACTCGGTCATTACACGACCAGTACACGACAACACATGGAAACCAAGTACACGATGTTTACTCAAGAGTACATGGTGTGTACTTATAAAGTGTTCTAAATCTTTATTTTTCCTCAAAAACAACCCAAATTAAATATCCATACCTGAAATTAAGATCCAAGTTCTTACAAACATCCCTTGTTAAAGAAATTCTTCCCCGAATTTCCCTTCCAAGTGGGGTGAAAAAGAAACTTCAAACAACTCTGGCCAATGTGATCATATGTTGGCCTCCCAATCCCAAGTCTCATCCTATACATGCTCGTGCTACCATAGTACCCATACCAAAGGAATAGACCATCCACAGAGAACCTTTGTGCTATGATCTACAATCTAAATAGGGTGCTCCTCAAAGGATGCATCCACCTCCAACTCAACTTCCTCATATTGAAAAACGTGAGACGGGTCTGAAAAGTAATGATGTAGTAGAGAAACATGAAAGATGTCGTGCATATCTCAGAACCTCTGAGGTAACTGAAATCGATAGGAAACCGACCTGAATCTCTCCAAAATCTCAAATGGCCCAACGTATATCGGTGAAGGCTTACCCTGTCTCCTAATCCTTTTGTGTCCCAACCTAGGTGTGACACATAAGAAAACCTGATCTCCGACCTCGAACTCCAAAGGTCGTCTCCATCAATCGACAAAAGATTTATGGCTAGATTTTGTATTATCCATCCTATTCCAAATCAACTCCACCTTCTCAGTTGTATCCTAGACAAGACAAGGTCCAAGCATAGCTGCCTCTCCTACCTCTAGCCTACATAGGGGTGATCGGTATGGACCATTGTACAAAGCCTCATAAAGTGTGATCTGAATCGTCGCCTGAGAACTGTTATTGTAGGAAAACTCTACCAGGGGTATGTGTCAATACCAGAAACCCCCAAAATCTAGGATGCATGCTTGAATCATGTCCTTTGGCACCTGAATCGTGTGCTCAAACTGGCCATCTGTCTGAGAATGGTAAGTTGTCCTCAGAAGTACCTGTGTACCCAGAGCCCTCTGTAGTCCCTGCAAGACATGAGAAGTAAACTAGGAATCCCTGTATGAAATGATAGAGTGTAGAACCCCATGAAAATATAAAATATCTCATATGTACAACCTTCAAATCTCATCAATACTAAATGTTTCCTTAACCATAAAGAAATGTGAAACCTTCATGATTCTATCAAAAACAACCCAAACCACATCATTTCCTTGAGGTGACCTCGGTAAACCCATCATGAAATCCATCGTGACATCATTCCACCTCCACTCAGGAATGGGTAACTTCTGTAATAGGCTTGTTGTTCACTAATGATCTTACTTCACCTGCTAAGAGGTGGAACATCTCATAACAAAACCTAAAACATCTCTCTTCATACCTGGCCACAAATACTGATGGTGTAGATATTGATAAATCTTGGTGACACTAGGATGAACTGACCAAGATGAGGAATAAAAATCTCGCATCAAATCCTCACGTATGTATGCTGACACCCATATGCACCCATGAAAATGAAAAACCTCATCCTCATCTACTGTCCATCCAGGAGTAGGTTCCTCTCCTAACACACTTTCTCGTAGGACTAGGCCTTTCAAATCTGATATCTACCACATTCTCACTTGATCCAGTAGAGTATAGGTAACATCTATAAAAGAAATAAATGTTTTCCTTGTTTGCCTTGAACCTCCAAATACATCTCAGAGAACAGATCCATAAGCTACCACTCACTACAGGCCTCCTAAACTTATTGTATCTGAGTCCTCCAACTCAACACATCATCCACTATGTTTCCTTTCCCAGGTGTATAGGCAAGATCAAAGTCAAACGACTGAAGGTAATCAACCTACCTTTACTATCTCAAATTCAGATCATTCTGAGTAAAGATATACTTGATACTTTTGTGGTCAGTGAATACCACAAAATTATCTCCAAAAGGATAATGTATCCAACATCGTAAAGCATGAACAAATGTAGCTAAATCAAGATCATGCATCAGGTAGTTCCTCTCATTTGGCCTCAATGACCGAGAACCATACACACTAACTCCTTCCCCTGCATAAGCACTACTCCTCGTCCGATACCTAATGCATCATAGTAAACGGTGTAACTATTTCTTGGCTCTATAAAAACTAGTATATGTGCTGAAGTAAACCTCAATTTCCTCTCTTTAAAGGCTGAATAGTAGGATTCTATCCCCATGTACTTTTCACCCTTCTTACTCAGGCCCGTAAGTAGTGTTTCTATGCATGAAAAGTCCTGTATAAAGTTCTTGTAGTAACCATACATCCCCAGAAAACTCCATACCTAAAATACATTCTTCTTCTACTCCCAAGAAACTACTACTCTCACTTTCTCTGGGTCTACTAATACTCCTTTATCTAAGATAACATGACCCAAGAAGTTAATATGGTCAATAAAAAAGTGGAATTTTGAGATCTTGGAATATGACTGATGATCTTTCAGTGTACTCAATATGATCTCAAGATGGGTGGCATGGTCGTGTCGAGTGTGAGAGTGGACCAAGATATCATCTATGAAGACTACCACAAAAGAATCCAAGTATGTATGGAGCACTCTGTCCATCAGTTCCATGAAAATTTCTAGTGCATTCGTGAGACTGAATGACAAAACAAAAGACTCGTATAGACCACACCTGCTCTAAAAGGCTGTAATAGGTATATCATATGGCCTAACATGCAACTAATGGTAACTAGATATCAATTCAATCTTCTAGAACACTTGGGATCCTAAAATCTGATCAAAGAGATCATCAATCCTTGGAAAGGGATATCGGTTCTTAACCATCAACTGGTTCAACTTTCGATAATCCACACAAATTCTAAGGGTACCATCCACCTTCTTTGCAAAGAGGATAGGAGAACCCCAAGGATAAGTACTAGGTTAGATGAAATACTTTGCCTGCAACTCCTTTAACTACTTCTTGAGCTCCTATAACTCTGGTGTATCCATCCTATAAGGAGGAATAGAAACTGGTGTTGCTCCTGGCACAATCTCAATAGAGAAATCTACCTCTCTCTCCAGAGGTGAACCTGAAAAGTTTCTTGGAAAGACATCCCTAAAATGATCTACCACTCGAGGAAATTCTATATGTGAAGTCCCCTGGTCATCCAGATATAAACTAGAAATATGGGTTGTAATTATTCCCAACCCATGATGCTCTGGTCCATCTCTTCTCACATGGACATCCCATTCATCCTTGTGTACAAAAGACCCGCCCTATGGTGACGTGAAACTCACCCCACGGTGATAGTAGTCAAAAAGGGTCTAGAAAGAGACCAAATAGTCTATTCTGAGAGTGAAATTGAAGCCTGTAATCTCTAATTCATAGAGGTCCCAGAAGAAGTGACACCCACCAATATCAAGAGGGAACTCCTTTCACTGATGTACACTAGTCATCCTAATCCCCAACGGAGTGTCTAGCATCATAATATCATCATAAGTAAAGATACAGAGATCAAGTCTCTCCACAATAGCAATAGATATAAAACTATGGGAATCCCCTTTATCGAAAAGAGAAGAAACTAAAACAGAGGCAACTCGAATCATACCTCTAATCGTAGAGGGTCTAGGATCCTGCTCTTGCTGGGTTTGCTTCACTAGAAAAGTCTAACCTATACCGCAGCCCTGCGACCCTACCTGACTACCCTGAGATAATCCACCCTATTGTCACTATAAACATAATGTATGGCTTCCCCATCCATGAACACCTCCTAGGTCTAAATCTCCTGAAAAATTCTAGTTCCCTGATTGATGAGAAACTAGTGGTCCTAATCCTGAACATGGAGTCATAACAAAACCCCTATCACTCACTGCTGGTGAGAACACCCGAAAAAAATGCTGAAGGTGACCCATCTTTCTGCAATCCCGAAACTCAACTATGACTTTTGGGAAATGTGGTATCGTATGTCCACTCTTCCTGCACTGGTAGCATACCACCTGGATACCTAAAGAAACATTGTGTGAAAGCTCCATGTGGTGCTTCCTGGTATCTGTCAAAGGAGTACCAACTCTGGATGCTGAACCACCCTAGCTTGTAGCTCCCAACTCCCTCAAATTATGCTCAGTATTCAGTTCCTGGTTAACTATAACTGTCACTGAATTCATCCTGAAAACATTCACCTATGATCAGATGTCATACCTGGGACAATCCTCAAATCGCCTTGACAAGTATAACTCATCCCCTCCCATAAAAGTTGTGATGCGTTGAAGCTCTGTAAAATGAGAAGAATAGTCCATCACTAAATGAGCGCCCTAATCTAAATGCATGAACTATCAGGATAGATCATCCCTAAACATCTTAGGATAGAAGTAGTCATAGAAGGTCCTAAGAAACTATTCCCAAGACATATCCTGATGGCGTCCTACCTGTGAGATAACATCCCACCATCTCTTGACGGAATCACGTAACATGTACATCGCAAGATTCACCCTCCTCTATGGAGGAATATCCAGATGCTCAAAGATAGCAAGAATTGCCTCTAACCATGAATCTACAGCCTGTGGTCCTCCATCCCCTAAAAAATTGGGTGGATGATGCTGCTGGAACACCCTCGTCAGTTCTTCCATAGACGAGGTAGGATGCGGTGTCCCTGAAAAGTCTGTAACATCTTCATAAAGCCTTCACAAAACTGTGAATCAGCACCTATGTCTGGTATAATAGCTAGTGCCAAAACGAGTGTAACAGGAGGATCTTATGGTAGTCTCTGAGCTACCATTTCTGGTGTCTGGTCATTTCCCTATATCTGGCGTACAACCATAGGACATCTCAGTGGCATGACTCTGCAATGTTAAGATCACACATCAGTTCAAGATTATCAAGGACAACAACTTATAATTAAAAGAAAGGAACAACAGAAGAAAAACATTCGAGTTTCATAAAGTAAGGTTACACGGCATGTAGACCCACTACACGACATGTTCCCTTAAGTTTGAACATGGGCGTGTACCTCTGCCAAACCAGGTCATGTAACACCCCTACACACAGCGTTTTCCACTTATGACATGGTGTGTAATTGAATTTTACCTCCTGTCTAAGTCCTTATACATGGATATAATTACACGGTTCTCTCCTAGGTAACACTACACAATGTTTTCTCCCTAGACATATTCTGTACTGCTTAAATTATAACCACCTGTGTTGTTAGTCACACAGTTAGATACACGGTTGACTTTACACAGTGTGGATAACCAGAACACGGTGTGTACAACCTAAGTTTCATCCACCTGTGTCATTGGTCACATGACTGGATACATAGTTCTCTACAACATGACGTGTAAAATTAAGACACAGTCTATTTTACCAAAAGTTTCCCAACCCCGTGTCTCTGCTCACACAGTCATTCACACGGTCAAGGACTACATGATGTGTACATACGGTACACAACATATACATAAGAAAAGTTGTTTCTTCAAGAACATAAGAACACATGGTGTGTGTTCATAACATCACACACCATGTTGTTTGGGTTTCCATAAAGTAATATTTTAAAACTTCTCCAGAACCCTTAAAAACAAATTTTTTTTTCCAAGGCATGAAAAATTATGACCCGTGACAGCCCATACTCCTGTGAATCAAAGTTTTTCATCCTTATTCATCTCATAACATGACAAAATTCAATTAAAGTTCAAACATGATCCACCAAATTCTGATCCAAGAGGGCCCATAACACCTCAGGGATCAAATTTTGGCATACATACAAATGAAACATTACATATTCTAATACAATATCAAAATAGTAGGTATTATATTATTGAATCTATCACAACAACATGCATATCTAGCACAACATCTATCATAATGGCATACAATCAATAATGCACCCTAAATGGTATGAAAATAATGCATGATATGTGATCTCTAACAAGTTCCTATATGATCTATGATATGGAATACCCTCATCTCATTGGGTTGTAATAGAAAAAGAACTACAATGATATCAATAATAATTACACAAAACAATTACATCACCCAAAGATGAAATCATATCGACTGTAACATTTTCAAACCAAAAAAATTGCAATATTCAAGGTAACTTGACTTTTCCTTATACACAGGTTAGCTAATCCTAGAAAAATCTCATTACCAACTACCTAATCCTACCTATCCCTATCTATAGGCTCCAAATAGTTAGACAAAGTAGAAAGGAACCACCCTCTGATACCACTTTGTGATGTTTCGGTTCTGGGTGCCGCCCAAATGTGCCCCAAACCCGGTTGGTCACATAAAATCAAGTGCATTTCCCCAAACACCAGAGGCTATCAACAAGTAACGAAGGCCTAGGTTGGACATTATGGAAACTATTACCTCATTGGCAGAGTATGCACAGTGGAATCTAAATATAAAACAATAGCAGAATCAGTAATACCATACAACAAGTTAAACAGTATAATAATGATAGTATAAACAACTACAACATATATATATATAATGATGAATGTCATAAGTATCTAGGAAATCATCCAAACAAGTCACAATTCTAGAAATACGACACTGAAATAAAATTGCAAAAAACAATAAACTCTAACAGCATCGCAAGCCTCAGCTTGGTCCCATGCTCTCCAGCTCGAGCAGCAATCAAGTGCCTGATGAAGAAGGGCGCTTTCCCTTATCTATACCTGAAACCATATAATCTATTTGGGTCTAAAATCATGACCCAAATAGGGTGTGGGATGTATCCCAGTAGGCAACCACCAAAAGATCTATGCCTAACTGTCATTGAATATATATAGCAGGCAATATGCAGAAAAGAAGCAATAAAATATGAAGTACTCAAAAGTAAACAATCCTATAGTTTTCAATTAAATTCATTTAAATTTATTAATTATTCAAACCATTGAATAATATAACCTCTGGATATAGCCTAATATATGTATCCCCCTGTATAATTGTAACAATAGATGTCTCAGAAGACCATATAAACACCCAAGTAAGACTGAGTCCAAGCTTGTACTTTGGCTTGGCAGACTCGTCACAATCATTCAATTATTCACAAGCAACCCTCTAGGAAAGTTCTCATAGTCTAACCCCTCTGGTTTTAACATATCATCAAATTAATAATATAATGATCCTCTGGGAAATCTCACACAGTCTAACCCATTTGGTCCCACATAGCACTAATCATTTACAAACGACCACCTAGGTAGATTTCACAGTCAATACCCCCTTTGTCTGCATAGCAAAAATAAATTACAATTACCCCCTGGAAGCTCTAATAGTCAATTCCCTATGGTCCAACATTCATTTAATAATTACCCTCTGGGTATCTCTCATGGTCTAACCCCTCTGGTATATGACCATCCGGCAGCTCTCACAGTCAATACCTATGGGTCCACATAACAAAAATTTATACATAACATACCCTACCTCAGGAATCTCTCATAATAAATTCCCCTTGTTATAATTTCATAGTGTGAATCAAATTCATCTCAAATAAACAACAACTCCATCCTAACAACACTAGGCATGGAAAACAAGGCAAGCCTAATGTGTTTACTATACCCAATGACCATAAACAATCAAACATGGGAAAACGCATCAATAATTAAGGTATAAAACCTAAAACGTAATCAATAACCCTTTCCCAATCAAACACACCATAACAGGTCTTAAATTCCATAACATGTAATACCATAAACATGAGTATTCATCACTTTTAGCATATATAATACAAATACAACAAAATAAATGTAAAAAACACCTACCTTGATGTTGTACGATGAACACTCTTGAACACCGGCCCTTGGATCATCCTAGAACGATTTAGATCTATGAAAAGGTTAAAAATGATCAACCCTTGATAACTCATGAGAGAAGAGAAATTAGGAAGAGTGGATCTAGGGAAAGAGTGAACTCGCCAATGGGAATCCAACGCACCTAGCAGCATCTCAATCGGAGCTCAGAAGGAGGAATGGGAGGAGCTCTAAGATCTTCGGTCGTATGTCTCTCTCTTTTATGAGACATGGGAAGAAGACGAATGATCCATAAATGAGACACGGCCCCGATCCGATATATCAAATAAAAATAAAAGTACATGGTGTGTTCATTTAATGTACACAATATGTACTAGCCTCAAATGGCTCCTGCTTTAGGTGGTATGTCAGGTCACCTACACGGCCATGTACTCGGTCGTTACACAGCCAATACATGGCTATACGCGGCAACTGAGTTCACGACGTGTACTCAAGAGTACATGGTGTGTACTTAGAAAATTCCCCAAATCTTCCTTTTTCCTCAAAAACAACCCAAATTCAATATCCATACCTGAAATAAAGATCTGAGTTCTTACAATTCTAAAATAGAATAATATGAATTTATTTATTCTTTGGCATTCATAAATTCTTGGACATTTCACAGACCCTATGGTGGATCCCCCCATGTCCTATACTCTTATTCATTCGAATAGGGCAGAATTTTGAATATGCTCAGTGTGCAAACCTATATGACCTTATCTCAATAGTAGTTAATATTATTCATATACCATAATCGGATTCTAGAAACCCGTCAAGATCCCTAAAGGGATAAGGTATAGTCATAGCACCGACAACCTTTCCTACAAACACAAACAATGTAATATAATCTTTTTGTCTTGCGGTATATCATAAGGCATGAAACACACTTTTTGTCATAATCCTTTATTTATTTATTGTTCACTGATATAACTGGAATAAATTACCTTATTCTATGATGGACATAGATTTTGTAAAGGTACTACCATCCTAGATAGCTAGGTCTGAGATATCACTTCCTTTCGAAAACGACCAATTCTATCTTGATTATTCAATCAATGTCATGTCATCAATGACGCACCCAATGCAAGATACCTTGTTATAAATTCAATGACATAGTTTTTGTCTTGAATCAAAGTATAAGGTAAAATAGTATACATTGATAATAATCTCAAATCAAGATATTATTACACATGTTCGCCAATACAAACCACCAATTATACCTGAAACATGTGGTGTTCCTATTGGTTGTTTAGTCCTTCTGATCTCATCTACTTGAGATCACCATGTGAAAACATCATGACAGTAAGTCTCAATTCTTATAAGTCCCCAACAACTGATAGTCACACGTCATATTTGTCATGTCGGTATGTTGTTTCTAGACCATAGGCCATATGTTTAAGATTAATGTCATAGTTTCTCAAGATTATAATTATAGCCTAGAAACTGGTAAAACCTTTTGATATGAAAAGTAATATAAGGACATTAACATATAAATATTTGATGTCTAAATATATACACTATTATGGTAAGAAAACATCATGTATAACTCATTGCATACATGATATGGTAATTGAAAAGTATTGTTAAAGTTAGGTCTAGGGAACCCAAAATTACAAAAATATTGAAGGTGAGATGATATGTGAAGGCCATGAAAAAAATAATATATTTTCTTATGAATAATTTTTTGATAATTCTGTTCCATATAGGCTTTATTTTTATGGAACTTGGTTGGAACTGTTAAGAAATTATTTTAAGTGTTTACAAAAAAATTGGTCAGCCATTATCCAACCGAGGGAACCAACTCAACTTCCAAGGTACAAGCTAGCTCGACCTTGGAAAGACATGGTAGCAGAGGTGTGAGGCATATCCTACACATCATCAATAATGGGCACATGCATGGTGTGAATGAGAGGTGTCATAAAGATGCACGGGTCAGTGCACGAGGGTGGTTAGCCTCACTGTGGGATAAGGCCCAGTGATTATAAGTAAATAATGGTCCCATTAATATTTTAATTCTTGTTTTAAGGAAATAATTTGGTTATTAATCAGAGGTCGGATAAGAAAATATTCGATGTTGGAATCAAAAAAATCATGGGACACTGTCACTCCACTTATGAGTTACGGATATATCGTGCAATGATGCTTAATGATGTTGTTTTTCTAAAGTGTTGTCTCCTACCGTGAGCTATGGTTATTGTGAATATGATTGATAATAGTTGTGAGGATCGACCACATGATTTCCAACCAACTACAAGCCTTCATGGTATATGTATTGAAGGTGAATAAAGAAGAAGCTATCACGTGACCATCTTGGATCAACCACATGTTTCTACTAATAACATGAATCCAAGATCAATCATATGTTTATGTTGGGCAAAAATCCCTCAAGGTAACATTGAAGTATTTTTGGGTTGGTTGTGTTTGTTGACAAAGCAGGTTCTCATGGATATTTGTCGAGTTCCCGAGAAGTTGTTGACAATCCATGTTGACAAAGAACGATGACAAAGGAAAAGGCGATCTGGAGGCGGTACAAAAGAGCAGTACAAGGTGGCGCCGTTTTCCAGTGTTTGCCAAATTTTTGGGGTCCAAAATTTGGAGTTTGGTGAGCATCGCGAAAAGAGGATTTCCATGAAGAGCATAATTTAATATGGCAAAGGCATGAATTTCGCGAAGATAGGATGCATGGTTTGGAAATCGCGAAGACCAGAAGAATGGAGGCGGTGATGCTTCGCGATTACGTCAAGCTTCGCGAATGGAAGAGGCTGAAGCGCATCGCGGCGGAGAAGGGATTTGCGAGGGAGCTTTGCGGCGAAGGCGCGAGCCGCGAAGGTAAGTTGACGGTGATTCATCGCGACTACGTCAAGCTCCGCGAACGGAAGATTGCGGTGGAGCTTCGCGATTTGGACAGAATTCTGACAGAAACTTTGGAGCATCGCGATTTGAGATGACGTGGCGTTGACTTCGTGCGGAAAGGATGAGGGTCGGTGGAATCGCCTATAAATAGAGGCCGACCCCTTCAGGCGAAGTAGAGAGAATTTTCAGAGAAAATACTTTGCTCTCGATTTGCGAAGGTGGTTCGCGGAGCCAGTGTGCTTCGCGAAAGAGGTGCTTCGCGGCGGCTATTGTAGCTCCGCGAAACCTGCGAGCTCCGCGTTGGCTTACTTAGCTTCGCGAGGGTCGTTGCTTTGCGACGGCTTGAGCATCGCGAGAGTGCTTCGCGAAGGAGCTTCGCGAGTGAGCTTCGCGAAAAGGCAGGAGCTTCGCGAAGGCTTGTTTGAGCTTCGCGAAATTGGGAGCCTCGCATTGTAGGGTGCTTTGCGAAGGTCTTTCCAAAGGTTGTTTGCCCAGTGGATAGTGGCAAAGGAGTATTCATCTACGGGTGAAAGTTGAACTTCAACAGAGCATCTACAAACAGATAAAGATGCATTCCTTAATGGAAATGAAGAGACCTACAGGTCTATAAACTGTGATTGGATTCCCTTCCAAGAGCAGTGAGCTTAGGAAGAGGAAGAAGGTGATCCTCTCCACCGGCAGTGAGCCAGAGAGAGAGAAACAGGGAGTGACCCTTGGGAAAGCAGTGAGCTGACCCTAAACATTGTAAAGGCAGTGAGCCTGGGCATAGAAGTGATCTAGCCCGAACATTGTAATCCACAGCTAGTGAAGTCTAGTGGAATTTGGTACGAACCGGCAACTTGTCGGCGTATGCTCCTTGGACGTAGCCCTTAGAGGTGAACCAAGTAAAAATCTTTGTGTCTGCCTGCTTACTTTCCTGCATTGTATTCAAAGCATCATCATCAGGTAAAGTAGACAAGTGATCATAGTAACCACACAAGTGCAAACAAAGTGACCCTTGTAACAAAGAGGTCAAGATCCAGTGGGGCAGGAAGAACTTGGAAAAAGAATATCCATACCCTGATTCACCCCCCCCTCTCAGGGTATATAGGCCCCTATTGGCCCTAACAATTGGTATCAGAGGGATAGGTTGCTTTTATCAGATTTGTTTGCTTCGACATAGTGTAGTCGATCTGTGTGGTTGAAGATACATATTTCTATTATCTCTCAATCTGCCATGGGAAAAGGAAAAGCATCAAAGAAGAATCAGAAGTCAGGTAAATTCCCTCAGTGTGGAAGTGTTTTCGGAAAAAGTGTGATTCAACTAAAAGAATCAAACAGCTTACTGAAGGAAGGTCTGGATGAATCTGATAGGGAAAAGATTGATTCACTCAATCATGATGTTGGAATGAGTGAAGTACATGAGCATCAGAGTGATGCTGAAAAAGAAGAAGAAATTGAAGGAAGAATAGACATGCGAGCTGAGTTGGAAGCTGCTCTTGAGGAGATAGATGTTTGGAGAGCAAAAACAAAGAAATCCAACAAAGTTGTTCATGATGCCAAACTCTACATGCAACAGCAGGAAGAAGAGAAGTCTAAGTTGATGGAAGAAATTGAGAAACTCAAGTTATCAACACGAGAGAACTCAGAATCGGTTAGTGAGTATAAGATTAAGATTGAAGAACAGAAAAGGGAGATCGATGGCTTGAACAGAAAAGTGAAAGATCAATTCAAAAGCATCGAAGAACCTAATATTCCAAGTGACGTTGGAAACACTGAAGAAGCCAAATCTAAAGATATCCGGATCAAGGGATTGGAGATTGAGGTCAACAAGCTAAAAGGCTTAAATCAAAGGCTTATTGATATAGTTACTGACCTAACAGAGAAGAATGATTCAAATGCTGAAGAGCTGCAGAAGATGGCTAGAATGAAAGGAAAACAAAAGGCTGGTGATTATGAAGAGAGTCAAAATTCAGATGAAGCACAAAATCTTAAAGCCAGCAATAATGATCTAGCAGCACAGTTGACTGCAGAAGTTCATAAGAATCAAAGGCTACAACAAGAGAATGCATGTTGCTCTGACTCTGTCGCTCAAGAAAAATTGAAGGTAAAGGAGCAAATTGACATGGTTGATAAGATGAAGCATGAACTGGAAGATGAGGTGAGTAGAGGGAAGCTTCTCAAAGAAGAACTTGATGTCCAACTTGAATCAAGGGATATGAAGATTCAAAAGTTGGTAGAAGAGCTAGAATCAGTCAAGAAGGAAATAGAGAAGTCTAAATCCAAAGGAAAGCCTAAAATGAAGGATGCCTTGCATTTACTATTTGATCAACCTTCGACAAGTGATGATAAAATGAAGAACAGATATGCTATTTCTGAAGAGAAACAACAGAATATTTTCTCAGCTCAAAGACCAGCAAGTTTTGGAAAAGCTGGTATTGGATTTTATGAATCACCACCCATGCATGATAAGAAGAGAGTCGTGAACAATTCCAGGAGTGGAGGAAAACCTGTAGGTGCTGGAGATAGGCCTAAGAGGTCAGTTACAAAAAGAAGTGACGACATGTGCTATTTCTGTGGGATTCATGGCCACACATCAAGCTTCTGTACAGAGGCTCTGGAGTACATTTCCGGCTATGAAAAGAGAGATATTAATAAATCTGAGAACAGGAAGAAGCATCATGAGAGATTAGAAAGAAGAGCTTCTCAGAGAAAAGCATATATTAGATGCTATTACTGCGGAAGAATGGGACACACCATGAGCATGTGTCAGGAAGCTCAGGAGAACAATATCAGAGGAAGAACTCAAGGTGCATCAACATCTCAGCAGAGAGATGATGAAATGAGGTATGCCTTTGAGGGAAAATGTTTTATATGTTCTCACTATGGGCACATGGCGAGACATTGCAGTAAGAAAAAAGCAGGAAAGGGAAAGGAACAAGAAAATAGATCTCCACCACAGGAAGTGTACAAGAAAGAAGCCTGTACTGGGAGACAAAGTGGTAAGGAGAGGAATAGGCTTCGAGCCTCAGGGAAATCACGTGGAGCTGAACGAAAGGTGTATCAGTCACCTCCTATGTCATACTCACAACAGCTCTCAAGGAGAGAATGTGAGCAAACCTGGAAGATTAAGGGGAGATCTACTCCAGTGGTGATAAAGAAGAATAGAAGTTCAATGGAGGACCCACCACCAATGAAAAATAGGGCGGTGACTCATAAATCTGATAAAAGGCAGATAAGCAAAGAATGCATCGAAAAATCCACATGTCGTGTTTTGCAACGAGAAGTGGAAGAAAAAGGCAGATCCCTACAATGGACAAAGAAGACAGGGAAGATGACAAGAAAGGAGATTCCTGCACTGAGAAACAATCAAGGGAAATGGAATTTCGGTAGAACATCAAAGATCGAAATGTGTACCAGTTGGTCTAAACCCCAGATTGTGAGAAAGGCCAAGTCTGCAGAATCTTCATATCAGAAAAAGGCTCAGAATGTGAGCAAAGAATGCCTAGTCATATGGCCAGAACAGTTGAAGTTGGTCAGGCAGTTGGAGGAAGCAATAAAGGAGTGTGATGCTCTCCAAGAAAGAATCAAAGGGTTGACCCATCAGGATCAACCACAACCCTCATCTTGAGGAGTCTGAAGCAACATCCCCTCTCCCTATGTATATAAATGCTATTAACTGATGATTCTTGTGTTTCAGGTTTTAGGGAGATACAATCCAAGGGGAAGTGGCATCTAAGGATGCGAAGTGGAGAAATGATATGCTCTAGAGTTTCAATTGATTCAAATCAGATACTAGAGTTGAAGAAGAAGGAGAGCAACAGAGCACAATAGGAAGTGATTGTGTTATTAACTTTATCTCTTGTTTCCTACACCGAGTTTCAACTCCGTAGGCTTAGAGATTTTGTTAATGGCTCAAGTTTGAGTGGAAGATGAGAAAAAATGATGCAGGAGGAAAAGACGTGTTATGGGTCTAAACTGTTGGGCCTAACAACTAGAAGAGTTTCATAACACAGGGGGAGCATTCTATATCCAAATCAGATTCAAGAGCCATCAATGCAATAATTGGATGACTCGGCTTAGGTGTTTCCTATTGAGGGAAGAAAGACACACAGGGAGAAGCAGCAATAACAATGCATTTTATGCTTATCTATTTGCTCTAACAATATGGTATCAGCTGACTGTTTTCAGGATACCAAGAAGCTGCAAGAGAAAATCAAAGGCATCTCAACAAAAATTTGAGAAACCTAGCTGAAAGAAATGAACCCACTGAAAAATGAGTCAGTGAACAACTTCCTGATGGAAGTATTGAGGAAGAAAGCAACATAGGGAGATCAGAAGCGGCTTATGCTGATTCAGAAGAAGACACCAATGATGAACATGAAAGTGTCTAGTTTGTGAGTACAAGGAAGTAAAAATCCTCATCTGCACAACAGTCAAAGAGTTGAGCTGAAATTGACATGCAGAATATCATTGGTGATTAGTTAGCTCTAGCTTAGACAAGGAGAATGAAATCACTGCAGAAAACATCTTTTATATCTCAGGTTGAGCCGAAATGCTTTGCTAATGCAACTGAAAATGAGAACTGGGATCATACCATGGATGAAGAGATAGATCAGACTTGAGAAGAATCAGACGTGGGAGACTGTTTCGAGGCTAGATGATAAAAATGTCATCAAGAAAAAAATGGGTCTATCAAGACAAGATGAATGAATATGGCATGATGATTCGGAACAAAGCACGACTGATGTGCAAAGGAGACTCCCAGATAAAGAGTAATCAAAGGATGATGAGGATGGCAAGGCAGTTAATATCACAGAATACAGGCAAATCATTGGAAGTCTGTTGTACTTAACCGCAACAAGGCCTGATATTGTTTTCGCCACATGCCAAGTAGCGAGATATCAGAGTAATCCCAAGGAAAGTCACATGCTCGCAGTGAAAAGAATACTTCGGTATATTAAGGGCACGGTGGACTTCGGCTTGACATACAATGACAAATCTCGGACAGAGTTATTGGGGTACACTGATGCAGACTGGGCCGGTTCAGCAGATGATAGAAAATCAACATCTGGAGGTGCATTTTATCTTGGCGGACTATGTATTGCTTGGTTGAGCAAGAAACAAGATTGCATTTCATTAAGCACCGCAGAAGCTGAGTATATTGCGGCCACTCAAGCATGCACACAGTTATTGTGGATGAAGCAGCAGCTTGAAGATATGGGAGTTGAAGTGAAGTCTCCGATCGGAATCCAGTGCGACAACTCAAGTGCTATAAATCTTAGCAAAAATCCCGTCCATCATTCAAGGACAAAGCACATTGAGATTAAGTATCACTTTATCATGGAGAAGGTTGAGCAGGGGATCGTGAAGTTGGAGTATGTGCCTACAGAGCTGCAGGTTGCAGACATTCTGACAAAGGCCTTACCCAAGGAAGCATTTGAGAGGCATCGACTGGCTCTGGGAGTTCAGTCTACTCCCCGCACTTGAAATAGTGTGGATATGGGACCCCCCCCCCCTCTCCCCGAGGTATGGTGTGTTTTTCCCTAATGTGCTGATATGTGTTCTCTACTATGTTACAGACTACAAAGGCGTGACCTTTGGGTTCGTTGACAAAGGGGGAGAAAAGTGCTTGAAAAGTGCTTGACAAAGGGGGAGAAAAGTGTTTGTTCAAGGGAGAAAATAGTGCGGAGATTTGATAAATCATAATTGATACGGGGAGAAGCTGACAGGTGGAGCAGCCAGAAAGGGGGAGCAATTAGAAAGGGGGAGAGATTTGTAAATCTGACGATGCTAGACGTGATCGATCAAATCATAGAAATCACGACAGCTAATGATCGTGATAAAAGCAGAACAGTGGTGTTGGAATGGTGTGAGACGGTGTCCAGCTATCAACAATTGGTATCAACTAAAGAATTCACCAATTGGTATCAGTGTGGTTCTACAACTGGTTTTATTTTAGGAATTGGTATCAAGGTGGAATCGACAATTGGGGTCTGACATGAAGTGATTCATTGATGAACTTTACATACTACTCTTGTTTCTCACGCCGAGCATTGCTCATGTGGGCTTAGAGTACGTGTTAAGTGAATCCTTGAACACTATCACAATCGCAAGAGGCGAATGGTGGTAGCAGCTGGAAGAAGACTCAGTGAGGTATCACAGTGCAGAAAATCATCCTGAGCAAAATTGTGAAGAGTTGTCAACAAACCCAAAGGGGGAGATTGTTGGGCAAAAATCCCTCAAGGTAACATTGAAGTATTTTTGGGTTGGTTGTGTTTGTTGACAAAGCAGGTTCTCATGGATATTTGTCGAGTTCCCGAGAAGTTGTTGACAATCCATGTTGACAAAGAACGATGACAAAGGAAAAGGCGATCTGGAGGCGGTACAAAAGAGCAGTACAAGGTGGCGCCGTTTTCCAGTGTTTGCCAAATTTTTGGGGTCCAAAATTTGGAGTTTGGTGAGCATCGCGAAAAGAGGATTTCCATGAAGAGCATAATTTAATATGGCAAAGGCATGAATTTCGCGAAGATAGGATGCATGGTTTGGAAATCGCGAAGACCAGAAGAATGGAGGCGGTGATGCTTCGCGATTACGTCAAGCTTCGCGAATGGAAGAGGCTGAAGCGCATCGCGGCGGAGAAGGGCTTTGCGAGGGAGCTTCGCGGCGAAGGCGCGAGCCGCGAAGGTAAGTTGACGGTGATTCATCGCGACTACGTCAAGCTCCGCGAACGGAAGATTGCGGTGGAGCTTCGCGATTTGGACAGAATTCTGACAGAAACTTTGGAGCATCGCGATTTGAGATGACGTGGCGTTGACTTCGTGCGGAAAGGATGAGGGTCGGTGGAATCGCCTATAAATAGAGGCCGACCCCTTCAGGCGAAGTAGAGAGAATTTTCAGAGAAAATACTTTGCTCTCGATTTGCGAAGGTGGTTCGCGGAGCCAGTGTGCTTCGCGAAAGAGGTGCTTCGCGGCGGCTATTGTAGCTCCGCGAAACCTGCGAGCTCCGCGTTGGCTTACTTAGCTTCGCGAGGGTCGTTGCTTTGCGACGGCTTGAGCATCGCGAGAGTGCTTCGCGAAGGAGCTTCGCGAGTGAGCTTCGCGAAAAGGCAGGAGCTTCGCGAAGGCTTGTTTGAGCTTCGCGAAATTGGGAGCCTCGCATTGTAGGGTGCTTTGCGAAGGTCTTTCCAAAGGTTGTTTGCCCAGTGGATAGTGGCAAAGGAGTATTCATCTACGGGTGAAAGTTGAACTTCAACAGAGCATCTACAAACAGATAAAGATGCATTCCTTAATGGAAATGAAGAGACCTACAGGTCTATAAACTGTGATTGGATTCCCTTCCAAGAGCAGTGAGCTTAGGAAGAGGAAGAAGGTGATCCTCTCCACCGGCAGTGAGCCAGAGAGAGAGAAACAGGGAGTGACCCTTGGGAAAGCAGTGAGCTGACCCTAAACATTGTAAAGGCAGTGAGCCTGGGCATAGAAGTGATCTAGCCCGAACATTGTAATCCACAGCTAGTGAAGTCTAGTGGAATTTGGTACGAACCGGCAACTTGTCGGCGTATGCTCCTTGGACGTAGCCCTTAGAGGTGAACCAAGTAAAAATCTTTGTGTCTGCCTGCTTACTTTCCTGCATTGTATTCAAAGCATCATCATCAGGTAAAGTAGACAAGTGATCATAGTAACCACACAAGTGCAAACAAAGTGACCCTTGTAACAAAGAGGTCAAGATCCAGTGGGGCAGGAAGAACTTGGAAAAAGAATATCCATACCCTGATTCACCCCCCCCTCTCAGGGTATATAGGCCCCTATTGGCCCTAACAGTTTATAATGACCATGAGAGCTTTTTATCGTAGGTGAAGTAATTGATCACCTACATGAATGAGATCAACCGCATGAAACAGATCGACCATGACCTTTCAAGCTACCAAAAGTATTTGAGCTACCATAAGGCCTGATCAATCGTAATCCATGAGTGACTACAAGAACTAAGGATGATTGACCACAGGTTCCCATGGTAGGTGAAGTGACCACTCCAACCTTCAACAAGAAGAAAAATATATATTATACAATATCTCAAATAAGAAAATAAACATTGTTCATGTGACATTAATTCATAAATTCCATGAATTATTTTAGGATCTCGAGCTACGACATCCTCCTATAATCAAGTCAAATATTCAAATGAGGCTTTCATGCAGAATATAGTGATTGAGGGTGATGTTATGATTTCTTGATAGGTTTTATTGCATAAAAAATATGTTTTAGATGTTTGAGTTCATGATATTATTAAATCACAATACACACATGCATGTGACATTCATGGAAATTACCATGAATGAATTTAAGAAAGAGCACGCTATGTATATATTTAATGCCTGAAATTTTTTTAGAGAGAGAAGGTTCAATGGTATTTATGAAAAATAATTCCAAGATTAAAAAAGGGAGAAGGGTTCAAAATATGAAGGAGAATCCATGAATTAATTAAGAAGTCATATACTATAAATTCATGGTCTTATGCATACATGGTGATTTAAATACACTTATTTTTATTGAAATAAACAATTAAAGAAATTTGGGATAATTCCATGTGTTTGAATTTATATAGTTCATGGTCAAATGCATGTGATTTTAAGAAGTTTTGAAGGACCCTTAGCAGGAAAATCCATATCTGATAATTCTAAGAGATTTTAATTCAAATTATTCACACAGTATTATGTAAATAAATTATCAATCAATGAGAAAGTATTTAAGTGTTTTGTGAAGAAACCAACTGGGTGAGTTGGTCGTGATGTTTGAAATAGAGAGAGGGGTTATTGTTGTTATCTACATATTCTAAAAAACTCTTACATGATACATATATTGTTGGGATATGGAGTTGTTGCATGCAGTGTTGTGCATGATAAATAAAGTGAATAAGATCTCAACATAATTGAAAACAAGATAATTGTCTATGAGAGGAAGAAATTTTTTTTGTACCCAAACATTTGATTTTATTGTATCAATATGGGATGTGAAAAATATTATAGAGACTTATAAAGCAAGTTATAAGAATTTACATATTTGTAGTGATTCATTAGATTTTACTAGTAGATTGTAAGATCAATGGTTTTATTAGATCATGGAAAGGATTATATACCCACATTAAGTAGTGAACCTTTTCAATAATTTATGTCATGTCTGTATGTTCTTGTGTGTGAGAATACATCAAATCAATTTACTCTATCACATGAAGAAGGTTGTTTTTTAAGGGAAAAAATTAAAATTGATGAATAACTCATTCAACCCCAGTGGTTTCATTTATCCCATATTCCTATAGTTGGTATTAGAGTCTGATTGTCTTCATTTGTGTTTTTCTGTTTGAAGATCTTGTTTTTTAAAGACTTTCTAATTAAAGAAGTTAATGATTTATATTATCTTCAATAGATAATCTAAACTTGGTAAATAGTGAGGGGATTCCTTTTTTGTAAAGGTTTTCATATTCGGAAGGACATGAATTTGAAGATCTTGTTTTTTAAAGACTTTCTAATTAAAGAAGTTAATGATTTATATTATCTTCAATAGATAATCTAAACTTGGTAAATAGTGAGGGGATTCCTTTTTTTGTAAAGGTTTTCATATTCGGAAGGACATGAATTTTTCTTATCTCTTATATATCAGTTATGATGTTTTGGAAGTAAAAAATAAGGGATTTATTCCCTTTGTTGAAGGTACTCACATGACAGTAGTAGATAATAAGAATTTGGAGAATGATGGTCATGCAAAGAATTTTATTTTATCTTCTCTTTTAGAGAATGAATTTATAAAATTTAAAGGTCTCAAAATAGAAAAATTAATATGGGATAAAATTTATAATATATATTAATGAAAGACTAATGTTAAGTGGGATAAGTTGCGGTTTTGGAGACTTAGGCATGATGATCACTAGATGAATGATGATAAAATTATTGATAGTTTCTTAAAAAGGGTTAATGAAGTTTAGAGTACCATTAGAAGCTATGTTGAGAAGTTATAAGATTTTGATATTTTTTAAAATATTATATATATATATTACCAAGTAATTTATATGTTAAATTCTTGGCTTTGGAAGAAAAATATTAAGTAAGAAAAATAAATTTATTTTAATGCCTCAAAATCCTAGAGAAGTAAGATGGTTGTTTGTGAAGATGATGAAGTTCACTCAAAAAATTCAGAATCAAATGTGGATATGAATTTTGATAAAATTATTTCTCTCATATCTAGAAATTTGAGAAGATTTAGGGGAAATATCAAAGGTAATTTATCACTTAAATTCTTTAATTATGGGGTTGTTGGACATTTTCCAGTCCAAAATTAAAAGAAGATGAAATCGATGATGAAGAAGATGGAAGATATAAAATATTCTCAAATAATAATGCATCAAAGCCAAAAAAATCTATAATAAATGGTAATAATTTATCAATGAACAAAAAGACAAAATTTTAATCTAGGTATGAGGAACGTGAAAGTATTAGTGAGGAAGCAATGGTTGATACTGGTAATGATGTTGGTAAAAAGATTCTCATTGAAAAAGTTAACGATGAATATTTCACTAGTTATGGAAGTAACAATTCTAGAAATGAAGATAAGGAAACCCAAATGGAATTCATGTTGAAGAGATAATTGAGAGAATGTCTCTCAAAAATTTCAAATCTAGAAAAAGAGAATAAGAAGATGATGAAATATGATCAATCTACCAATAGTATAAAATCAATCCATGAAGAATAAAAATATTAGTTGTTAAGGAAGATTAAAGTTCAAAACAAATTGTTTAATTATAAGAATATTTTGAGTGTCAAGATGAGAGAAAATGTTAAAGAGTTGGTTAAGGAGCTTGATCTTAATCAACTGAGAATGATCAAACTAGAAGAAGAAATGAACTTATCCAGACTCATTTTTCAAAATTATATTCAAGAATATGAAGAATGCTCATAGAGTGATGAATCACAAGAATAATAAAAAAAATATTCCCAGGATGATGTTGATATTCAAAAGATTGGTAAAAAATCTAAGAAGACGAATCAAGTCAAAAGAACCAAGTTTGTGGCTAAATCCAATAAGTCTAAAAAATCTAGGAATTCTAAGAATTCAAAATTGGATTCAAAATTTGATATAAATAGTGACTATAAAGATATATATTTGATGTATAGTATGAATATGAATATGTAAAGAGTCCATAAAAAATTTTATTCTCAAAAATGATCCAAAGTTGATGAATAAAACAAGGTTAAAAAGCATAGACATAATTCTAGACATCATGCTATTTTTAAATGTAAATATTATTTTTATAGATACTTGTGGAACTGTAGTAGTTTTTCACATATAGCTATGATGTTTTGGTTCAATTATCAATGTCATTATGATTCTATAAATCATAGAAGACAAAACTTGAGGGGGATTCAGCCCACTCAAAGATGAAAAAAGCAGAAACAGTTATAAATTTTTTTTATTGAAGACTAAAAACATATTTCACGTGTTAGAAGAAGTGTGTGAAAGTGGTAATTATTTGGGGAACCTTTATAAAGTATTTCCCACCTTGTTATATACTCAAAAATGAAATAAGTCTCAATCTAAAAGGGTGAAAGGTAAATAAAAGTCCCTTGCTATAGAAGTTTCACTTAAAGAATCAAATGGGTATTCATGGATATTGGATAGTGGGTTCTCTTAACATATGATAGGAGACTTGAAGTTGATGGATGATATTAAAAATTGTAAAAAAGGCTTGGTGAATTTGGTAAATAATGGTTCCCTCAAGATCAAACGAGTTGGTTCTACTGTTACTGGAAAAGAAAAATTAAAATCCAAAAAAACCCTTTATGTTAATGGGACAAAACACAACTTGATGAGTGTTTCTCGGCTTTGTAATGGAGGAAATGAGTTGATATTATATAAATATGGATTTTTTGGTTAATGTAATTTAATATAGAAAGGTTGTGATAGGATGATAGTTAACAAAGGGTAACTTATTTTAGGTTAGATATGTATAAGACACATGTTATCTGAGCATGAAAGATGAAAATGAACTTTGGCACAAAAGATGTTATCATCTTGGCCAAAGGAATATGAGAAAACATACCCAAATAGAAATTGTTCATGATTTTACTGATATGAAGAGATGGATTTATTATATTTTCTCTAAATATCATAAGGGGAAGATTACTAATTCTCCACATAAAAAGGTTGATATTCACACATCTCGTCCTTTATAGACGATCAATTTTGGAATCTGTGGGCCCATGATAAAGAAATCAAAAAATGGAGATGAATTATTTTATTTCTTACACTGGTGAATTTACTCGTATATCATGTATAATGTTTATAAAACATAAATCATAGGTTCTAAATATTTTTATATTTTTAAGAGAATTATAGAAAAGGAGTATGGTTACTCCTTGAAGAAAATACAGATAGATAATGGTGTTGAGTACACTAATAAGAAGCTTTAATATTATCTTGAAAATCATGACATTATTTATGAACTTATTAAGTCATACAAATGTCAACAAAATGGTGTGGATAAATATAATAATAGAAGCTTGATAGATATGGCTCATATGATGTTGATAGAGAATAATACCTCTCGATATTTTAAGAGTAAATCTATTATAGTAGCAATTAATGTTAAAAATAATTTTTTTATATACCAAATTCTAATAGGACTATATATGAGATTTTTTCATAAATTCTTTGAGTTTGAAATATCATAGAGTGTTTGAAAACCCCTGTATCATCAAAATAAGTTGTGAAAATCTGGGTAAATTTGAGCCAAGATGTGTAGCTGGAACTTTTCTTGGATATTCCCCAAATGGAAAGGGATACCACTGTTATAACAAGGAAACTAGAAGAATTATTGAAATAGATGATGTGAAGATAAATGAACACACAAATAAGTAATTTTTTGATAATGAATAATGTTATAAAAGCAATGTTGATGATGATTTTTTTAAACAACCTAAATAAATGCTAGACAGAGATGAAAGTGTTTATGATGTACAAGATGGAGAAGCTTCATCTATTTTAAGTGATCAGTAACAATTACATTCAACTAATCCAAGGTTGAGAAATAAATTTCCAGTCTAAACCTCATTGGAAATCATGGACAGTGGGTAGAGACTAAAATAAATCTAAGGAAAACATCTCATACTTCATTGTTCTCTCAATTTGAACATAAAAAATGTCAAAGAATCTTTGGAGCATCAAGAGTGAGATGATGTTATGAATGAGTAATTTGACCAAATTGATAATAATGAAACTTTGGATTTAGTTTTCAAACCCAAATACATGAATATGATTAGAAAAAAGTAGGTATTCTGAAATAAGATGAATGAAAAGGGGGGAATAATGAGAAATAAATAAATATTAGTGTATAGAGGTTATCTATAGGTTGAAGGAGTTGAATTTGATGATACCTTTGAACCAATTGGAAGGTTTGAAACAATCATAATGTTACTTGAAATTGTAGTACAAAGGAAAAACAAGATATTCCAAATGGATGTCAAGTATTCTTTCCCCAATACTGATCTAGAAAAGGATTTTTATATTGATCAAACATGTGGGTTCCTACTTGAAGAAGAATAAAATTATTTTTTAGGTTAAATAATTTTTTATATGGATTGAAACAAAATCAAAGATCTTTGTATTCTAATATGGATAACTATTTTAATAGGTTGAATTTTAGAAAGGGGAGAGTGAACAACAATCTCTACATTAAAGATGAAAATAAGGCATCTTTTCTTGTTATTGTTTATGTATATGACATAATATTTTTAGTAAATTATGAAAAAATGTATGATAATTTTTCTAAGGTGTTGAAGTCATTTTTTGAAATGTCCATGCTCTGAGAAATGAGTTATTTTTTCAACTTACAAATCTCTTAATAAAAAATAAAATATTTCTTTCTCAAGAGAAGTATGATAAGAAACTATTGAAAAGATTTGGAATGGAATAATAAAAGCCTATTTCCATACCAATTTAAGTGGGAATTTTTTTCAAAAGATGAAAAAGGAAAATATATTGAATCAAGAGAGTTTAGAAAGTTAAATAGAAGTTTGTTATATCTCACAACTTGGAGGATGAACTTGATATATGTTGTCACTATGTGTATCGAATATCAAAGTGCACCTAAATAATCTCATTTTATTGTTGGAAAAGGGGTTATCAGGTATATAAAGGGTATAATATATTTCTTGTAGAAATATGATAGCAAAGGGAAGTTGATTTTTTTGGTTATACAGATGCAGATAGGACAAACTATGTTGATGACATAAGATCCACATCTAGTGGAGTTTTCTATCTTGGTTATGGGTGTATTATTTGGAAAACTAAGAAGTATATTTCTATTAATTTAAGCATTGTTTAGGATGAATATGTGGTTTTAACTAATGCCACACCTCAGTTAATGTGGGCAAAGACACAATATAAGTTTTTAAGGTTGTGGTGATGAAACCAGTTCTTCTTCGATGCGATAATCAAAGTGTTATCAATTTTTCAATGAATCATGTTAAAAATTAAAAGAGAAATCATATTGATATTAAATACAAATTTATCAAGGAAATTGAGGAGATAAATGAATTAAAGTTGGAGAATGTTCCTAAAAAGGAGAATATGGTTTATTTGTTCACTAAACCACTATCTAAAGAAGTTTTTTAGAATCTGATGTTGAAGTTGGGTGTTCAAACTCACTCATCTTTGGGCTATGAAATGATTTTCAAGTATCATATCACATTTTGTCTTTGTATATTGTTGTAAAATAGGGAGAAAAATGAAAACATAAATCTCTTAATGTTTATTCCTTAAAAATACAAGTGGGGGGGTAAAACTATTTTTAGAGTATCCAATGAGATTTACTTTACCTTTTAAGGGGGGTACATATTTAGGGGGATTTTTTTAATGGGTTGAGCCATGAAATCTACATTTTTTAATGTGTGAACTGTTTTAATATCTTATTGAAATGCATTCATTAATTTGTGTATTACATATTCTATAAATAGTTTAAATAGGCTAAAGAGGTTTGAATGTAAATCATTGTTTTCTTATAGACAACATGATTTTTATTATTAAATTTTCTTGCTTCCTACACTAAATTTACTCATTTAGGATTATAATTATTGAACAAAGATTCATAGCTAAGTATATTAAGTTTGAAAGTGATTTATGTTCAACTATTTCCAAAAAAATCCAAAGGAGGAGATTGTTGGGACCAAGTTTGTTGTTTGAAGAAGTTCCTATAGGATGTGATATTCATCTAGATAAGTTTTCATGTAGTAAGTTTAAGTGGATTTTATTATTGTTTTTTATTTTATTTTCAACTAATAAATTATGTTGAAATTTTTTGTACTCCTCATGTATTAATCATGTTTTAATGATCACAAATCCTATTACTGTTAATTACTTTCAATAATAACTACACATCACATTTTAATGATAACAAATCTTATGATGTTAATTACTCTCTTTATTTCTTACAAGTCTTATGCATGATCACGAATCTCACATATATTATCAAGACTTTATGTTTATGATTCAAGTTCTCTTACTCTATAATGATTAAACTTAATCCATATTCTGCATATTACTGTCTAAGTCCAAATACAAATATTTGTCTAAGTATGGACTCACCGTGAAGGACTCACCGTGACTCAGACACCGTGAAGGACTCATCGTGACCCAGACATCGTGAAGGACTCACTGTGACCCACACACCATGAAGGAATCACCGTGACTCAGACACCATGAAGGACTCACCGAGACCCAGACACCGTGAAGGACTCACCGTGACCCAGACACCGTGAAGGACTCACCGTGACCCAGACACCGTGAGCTACACACCGTGACATGGACATACCGTGAAGCTCATACCATGAAGCTCATACCATGAAGCTCATACCGTGAACCAGATACCGTGAAGAAGACACCGTTTACATAATCACTGTGACACCGTTTCTTAACTTTTTGTCAATATTATTTAAATAATGCTAACGGTCATATTTGATGTTTTTAATGCAATTAATGTTATTTAATGATAGTTGTTGGCATGTCAGGAAACCGTATCTCGTACCTATGAAAAAGGAATCATTCCTACTGCCATAATTTGAGGAATATAATAAATATTGAGATACAGTACACGTGCAATCATGAAAGAAGAGGTGAAGCAAGAAAAGTGTGATGATACAACAAGAAGAACTTACATACACCTGAGAGCACTGTGCTAAACAAGAAGAACAATCCTGAGAAAGAAAGAGATTGAAAGACTTTCAAAGAACTCTCATGAATGCAATCCAATACTACTGAAGAACAGATGACGAATCAAGAGATCTTTCTCACTCCTGTAGAAGACAAGCTAAACTACGACACTCTGTTTTTCAACAGGAAACCAGAGAAGGACTCAGAAGCATTCCTGCTGAATCCAACGAGTCTAGAGCTACATTGATAATCACTAGAGCTTTCTAAACTCTTATATGTTCTCTCTATGTGATTTATTTATTAACTTTAGAGCAGTGTGGTGTACTCTGTATATCTTATACACACACTATCTCCTGTACTGAACTACAGGATATCAAATCCTCACTCAAAAACTCTTAACTCTTGTTTAACCATGTCAACTGTGGAAGAGGTCCTTGTGTGGCCTAGTCTTTGTTTTGTTTCCCACAAAGAACAGGGGTAGAGGCCCCTGCGTGTCCTGGACAGTTTTGTAAACTGTTGTTAACCCTGATCCAGGGTGTGGATCAAATTTGTATAAATTTGAGAGGACTAAGTCTCGGCTTGAGACTGAACCTATTGTTAAATCTGTTGTGCATCTTTGGTTAAGTTCAAAGTATACTACATATATCTTATTTATTCCGCTGCTGTTACTTTTAAATACAAAACAATTTTAAAGCTACTTTAATAGTTAAATTAGCAAGTGTTTACACTTATTGTAAATCAGTAGGTTAGTTTCAAAAGTTAGTTTTATCTTGTGGTTAAATTAACTGAGACCTAATCAATCTTTGAAAAGCTAAGTGAACATTTAAAATCTGTATAAATTCACTACAATTTAACTTGTTTTATAAATTGGGGGATTTTAAATAGACAATATTTTAACAGAAATTTTAATCGGAACTCAATTCACCCCCTCTTGAGTATCCACTCCGACCAACATTTGGTATCAGAGGTTTTGTTTTTGTTTAAGGATTTTTGAAATACTCTATTTTTCAACTGTGATTTTAGTTGCATATTTAAATATCTTAAATTTCTGTTAGTTCTAAATTTTATCTCTTTAAATTGTCTTTCTAAAATCAAGTTATGGATAATAGACTAGAGGGTGTTGCTACTAACATGCCACCTTTCTTCAATGGTACAAACTATGCTCAGTGGAAGCTTAAAATGAAACTTCATTTAGAAAGCATGGGTTTTGATATCTGGACTGCTATAGAATCTCAATATAAAATTCCAGACATTGAAATAATAACTTGGGATGAACCTATAAAGACTGCCTACAATAAAAATTGTAAAGCTATGAATGCCCTGTACTATGCTCTAGGAGATGAGGAGTTTAATAGAATTTCTGGTTGCAAAACTTCTTTTAAAATTTGGGATACTTTGGGTGTTTCTCATGAGGGAACAACCAATGTTAAAGAAATGAGATTAAATACTTATACTATTAAATATGATAATTTTAAAATGAAGACTAATGAACCTATTTCTGATATATATCTTAGGTTTAATGAGATAGTCAATACAATGAATTCACTTGAAAAGGCTATTACAGCAAAGGAACAAATTATGAGAATCTTGAGATGTTTACCAGACCGATGGAGAGGCACACCTATTTCAATCAGAGAGTCATGTGACATTGCTACTCTACCTGTCAAATAACTCATTGGTAAGCTTATGATGTATGAGGAAGAACTAAAGGTGAATAAAGAGGAAGATGATGAACCTAAGAGAAAATTTGTAGCTTTCAATACTACTGCTTAAAAGAGTAAGGACAAAGATAAAGCTCAAATACAAACTGACAGTTCAACCAGTGAAAATTCAGACTCTGATAGTGATGCTGAAATGGCTCACATAGACAGAAGGTTTAAGAAATTTTATAGGAAGAAGAAATTTTTCAGAAAATCAAATTACAAAGGAAAGTATGACAATAAGGAACATTGGAAGAAGGATTGGAAAAATCCAGATAAAAGTGATGAAGTTGTTTGCTATGAGAAAAAAAGGAAAGGACACATTAAAGCAGACTAACCAAAGTTAAAATTCAAGAAGAAATATGATTACAAGGATAGTAAGTACAAGAAAGCAATAAAACCAACGTGGAGTGCTTCATAAGACAACACAAGTGAATCTGAAATGTCTGATTCTGAAAGAAATCAAGCCAACATGTGTTTCATGACAAACACATCTGAGGTAACCTTAGATACTCCTATTTTAAATTCTTATTATTCTGGAGATGATGCAGAATCTGATTCTGATTCTGAAAACATGACTAGTGAGGAATTATTTGAATACTTTAATATACTGGAAGAGACATGCAATTAACTTAAGGATAAATACAAATCATTAAAGAAACATCATGCTCTCACTACTACTGTTAAAACCGAACTTACTATTGAAAAAGATAAAAATGCTCAACTGTTAAAGGAGAACACTGAACTGAAAATGTCTAATGAGAAACTTAGGAAGGACTTAGAGAAGTTCACAAATGTAAAATATACACTAAATCAAATTCTATGAAAGCAAGTGACACCAAAATACACTACTGTAATAGGCTACAAACCTGGACAGAGATAGATTACCAAGAATAGATTTATTCCTAAATCTGGACAGAATACTGCTAGTTCTAGTTCTGGACATTTATATGCTTCAACTAGGTATTCACATAGTTATAAATCAAATAGAGTTTATCTTTAAAAATATTTTGATTTTGTAAATTATATGAGACCCATAAGACAAATTTGGGTACCAAAAGCTTTGATTGCTAACCTATCTAGACCCAAAAAGATCTGGGTACCAAAATCATTTCCTATCTAAATCTGTTTTGTAGGAAACCTACTTGAAGAGTTCCCACAATAAGACTTGGTATTTGGACAGTGGATGTTCAAGACATATGTATGGGGATTACTCATGCTTCAAGAGTTTAATAAAGGTTGATGGAGGTCATGTCACCTTTGGTGATAATTCAAAAGGGAAGATCATCGGCCTAGGCCAAATTGGTAACACTAATTCAGTTTTAATTTCCAAAGTTTTATTTATTGATGGAATTAAATATAATCTGTTAAGTATTTCTCAATTATGTGATGATGGTTTTAATTTAAAATTTGAAAATGATTCTTGTAATGTTTTTAATTCTAAAAATGTTTTAGTCTTTTCTGCTCTAAGAAATGAAAATGTTTATGTTGTTGATTTAAATTCCTTAGCTAAGAAAAATGTAACCTGTTTAAATGCTTTTCATAAGGAGTATTGGTTATGGAATAGAATATTAGGACACTGCAATATACATTCACTTAGAAAATTAACTAGGAAGAACTTAGTTAGAGACCTAACTAAACTTTAGTTTCCAAATGACAAAGTTTGTAATCCCTGTCAAAAGGGAAAGAAACATAAAGTTTCTTTTAAATCAAAGAAAGAAGTTTCAACTTCTCAACCTCTCGAGTTGGTTCACATGGATTTGTTTGGACCATCTAGAGTTTCTAGTTTAAATGGGAAGCACTATGTCTATTTCCTAGTAGATGCCTTTTCCAGATATACTTGGGTATACTTCTTAGCTCACAAAAGTGAATCTTGTTCTTACTTTGTTAAATACTCCAAGTCTGTAGAAAATCTTAGTGGACTTAAGATTAAAACTCTAAGAATTGATCATGGACATGAGTTTGAAAATAATGAATTTTAATCCTATTGCTCACACAATGGCTATAGTCATAACTTTTCTGCTCCTAGGACACCTCAACAGAATGGTGTAGTAGAAAGAAGAAATAGAACCCTGCAAGAAATTGCTAGAACTATGCTTAATGAATATGACCTGCCTATTTACTTTTGGGATGAAGCTGTGAATACGGCTTGTTATATTATTAATAGAGTCTTAATTAGACATGTTCTTAATAAGACCCCATATGAGTTGTGGAACAATAGAAAACCTAAATTTAGTTACTTTAGAGTCTTTGGTTGCAAAGTTTTTATTCTCAATACGAAAGATAATCTTGATAAGTTTGCTTCTAAGAGCGATGAAGAAATATTTTTAGGATATTCCTTAACCAGCAAAGATTATAGAGTTTTCAACAAAAGAACCAAGTGCGTGGAATAATCTGTTCATGTCAAATTTGATGAAACTGATCCACATGAGCCTAAAACCTCTCTTGAAAATATTGAAGAAGATTTATCTGTTCTGGACCTTAATGAAAAATCAAAGAACCTGCTATAAAGAAAACCAGTTCTGGACTTATTCCAGAATCTACTACTAATGAACTCGAACCTAGAGAAGAACTTGAAGTTTCTAGTCCTACCTTTACTAGATCAACTATAATTCTAAAGAATCATCCTTTAGATGTTGTTGTAGGAAATCTTGATAGAGGGACACAGACTAGAGCTTCTCTTAGAAATCAGGTTGAACATCAAGCCTTCTTGTCACAACTTGAACCTAAAAATATTGATGATTCTATTAATGATGAATTTTGGGTAATTTCTATGCAAGAATAACTCAATCAATTTGAAAGAAATAAAGTTTGGAATCTTGTTGAAAGACCTAAGGACACTTTCACCATAGGCACTAAATGGGTGTTTAGAAATAAAGTAGATGAATCTAGAAACATAGTTAGAAATAAAGCTAGGCTAGTTGTACAAGGCTATAGTCAAGAAGAAGGTATTGACTATGAGGAGACTTTTTCTCCAGTAGCCAGATTAGAATCCATTAGGATTTTACTTGCTTATGTTGCTCATCTAAATTTCAAACTATATCAAATGGATGTCAAGAGTGCATTCTTGAATGGATATATTGTTGAGGATTTTTTTGTTGAACAACCACCTGGATTTTCAAACCCTCATTTTCCAAATCATATTTTCAAATTATCAAAAGCTTTATATGGTTTAAAGTAAGCTCCAAAAGCTTGGTATGATAGATTAAGTACTTTTATAATTTCTAAAGGTTTTATAAAAGGAATAGCTGATCCTACTCTATTTATAAAATGAATTTCTAAAGATGTTTTAGTTGTACAAATTTATGCAGATGATATTATTTTTGGATCTTCAAAAACTACATTATGTAATGATTTTTCTAAAATGATGCAAAATGAATTTGAAATGAGTTTAATGGGTGAACTTAAATTCTTTCTTGGATTTAAAATCTTTCAAAATGATGATGGAATTATTTTAACTCAAAGTAAATATACTAGAGATCTTTTAAAACGTTTTGGATTGGATAGCACAAAGAGTAGTGACACTCCCATGAGTACCACCTGTAAGATGGATCTTGATGAAAATAGTAAATCTGTTGATCAAACCACTTATAGATGAATGATTGGAAGTCTACTCTACCTGACTGCTAGTCGTCCTGATATTATGTTTAGTGTGTGTATGTGTGCTCGTTTCCAATCAAACCCTAAAGAGTCACATTTAAATGCTGTAAAAATAATTTTCAAATACCTCAAGCATACTCCCAATTTAGGATTGTTATATCCCAAAGGACAATCATTTGAATTAGTTAGTTATTCTGATGCTGATTTTTCTGGATGTAAGTTAGATAGAAAAAGCACCTCTGGAACATGTCACCTTTTAGGAAAGTCACTAGCATCATGGTGTAGTAAGAAACAAAATTCTGTTGCATTATCTACTACAGAAGCTGAATACATAGCTGCTGGCAGTTGTTGTGGACAAATTTTGTGGATGAAACACACATTACTAGACTATGGATATCAATTCAGACATGTCCCAATAAATTGTGACAACACAAGTTCTATTAACATTTATAAGAATCCTATTTCTCATTCTAGGACAAAACATATTCATGTAAGACATCAATTTTTGAGGGATCATTATCAAAAAGGTGATATCACTTTGGAATTCATTGGTACTGAATATCAACTTGCTGATATATTCACTAAACCATTAAATTCCGAAAGATTAGACTACATCATACATGATCTTGGTATGATTAATCATAAGTAAATATCTTACTGATCTTAATGTTTAATACTTTACTGTATTTTACTTTATGGTTTCATACTCACTATGTTATGGTTACTGTTTTATGCTCACAGTCTCACCGTTAAGACTTTATGCTCACAGTCTGTTTACTCACTGTCTCACCGTGACGACTATCAACTGTCTCACCGTGATGACTAGTTTTCATCACACCGTAATGCCTACTCACGGTCTCACCATGAAGATTCTTTTTATATTCGTATTTTTTTAACCCGTATCATGGTAATTTTTATTTCACCACTATTTTATTTCCCGCATTTTTGTTTTTATGACGTTTGACATTCCCAAATGATAAAACTTAAGGGTTTCATTTGATTCCTTACCCAAACTCTCTCCTGAACCTTCTCTTCCCTCTCGCCCGAACCTTCAGTGAATGCCAAGGATGAAGCGTCCATCTTCACCTTCTTCTGAGAAGCGCCGCTCTAAGAAACAGAAGAGGATACTGAGGATAGCTCCCGAAGGACCTCTAAACCCAAACCTGGTAAGCCGTATTGTTGTACCTGAAAAAGAAGTCTGCCCTGAATGGTTGCTGTCTAGAAAATATTTAGTTTTGAAAGTTTTAAGATAACAAGGTTGGCTTGAATGGTTCTCTGGACAGAATAGACCGATTTACCCGAGTCTGGTATCTCAATTCTACCAATATGTGAAGTTTTTCTTTGAGTTTGGAGAAATATTTATGGTGACAAGCTGGATAAATGGTCAGAAGTGCTCTTTCTCTTCGAAGTTGTGGGTTGCATGCCTAGGGATTCCACATGAAGGAGTTTTTGAAGATTACCAAAGAGACCCTCCTCCAATAACCGACATATTTAACCTAGATAATGCTTTGGAAATCTTGACTAGAAATGGAACCAAGCGAAGGGCCATACCTGCTGAATTAGATGGGGAGACTAGACTTCTGTTCAAATTTGTTCAGAATTTGATTAGCCTGAGAAAAGGAGATTTTGCTGTGATGAAGTATCAGGATGTGTTCCTGATTCACCTGTTAAAGAATGGCCATAAGATCAATATTTGTAAGTATGTTATCAACCATATCTGTGAGCTGATCAAAGTCACTTCCAAATCCACCTCCTTATTTTACTCAAGGATGATTTCAGCTATGTTAGTTGCCAAAGGGATGGTTGGACCAAATGAAGAAAAGTTAGAGGACTTTTATTTCTGTCTATCCATGCCTATCATTAGAAGGATGAAGATTAGATGGAACCCCTGGAAGAAGCAGTGGGTTGAGGATAATGATCAACTCTATAAAAAGTTTAATCCTGTTTACTATCCAAGAAGGCCTAAGAATCTATCTGATCCTGGTTTGGAACCAGATAAAGTGGCTGAGTTTTCAGAAGAAGATGAAGAGGAAGTAACAGCTGAAGTATCTCCTAGAGAAGAGGTTGAAATACCACAAATAAAAACAGCTCCTATTGAAAAAGAAAGGATTGATGTCCCATCTGTTATCCCTGCTGAAATACCTTAAGGAGATGAAGTTGTTGTTAGTTTGAGAGAAGAGGAAGCTCCTGCTTCTAGTGCAGATGTCAATCCAGAAGCTCATCCTAATGCTGCAATAAAATTGGTTTTCCCTGATTCAGAACAGAAAGCAACCTTAGAGGAAGATCATGTTGAAGAGGATCTTTCTATTGAGAAAGAAGCAATTCTGGAAGCTCAACCAGTGGAAAAATCGATTCCTGATATAATTTCCTCTACTGAAGAGAGGATGGAAATTTCCTTTCAGCTGGCAAGGAAAGAGTTTGCTGAAGAGATTAGGGATCATCCTATAGATCTTGACCATGTTCCAGAGCCTCAAGAATCTGAAAGGGAAGCACAATTTGAGGGGAAGGAACCTCAAAACCTTGAGATTATAGAAGCTGGATCTGCTGAAGCTTCTCACCTTATGTCTCATACTCTGTGCACACTTGATATGTTTTCCCAAGCTTTTATGATGTGAATGAGTCAGAGCAAGTGTCTACAACTAGAATGGATCTTTCTTCTCTATTTCAACTAAAGTCTGTAGCTCATCCAGAACCAGAACCAGAGCCCCAACCTCAATCCGAATTAGAATCTGAGTCTGAAGATGACTCTGAACCTCAACCAGAATATGAACCACTACCTTTACTTGCACCCTTACCCGAGCATCACTCCTTTGTGACCAAATATGATCTCAAAATTTTTAGAGAAACTCTGTTAGCTGGATTTGAGAAAATTTTCTCCACTCAACCTCGTCCAGTGACTCAGTTAAGTAAAGAAGATGCATCAATTCTCTTGGAAAATATTATCTTGCATATTAAACCAAGGATGATCCGAGAAATTCAAGAAGTCAAAGTTGAGAATAAACTGCTGAGTGCTGATATTGAAAATCTGAGAAATATGATAGCAAACTTGCAGAATGAGTTATCTTTAAGATCAGAGCCTGCTCCTGTTTATTCCCCTGCACCTATTGCTTCTTCTCTTGAGCCATCTGATTCCCTCCTTGCTAGGGAAATTGTGTCTCAAGTTCATCCATATCTACTTTCTTTTGATGAAAAGATTGGAAAAAGATACACCAAGATGATGGAACGCATGAGGGAGCTTGTAGAAAATCTGAATAAGCTTACAGATAAATACACTGGATGCCTGCTAAAAGTTTTGAAACAGCTCAAAGTTCTAACCAAAGCTGTCAAGGCTTCACCTGCTTCTGGTCAGACCTCCACATCTTCTTTGGATGATTCTCTGCTGAGATCCATAATCAAGGAAGAACTTCAGAGTGCCTTTAGTGGCTTGGATCTATCTTCTTTGACATAAGTGGTTAAGAATAGTGATAGAGCATTGGACTTGGTTAGGATTCATTCTAAGATAGCCAATGATGCTCAACAAGTGATCAACAAGAAAATAGATTTTTATCTCTCTCAGATTTTCTCTAAAAGTGATATGAAAGATCACTTTAGAAATCTTGTGGAAAATTTGAGAATCCCTCCGGTGACTCATGCTTTTAAAGCTCAAGTTCAGAAACATACAAAATTCACCAGATTGTTGGACATATTTATAGAGAATAAGGATGATTTTGAAAAGGCTATGAAATATGGTGGTGAAATCATTACTGATTTCATCAATCTTTTGAATCCATATCTTCATGTGCAAAGTACTGTTATAGTTGCTCCAGCTGCTGCACCCCTTAGACCTAGTCTACCTACCTTAGCCTCAACTGCCATCACAGTTAGCCAAGCTCTTTCTCAGATTCGGCCAGTCATTCTTGACCAACCACTACCTAGATCTTATACTGCTCCCACTTTGGCTCCATCTTTTTTTGAAGGTCTACTCTTACCCTCTTTGTCTACCACATCTATGCCTTCTTCTACTTCAGCACCAGCTCCTGCTGCTAATAAAGGCAAGGAAAAGATGGATCCCTGAAGAGTCCAGGGACTATTTTCTTTTTGATGGGATGTCATTTCTTGTTTACTATTTGTACTTCTCTTGTATGTTCTATTCTGAACCCTTTTTAATGAAAAATGTAGTGTTTCATTTCATTTTCTCTACTTTTTGATAATCCCAAAAGGGGGAGAAAAACTAAAAATATAAAAGGGGGAGAAAAACTACAAGTGTCAGTACTCATGCTTTTTGCTATTATAATATGCTAGTTTCTTTAATATTATATTTCATTTATATTTTGACCATACATGATTTGTGATCATCAAAAAGGGGGAGATTGTTGGACTCCTCATGTATTAATCATGTTTTAATGATCAAAAATTTTATTACTATTAATTACTTTCAATAATAACTACACATCGCGTTTTAATGATAACAAATATTATGATGTTAATTACTCTCTTTATTTCTTACAAGTCTTATGCATGATCACAAATCTCACATATATTATCAAGCCTTTATGTTTATGATTCAAGTTATCTTACTCTCTAATGATTAAACTTAATCCATATTCTGCATATTACTGTCTAAGTCCAAATATAGATATTTGTCTAAGTATGGACTCACCGTGAAGGACTCACCATGACTCAGACACCGTGAAGGACTCACCGTGACCCAGACACCGTGAAGGACTCACCGTGACCCAGACACTGTGAAGGACTCACCATGACGCAGACACCGTGAAGGACTCACCGTGACCCAGACACCATGAAGGACTCACCGTGACCCAGACACCGCGAAGGACTCACCGTGACCTAAACACCGTGAGCTACACACCGTGACATGGACATACCGTGAAGCTCATACCGTGAACCAGATACCATGAATAAGAAACCGTTTACATAATCACTGTGACACTGTTTCTTAACTTTTTGTAAATATTATTTAAATAATGATAACGGTAATATTTGATGTTTTTAATGCAATTAATGTTATTTAATGATAGTTGTTGGCATGTCAGGAAACTGTATCTCGTACCTATGAAAAGGGAATCATTCCTACTACCAGAATTTGAGGAATATAAGAAATATTGAGATGCATTACACGTGAAAGCATGAAAGAAGAGGTGAAGAAAGAAAAGTGTGACGATACAAAAAGAAGAACTTACATACACCTGAGAACACTGTGCTGAACAAGAAGAACAATCCCAAGAAAGAAAGAGATTGCAAGACTTTCAAATAACTCTCATGAATGCAATCCAATACTACTGAAGAACACATGACGAATCAAGAGATCTTTCTCACTCCTGTAGAAGACAACCTGAACTACGACACTCTGTTTTTCAACAGAAAAATCAGAGAAGGACTCAGAAGCATTCTTGTTGAATCCAACGAGTCCAGAGCTGCATTGATAATCACTAGAGCTTTCTAAACTCTTATCTGTTCTCTCTAAGTGATTTATTTATTAACTTTCAAGCAGTGTGGCGTACTATATATATCTTATACACACACTATCTCTTGTACTGAACTAGAGTATATCAAATCCTCACTCCAAAACTCTTAACTCTTGTTTACCCACATCAACTGTGGAATAGGTCCTTGTGTGGCCTGGTCTTTGTTTTGTTTCCCATGAAGAACAGTGGTAGAGGTCCCTGCATGGCCTGGACAGTTTTGTAAACTTTTTTTAACCCCGATCCAGGGTGTGGATCAAATTTATATAAATTTGAGAGGAATAAGTATCGGCTTGAGACTAAACCTCTTGTTATATCTGTTGTGCATCTTTAGTTAAGTTCAAAGTATACTACATATATCTTATTTATTCCGCTGTTGTTACTTTGAAATACAAAACAATTTTAAAGCTAATTTGATAGTTAAATTAGCAAGTGTTTACACTTATTGTAAATCAGTAGGTTAGTTTCAAAAGTTTGTTTGATTGTGGTTAAATTAACTGAGACCTAATCAATATTTGAGAAGCTAAGTGAAAATTTACAATCTGTATAAATTCACTACAATTTAACTTGTTTTATAAATTAGGGGATTTTAAATAGACAATATTTTAACATAAATTTTAATTGGAACTCAATTCACACCCCTCTTGAGTATCCACTCCAACCAATAAAATTTAAATCATACGTTTGTGGAACTATTCTTAATGATCATAACATATTCTAGTGAAGTTTGAGGAAAACACATTATTTTAAACATAAAGATATATTGAAGGTGAGATGATATCAGAAGTCTATGAAAAAATAATATATATTTTCATGAAAAATGTTGTGAGAATTCATTTTCTATATTGGATTTATTTTGATGGAACTTGATTGGAATTGTTTTGAACTTAGTCTAAGTGTTTACAAAAAAAATCGGGCAGCCATTATCCAACCAAGGGAACCATTTAAAATGCCAAGGAAAGATCCAACTCAACCTCATCCATCCATGGAAGCAGAGGTGTGAGGCATAGCCTACACATAGACAAGCATGGGTGCATGTATGGAACATATAATAGGAGGCATATGAGTGTGTGAGTTAGTGCATGTGAGTTGTTACCCTCACTAGGGGATCAAATCCAGCTACTATGGGGCACCACTGGGCCTATTAAGATTTCAATTATTGGATCAAGGAACAACTTTGGTTAATTAGAAGAAAAAAAACTTCGATGTGGGACTCTCTTAAAAAATTTGAGATATTGTTACTCCACTTATGAGTTACGGATATATCATGTTCTAAATACAAACAACATTTTCTGTATCAAGAATCATCTCCTACATAGGGATAGGGTTACTATAAATACAATCAAACACAAGACTCTGATCGACCATGAGTGTAAGGATAAATCACATGATTTCTAACTGAATAAAAGCATTCATGACAGTTGAATCATCTATGATTAGAAAAGAATCTACAACATAACCATCTTACATTAACCACATGTTTCTACTAACTGCCTAAATTCACAATCAATCATATGTTTCAAGTGACCGCGAGAGATTTACATGGTAGTTGAAGTGACTGACTACTTATATGAATGATATCGACCACATGAAGAGGATAAATCGTGTACTTTTGAGCTACCATGAGACTTTGAGCTGCTATAAGGTTAGATCGATCACGTTCCATGAGTGGCCAAAGAACTAAGTATGATTGACAATGTGTGTTATAGAAACTCATAGAAAAATAAACGATCTACAATTCAAAAATTAGTAAAAGGAAAAAAAACAAAAGAACAAGAATAAGATATAAGATGTGGGGATTTATATAGTTTGAGAATGACACCTACATCCACAAAGAGGTAGAAATTTTAATGTCTATGGAGAACAATTACATGGATATTTCAAAAAGCATCACACACATAGAAAATTTAGCTCGAATGGACTCATAAAGAAGAAAATGAAACAGTTCTACCAAGAACATAGTATGTCCACTATGATATAGTGACCAGTGGATAAAAGTCTTCTAAGCTACAGTACCATTATCTCTAAATTTTGAAATGGAACAGAAAACATTTCAAAGTCCACACTACTATAGTGCCTTTTTGATGTCACTGGTTAGCACGACTACAGTTCATTCAAAGTTGTTACAGTGTCCAAAAAAATTGGATGGGGGCCTTTGGCCCCTGGACTCCTGAGAAAGTTTTTTCTTTTCCCTACAACCCCCAATGACCTCACCATGAAGTTTGAACCATGGGAGTTGTGGTTTGGTGTGCAGTATAGGCTGCTAGCAGTTGACCCAACTTCATCCAAATGATTGGGAAACATCATTCCAACAATGGGATCCAACGGTAGGTGAAAAGTACCAAAATAAGAATAATCTAGGTGATACAATCATGAGAATAATAAGAGAAACATTGTTCATGTGTCATTAATACATAATTTCCATGTATTATTTGAGGAGCTTCAACTATGATGTACTCCTATAATCAAGTTGATTATTAAAATAAGAGTTCCACACAGATCAGAGTAGTTGAGGGTTACGTTGTGCTTGCATGATATTTTCTGTTGGATAAACTGAGTTGTTTTGTATTTTTTAGTTTGTGATATTGTGAAATCATGAAACATGCATGCATGCAACATTCACGTAAACTATAATGCATGTATTCAAGGAAAATCACGTCGCGTACAAATTTAATGCATGAAATGTTTTATGGAGAGAGAATTTTTTATGGTATTTATGAGGAAGAATGTGACGATTAATGTAGAGAGAAGGGTTCAAGAGAAAAAGGAGAATTATTAAATTAAAGAAGAATGCCTCTACTTTAAATATATCATCACATTCATGTATGGTGATTTAAATTCATGGGGTTTTCTTGGAAGAAAATAAGAAATAAATTTGTGATAATTCCATGTGTTTGAATTTACACAGTTCATGCATAACTGTATTCAGTATCAATTAGTTATGGAGGAGGATCACCAAGAAATGATAGATCTGATAATTTTGGGATATTTAAATTCATGTTATTCATGTGATATTTTTATGAATAATTTACCGATCATGGAGAAAGGTGTCGAGCATTTTGTGAGGAAGTGACAAAACCAACTAGGTGATTTGGTTGTGAAGTTCAAAATAGAGAGAAAGAGGGATGATTTTTTTTTGTTTTTATCTACATATTCTAAAAAAATCTTTCATGATAAAGATGTAGTTCATAAGTGAAGTTGTTGTATGTAGTGTTGTGAATGCTAAATAATCTCAGAAAACCTGGAAAATAGATAATTCTCAACATGGGGAAGACATATTTTTTATTACCCAAACATTTTATATTATTGTATAATTGTGGGATTCAATAATTTTTTGTTGTTCACAAAAATAGTCGAGGTACTTGTAAAGTGTGTTCTAAATATTTTCTCTTCTCGTAGTGATTCACAAGATTTTACTAGTACATTGTATGATCATGAGTTTTATTGGATCATGTTAAGGAGTAGTGAACCTTGTAAATCACAAGTTTCTTATATGTTTATTATTGTGTGTGATAATAGATAAAATCAATTCACTCTAACAAGTAATGAAGGTTTTTTAGGAAAAACATAAAATTGATGAATCACTCATTGATTCACCACCTGCTCAGTGATTTCACAGATCCTATGTTCCTACACACTTTCTATAATACCCCTAGTTTGAGATATGTTCCATATTATCCAAGTGTTTTAAGATTTTGTATGGTTTTAATTGGGTTTCGATAGATTTGGTGATTCATTCGAAGATTTTGGGTGTGGTTGTCCAATTATAGGTTTACCACATGCAACAACACATTGTGGTGATGGGTGTGTTATATAGGGTGTGTCCCTATAAAACATGGGTAGACCAAAGTGGTTGGACTACTAGGAATGGTAGAGGTTGAGGTGCTTATTCATGCTCAAATTTACCCAAGTGATGAAGTTATAACGGTTCTTTTAGTCTAGCTTGGGTTGTCGAATCCACTGAGTCCTAAGAAGATACCTAAGATGCACAACCTATGAGATGGATTTTTGGCTATGAAGTGGCCAACTTGGTTTTGATTTTAGATGTTTTTAAAGAACACTAACAAACCTAAGTGAATTCAATTTAATGAAAATGGGTTGATCTTAGTATTATTCTTGGGGAGGATTGAATGAATTTTACTTCTTTAAACAATTTTAGTTTTATTAATTCTTGATGAATCCATTCTTTAAAATAACACTTGCTTCATAAATTTCTGGTTTGATGCTAAATAAACTCAATTACTAATACCATACACACTTATAGAACCAAATTCATGATCTCTCCAAGGTATATGGTGATTTTAGTACTTGGATTTAGCTTCCTCAGACACAGTGAAGATGAAGAGTGGAAATAACTGAAGAATGGAAGTCTTAAATTAGTTAACCAATTAACAAAAAATCATTCATAAAATAACATTCAATATAGAATTTTAATCTTACTAATATCATCCCATTAAAATTTTAACCCTCCATTGATGGTATACTCTCAATGGGCCGAAGATGGCTTACAAGAATTGGATTGAAGAAATTAAAATTGCGGAAATAATGAGCACTCCTCCGTGCATGTGAATGAAATTCACACCTATGTGTGAACTAATTCACCACAACACATAGATATCCCTGTGATTTGTGATTATATATTTTTAATGAAATAAATGGGAGGAATAGAAGAGAAATATATTGATTAAGAATATATAAATACAAAAATAAACTTACATGGCAATTGAAAACATCACAAAAGAACTTTGGCATAATAACATTACATCAAAAACAAGAGATCTCTCTTCCCCCTCACAACCAATTCCTTAAATAGAAAATTGGGAAGCCTTAGTCAGAGCCTCAATCAATTTATGCCCAATTATTAAATTAATTTAGGCCTTAGGGTGGTGGAAAGTAGTGGATAAAAATTGATTCCCTCCTTTGACCCTAAGTGGAAGCCAGCTTATATCCACCAAACAGACACATCTAAATGACCTTCTAGATGGCCGAATTAGAGTGGGAAATAGTAGCATAAAATGGATCACCATCTGTATTCTAACCTTCTGTAAAATTTGGGCTCATTTGGAGTTTTAAATCGGGATTTATGGCCTATTTAGTGGGATAACATTCTGGGCCGCAGATTCTAGCCCATATTTTGATATTCTATTTGGGGGGCCTTACTTGCCATCATGGAGGCCGAATTAGCACTGGCTTCTATAGAATGATTTGTTTCTATATATGTATTCTAGCATCTCACGAAATTGGGGCTTCATTGGGCCTGTATTTTTGGCCCCACATTTTCATCAGTGGGCTGGTGTCCAATCTGCCTTCTCTAGAATTGTTTCCATTCATCGCCAAATATCCCCATAATCCTTTATGAATCCTCTATTTATCCCTAAATAAAAAATGTTCATATTAAAGTGTATATAAATTTCATAAAATATCAAATTAAAATATGTAAAATTAAATTCCTTAAAATCATATGAATCATTTGGCCTAAATTGGTGTACATTAGGCATTAAGTGCACAAATGATGAGAATGGATGTTCAAAATTAAAATCCACTAACTCAGGCCCATAAGATAAAAAATGAACATTTAATAACATTAAAATTTAATTAACATATGGGTTTTTATTTGCTAATCTCACCCCCCAACTTGAGATTTTCTAGTCCCAAGCAAAATGTATCTCAACAATATGAAATTTGAATTCCCATTTCCAAATGCATTTTAATACACAATGATCACTAAAAACCCTTATACCAAACAATCATGAAACCTATAAAAATATATTAATACAATATAGTTTCATAAGAAGATCCCAATCTCATTCCTTTGTTCCAATTTACTGCCATATTTCATCCAATATCAATTAAGTATGAGGATGTGTTGTGTATCACAATAGACATGGGGGTTCATCTTTATTCAAGGGGGAAATGATGGAAGCACTAGGTGGAATCACATTTCAATATTAAGATGAGTATTCTATTTTTTTTGAAATATTTCCATAGTAATTGAAATTGCACTCAAAAGAGTCAACCCATGTAGAGAGACTTTGTCGATGACTCCTAGGCTCAAAGACCTTAGGGCACCAAGTGAAGCCCACATAATCGGACATCATCTCAAGTTAACTCAGTCAAAAACAAAGTCAAATTACCAAAAATAGAGATAAAATTACTAACTATGGACCAAAAATGTAGAGACCCAAAGCATGACGTACTTGGAAATTACATTACTTTTGCGGAATACTTAATACATAACAAAAAATAACACTCAAGGATCGTAATAGTTTAGTGTCTTTGGAAACTCGGAACACAATCTTCTAATCATGGTGAAAGATCTTCAACATCTCCCATAAAGATCTTCCCCTTTTGTTTTCTTACCTAAAACCTTTCTTTATATCCTGGGGAAAAGAAAACATAAAAAGGGTGAGCTCAAATGCTTAGTAAGGGTAAATATAGAGAACATAAAACTATCCATAAACATTTGAATGTAAAAACATAAGCATAAAATCTTCACATCAAAATCTTGAGCAATGACATAAAACATTGCAGTACATAAGGCATAGATCATAAAAGAACATTAATCATGATAAAATAGCATGGGAATAAAACTTGTAATTGTGGAAAAACATTAAGCACATGATATGATTTCCATAGTAGCCAAGGCATTGCTGCCAAGACCATCTTAGTGGACAAAGTCCCTTACTGAACCGGCTTTACTTTCCATTCCAGCCATGTCTATCTCATGAGATATAAACCTTTACCCAATGCATTGGAGGGAGATATAGGTCCGAACCGTCTCATAATGAAACCATTCTTATGTGTGCCACAAAAATCATAAATCATAGCATAACCCATGTAATAAAAATGGGATTCTTAAACATCATCCTATCATAACATAATCCATATAAATCAAATGGATATCATTTCATCATAAGAAAAATGAAACCATGTAAATCATAGAGACATTATACTTGAAACATAATCATACTAAATAATGTCATCTTAGATGGAAAATAGTTTTGACAAAACACTTGAAACGAATTCTTAAGGAAAATATCCTTTCTTCCTCAAAATAATTTTCTTTTCACAAAATGCCATGCAATTTTAAAAGAAAAGGATTTTTTTGAAAATAATCATGAAATCTTGTAGAGTAACCTTCTTGAAAATAAGGCATTATGAAACCGTAAAAATCCATTCATGCCGTATAAGTTAAACATTCTTCTCGTACTTTTTCTGGAAAAGTCAAAAAATACCTTATATGGTAAACTAAATAAAGAATCCTTACACACCATGTAGTAAAAGTCAAAAATGGGTAAAAATGACTTTAAACATACATGAAACCATTTTTAGAAAACAGGGACATGGATGATAAATATTACCCCAGTAAATACTTACAAATAAACAATCTCGGATAAGAATGAGATTGGAATAATTATCCCTTACCTTAGGTCCGATATGCTTCGTACGTATCTGAACCTCCTGTATAATGATTTAAACCGTTCATGGAGACGGTAGGTCGTACGTACGCATGAACGTTGTTTTCCTTTCCTTGTTGACTTGAATGAAAGTAAGTTGATTTCATATATATATATATATATATATATATACATAAATCCAGTAGATTTATCATGTCATATATTTCATTATTATTCATTATATATACTTTATAGTCATTCTTGAATGGTTAACATGGAGAATGAATCTCATCGCGTCGTGGAGACGGTAATCCGTACGTACGCACGAGCGATGATATCATTCCCATAATTATTGAATTGAATTTGAGTGGATGATATAATATCTCAGAATCATTATGATTTTATAATAACTATATATAGTTATTATTTACACCATTATACCCATCCAAGTAAGGTGGTGGTGGAAAAAAAGATTACACCATGGCGTGGAGACGGTATTCTGTACGTACGCACGCGCGGTGGCTTCATTTTTCGTAGGATGGATAGAAGGTGAAATGGGGTTGTTTCATATTTATAATAACATATAATTATATTATTGATACTGATGTTATTACTTTATAATGAAACAACTAAAGAAGAAGAAGTTGAAGAAGAAATAAACTTGAAAGAATCGGTAGAACAGATTACCTCTTCTTCGATGCACCTCTTTTAAGCTTCCTATTAAGGCACTAGAGTTGGTCTTTTAAGGAGACCAGAACCTCTATAATGTTTCTAGGTAAGTTGATAAGGAAAATGGGCATGGTTTGGCCGAGCTTGAAAGCTCAAAATTGTGTACAGAGAAGAGGGAGGAGGTTCCCTTTTATAAGGGAGGAGAGGGGCACCTTAGGAAAAACTTAAAATATTATTTTATAATAAAGTCATATTCAGTTTATAATAGCTCCAAATTGATTTATTTCTAAGCTAAAGTGGGTATGGGTCAAAATACTCTCAGCCAATAAGTTTTATACAAGTTTAGGTTACTATTTTAACCTTATCATTTAGATTTAACTCTAAGTTAAATAATTTAACTTTTACTGTGTCTTCTTGTTTTCTTACACTATATGGTTAATAAACTTACTATAACAAGCCAAACAAACCCAAAGTGGTTCATTATTAATATATATAACCTTATATAAGTCATTTTTCCAAACCTTAGATTTTTAGTAATATAATAGAAATTAATAATATAATATTTTTTTAAAAAACTATTTTATGTCAATTTTGACACTATTTGGTAATTGATTTTTGTGAAACTTATAACAGCATGATTAGTTCAAAAAAAGTTAATTTAATCAATAATAACATGTCATATTAACCTAAAAAATTAGTGTAATTTATAAAAAGTCAAAAATTAAATTTATTTGGGTATTTATAACATCAATTATGTTAATATTTCATTAATAAGGTAATTACTGCATCATCATTGTATCATAAATAAATTAAATTATTTAATGTCTAAAAATTATAAATAAAATACCATCATTTAGGAAATATTTTTATCTTTCTAATGAAAATTTATAGTTGAATTTATATTCTGTATAACCCTATATTAAAAATGTTTTAGTTATTAAACTTTTATTTTAACTATTTTAACTATTCTTTAAATAAAATAAAAATAAATGTCCTAATCTAATCCAAGTGGACCTAAAGGGTAATATTTTATTCCTAAGGTTGTTTTTGGTCGAATTACACTTATCAAATAGAATTAGGACATATTTTTGGGTAATAATAATATCATTTTTACCATTAATTACACTATTTACTTTTAACTGTGGTAAATAAAAGTAAAAAAGTTACTATTCACCAAAAATTATTTTTATCTTATTGAACCACATTTTACTCCTTGATATTAACCGTGCTTCTCGGATTTTCGAAATTCCACTCACAGAAGCCGTAAAATTAAGTTTTATGTAAATTTTCAAATTCTCCTAGGAGATGGGTAAAAGATGGTGAAAAGTTCAATAAACTTTTTATATATCTAAAATTATTATAAAATGAATCCAATGAATTACATTGAACTTATATAGGTATTATGTATCAATTTTTACCTAAAATAAATTTAAATAAAATATATAATAATTTAAATAAAAAGTATTTTTTAAATAGTAACCCAGTGTTTTCACTATTCATCAAAAATTGAAAGTTTTCAGAAAAATACCAAAAATTCATCCTAGGCTAATTTCGATATTCCGAATCCAAAAATGAAGTCCATTTTGAAAGATAAAATTTATAAAATTTTAAAAAGTGGGTATTACTATTCATAACGGCTAGTTCATAATAATATTATAATAATATCTCGTTTAGTGAAACTCGGTGTTGCGTACTACACATGCTATCGAGGAAGGTCTTGATGCGTGTAATGCAAGCCAAGTCAGAGATGCGTGTAGTGAAAGCTCTGTTTGGTGTTGCATATAACATAATCAAAACTTATTTCATTTATACATTAAACAAAATCTATACTTAATGTTGCGTAGAATAATTTCCACAAAATGAACTTGAAATTGTGTGTAACACGAGCCGAGAATAGTGTTATGTATACTTCAAACTAATACAGTGTTGCGTATAGTACAAGCTAATCTTGGTGTAGCGTACAACAAAATACATCAAAGAAATTAAAAAATAATAATTTTTCTCATAAAATCTCAGGGTGTTACAAGAAAACTATGGAGTCACGATCCTCAAGTGTCGAAAGCCACGCATTAAGTCATTTCATTGCTCTATGCGCAAATTTATTGTTTTCTTTATTTTATTTTTTTGATTTTTTTTGAATACTCATATTAAAACTAAAATGATTAAAAAACCTATGGTATTTATGTGGGGGACCCCATGAACTCAAACTAATACCCCACTATCCAAAGGATGTGCATTGTGATATTTTTTTATTCAGATGAAAATATAAACGATGAAATATCACATTGGGCAGCCACACTTTCCAAAATCTATGCTCATGAAATTATACATGGATTAAAATCAAAATCGGGGAATGCTAAATTATTTTATATTCAGTTTCAAAGTTTTCAATTTGTATTATCATGTTCAAAGTTAAAGTAATTTTTCCTTCCATTTACACACATTTTTTTCAAATCATTTTTTTTTTCACACAAAAGCAAAAAAAAATTATTTCATCTCCCCCCCAACTTAAAATAACATATTCCCTAGTTTTTGAAGAAAAGAAAATTTAGGAGTAGAGTCAGATAAGGGAATTTCAAAAAGGAAATTGAAATATGAGGATCATGGAATGAAGTCACCTAGTGGTTGATGTTGAAGTTCTTGCAGCTCCAATTTAGTCCTTTGATATTGATGTCATTTGCAGAGTTCCCTAGTGGAAAAAGGAAAAAACAAACAAACAAACAAAACAATATATATATATATATAAGTAAAATAAAATTATATATATATAAATTATAGAATAAGGAAACAAAATAAGTCGTTGGTCAGTGGTAAGTGTGCACCTCTATCTCCCTTAGGTCCCGGGTTCGATTCCCCGCAGCTTCGCCGGTTGTGACGGGGTTTGAACCACGACCTATGATGTGTCCCCTTTTCTAATTATTATTATATTTTTATTTTTTTTATTTTTTTATTTTTATTTTAACCTACAAACACATAAAAATAAAATAAAATAAAATGATGATACATTGTCTTCTTTTTAAATTTCTGGGTAAGGTATTACTCAAGGATCACACCACGTGACACGGATAAATATGGCGATCCACTTTTGTACCCATCCATACTCATAATAGAAGAATGGTTCAACAACCTATTTTTTTTAAATATCAAAATGATTCATTAATCCTATTTATAAAAAAAAGATGATTCGCAAATATGAAAACCACGGGTTGCCTCCCATGCATCTCTTTGGTTTAATATCACTAGCTTGACTTGGACCCTTAATTATTTAAGTATTTTCCTCATCTAAGGTTGGTTAACACAAGTTTTCATCAACTTAATTTTTTTGGAATGGTTCAATGAATGGTTTGACTCTATAATCATTAACTTTAAAGTTTTGACCATTGGTGGGATTTTGAATTTCTATAGCCCCATGGGGGTGCACCTTATGCACTATGTATGGACCTGACCATCTAGACCTCAACTTTCCTAGGTTTAAATGAAGTTTAGAACCATAAAAAAGAATAGGTTTACCTAATACAATATGTTTGGTTTTAAGATTTCAATATTGGTAGGATTTTACTTTAGCTTTATTGATCCTTGAATTTTCATAAGCTTCCATCCTAAGTTCCTCAAGTTCATTGAGATCTAATTTCCTTTTTGTTTCGGCCAGTGAGAGGTCATAATTCATTTTCTTAATTTCCCAAAAGGCCTTATGTTCAATCTCCACTGAAAAAATGGCATGATTTACCATAAACCAACCTATATGGGGACATTCCTAAAATGGTTTTATATGTGGTTCAATAGGCCCAAATAGCATCTAAGAGTTTGTTTGACCAATCTTTCCTGGATGGATTAACATTTTTCTCAAGAATTTGTTTAATTTATTAATTGGCTAACTCACCTTGACCATTGGTCTATGGGTGGTAAGTAGTGGACACTTTGTGAGAAATTCCATACTTTTCCATGAGTGATCAGATTGGACGATTGCAAAAATGAGTTCCACGATCACTAATGCTAGCCCTAGGAATTTCAAATCTAGAGAAGATGTTTTCCTTGAGAAATATAATCATAGTTTGATAATCATTGGATTTTTTTAGGAATGGACTCAACCCATTTGGAGACATAATCGACAGATAAAATATTTTAAAGATATCCCCTAGAGTTTGGGAAGGGACCCATTAAATCAATTCCCCAATAGTAAAATATTTAAACCACTAAGATGGGGGTGAGTGTCATTTGATTCCTTTTTTTTGATGGAACCTACTTGTTGACACCTAGAAAAGCTCTGAAAAAATTTGTATGAGTCCCTTGAGAGGGTGGGCCAGAATAGACCACACTGAAGAACCTTAGAAAAAGTTTTCTTAGAGGAAAAGTGACCTCCACATGCCTCACTATGACAGAATTTAAGGATGGAATCTTGTTCAGATTCTGGGACACACCTCCTAATGACTTGGTCATGGAAGAACTTATAGAGGTATGGATCATTAAACACATAGTTCCTAACATTAGAAAAGAATTTCCTTTGATCTTGAGTCCCTAAGAATTTTGGAATGACTCATGTAACTAAGAAGTTGGCTATTTCAGCATACCAAGGGCAGTCACTCACAGAGTATAGATATTCATCAGAGAATGAATCAGACAGAGAAAGGTGATTTGAGTTGTCTTTGAATTCCATCCTAGAGAGGTGATCATCTACAACATTTTCAACACCCTTTTTTCCTTGATTGTGAGGTCAAATTCCTGTAAGAGAAGGACCCACCTAATTGGTCTAGCCTTACCGTATTATTTTTGGAAAAGGTATTTTAGTGAATAATGGTCAGTGAACACAGTGGTGGTGGATCCTAAGAGGTAGGACCTAAACTTTTCTAAGGAAAACAAAACAGAAAGTAACTCCTTCTTAGTGGTGGTGTAGTTTATTTTTGCATCATTTAAATATTTGCTTGCATAAGCTATGACACATGGATTTTTATCACACTGTTGTCCTAAGACTGCTCCTACAGTGAAGTCACTCACATCACACATGAGCTCAAAAGGAATTTTCCAATTTGGAGACTGCATGATAGGTGGAGAGATAAGAGATGACTTGAGTGTAGATAATGATTCCTCACGGCTTTTTGTCCATAAAATGGATCATCTTTCACCAATATATCACAAAGTGGTCAAGAAATAGAGCTAATATTCCTAATGAACCTTCTATAGAAACCAGAATGTCCTAATAAAGACCACACTTCCTTAATAGTTTTGGGTGATGGAAGGTGAAGAATGATGTCAACCTTGGCTTTATCAACTTCAATCCCCCTACCTGAGACCAGATGGCCTAGAACTAGTCCCTCTTTAACCATGAAATGGAATTTTTCCTAGTTTAGGACCAGATTCTTTTCTTCACATCCTGAAAAGACTTTCTCCACAGTCCTTAGACATCCCTCAAATATATCCCTAAACACAGAGAAGTCATCCATGAAGACATCTAGAAAATCCCCTACCATGTCTGAGAAGATTCCCATCATGCACCGCTAGAAGGTTTTAGGGGCATTGCATAACCTGAAGGGCATGCGTTTGAAGGAAAAGGTGTCTAATGGACAGGTGAAAGTAGTCTTCCCTTGATCCTCTAGGGATACCTCAATCTGATTGTACCCTGAGTACCCATCTAAGAAACAGTAGAAGGCATGACCTTCAACTCTCTAAAGGACTTGGTCAATGAATGGTAATGGAAAATGGTCCTTTCTGGTAAATTATTTTAGCTTCCTATAGTCGATGAAGACTCTCCAGCCACTACTCACCCTAGTTGGAAGAATATATCAATCCTTATTGGTTATCATTATGATTCCTGCCTTCTTGGGAACCACTTGGATTGGTCTCACCCACTCACTCTCAGCTATGGGATAGATGATACCATCTTTTAACAATTTAAGAAGTTCCTTCCTTACTACCTCCATGATATTAGGATTGAGTCTCCATTGAGGTTGATGACATGGCTTTGAATCAGATTCTAGAATAATCCTATGAGTCCCGATTAGTGGGATAATCCTAGGAATATCAGACAGGGTCCAACCAATGGATTTCTTATGTTTCCTAAGGACATCTAGAAGTATCCTCTCATGATCGGATTCAAGAGAAGAAGAAATGAAAATATGATGTGTTTGATTTTCCCCTAGGAAGGCATAATTGAGTGTAACGGGAAGTTCCTTCAATTCAAGATCAGGTTGGTTCATAATTTCAGCAGAAGATTGGGACATTGGATCAAGACCGATTTTGTTTCCTAGAATTTTAGATAGAATCTAATCCCCATGTGTATAATTTTCAGCTACAAGATTGGTTTGATCAGATTTAGGGAAGGAAGTTTTATTGGTCTCCATGAAAGTGGTTTTCTGAAAGGTTTCACTGATTGTTGGACCTAAGACTTCATCATAAGAGTAATTTGAAAATGATTCAATCCAATGAGATAAACTTCCTTCATGTGAATAAAGGAAATCAATATCATCCTGACTTAAACATCCATAAAATATTCCTTGATGTTCTATGGATTCATTATCAATGCTTCCTATCATGTTTACTTCATGAATGTCCTCATCATCCCCTATTTGTGAGCTTGCATTATATATGTTCAAGTCTAGACTCATGTTTCCGAAGGTGATGGTCATGTTCCCATTTCGGACTCAGATAATAGAGTTGATTGTTTCAAGTAAAGGATGAACAAGGATGATTGGGGTTTGCTCCTTATTTCCTAAGTTTGGATGGTTGTCAAGGACAATGAATTCAACATGGTAGATGATGTTTTCAACCTTTACCAGAACATCCTTGAAAATCCCTTTTGGAACCCTAATTCTATGATCAGCAAGTTGAAGTGTGACAGATGTGGGTTGGAGCTCTTCTAGGCCTATCTGGCAATACACAACATATGGGATGAGATTGACACTAGAACCTAGGTCATACAAGGCCTTGAAAAATTTGATCTCTCCTAGTTCAACATTGATGTAAGGGAAACTCGGGTCTTTCAACTTAGGAGGAGTGGTCCCTTGAATGGTGGTACTCACATTTTTAGACAAAAGGACTTGTTTTTTATGTGAAAATTTTCTTTTAAAAGTGCACAAGTCCTTAAGGTACTTTGAGTGGGAAGTTATGGTTTGTATTGCATCGAGAAGAGGAATGTTCAACTTGACTTGTGAGAAGATTTCTCTTAATGTTTAACTCAATTCAGGCTTGTTTTTCCCCCTCATACATTGAGGAAATGGTGCATGTTGTGGGGTTATTTGTTGAAGAGTTGTTTCTTTGAAAATGTTATCATGTTTTTCAATTTGATCATTTGGTTCATTTGAATTTTCATCCAAGTTTGAATCTTCATATGGGTTCTGGATTAGTTGTTCAAGTTTCTCAAATGATTTCCCACTTCTTAAAACAGTCACAACCTTTAGTTTTTCATGAGTTTTTTTAGTGCAACTTGACTCTCCCCTTAAATTTAAGGATGGTACTGCCTGAGTAGGCATGGGTACCTTTCTAGTTTTGATGTTTTGAAGTTCTTGTTTAAGGGAAGATAATTCTGAGTTCATTTTGTCCATTTTTTTCATAGTTGTTCTAGTAGGATTTGCGGAAAAGTTTGGGTTGGTGCTTGAGAAGATTGGTTTATCCCAGGGGGATATTTTGGAGGTGGGATGGTTTGTTGAAAATGAACTAGTGGCTGTTGGTATTGGATATGTTAGGTTTGGAACTGGTTATGGGTTTGGTAGTTCTGATGGGGGTAAGGATATTTTTTACATGTGGTTGGCTAGGTTGTTAGTTATCTTTCCAGTGGAATCCTGGGTGGTCATTATACCTTGGGTTGAAGGTGTTTTTTTATTGAGGATTTTGAAATTTCAAGTCATTTACTTCAACTGGGGGTCCTCCAAAAATAACATCATTGATGGATGGAATATTTGGGTAGTTTTCTTTCTTATGGTCATGTTTGTCAGAAATTGTGCAAACAGGGTCTACAGTTTGGATTTCATGGACTTTCCTTACATCTATCTCCTCAAACTTCCTAGAGAGTGTTGTGAGTTTATCCCTAAGGCATTCTTCTTCTTTAAGTGGATGAATTCCAGTAGTTCTTTGTGGATTTTCAGAATAAGGTGAAGTTCCCCATGTTTGGTTTTGTTCAGAAAGGCTTTCTAGATACTCATAATCATCATTTGGGGCTTTGTTTTTAAAGGTTCCATTACACATCATGTTAATGAATTTTTCGTTCCCCGAACCCAAACCTTCATAAAAAATTATCACTTGTTCAGGTGTAGAAAAACCATGACATGGAACCATATTTAGGGTGTCTTTGACCCTCTCCCATGTTTCAAATAATGACTCTCCATATTTTTCAAAAAAAATTGGATGATCTTTTTAAGTGAAATTGTTTTGTGGTGGGGAAAGTATTATTTGTAGAATTATATTTGTAATTGGTCCAAAGATTTGATGGATGATGGTCTCAAATTGTTTATCCAATTTTTAGATTGATTTTTTAAAGAAAAAAATAAATATTCTCATCTTAGATGATTTTAGTTGATGCGGGGGACACATGGTTTCTACAATGTCATTGAACTCCTTAATGTGAAGCTAGGGAATCTTAGACTCCATTCCATGGAATGTGGGAAGGTGGTTTAGGACATGGGGTTTAAAGATGTAGTTGGAATATCCTAGGGAATTTTTTCTAATGCATGAGGGGGCATTGGTCCAGGAAGGTGTGAGGTAGTCATTCATGGTTTGATCGATTGCATTCCCCAAGTTTGGGGCTGCCTCATTTGGATTTCCATTTTTGTTTCCACCCAGGTTTATGAGTTGGTGTCTTTAAAGACCTTCCATTGAAATGGGATCAATTTTCTAATCAGGAGTATTATGAAGGTTAGGATCTAATGGAAAGAGTTCCCTTGGTGTACTTGACTCCCCAACCCCAGGACTATCCACCCTTACTAGACGGTTTGATTGATCACGAGTGTAGGAAGACATGCACCAAAAGAAACAAAATGAGAAAAGGAAAAGATAAGAGAATTTGGGGTGAGAAAAGAAGAATGGTCCATAGATTCTGGGCCATAGATTCTGGCCCATATTTTGATATTCTATTTGGGCCGCCTTAATAGCCATCATGGAGGACGAATTATCACTATCTTATTAATAATGGTTTGTTCCTCTATATGTATTCTATCATACCATGAAATTTTAGCTTAATTGGGCTTGTATTTTGGTCCCCACATTCTCATCAGTGGGCTGGTGTCCAATCTGCCTTCTCTAGAATTGTTTCCATTCATCTCCAAATATCTTCATCATCCTTTATGAATCCTCCATTGATCCCTGAATGAAAAATTTTCATATTAAAGTGTAGATACATTTCAAAAAATATAAAATTAAAATATAGAAAATTAAATTCCTTAAAATCATATGAATCATTGGGCCTAAATTGGTGTACATTAGGCATGAAGTGCACAAATGATGAGAATGGATGTTCAAAATTAAAATCCACTAACTCAGGACCATAAGATTAAAAATTAACATTTAATACCATTAAAATGTAATTAACATATGTGTTTTTATTGGCTAATCAGGAGCCCTGGGAGGCATATAGTGGCGAGTATTACAACCTATCACGTGGGTGACCCAGATTCGATCCTGGCAATGGCACCAATTTGATGAACCATTGTCATGCGCACTCTCAAAAATATTTATAACTAAGTGTAACACAGGGTCTGGCCTAGGTCGTTCTCTTTATGTGCTTTTGTGGTCAATCAATCACTGCTTATAATTCACTTTTCTTTTTATTTTTATTATTTATAAGACAAAACTAAATAAAATTGTGGTTTGAGAAATGAGAAAGCAAGATAAAGTAAAGTAAACATGCAATGCATAATATAGACAAAATGAATGCATACAAAATGATGTTAGACAGAAAAGAGATATTCCTGAGAGAATCACCTAGATTGAACCTTCATCATCTCATTATTAGTTTCAAATTTAATTAATAAACACACTCCATCTTATGTGTTATTATTCTCTTATATATATGATTGTGAATATATATTACACTCAACGATTGCCGAGAGACCACACATCCACCTCCTCGATTGAGGGAAAATGTTATAGAAGAGAAAGTTAAGTCTCGGGTGGCAAGTAGAGACACAAAGGCACCATACCCACTAAGATCCCCCTTGAAATAACTCTAATAAAATAAGAATAAATAAACTTTAATGTGAAATGACTTGCGTTCAACACTGGATTGATCCCTCGGGAAGTTCCTCAGGTTAATTACTCATGATCATGAGTATAAGAGATCACAGTGGAGAAGAATGGGGTGGAAAGACAAAAGATAACAAAATGAGAATGAGATGAAGAATAATAGAAAATATATTAATAATTCATAATACTATTACAATTGAAAAACCTTCAAAACAATAGAAAATATCCTCATATAAGTTCCAATTCTTTGAGAAGGGGTGAGGATACATATTTATAGGGAGAGGAGGTGAAATAATTCTATCCAAAATCATCCTCTACATGTTTCCACGTGTATGTAATATTAAATGGTGTAATTGGTAACAGGTTGCTTCATAAATGATGTTCCATAATTTCTCTTCGTTCAACCTCAAAACTTTACCTTTATTGGACATTGGATGTAGGAGTTATGTCTGATTTAATCTGAGACATTTAATCTGTCCATTTGACTGGTCAAATTCTAATTCTTCATATTCCCTGGCCATTATGACTTTGAAACCTGTCAATTAACTCCTTAAATCCTTAATAAATGTTGTTACACATATAATTTAATGTCCCTCCACAAAATATTATACATTTTGGATTCATGTTTGTGATGTTATGAATTAATTACTCAATGGAACAGTTTCTACCTGGTGAGACGTTTCATCTTCCACATGTTTGGAGCATTCAAATAATGCATTCATGAGCATATTTTGACTTTAAATTCATCATGGACATGTATCATTTAATCCTATGTCATATGAAGCTAGAACCATATCATTTGGAGGTGTTTAGAATGATTTATATGTCCGTTATGGACATGGGGTCCATGTTGTCCGCCTGGAAAATTTCCCAAATTAAATGATTTTATTGGGCCTATAAATGATAGAATCATCCTTCCCTCCTAAAGAAAAAATTTTAGTAAATAAATCATGGATTTAAACAAAAAATAATAATTACATAATTTGGAATAATAATGTAAATTTTATTCCCATAATACCCCTACGATAAAAATCTGTCAAAATTCCATATTTAACCAGTTTTTGTATTTAAGCTCAAATTACCACTAAAAACTAAAAACATGACAATTACCAATAAAATAACAGTATTGTGAGATTATAAAAAATTATTTATAGTATAAAATGTATGAAAATTTGAGCTTTATCTCTCTCCCACACTTAAACATTTCACTCTTGGGAAATCATCTTACATTCAAATCAAAATCCACACAACAATCAAAAATGAGAAAATATCAATGATCTTATCAAAAACAGAATTACATCATGTATCATCTATGAAAAACAATTATATATCATTTTTATTTCAATAATTAATTTTTTTCAACTTCATAAATCAATCCATGGCCCAATCACAACCTACCTCACATTGAATTTTATGTAACTCTTCACTCAATAGAAATTGAATCTAGAGTTATGCTCATACTTGAAAATCACATGTATCACCATAGGCTTGTGAAAATTATCATTTATCCACAATGTGAAACATGAAAATTAATTCAATCATGAGGGCTTTAATTAAAGTTTCAAATTATTCTGTGTCTTAGGTTTGGTTGAAAATTATTAAAAAATTTCATGCCAGAAAGAGGAGGTTGGACTCTTAAGTAAAATACATGATTAATTCACGTGAAAACATAGGAAATTACTCTCTCAATCCCACTTGAAAATGTGAAAAACACCACCACACCCTTTTATGAAATGGTACATGATCCAAGATGTTATTAAAAATAATGATATCATCTATGTTCTACCTCTTTTTTTAAGCTCCAGAAAGGCACAACTTTATTTTCTTTATTTTATTTTTTTCATGGAGGATGTGCTTAAAATTGAATACAATTAATGAATGACAATTCATGACCTTGATTTTTGATAGGTACATGAGTCATAAAATAATTTACAATGAGTAAATCTCATCTCCATTTTTTTCATTTTCTTAATGAGAAATTTATGTAACAAATAAAGCACAATGAAATGTTGAAACATGCCCAGTTCTCTTATTATCCACTGCCCAAAATATTGAAACACACCACGCACCACCCATAAATGATTAAAATCCCAATAAATGCACACAAAAGTCCCTTCCCCCACACTCAAACTTGAAATATCCATGCAAAAATAATAAAAATGTGGGAAGGTAAAGAAAATTGTCTTGTAATGTGGCTTAAACCTATAAGTAAATTCATGGCATCTGAGTGATTACATAGGATAAATTTAAAGGTGGTGTCAAGATAAAATGTGTCTAGAAAAACATATGCCTAAATAATATCAAAAAAAATTCATGAAATTCAATGCTTTGAAAGAGAAAGGTCACAAATTTTGGTTCTCACACAAAATCCAAGTTTCACTTAAGAAAGTGTGGGTATTATGAAGAATATGTCAAATTAGTTTAGAATACCTCACAGGATTGGAAAAATATTTTGACTTAGTATTTCATTGGCATGGATTTAAAAAATTAGTCAAACTCATAAAAATTATTGAAAATCCATTTTAAGGAAAAAGAATTCACATCAACATTCATTTAAAATACATTATTTCAAATATCATTTCAATTATTTAAAAATAAATTAATGTGTTAAAAGTGATAAGAATATTTATTAAAGCTAAAAAATCTTTAAAATATAATAAAAAAAGAAAATAACACAAGAAGAACTAAGCAGGTTGACACTCCCCCACACTTAAATTTTAGTACCCTTCATTTCATCAAAAAAAATATAAGTCAGAAAAAAAAACAAAGGGAAAGAAAGATACAACCTGACATTATTTTTGAAGTGGAATCCTTGAGTTAAGATCCTAGTAGTTACTAATTTAATACTACAAGAAACAAATGATAATACATAAGAAAAATAAATAAATATAAATATAAAGGGAATAGAAAAGAGATAATGCTTGGTTTAGACCCCCAAGCGGGTGCTATGTTTTTACTGCCCCTAGTTAGGCAGTTTCAGTGGATTATCGCTAATCAAAAGGTGGGTGTGGTTTCTTTGAGATGAACCACCATATGTGAATTTTACCAATTTCCATGAGTAAACACTGAAATTAAAGAAACCCAAAGAATATAAGAAAATTAATAACCCCCAAGAAATAATAAAGAGAGAAATTAAGGTCCAGAGTGGGAGGTAATAGAAGATAAAGGGTGCTCCCCATTAACTTTTTTGGTGTCCTCCTCCATATGGTATGAAAATTTTTGTTGAGGAGGTATCCGCACCACCATCTTTGCCAGATCTTCTTCTTCAATAACTACAATTTGAGTGGTCTCTTATTTAACATCCAAGGTCTTCTCTAATTGTAATGTATTAAGAATTTAAGAGAAAGAGAATTTAGAAAACAATTCATCTTGAATAAGATTAAAACATGTGGAATTAATAAATAAATATTCCCTTTCAAGTAATTCATCTTGGTAATTGATCTCTTCAGGAAGGAACATTATCAACTCAATCTCAGCAGGGGAATATTCTTCTTCATCTTCTAAATCATGAGAGAGGTATATTGGTGCTGATTGTTCATTAACAAGGATGGTAAGATCAATATTCAATTTATCTTCAATAAATCTATTCCAAAATTCTTTTAAAATTTGTTGATCTCCCATGAGTGCATCGGCTTTCATGTGTACTTCTGGGACCTCCTCGAGTACTAGTTGAGTGTAGGATGATATGATTAATTCTTTTAGTAGCTCTTTCTCACCTTCCTCAAGTTATTTGACATAAAAAAGTATTGGTGAAATCTCTTCTACCACTTGTTCTGGTTCAGGTTCCGGCTCAGGTTCAGATTGCTCCGGGGTTTTGCGTATATATTCAGCAATCCATTCTATTTGGATATCCAAGTTTCTAAATTTATCACTAATCCTATGAAACTAATCATCAAGTTAATTTTAAACATTTTCTTCCACTTGATATTGGTCATTCCATTCATAATAATCACAATTTAAATACATCATGAACAAATAATATATTTTTTAGTATTTTTAAATTTTATGATTTTTTTGGTTTTTTTTAATGAAAGGATAATTATTTACACAATGTGAATTAAAATAGTGAATTAAAACCACTTGGATTCCCATAAAAGGCACCAATTTGATGAAGCGTTTTCGTGCACGCTCTCAAAAATATTTATAACTAAGTGCAGTATAGGGGCTGGCCTAGGTCGTTCTCTTGAGGAGCTTTTACGAACAATCAATCACTACTTATAATTCACTTTTCTTTATATTTTTATTATTTATAATAAAAAACTATAGGAAATTTTAGTTTGAAAAATGATAATGCAGGATAAAGGAAATTAAACATGCAATGTATAATGCAGACAAAATGAATGCAGACAAAATGATGTTAGACAGAAAAGAGATATTCCCAAGAGAATCACCCAGATTGAATCTTCATCGTCTCATTATTAGTTTAAAATTTAATTAATAAACACACTACATTTTATGTTTGAATATACTCTTCTATATATAGTTTTGAATATATTGTACACTCAATGATTGGCTGAGAGGCCACACATCCACCTCCTCAATCGAGGGAAAATGTTATTGAAGAGAAAGTCAAGTCACAGGTGGAAAGTGGAGATACAAAGGAACCTTACCCACTAATACCCCCTTTACCTAAATCTAATAAAATATGAATCAATAAAATTTAATTTGAAATTACTTGGGTTCAACATTGGATTGATCCCCTGGGAAGTTCCTCGGGTTAGTTACTCATGATCACGAGTATAAGAGATCGTAGTAGAGAAGAATGGGGCGGAAAGACAAAAGATAAAAAAATGAGAATGAGATAAAGAAGAATATAAAAATATATTAATAATTAATAATACTATTAAAATTTAAATAAACTACAAAATAATAGAAAACTTCCACACAGAAGTGCCAATGCTTTGAGAAGGGGTGAGGATACATATTTATAGGGAGAGGAGATGAAAGAATTCTCTTTAAAATAATCATCTACATGTTTCTGCATGGATGTCCAATTAAATGGCATAATTGGTAACAGGTTGCTTTATAAATGATGTTTCATAATGTCTCCTACATTAACCCTCAAAATTTGACCGTTATTGGACATTGTATGTTGGATTTTTGGCTGATTTAATCTGAGACATTTAATCTGTCCATTTGACTAGCCAAATTCCAATTCTTCATCTTCCCTAGCCATTATGACTTTGAAACCTATTGATTCACTCCTTCCATCCTTAATAAATGTTGTTAAAAATTTTATTTCGAGTACCTCCAAAAAATATTAGGAATTTGGGATTCATGGTCGTGATCATATGAATTAATTATTCAATTTAATCGTTTCTATCTGGTGAGATGTTTCATCTTCCACGTGTTCAGAGCGTTCAAATAATGCATTAATGGGCATATTTTGACTTGAAATTCATCATGTACGCGGATCATTTAATCCTCTATCATCTACATCTGGAACCATTTCATTTGGAGGTGTTTAGACCGATTTATGTGTCTGTTATGGATGTGGGGTCCATGCTATCTGCTCGGAAAATTTCCCAAATTAAATGATTTTATTGGGCATCTAAATGCTCAAATCAGCCTTCCCTCCAGAATAAAAATCTTTAGTAAGGTATTTCAACAAAGAAATAATCACAAAATTTGGAATAATAATGTAAATTTTATGCCCAAAATACCCCTACGATAAAAATCTGTTAAAATTCCATATTTAACCACTTTTTGCATTTAAGCTCAAATTACCACTCAAAACTAAAAACATGAAAATTTCCCATAAAATAATATTATGGTGGGATTATAAACAATTATTTATAGTATAAAATGTATGAAAATGTTATTTTCATCAGTGTGTCCCTATAAAACACGGGGAGACCGAAATGGTTGGCCTACTGGGCATTGTCGAGGTTGCGGGACCTTGGGAGGCATATTGTAAAATATGACAAAAAAGGCTACACCACACCATGGTGAGCCTGAAACAGATGAGGTTTTCACAATAGGTTGTGGTGGTTGGTCATGTTGCACCTCCTGGGTGTCAGGTAGTAGAAGGCACCACGTCATGGTGGACCCCACCAAATCATGGTGATGTTCAAATTCTATTTTTGAAATGGATGATTCACTCCCCTTTTTTGGGGGAGGATTTATGGATCTTTAATCTTATTAGGATGTATTTTAATTTGATTTGTGAATATAAATAACCTCTTATAACCTTATCATTCCTTCTTTTATAAGTTATTTTATATTTGTAAATTTATGGTGATCCCTAGGAAGACTTCCTTCTAGTCGAATGTGGAGTTTTTGGGAGGCCGATTATTGGTGTTGTAATCAATTTCTCTCTCTCATTTTATGGTGTGATTAACTATAGGTAGGTGGATTCTCTATCGCTCCATTATTTATAGAATTGTAAGGATTGGATTTCTAAACAATATTGTTATGTTTTCAATAAACTCCCATGTAGTATATCGTTTTGAAACACTTAGGTTTATTGGATTTATATATTACGTAATGCTTTTTTGACAAATGAATTATGTTTCAAAGAAATCTGTTGACCCTTGTGGAATCCTCATTTTAATTGTTTTGGGAAAAAATTAGTATTTAAATGTCTTTTGTGAAATTTAAGAAAATTTTAGGTTTTAGGAAAAAGAATAATTGAATAGAGTCTTATAATTCAGGGTAGCATGTGTTCATATTTCATTGTATGAGGCATTATTGGTATAGACTTGGTGCTTTGTTCCATAATGGAGGCACGTTGGGATTTATCACCTTATGAAAAGTTGGTGGTGGATGAGAAACTGCTCATGAATATGGAACTGTCATTAGAAATGTATATGTGTATGTGATAGAGAAACATGATATGGGTATGCCAAGTGGAAGGAAAGAATAAAAAAGGTGCTTTAGTCCAATTATTTTTCTTAAAAATATATTTCTTATGGTAAACTGATTTGATGTTCTCACTCACTATTTTATATAAACTATAAGCTAACTTTTTTCTTGTCCTAATGGTGTGTGTTGGGAAGTCTCCTGGAGAAATCCTATTGTGTATGATTACTCACCCCCTACATATGCACTTCAATGTATATACAGATGTTGTTCTCCATAACACAGGTAAAGGAAAGGAATATTATTTTACCAGTGGTGCATCATGATTCCATTACAATGGGATAGATGTTTGGAGCTTATATTTTCTCTCATGGATTGGTTGGAGTAATACCACTTCGGTGTTTCTGTGTTGGGATGTCCTTTGGTTTTCTTGATCCGTCTGGTCATACATTTTTGTTGTTATGATTTTTTTAATTGTTTTTAATTTGAATTATATTGTTTATACTCATGAATCATATAGGTTGGTTTGGTTGTTTTATTTTGTTATGTTTGGTTGTGTTTATTTTAAAAAGGGGGAAATCATCCTCCAATGTTTAGGTAAGGCCTTGGCATTTGTTTCCAGCATTTGGTGCTTTGTGGGCATCACCTAAGGTTAGTAAAACCTTTGACCCAACTCAAGTCAATGGTTTGGGTGGGGATGTTACAAATGGTATCAATATTGGTCAGTTTTTCATCTTGGAATGGTTAAAATGAGATAAGAAGTGTCAAAAATTGAAATGTATGGCATAAAAAGATATAGCTAAACTTTTTATGCTGAAATTCAAGTTACCAAGGTGTTTCGGGTATAAAAGGTCTTTTAGACACCTATAGGTGTTATGTCATGTCATTTTCATGGGTTTAGCCAATGAGGGTAGCATATCATGCATTAGTAATCAGAATTACCACTAGTATTTCATTGCTCATATTATATTGGATGATTCTAGGAAATTTGTTATAATTATTATTGTTTTTTATGATCTTGAATATTATAAGCTTTCACTTACTTTTGAGTGATAACTAAGTTGTGTTTTGTTCTGTCTGTAAGTAAATGGCACCAGTTAGACAACCTAGAAACCCATTGAAGTAGGCAGTAGATAATGTGGTTTCACCTGAACCTCAAGTAAACCAACAACTTGTCCAGAGCATTGTTTCAACTTTTCATGTTGTTGATAAGTTAAATTAAAATGATGAACTATGATAATAGGATAATTATTTACTATTTCATAAATATAAACCACCAATATTTTGGGGGGATTTGGAACCTAAAATGGAAGAAGTGTTCCTTAATATAATGAACTGGATTTTTGATTTCTTTGGAACCCCAGCTGATCTAAATGTCAAGTTAGTGCTATAAATTTTGGAGGATCTTGCACACCAATTTTCATGACCCCCTCCCACCAAAGAAACTGTAATGAAGGGAGATAGATAATAACCCCTGAGTCCCACCACCAGTAGGACCTGGTTTGTTGACTAGCATCGAGTGTGTAAAAATGTCACAGTATGGGAGCATTACCCACTATAAATGAAATAAGATCGGGAGATAGGATAAACAATCATTAAACAAATCCAGCAGATAATATAAAGGTAAACAAAAAACCATAACACAATTCATGAATAAATTAATAATGATACATATAAAATCATCCATAGAAAATATCAAAAAGAAAATTCTATAGTAGTAACTCAACAACAACTCCAACCCAACTAATAATGTTTAGCTCGGTCCCCAAAGTCTTCCTAGAAAATTGAAAATAACTTATATACATAGGGTGATCATAACATGTATACTTAATAGGGACATAACCAAATCCTCTAGTGCACATGTGAAAATATCATGCTAATGTGTCAGTGAACAAACATCATAACCAATAAGCACCTATACAGGTCATCTAACCAAACTCGACCTCACCATGGCTATCTAACCAAATCACGCGTCCAATATAATAATATATAATCAAGATCATAACAAATCAAGGAACCTCACTGCCTATTCCCCACTGATTTTCTACTCTCATGATCCAACGAAGAACATCTTATTCTCTTATCTCTTCCACCCATATCACATCACATCCCCCCAGCAGACACCTGGGCCACACATGACATCACATCACATCACATCCCACCCGTAGACACCTAGTCCACACATTACACATCATCAAAAATAGAACTATGCAATTAGGGCATCATGAATATGAATAAAATCAACCTCATACCCTCATCCTACCATGCATGACCCCCACCACATATCACATATCATCACATCTCATCTCACCTGAAGTCACCTGGGCCAATGTATCACATCTCACCCATAAACACCCGATCCAACACATCACATATAACCTATAAACACCTGAGATAACAAATCACTACTAAAAGATTAGTGGGGAACATTGGGTATCCATCCATCTGTATCACTACCATCCTGGATGTTGGGTAAAACACCCAGAACTTAGTACCTCTGAGCATTCGTAAGGTTATCCAACTCAGATTGGGTGTGTATAAAATAACATAAACATACATGATATAAATATAGCACACAATACCCAACCTAAGGGTTAACATTATCAACACTAACACGCACCACACCACCACCACCATATCACACATCACCCTTCACAATTGTTTCCACCACTATATTCAACATCACACAACTACCACACAAGTCACACAACATTTTAAACTTTCAACCTAGATTTTCACCACATTAATTCATTAGGACATTTACTATACATCAACTTCCATCCCATTATATTCAATTACCAACTCATTTATTTATTAATTTCATTCAACATCATAATTTATTCCACTGCTTCCCGGGAAACTGACACAACCACACCACACAACTAGACCAACACACATAACCACCGCTGAAACACCATAAATCCACCATTGTCGTCATGTCACATCACCCAAGTCATATCATAATAGAAAACCCAAAAATCTCATCCATCGCACAACCAAAAACACTATGCAAAAATCGTTTCCCCACAACCACTATTCCATAACCACTATGACACAACCTCATCACACCACATCACACAACTTACCACATCACATCCATGCCAACCAACTGCTACTCCACTAACCTATGTACTACAAAACCCATCCATTCACTAACATCGCCGCACAACAACCTAAACAATGCAAAGAATCACAACTTGGACAACCACGCACATCTAAGACACATCCCAACTTCAGTTTTAATCAGGGGATTTATCACATTACTATACATTTGTATGGGTATTATCACACAAATTAGAATCTAGGGTAATCCAACTATTATCCAAATATATGTTTCTTAGCTTTTTATTTAGGGTGTGGTCATAGAACAACACGACAGGGGATATCAAAGCACAAAAATGACGGTGCAAGAAAGGCTCCCAACAACGGTTATTTTCATAATTGGTAACATGCATTCATAATAACATCAAAAAAAATATCATAGTAAATAATGAGATAAATCCCAATACTAATCAATTTTAGACATGATAATTAATTATACGATTATGATGACCCTTACTATCCACAAAAAGGTAATAAAAAACATAAAAATCCCACACATATCATGTAAAAGATAGATAATGAAGATTCCCTGCCTCAATGATGCCTTCTAATCTCATTGTGCACTATAGGGAGAAGAAGAATTTTCTGAAAACCACAACTTCCCGCAAAACCCATAGATCAACCCACACCGCATCAAAGGGTTGTCAAAACACAGCCTACAACTCCTCCCAAACCAAATCAACATCACCGCATTGAATCCTTAGAGAATAATGGAAGGAAACACATCAGAAAGATATAAGAACTCACCAAGGATCGAAGATGGGAAACTAAGGATCGATCTCCGATGAAGGAATCCCAAGGCGGATGGAGGGAGAGATATTGGGTTGCATGGAAATGAGAGGGATGTAGGGTTTTAGGAAAAAAACAAGTGATGTAGGATTTAAAGATATGAAAAAATGGAATTACATGATGTGTACCCTTTCCACATCATGTAAATGTCAGGTTTCAAGCCCCACCAAAAAACACTCTGCCTCAACTATTAAATCCTGAATTTATTACTCATCACATAACACCCCATGAACTATCTTTCACAAGATGTGAACCTTCCTTTCACATTGTGTACACTTTAAAAAATGTGTATTCCTCCTGCCTCTAGCTTTATAATAGACAACACCTTAAATATCTCTCTAGGCCTCCTCCGAGCACCATGAAACCTCCTCAAGCCTCCCCAAAAACACCTCCAACACATAAAACTGACAATCTAATGGACTAGGAGGACACAAACCATTACATCTGATACCTTTATAATGATTCTTACCCTTGATATTCCAAAACCAAACCCATAAAGAAAAAGGTGTTAGAAAAACCACCCAGTGAGATACCTATAAATTATATCATTACCCCTCAACGCTACCACCAACCAAACACGCCAAACCAAATAGCCAAAAAACAACTTTCACAACCTCATCACTACACAACCACATCACCTCAACAACCGATACCATCCACAATACACTACACACCACACAACCACTTGCACAACCATCCAACCTCTACATAGCCCAACCCAACAACCATTGTAACCGATGAACTGCACTACCTCGAATATACAAATTATGGAATTTCATCCTCCATGTCAAGATAATATCCCATTTGGGAGTCACTAACTTTCCCGCATGGGTTTAATTACATTTTAGTTAATGTGTCTCAATTAATAATCAATTTTTCCTCTTTCCATATGTCAAGTATTTTATTTCACATCACACATCAAGGTAAATAGTAAATCTCATAACATGGAAAGATCTAAACATCACATCATAAGAAAAAAAGAACAAGGCAAAACTAAAAACTACTCTAGGAACTGGGTACACATATGCATTTCTCACTCTCAAGTACTCTCCTCCAGGTCACCATACCTCTATAACACACAAACCAAGGGAATGATCTAACCATGAAACAGCTCTTGATGATCATGAATCTACACTATCCACTCCAAAAACATTGTGTCATACTCGATATCTAACTTTCCCCAATTAACAATGTGGGAGTCATTGTAAATATATTGATGAATTTGGGACATGTGGAAGACACAGTGGATCTTATCCAACCACAATGGCAATGAAAATCGATACACCACCTTGAAAACACATCCCAACACCTTAAAGGTCCCAATAAACCTGGGAGAAATCTCCCCCGCCAAACTTCCACTACCCATGATGAGGGGAGACTCTCAAGAATACATGGTCTCCAACCTTGAACTCTGGGAGCTTATTAATATGATCAACATAGGTCTTTTATAGACTTGTGTTTCCCTTATCCATTCAAGAACCAACTAAATCTTCTCATTCTTGCTCTACATAAAATCAAGACTAAGAGATATTATCTCTCCAACCTCCATCCAACACAATAGAGAAAGATACAACCTCCCATTAAACACCGCAAATGGATCCATATCAATGGAAGAGTGATAGATATTATTGTTTGCAAACTCGGCCCAAGGTAGGTGTCATACCCAAGATCCACCGAAGTCCAAAATGCATACCCACAACATATCCTCTAGCATATGGATGGTCCGCTCCATCTTTGCATTTGTATAAGGGTGGAAAGTAGTGTTAAGGCGTAACTAGGATTTAAAATCATGTTACAATCCTTTATAGACTTGTGAGTTAAAATGAGTACCCTAATTAGAGATGATTTCCTTCATTACCCTGTGAATACTAAACACATCATCCACATACCTTCTTTCCAAACATCCATGACATTCAACTCCTGGATCACCAGAAAGTGAGCTGATTTTTTCATCCAATCCACTATCACCCAAACCGCATCACAATATCCTTGAGTTCGAGGTAACACTATGATGAAAACCACCAATATTTCCTCTCATTTCCACTTAGGAACATCCAAGGACTACAAAAAACCTCCTGGAATATGGTGCTCCACTTTCACCTACTAACAAACTAGTCATCTTTCCACAAACTTTACTACTGATTGTTTCATCCCTAGCCACCAATGGTATATCCCCAATATATGATACATATTTGTCACACTGGGATGTACCTCTAAAGGTGATTTGTGAAAATCATGGAGAAATTCATTAAGAATTTCTCCTAGGAAAAACATCCCTTCCTAGAATAACACTTGGTTTTAACCATCCACTAACCATCCCTCAAGAGCATCACCATGACCAACATGATCATGAATCACCTATGCCTCTGAGTCTCCCCATTGAGACTCCTTCACCACTGCATCAAAGATGACTCCACGATCATTTGATAAAGACATACTTGGTAATTTCTCTCTCCAAAATCAAGATACATCACCTCAAGCTCCTCTATTATTTTCCAAACATCAACATACTTCTGAGCCGCCTCCTCTCAGGACTTCTAACTCAATGCATCGACAATTAAATTACCCTTATCTAGGGTATATGATATCTAAAAATTGAAATCTTAAAGAAAATACATCCAAATTCACTGACATAGATTTAGATCACATTGATAGAAAACATATCTCAGGCTCTTGTGGTCTATGAAAACTAAGAAACACTCGTTGATGAGGTAATGTCACCACAACTTTAGCACGAGTAAAACTACTTCCAACTCCATATTATGGGTGGCATAATTACACTCATGGTTATGTAACTTCCTAGACCCATAAGAGATCACTTATATCTTTTTCATCATCATGAATCCCAATCCCAGATGGTATGTGTCACAAAAAACCTTAAACAACACACCCTTATTTGGAAAATAAAACATTGGATCACTAACAAAATTCTCCTTAATGTAACTGAATAATACTTAGCATTGATATTTCCATACAAAAGTCTGGACCTTTCTGGTCAACACTATCAATGAGGTTTAAACTCAATATAAATTGGGTACAAACCTTTGATAAAAGCTCACGAGACCAAGGAAATTGCAAAACTCTACCACAATCTTGAGTGCTTCCCAATAAACAACTACTTCAACCTTCGATGGGTCCACTGCCACACCTTGGAGAGACACTACATGTCCAAGGAAATGAACCTCTTGCGTCTTGAACTCACACTTGGAAAATTTCCCAAAAAGATGGTGGTGTTGAAGGACCTATGGAAAAAATATGTGCTGCTCGACATACTACTTCTCTGAATTTGAGTAGATCAAGATATCATCGATGAATACAATGAAAAAATAGTTAAGGAAATCATAGAAAATGATGTTCATAAGTTCCATGAACATAGATAGTGTGTTCGTAACACTAAATGACATGACCAAAAACTCAAGGTGCTCATACCTGCATCTGAAGGTAGTCTTCTGAATATCCTCATCTTTCACCCTCAACTGATGATATCGAGATAATATATTGATCTTTAGAACCAACTATCTCCTATCAACTGGTCGAATAGATAATTGATCCTAGAAAGAGGGTAACTATTATTAACCGTTACCAGATTCTACCTCTGGTAGTCTATCCATAACCTCATACTACCATCCTCCTTCTTGGTGAAAAACACTAGAGCACCCCACAGTGACACACTAGGTTGGATGAAATCCTTCTATATTAGATCATTCACCTACAACCTAAACTCATGAAACTCTGTGGGTTCCATCCAATAGGAAACCATAAAAATCGGAGATGCACCCAGCTTCAACTCTATCTCGAACACGACATCGGGTTGAGGAGGTAGTGCCATAACCTCCTCTAGGAAAACATCCAATAACTTCTCCATGACCATGAGAGAATACCCAACCTAAGATTCTACTGAAATCTCTGTCAACTATAATAAAAGAGGTCCCACTTTCCTATCACCTTACCAATAACCTTTCTCACTAACAAACACCACTTAGTGGCCCTCCAAATTAGAAAACGAGACTCTTATCCAAAATAATTCGATGACTGCATGAACAAAATATAGTCAATCCATACTAAGGATAAAATTATATGGCTATATCTGCGATAAGAAGAATCACCCACTGATTGGTGTTTCCCCATCACCAGTCTACATTCCTAGAACACATCAAAAAATGAAGCATGGCCTTCAACCAGTATAGAAAATACCAGGGGCATTGGAAGCCTCACCACATCCATTCCCAATATAAAGACCAAAGTAAGAGAAATGAAGGAGTGTGAGACTCATGAATCAAACAAAGAACACACAATAGTAGATGATAAGCTAATCTTACCTCAAAAAACTCCAGGAATTGCTGGTGCTGCCGCCTCTAATGCATGCATCTGACCACACTTAGCTCATTTACCTCTCTGTTGTTATCCTCCATGGTTGGGATCTATCCTAGGTCTATGTAGACGGGGACCATCAAGAGGTCGCCCCATGACAAATCTTCCTGATCTCGGATTCTAGAAAACAGTCTATGGTCCATGCCATGAGAACTGACTTAGAGGCGACTATTATTATTGAAAAGGGGTCTGACCGGCCATATGAAACTAGCCTCCAGGAGTGGTCAGACACTGAACCTGGAGGTGTCCATATCTCTCATAGATATGTCACACAAATAGAATACCCCTGAAAGGTGTTTGGAAACCACCTGTCCCTAACAGTTAGGAATCAAACTACTGTGGTTGGTTCCCCGCTTAACGAAACCCTGAGTGATTGAACACCCACAACCCACTACCCAAATCTCTTCTCCTCGAAACATTGTGTTGGCCATCCTACCAAGGATTAAATCCCAAGGAAACCATATGATCAATAACCACATCCTTTTTCTACACCTTTAGATACGTCGAGACTGTAAATGTAGTGATAAAATACCTGATCACTGGATGAAAATCCTCCTCCAAACGTTGTGCTCTGGACTCCTCATCTGGGTAGATATCTAGAGCAAAGTGTAAGAGGTCCTTAAACCTGATCCCAAGCTCCTGCATGCTCATACTCCCCTACTGAAGGGATAGAATCTTTTTCCTCTTGGATTCCCTCATTTTCGATGATAGAAACTCTACCTAAAACTCCTTTTGAAAGCTAGGACACAACACATATTACTCCTTACGGTCACCAAGAAACAACATCCATGATATACATAGATTTTGCTAACATTTTTTTATAATTTTTTTATTAGTTTTAATCAATTTTCTAACTGATTCTTGTGTTTTTAGGTTCTTTTTGTAGTATTTTAATATTTTAGTTGTTTTTATAGTTTTTAGTTTATTTTATATTAATATTAGTTTTTATTAGTTTATTAATTAATTATATTAATTTAACTTGTAAATATAATACATATATATATAATTATACTTATTATTTATACTTTTATTATTACTAATTTATAATTATTATTGTTATTATTGTTTAACTCTTATAGATAATTAGATTTTTAAATTTTGAATTTTGAATTTAAAACTTTATTTTTTGGTCCCCCCCATCGAACCCCCCCCCCCCCACTTCCCCGTATCCCCACCCTATTTACCCACTCCCCATTTCACTCACCCCCGCACTATCTCCACTCACCCGCACCCTGTTATTTCCCCTACCTCCCCTCTCTCCAATTAGTCTATCACCCGGCGGCTCCCCTTTTCTCCCGCACTCACCCCCGCCCCCTTATCTCCCCAGCACCATGCCCATCTCCCCATCGCACCCCCTATTCCTGTTGGGGCACAGCGGAGGTGCGTGGTACCTCAAACACAAAAAAAAATAGGAGTAAATGGAGCAACACCGGAATTTAATGTGGTTCGTCAGTATGCCTGCATCCACGGGAGAAATTTTTTCTCTATTTCTTCTCTCCGGTTCTCGTTGGAGGATAACAACACACACAGATTACACCATGAATTTCTTCCCTTACAAATGATGGGATTTTCATCCTGTTTTATAGAGGAACCAAAACCAATGTTTCTTTAGTTTGGTGGGTAGTTCATCTACTGGTGAAGACTTCCTCCATACTATTGGATTCTTCAATATTGGCAGCTTCAACGATGGATGCTACCCACCATGTTGCCCACTATGGATGAACCCGCTTCAGGCTACTGCTGACAAATATGACTCCCAAAATGGGAGTGGTCCCCACAAATCTCCCCCTCACGGCCAATTTTGGGTAGAAACTTGACCTACAATCTCCTTGCAGGTGTCAAAAACTTCATCGGCAAATCGAACATGCTTCTTCATGCCAGATGATGTGGCACTTCCACCATCTTCACTCGATCTCGGGCTGACTGCGGTCTCCATCAAATGATACAACCCTTGGAAATCCTTCCCAATAAGCTTCATTGCATCCCCACGTGAGACTTCCAACACTCCACCTTCTATGGAAATGTTGAACCCTTTCGCATCGAGCCTACTCAATGATATCAAGTTCTGTCTCATCCTCTGAACGAATTTCACGCCAGTCAGTTTACGAACTCCTCCATCGGGTGTCTTCAATTTCACCATCCCGAATCCTCGAACCTCGCATGTTGACCCATCACCAAGTCTCACCGAGTCTCACACCTTGTGAAAAGTATCAAATGTACCTCTCGTCATAAATATGTGTGCCGAGCTCTCCGAATCCAGAACCCATCCATCTTCCTTTGGATTTTGAGCCCGCTCGTTCTTCCTTCTCAGAAAACGGCATTCCCGCTTCATGTGCCCATATCTTTTGCAGTAATGACACTGCACTTCATCCTGATCAACTCTCTCATCTGAGTGAAAACTTCCCATTTTCATGTAGATTTCATCATCTGCTGATAATCCTGTGATGTTCACATCCTCCTCTTCAACTTTCTTCTTTCCAGCAATGTACTGTTTGCGCTCTCCACAATCACTTTTATAACGACCCTTCTTCTCGCACCAGAAACACATGATTTCACTTGGATCACATCCTCTTGACTTTGGCCACCATTCTTTACCTTCTGACTTCCGATGTCAGCTCCTACCACGTTGATCATCTCGCATCACCATGATTTTCTCACCTAATTGCATCACGAGTCTTCGAAATGCCTCTGAATCTTGAAGTGACGCCATCACATTGTCCAGCTTCAATGTCTCCTTCCCCATGAGCAATGCAGTCACAAGCCCATAAAATGAGCTTGGTAGGGATGATAAAAGAAAAAGTGCTTTATCTTACTCTCCAACCTTCACACCGACCCCTAATAACTGTGTCAGGATTTTTTTTGAATTCATTGGTATGATCCAACAAATTCTCTCCCTCGTCCATTCGCAACTGGTATAGTTTTTTCTTTAGGAGCAACTTGTTGGTGAGAGACTTCACCATATATCGCTACTCCAACTTCTTCCAGATCTCTTTCAGTAATGTCTCATCCAGCACTGAATACTTTACCTCATTCTCCAGACATAGTCTAATTGTGCTGAAGACCCGCATCTTGAGCTCTTCCCAATCATCGACACTAGTTGTCTCGGGCTTTTCTCTGATCAACGGTCTGATCATGCCCTACTGCCCTAAAATATCCTTCACTGTGCTTTGCCACAAGCTGAAATTATTTCGACCATCTAACTTCTCAATATCAAATCTTGGTAGTGCTCTCCCACCCGTCATCGTCGTTGTCGCAAAACGCGATCACCTCCGTCGATGTCACACCCTTCTGTAACCACCTGATAGAGTGAGAATTTAGAAAAAATAACCATACGGATGCATCCTTAACAGTCAAAATAGTTGGAATCGACTCCTGGATCGCCGAAATCGGACACAAATTGACCAAGATATGGTCAAAATACGTTCAACGGTCCAGATCACCCGTTGACGTAGCGCTGACATGGCACGCCGGAGTTCCCGCCAGAATCTCACCGTAATTGTCACCGGTGATGTGAACAGTGTCGTCTTCTCCAGCACTGGAGTACTATTCACCCGCGAGTTTTACCAAACTTTGACTGAGCCTATTGGGCTCGTTTCAACTCTGTTTTCATCACCGCTTACACCGTTGGAATCTTCTTGCCATCCTCTTCACGAATCTGCCGTCGGAAAAATTTTCTGACCAATTTCAATTTTTTGGCCATCGGAAAATTCATCGTCGCCTTTCTGTCTCACCTCCGTTGGCTCTGACTCCCCTCTGATACCACTTGATGGGGCACAGTGGAGGTGTGTGGTACCTCAAACACACAAAAACGGGAGTAAACGGAGCAACACTGGAATTTAACGTGGTTCGGCAGTATGCCTATATCCACGGGAGAAAATGTTTCTCTATTTCTTCTCTCCGGTTCTCTTCGAAGGATAAAAACACACACATATTACACCACGGATTTATTCCCTTGAAAATGATGGGATTTTCATCCCGTTTTATAGAGGAACCAAAAGTCGTGTTTCTTCAGTTTGGTGGGTAGTTCATCTACCGTTGAAGACTTCCTCCATACTACTGGATGCTTCAATATTGGCAGCTTCAACGATGGCTGCTACCCACCATGTTTCCCACCATGGATGAACCCACTGCAGGCTGCTGCTGACAAAGATGACTCCCAAAATGGGAGTGGTCCCCACAATTCTCAGCCCCTCACCCACTCGCCCTCTCCCTCTCCCCCTGCTCACTCGGCCTGTCCCCCAATCCCCAGCGCCTTCACCCCACTCCACCGCTCTCCCTCTCCCTCTCATCACCCGACCACCCCGTAACCCCTCCTGTTACCCGCTCGGTCTCCCCCTATTTCACTCTCACTCGCATCCAGCACAACAAGGAGCAACAATCGCCACCAGGAGCAGCCACCACCAGCAATCTCCACAAAAAGCAGCCACCACCATCAGAGAAGCCGTTGTAGATCCGCATCACCACCCTCAGGCATGCCTCCCTTACTCAAGATTCCTCCTCATCACACCACACCAGGAGCAAACCATTCTCCGCTACATCACTAACTTCCTCCATTCCAGGTGCACAGTTAGTGCGCGACGTCATCACGTGTACAGGGTGCGTTTTTTTTTTCATACAGAGTTCGACGGACAACCATTGTAGTGCGCGACGAGAGTGCAGACCGACACAATTACTTTTTTGGTAGCGTGGTTCCATTTTTACATGACGTATAATATTATTATCGTGTTTATTTGTTCCGTCATGATGTTAGAGTAACTTTATTTGTGTCAGGATGTTGTTCGAGTAAATATAGTTGTTGTTCATGCTATGTAATGATTTCATTTTGTAATTAATTTTCAATTAAATTTATTTTTATTGAATGTTTATCTGTTTTAGTTATTTTTTCACTAAATTCACTACTCAAATTGAAACTATCCATTTTAATAATAAGTCGACTCAGCAGTCTGAGAAGGTAAACCGTGTTGACAGATTGTAAGTGAAAATTGGTGACACAACTTTGTGAGAAATGGGTTGTTTCACCTCGCCGTGTAGTTCAATACTTGAACATGTCTCCTATTTTATTTATAACACTAGAGAATGGGACCTTAAATAAATTAGGAGATTTAAAATGAGCATCTAAAAAATGCTTATATTTTTTGAAACTAGCGATAATTAGGCAGAATAAATATTCAATCACATAGAAGAATACTTTGCATGGCTACGTAGTAATTTAATTGCGACATAAGCATCCCCATCACATTTTACATGCGAGAGAATCTGGAGGACACCGTGGAATTCATCGAACAGTCAGCAAAGTGTTACAATGTGGTTTTTACCAGCCTACCAAGAATCATGATTTCTTCATGACTTGTGATAAATGCCAAAGAACAGGGGGTATAATCTAGAAGAATGAAATTCCAAAACATTCAATCATGGGCATTGAATTTTTTGAAATATGGGGAATCGAATTCATGGGTCCTTTTCCAAAATCTTTTGGGAAATCATACATCCTTGTCTATGTACAATATGTTTCAAAATGGGTGGAAACTGAACCATTTTCAGAAAATACTGCTCGAGTCATCATCAAATTTTTAAAGCAACACATTTCTACCCGGTTTGGAATTCCATGGATCATCATCAGTGATCATGGTACCCACTTCAATAATGAATAGTTTTAGAAGATAATGACTCTCCATGGATGTTTCCACTAAATGATCACCCCATACTATCTATAGACCAACAGGCAAGCTGATGTTTCAAACAGAGAAATTAAGGTAATTTTGGAGAAAACTGTAAGTACATCTCGGAAAGATTGGGTCTGCAAACTTGATGATGCACTTTAGGCTTACAATACTGCATAAAAGACACCTATTGGAATGTCCCTATATTGCTTGGTATTTGGAAAAACCTTCCACTTACCTATAGAACTGGAACATAAATCTTGTTGGGCTGTGAAGAAACTAAATTTTGATTTCAAAACTGTTCAAGAGAAGCATTTTCTATGGATGAATAAACTAGACAAGATGAGGAGAGAGACGTATGGAAATGCTTTGATATAAAAAATAGAAAACTTGAGCTTGGAATGATAAAAAGATACAACAAAGAAAATTTTCAGTAGGTGAAAAATTTCTCCTCTTATACTCATGACTTTAGATCATGGCAGGAAAACTCAAGTCAAAGTGGTCGGGTCTTTACACTGTCACAATTGTTTATCCACATGGTGTTGTCGAAATTTATGATGGTAAGATGCCTCCATTTAAATTTAATGGTCAAGGCTTAAAACTTTACCACACTTCTGATACATTAGGAAACATTGAATAATTCCAATTATAATAAGAAGTTATCCATCTAGCTGAAGATGTTAAACTTAGCACTGATCGGAAGACAACTTGATTGCTTCTTCATTACTTGGTCTCTATTTTCTTACACTCTCTCTATCTCTCTATGTATTTTTGTGGGTGCAGCTAAAAAAAAATTCTAGCTCTTATGAATCTTCTATGGTCAATGATGCACATATTTCATCTCTATCTGACTTCGTACAACAGATGAATCAACATCTGGATGATGTCGAGCACCATCATAAGGATCTTTCATTAGAGATTCGTGCTCAGCAGTCATCACCACCACGATGAGCACAAATTATTTTCCTTCTATACCATATTCAAGCTCACTATGATCTGGAGGTGGTTAATCCCACTAAGAATCCCCATGAGCTCGATGACACAGCTAGAAATTCTTGCAAGAGGTAGAGAAGTTCTAAGCTGATGGACCAAGATTATTGACTGTTGTCCATCTATTTGGATGAAGGAATAAAACTTAGCTCTTCCTAGGAGGCAACCAATGCTTCAGTTTTTCATTTTTTTTCTTTTATTTTTTCTAGTTTTATTAGTAAAAAACATGGAATGTGTGTAAATTTTTTAGCTACTCTCGATATTTTTGTGCACTTGTCATTCTCCCATATATATGCTTCCATTTGTATGATCCTTGGTGTTATTTATATGATATGATGTAGGTATGTTATCCATGTGTAGATTTTATAGGTACATCATTTTTGGAGCTTCATCAGATACAGAAAACCTCTCCTTGTTTATCAGATATTACTCAGGGAAGTGTTTTATTTTTTCCATATTTTATACTTCCAAACACACCATGTAAAAAAACAAGAAAATTTTGAAAAATGGAAAAAAAACTAACATTCCTATCATTTATGAACTGACATGAATGTTGCTGCATTTTTGTCATAACATAGTAAGGAACATACCACATGTATCCCTGGGCAGTTTTGAACATATGATTCTTGTTTGGAATGCTTTGATCCTTGGTATCATAACTTAGATGATTGATGATATTATTCCATGCTTCAAAAATGTTTTTCGAAAACTTGTTTATTTTTAAGACACTTATTTTCACTCATACTTATCAGTGTTGTCCAACATTTTATTTCCATACCTATGAGATTATGACCCTTTTTTACATCATCTTCCTTTTATCTTTTTCTTGAGAAAATCTTGACCATGTTATGTCTTCTAGAACTTGTCATGTTTTTCCATCAAAGTAATAGGAATTTAGAAAGTTGCACTAAAATGAACAAGGAATCTATTTGATTATTCATCCATGTTGACCCACTGAGCCACCCATGAATTTTATCCATCATGTATCCCTTAGAATCCATGAATAATCCTTTTAATATGATCCCATATCCAATACTCTTCCCTACCCATTTATTGAATATTTTCATGATAATTTTCAATCTAAGTGTGGGGGAGAGATTTATTCATTGAGAGAGTTATTTTAGGGGCAGTTAGTCATTTGATGCACAAGGATTGAAATTATCTCATCCTGATCATATGAGTTATATTTCACAGTAGCCACATTCATTAAATGTATTTTGAGTTGGGAATATATAATCTTATTGGTTCAAATAATGAGTACATTGGTGGTCATTACACGGTAACCCTCGCTTTTAGGGATACCTATAAAAGTGATGATTCATTATTCCAAGATCTAGAGAGTTTTCTATATGACCAACTTTCACTGAGATGTTATAGCGTACACGCTACTTGTGTATGTTTCTTGGGGTATTGTCTTACATTTTTTTCATGGGATTTTAGGGTTGATACTCATCAGTTTTTCTTCCCATCCTATTTGAGTACGTTGTGTCCCTAAAAAAGCGAAAAATTGGATTATCATGTGCTTGGGGATAAGAAATGTTTTAAGTATTGGGGAGAGATATTTTGATGGTGACATTTGGATTGACACTTATCATGCATTTATTTCAAGATCTTATTGTATTCTGTGCTAAAAATTGTCAAAAAAATTATAACCCACTGTCCCAAAGCCTCAGAGACATTTGAACCTAACGTAAAGTCCTCAATATTGGTTCTTTATTTTGATTTCCACTAGTTGAGATATGAAAATCATGGAAAGATTATGGTAATCATGCATGTGTGTGAGAATTGACCATAGCTTTGATAAAATATTTTGATAGATAATATTAATGGCAAGGTTTTCCACATGATACATGAGTACACATACTTGTTTTGTAACGAATGCAAGTGGAAGAAAATTGGTTTTTAAAAATTGGAGTTTTAAATGAAGCATGATATTTTGTGGGTAAAAGAAATTGAAAAATTTTAAACTTTAAATTTTGATGTTTTGATTTGTCTATGGGTCCATTTGTGTATTATTTCTGATTGTTTTTCCCAAGAGTGAAAAAGATTAAGTGTGGGGGATTTTATGTACATAGATTTTGCTAACATTTTTTTATAATTTTCTATTAGTTTTAATTAATTTTCTAACTACTTCTTGTATTTTTAGGTTCTTTTCTAGTATTTTAATATTTTAGTTGTTTTTATAGTTTTTATTTATTTTTATATTAATATTAGTTATTTATTTGTATTTTCATCATTTATTATTATTTTTAGTTTAATTAATATTATTTTTATTTATTTTATTAATTAATTATATTAATTTAACTTGTAAATAATATATATATATATATAATTCTACTTATTATTTCTACTTTTATTATTACTAATTTATTATTATTATTATTATTATTATTATTTAACTCTATTAGATAATTAGATTTTAAAATTTTAAATTTTGAATTTAAAACTTTCTTTTTCCCCCTATCTACCCAACCCCATTTCCCTATACTTCCCCTTATCCCCGCCCTGTTTACCTGCTCCCCCTCCCCATTTCACCCCCCCCCCCTCTCCACTCGTCCCCCCTTCCTATTTCCCCTACCTCTCCTCTCTCTAATCAGACTCTCACCTAGCTGCTCCCCTCCGCTCCCACACCCACCCCACCCCCTTATCTCCTCAGCCCCTACCCATATTCCTGTTGCACCCCCTATTCCCATCCCACTCACCCACTCTCCCTCTCCCTCCCCCTGCTCACCCGGCCTATCCCCCAAGCCCGAGTGCCCTCACCCCACTCCACTGCTCTCCCTATCCCGCTCATCACTTGACCACCCCCTATTCCCCCTGTAACCCCTCCTGCTACGTGGTCAGCCTCCCCTTATTTCACTCTCACTCGCAGCCACCATAGCATAGAGCATCCACTGCCACAAGAAGAATCCACTACCGTCATAGCAGCCGTTGTAGATCCATGTCACCATTATAAGGCATGCCTCCCTTTCTCAAGCTTCCTCCTCGTCACGCCACACCAAGAGTGGATCAGCCTCCATTGCGTCACTAACTTTCTCCATTCTAGTTGCGCAGTTGGTGCATGACGTCATCACGTGTAGAGGGTGCGTTTGTTTTGTTCATATGGAGTTTGATGGACAACCACTGTAGTGCGCAATGAGAGTACAAGCCAACACGATTACTTTTTCGGTAATGCGGTTTCATTTTTACATGACATATAATCTTATTATCACATTTATTTGTTCGGTTGTGATGACATATTAACTTTCTTTGTGTCGGGATGTTGGTCGAGTAAATAAAGTTGTTGTGCATGCCATGTAATGATTTAATTTGGTGATTAATTGTCAATTAAATTTATTTTAATTGAATGTTTATCTATTTAAATTATTTTTGCATTGAATTCAATACTGAAATTGAAACTGGCCATTTTAATAATAAGTCGACTCGGTGGTTCAAGATGTTAAACCATGTTGACCGATTTTAAGTTCAAATTGGTGACACAACTTTGTGAGAAATGGGATGTGTCATCTCATCGTGTATTTTGGTACTTGAACGAGTCTTCTAATTTATTTATAACACCATAGAACAAGTGTAACACCCCGAGATTTTATGATGGACAATGGAATGATATTCTTAATGAGCAACCAAATGAAATGGGATTTGGAATTCCAAACATCATTATTATGCCGAATCAGCAATCTCATAATATGATCAATAAACTCAAATTTGGTAAGTTTCCTGACTCGGCTAATAAGAGAAAGATGGAGTTTCATGATGATCATAGAGGAAAGAAAGTTCAATTTCCCCTATGTAAATCATGTGGGAAGAGACATCAAGGAAAATGTTTCAAAGGAACTGGAAGATGCTTTGGGTGTGGAAAAGAAGGACACAAAGCCAGTAAGTGCAAAGGAAAAGGTTCAGTTAACACCAGGTATGAGGATAATGGTATTGCTACGACATCAACAATGGTTAAATGCTTTAAATGTGGAATGTACGAGCATTATGCAAACCAATTCCCTAAGGTAAAGTCTCATTAAGAGAATCAGTATGGTCGTATGGGTAATATTTATGTTGATTATGATGAAGAGACTAAAAATGATATGTGAGTTGAAATAATTGTTGAAGCTCGATCAATGGTTTAAGAAGGTAGTGAAATGATTACATGTTTATCAAGTGTAATGTTGTATAAGTAATCTCATGGTACTATGGAACAAAGAGACATCTATGGATTGTTACACTGTTGTCTTTCCTTAAGTTTTGAAAGTGTTTGATGAATGGTACCCGTAACAATGAAAGGTTATTCAGATATTTTTGGAAAGTAGATGATATGCGCATAATGAAGGGATAAGGAGAAAACTAAATGTTTGATAGTATTCATGAGCTTATGACTGATATAAGGAAATAGTTATATCATGGTTTGAGTATATAGAATTTTGGGGTTTTGGTATGTGGAAAGAGTTAACTTTTGATAGCCCTCATGTTTTCACTAAGGTTCAATGGGTATTCATTTTTCAAGAGAATACATGATTAAGGCCTTCGAATGTTTGGAATGTGACCAAAAAGAAATATCTTATGATATATGGGGATCAACGATGGTATTAATATGCTTGTTATATGAAATCTTTGGTAATTGTTTTCACTATAATATGACAATGGAATACAATATTATGGATAATCCTAAAGATTGGAATGGAATATGTTGGACATAAGTTATTATTGTTTAAGGATAGAACCTTTTTCGATATTATTGATGGGATGATATAGTAATTTATTTTTAGAAAAAGGACAACCTGCAGGACGGACGACGACCCATCGCATCGGACAAGATTGTGGGAATTGAACCCACAACCGAAGTGTGATTGGCCTTTATCGCCTACCACTGGCCTACAGGAAGTCCCTGTTTAGTAGAAACTAGTTTTATTATATTAAGCAGTATAATATATGAATTATAAGTCCATTTAATAACCATATATGATTAATCTCACTATAGATGGACTTATGTATTTTTTTGATAACTTTTCTAACCTTTTGTTTGAGGTAGATGGAATGACCCATCATTCTATCACATGATCTGCTAACACATCACGAATGACAAATTCAACTTCATTTCTTTAAGAGATGAAGTGAAAATTGTCCAAAGAACGACCAACGGTGAGACTATACCAAAATCACGAAAGTATTTCTTCTAATTCCAATTTCATCAACTTTAGGGAAATGATCTTGAAAACCAAAAATGTTGTCCTAGTGCTCTTATATCTGATGAATCAGATGGTACCATAGATCGTCACAAATTTATGGCTTTGTGATTTCTGTATTTTCCATAGCCATGTTCTCTACCACTCTCCATCAGAACATGATGGTTAGATTTCTCTTCCATATCCATATTTTCACCTATGTGGAAACCCATTGATTAGTTTATTTGGGTAACCGTTACGTTTCATACTTTTGTTTTTAAATATTGGTTTTGGTATTCCTTTTTACGATGTGGGTTTCTATTAAAGAAACTTTCAAGTAGTAAACCATTTATAACCCCGAAGAATTTCGAGGGCGAAATTCATTTTAAGGGGGGTAGAATGTAACACCCCGAGATTTTATGAAAAATATTCTTTTTAATTTCATTAATGTCTTGTGTTGTACGCTACACCAAAAGGAGCTTGCACAATATGCATCCTTAACTTGCCTTGCATTACATGCAATCACAACCTTCCTCGATAGCATGTGTAGTACGCAATACCGAGTTTCACCAAACAACGATATGCTATTAAAATATTATCAAAACTAGCCATTATGAATAGTAATAACCACCTTTTGAAATTTTGTAAATTTTATTTGTCAAAATAGATTTCATTTTTAGATTCGGAATATCGAAATTAGCTTAGGGTGAAATTTTGGTACTCTTCGGATAACTTTCATTTTCTGATGAATAGTGAAAATTACTAAATTTTAATTAAAAACAACCTTTTTAATTGAAATAATTAATAGTGAAAAATTATTAATTTGAGTGGTTTTAAAGTATATTTAGAATATATTTTTACAATTTAATACAATGTTGGTCATTGGATGTAATTTCACATTTAAACCAGACATAAACAAGTGTCAATCTTTTGATAGTTATTATCTCTTAAGAACACGCGATATGTTTTGACGATGGGAATTACTTTTTAAATTAATTAATGCAACTGATATGTTTTTAATTTGGTAAAATAGACATCATTCTTGAATTCATAATATCAAATATATCTTAGGCATAATTTTTTGGTATTTTTCTGGAAACTTTCATTTTTTGATGAATAGTTAAACCACTAAGTGGTAGTTAAAAAAAATGAATTTTTCATAAAACTTAATTTTACCGCTTCTGTGAGTGGAATTTCAAAAATCTGAGAGACACGGTTTATGTCAGTAAGTAAAATGTGGTTCAATGAGATGAAAATAATTTTTGGTGAATAGTAACTTTTTACTTTTTTTTACCACGGTTAAAAGTAAATAGGGTAATTAAAGGTAAAAATGATATTATTATTACCCTAAAACATGTCCTAATTCTATTGGATAAGTGTAATTCGACCAAAAACAATCTTAGGAATAAAATATGACCATTTAGGCCCACTTGGATTAGATTAGGACATTTATTATTAATTTATTTAAAGAAGGGTTAAAATAGTTAAAATCAAAGTTTAATAAGTAAATAATTTTTTATATAAGGTTATAGATAAGATAAATTCGACGATAAATATTCATTAGAAAGATAAAACTATTTCCTACATAATGGTATTTTATTTGTAATTTTTAAACATTAAATAATTTAATTTATTTATGACACAAAGATGATGCAGTAATTATCTTATTAATGAAATATTGACATAATTGATGTTATAAATACCAAATTAATGTAATTTGAGACTTTTTATGAATTCCACTAATTTTATGGGTTAATATGACATGTTAGTATTTATTTAATTAACTTTTTTCGAAACTAATAATTCGTTTATGATTTTCACAAAAATCAATTACTAAATAGTGTCAAAATTGACATAAAATAGTTTTTAAAACAAATATTATATTATTAATTGTTATTTTATTCCTAAAAATATAAGGTTTGGCCAAATGACTTATATAAAGTTATATATATTAATAATAAAAAACGTGGGGTTCTTTTGGCTTCTTATAGTAAGTTTATTAACCTTATAGTGTAAGAACACAAAAAGACACGGTAAAAGTAAAATTATCTAACTTAATGTTAAATCTAAATGATAAGGTTAAAATAGGAACCTAAACTTGTCTAAATTCTATTGGATGAGAGGATTTCGACCCATCCCCACCTTATCTTCGAAATAAATCAATTTGGATCTATTTAAAACCGAATTTGGCTTTATAATAAAATAATATTTTTTGTTATTCCAAAGGTGCCCCTCTCCTCCCTTATAAAAGGGCACCTCCTCCCTCTCTTCCTCACACCACTTTGAGACTTCAAGCTCGTCCAACCCCTGACAAATTCTCTTCTCCACTTCCCTAGAAACATCCTAGAGGTCCTGGTCTTCTTCAAAGACCAATTTTAGTGCCCTAAGAGGAGGACTCAAAGAGGCACTTCAAAGAAGAGGTAATGTTCGTTACCGATTCTTTCAACTTTATTTCTTCTTCCACTTCTTCTTCTTAGGTTGTTTTATTATGAAGTAATAACATCAGTATCAATCATATACTTATATGTTATTATAAGTATGAAACAACCCTATTTCACCATCTATCCATCCTACGGAAAACGAAATCACCGCGCGTGCGTACGTACGGAATATCATCTCCATGCCGTGGTGTAATCTATTTTCCACCACCACCTTACTTGGATGGGTATAATGGTGTAAATAATAACTATATATGATTATTGTAAAGTGATATTGATTCTGAAATATTATACATACACTCCAATACAATTCCACGATCATGAGAACGATATCATCGCTCGTGCGTACATACGGACTACCGTCTCCACGACGCAATGAGATTCATTCTCCACGTTAACCATTCATGAACGATTATAAAGTATATATAATAAGTAATAATGAAATATATGACATAATAATGATACTGGATTTATGTTTATATATATGTATGTCATCTACTTAATTCCATTCAACTAAATAAGGAAATGAAAACAGCGTTCATGCGTACGTACGGCCTACCGTCTCCATGAACGGTGTATTTCTTTCCATTTACTGATCTATTATATATATGTATATTCTGAATATATATTATATATAAATAATGTTTTATATTATTGAATTAAGTAATCATGATCTAAGTAATCATATGAATAATTACAAGTCAAAACAAGGACGACAAATGAAACGATTTTACCCAAAACTCTCTTTAACATGGAATTTACAAAAGAACGGGTAATATAAAGTCATAAGTGAACCATATATGATATCATAACAATGAGTATGATTCTAGAATAAGTCAATGACATTATATAAATCATTATACAGGAGGTTTGGACACTTACGAATCAAATCGGACCTAAGATAAGGGATAATTTTCCAATCTCATTTTTATCCGAGATTGCTTATACGTAAGTATTTAGTGGGGTTACGTTTATCATCCATGACCATGTTTTCTAAAAATGATTTCATAAAATGTTTACCATTCTTCCATGGATGTTTAAAGTCATTTTTACCCTTTATTGACTTTTTACCACATTGTATGAATGGAATCTTTCCTTTGGTTACCATATAAGGTACTTTTTGACTTTTCCGACAAAAGTACGAGGAGAATGTGATTTTTAACTTATACGGCGTGAACGGATTTTTACGGTTTCATAAAGCCTAATTTTTAAGAAGCTTCCTATACAAGATTGCATGATTATTTTCAACAAAACCCTTATATTTTAAAATTGCATGGAATTTTGTGAAAAGAAAATGATTTTAAAGAAGAAAGGATATTTTACTCAAGAATTCATTTCAAGTGTTTTGTCAAAACTATTTTCCATCTAAGATGACATTATTTCATATGTGTATATTTCAAGTAAAATGTATCTATGATTTAAATGGTTTCAATTTTCTTATGATGAAATGATATCAATTGTTTATGGATTATGTTATGATGACATGATGTTTAAGAATCCCATTTTATTTCATGGGTTATGCAATGATGTATGATTTATGATTTTGTGGTACACGAAATAATGATTTCATTATGAGATGGGTTGGACCTATATCTCCCTCCAATGCATTGGGTAAAGATTTATAACTCATGAGATAGACATGGCTGGAATGGAAAGTTAAACCAGTTCAGTAATACAGGACTGGAACGAGGAATGAACTCGATTCAGAAAGGGACTTTGTCCACTAAGATGGTCTTGGCAGCAATGCCTTGGCAACTATGGAAATCATATCATGTGCTTAATGGTTTCCAAAATTACATGTTTTATTTCCATGCTATTTTATCATTCTTAATATTTCTTTATGATCTATGCCTTACGTACTTCCATGTTTTATGTCATTGCTTAAGCTTTTGATGATTAAACATTATGTTCATGTTTTTAAGTTAAAATTTATATGGTATGTTTTATTTTATCCATGCTTACCCTTACTGAGCATTTTAGCTCACCCTTTTATGTTTTCTTTTCCCTAGAAAATAAAGAAATGTTTTAGGTAAAAAAAGGAAGATCTTTATGGGAGATATTGAAGATCTTTCACCACGATTAGAAGATTATATTTCGAGTTTCCAAAGACACTAAACTATTACGGTCCTTGTGTGTGTGTTTTTGTTATGTACTAATTATTCTGAAAAAGTAATGTAATATCCATGTACGTCAAGCTTTGGGTCTCTACAGTTGGTATCAGAGGAAAGGTTTAGTCAACCTTTGGAAACTAGGACGCGAGAACTTTATTGAGATCCCTAGAGATATTTCTAAGGTATGTCTAGGGATGTCCCTAAGGTTAAGTATAAGTATAGGTTATAATACTAGAATTACGGTAACCGAAGATGTTAGATATTGAAGGTAATCCCCCTTAATTATATTGTTTTCCCTAGCGTTATTTTTTCCTCTCACACAATTATTTTTGGGTTTTAGAAAATGGCTGGAGCAAGATGATTCACGATAATGGAGGATATGATGGACAATGGAATGACATTATTCCTGAGCAACCAAATGAAATGGGATTTGGAAGTCCAAACATCATTATTATGCCGAATCAACAATCTCATAATATGATCAATAAACTCAAATTTGGTAAGTTTCCTGACTCGGCTAATAAGAGAAAGATGGAGTTTCATGATGATCATAGAGGAAAGAAAGTTCAATTTCCCCTATGTAAATCATGTGGGAAGAGGCATCAAGGAGAATGTTTCAAAGGAACTGGAAGATGCTTTGGGTGTGGAAAAGAAGGACACAAAGCCAGTAAGTGCAAAGGAAAAGGTTCAGTTAACACCAGGGATGAGGATAATGGTATTGCTACGACATCAACAATGGTTAAATGCTTTAAATGTGGAATGTACGGGCATTATGAAAACCAATGCCCTAAGGTAAAATCTCATTAAGAGAATCAGTATGGTCGTATGGGTAATATTTATGTTGATGATGATGAAGAGACTACAAATGATATGTGAGTTGAAATAATTTTTGAAGCTCGATCAATGGTTTAAGAAGGTAGTGGAATGATTACATGTTTATCAAGTGTAATGTTGTATAAGTAATCTCATGGTACTATGGAATAAAGAGACATCTATGGATTGTTACACTGTTGTCTTTCCTTAAGTTTTGAAAGTGTGTGATGAATGGTACCAGTAACAATGAAAGGTTATTCAGATATTTTTGGAAAGTAGATGATATGCGCATAATGAAGGGATAAGGAGAAAATTAAATGTTTGATAGTATTAATGAGCTTATGACTGATATAAGGAAATAGTTATATCATGGTTTGAGTATATAGAATTTTGGGGTTTTGGTATGTGGAAAGAGTTAACTTCTGACAACCCTCATGTTTTCACTAAGGTTCAATGGGTATTCATTTTTTAAGAGAATACATGATTAAGGCCTTTGAACGTTTGGAATGTGACCAAAAAGAAATATCTTATGATATATGGGGATCAACGATGGTATTAATATGCTTGTTATATGAAATCTCTGGTAATTGTTTTCACTATAATATGACAATGGACTACAATATTATGGATAAGCCTAAAGATTGGAATGGAATATGTTGGACATAAGTTAGTATTGTTTAAGGATAGAACCTTTTTCGATATTATTGATGGGATGATATAGTAATTTAGTTTTAGAAAAAGGACAACCTGCAGGACGGAAGACGACCCATTGCGTCGGACAAGGCTGTGGGAATCGAACCCACAACCGAAGTGCGATTGGCCTTTATCGCCTACCACTGGCCTACAGGAAGTCCCTGTTTAGTAGAAACTAGTTTTATTATATTAAGCAGTATAATATATGAATTATAAGTCCATTTAATAACCATATATGATTAATCTCACTATAGATGGACTTATGTATTTTTTGATAACTTTTATGACCTTTTGTTTGAGGTAGATGGAATGACCCATCATTCTATCACATGATCTTCTAACACATCATGAATGACAAATTCAACTTCATTTCTTTAAGAGATGAAGTGGAAATTGTCCAACGAACGACCAACAGTGAGACTATACCAAAATCACGAAAGTATTTATTCTAATTCCAATTTCATCAACTTTAGGGAAATGATCTTGAAAACCAAAAATTTTGTCCTAGTGCTCTTATATCTGATGAATCAGATGGTACCTTAGATCGTCACAAATTTATGGCTTTGTGATTGCTAGCTTTTCCATAGCCAGGTTCTCTACCACTCTCCATCAGAACATGATGGTTAGATTTCTCTTCCATATCCATATTTTCACCTAGGTGGAAACCCAGTGATTAGTTTATTTTGGTAACCATTACGTTTCATACTTTTGTTTTTAAAGATTGGTTTTGGTATTCCTTTTTACGATGTGGGTTTCTATTAAAGAAACTTTCGAGTAGTAAACCATTTATAACCCTGATGAATTTCGAGGGCGAAATTCATTTTAAGGGGGGTAGAATGTAACACCCCGAGATTTTATGAAAAATATTCTTTTTAATTTCATTAATGTCTTGTGTTGTACGCTAGACCAAAAGAAGCTTTCACAACATGCATCCTTGACTTGCCTTGCATTACACGCAATCACGACCTTCCTCGATAGCGTGTGTAGTACGCAATACCGAGTTTCACCAAACAACGATATGCTATTAAAATATTATTCAAACTAGCTGTTATGAATAGTAATAACCACATTTTGAAATTTTGTAAATTTTATTTTTCAAAATTGACTTCATTTTTAGATTCGGAATATCGAAATTAGCTTAGGGTGAAATTTTGGTACTTTTCGGATAACTTTCATTTTCTGATGAATAGTGAAAATTACTAAATTTTAATTAAAAACAACCTTTTTAATCGAAATAATTAATAGTGATAAATTATTAATTTGAGTGGTTTTAAAGTATATTTAGAATATATTTTTACAATTTAATACAATGTTGGTCATTAGATGTAATTTCACATTTAAACCAGACATAAACAAGTGTCAATCTTTTGATAGTTATTATCTCTTAAGAACACGCTATATGTTTTGACGACGGAAATTAATTTTTAAATTAATTAATGCAACTGATATGTTTTGAATTTGGTAAAATAGACATCATTTTTGAATTAATAATATCAAATATAGCTTAGGCATAATTTTTGGTATTTTTCTGGAAACTTTCATTTTTTGATGAATAGTGAAACCACTAAGCGGTAGTTAAAAAAAATGAATTTTTCATAAAACTTAATTTTACTGCTTCTGTGAGTGGAATTTCAAAAATCCTAGAGACATGGATGATGTCAGTAAGTAAAATGTGGTTCAATGAGATGAAAATAATTTTTGGTGAATTGTAACTTTTTACTTTTTTTACCACGGTTAAAAGTAAATAGGTTAATTAAGGGTAAAAATGATATTATTATTACCCTAAAACATGTCCTAATTCTATTGGATAAGTGTTATTAGACCAAAAACAACCTCAGGAATAACATATGACCATTTAGGCCCACTTGGATTAGATTAGGACATTTATTATTAATTTATTTAAAGAAGGGTTAAAATAGTTAAAATCAAAGTTTAATAAGTAAATAATTTTTAATATAAGGTTATACATAAGATAAATTAGACTATAAATATTCATTAGAAATATAAAAAGATTTCCTACATAATGGTATTTTATTTGTAATTTTTAGACATTAAATAAGTTAATTTATTTATGACACAATGATGATGAAGTAATTATCTTATTAATGAAATATTGACATAATTGATGTTATAAATACCAAAATAAATGTAATTTGAGACTTTTTCTGAATTACACTAATTTTACAGGTTAATATGACATGTTAGTATTGATTTAATTAACTTTTTTAGAACTAATAATTCTGTTATGATTTTCACAAAAATCAATTACTAAATAGTGTCAAAATTGACAAAAAATAGTTTTTAAAAAAAATATTATATTATTAATTGTTATTTTATTCCTAAAAATATATGGTTCGGCCAAATGACTTAGATAAGGTTATATATATTAATAATAAAAAACTTGGGGTTCTTTTAGCTTCTTATAGTAATTTTATTAACCTTATAGTGTAAGAACACAAAAAGACACAGTAAAAGTAAAATTATCTAACTTAATGTCAAATCTAAATGATAAGGTTAAAATAGGAACCTAAACTTGTCTAAATTCTATTTTATGAGAGTATGTAGTCCCATACCCACCTTAGATTCAAAATAAATCAATTTGGAGCTATTTAAAACCGAATTTGGCTTTATAATAAAATAATATTTTTAGTTATTCCAAAGGTGCCCCTCTCCTCCCTTATAAAAGGGCACCTCCTCTCTCTCTTCCTCACACCACTTTGAGCCTTCAAGCTCGGACAAACCCTGACAAATTCTATTCTACACTTCCCTAGAAACATCCTAGAGGTCCTGGTCTTCTTCAAAGACCAATTTTAGTGCCCTAAGAGGAGGACTCAAAGAGGCGCTTCAAAGAAGAGGTAATGTCTGTTACCGATTCTTTCAACTTTATTTCTTCTTCCACTTCTTCTTATTAGGTTGTTTCATTATGAAGTAATAACATCAGTATCACTAATATACTGATATTTTATTATAAGTATGAAACAACCCTATTTCACCATCTATCCATCCTACGGAATACGAAATCATCGCGCGTGCGTACGTACGGAATACCGTCTCCACGTCGTGGTGTAATCTATTTTCCACCACCACCTTACTTGGATGGGTATAATGGTGTAAATAATAACTATATATGATTATTGTAAAGTGATATTGATTCTGAAATAATATGCATACACTCCAATACAATTCCACGATCATGAGAACGATATCATCGCTCGTGCGTACGTACGGACTACCGTCTCCACGACGCGATGAGATTCATTCTCCACGTTAACCATTCATTAATGATTATAAAGTATATATAATAAGTAATCATGAAATATATTACATAATAATGATACTGGATTTATGTTTATATATATGTATGTCATCTACTTAATTCCATTCAACTCAATAAGGAAACGAAAACAGCGTTCATGCGTACGTATGGCCTACCATCTCCATGAACGGTGTATTTCTTTCCATTTACTGATCTATTATATATATGTATATTCTGAATATATATTATATATAAATAATGTTTTATATTCTATAATTAAGTAATCATGATCTAAGTAATCATATGAATAATTACAAGTCAAAACAAGGACGACAAATGAAACGATTTTACCCAAAACGCTCTTTAACATGGAATTTACAAAAGAACGGGTAATATAAAGTCATAAGTGAACCATATATGATATCATAACAATGAGTATGATTCTGGAATAAGTCAATGACATTATTTAAATCATTATACAGGAGGTTCGTACACTTACGAAGCAAATCGGACCTAAGGTAAGGGATAAATTTTCAATCTCATTTTTATCCGAGATTGCTTATACGTAAGTATTTACTGGGGTTACGTTTATCATCCATGACCATGTTTTCTAAAAATGATTTCATAAAATGTTTACCATTCTTCCATGGATTTTTAAAGTCATTTTTACCCTTTATTGACTTTTTACCACATTGTATGAATGGAATCTTTCCTTTGGTTACCATATAAGGTACTTTTTGACTTTTCTGACAAAAGTACGAAGAGAATGTTATTTTTAACTTATATGGCGTGAACGGATTTTTACGGTTTCATAACTCCTCATTTTCAAGAAGCTTCCTCTATAAGATTGCATGATTATTTTCAAAAAAACCCTTATCTTTTAAAATTGCATGGAATTTTGTGAAAAGAAAATGATTTTAAAGAAGAAAGGATATTTTCCTCAAGAATTAATTTCAAGTGTTTTGTCAAAACTATTTTCCTTCTAAGATGACATTATTTCATATGTGTATGTTTCAAATAAAATGTCTCTATGATTTAAATGGTTTCAATTTTCTTATTATGAAATGATATCAATTGTTTATGGATTATGTTATGATGGCCTGATGTTTAAGAATCCCATTTTATTTCATGGGTTATGCTATGATGTATGATTTATGATTTTGTAACACACAAAAGAATGATTTAATTATGAGATGGGTGGGACCTATATATCCCTCCAATGCATTGGGTAAAGATTTATATCTCATGAGATAGACATGGCTGGAACGGCAAGTTAAACCGGTTCAGTAATACAGGACTGGAACGAGGAGTGAACTCAATTCAGAAAGGGACTTTGTCTATTAAGATGGTCTTGGCAGCAATGCCTTGGCTACTATGGAAATAATATCATGTGCTTAATTGTTTCCATAATTACATTTTTTATTTACATTCTATTTTATCATTATTAATGTTTCTTTATGATCTATGTCTTACGTACTTCCATGTTTTATGTCATTGCTCAAGCTTTTTATGTTTAAACATTATGTTCATGTTTTTAAGTTCAAATGTATATGGTATGTTTTATTTTATCCATGATTACCCTTACTGAGTATTTGAGATCACCCTTTTATGTTTTCTTTTCCCGAGGAAATAAAGAAAGGTTTTAGGTAAAAAAAAGGAAGATCTTTTTGGGAGATGTTGAAGATCTTTCACCACGATTAGAAGATTATATTCCGAGTTTCCAAAGACACTAACCTATTACGGTCCTTGTGTGTGTGTGTTTGTTATGTACTAAGTATTTCGCAAAAGTAATGTAATATCCATGTACGTCAAGCTTTGGGTCTCTACAGTTGGTATCATAAGAAAGGTTTAGTCAACCTTTGGAAACTAGGATGCGAGAACTTTAGTGAGATCCCTAGAGATATTTCTAAGGTATGTCTAGGGATGTCCCTAAGGTTAAGTATAAGTATAGGTTATAATACTAGAATTACGGTAACCTAAGATGTTAGATATTTAAGGTACTCCCCCTTTATTATATTGTATTCCCTAGCGTGATTTTTTCCTCTCACACAATTCTTTTTGGGTTTTAGAAAATGGCTGGAAACAAGATGATTCACGATAAAGGAGGATATGATGGACAATGGAATGATATTCTTCATGAGCAACCAAATGAAATGGGATTTGGAATTCCAAACATCATTATTATTCCGAATCAGCAATCTCATAATATGATCGATAAACTCAAATTTGGTAAGTTTCCTGACTCGGCTAATAAGAGAAATATGGAGTTTCATGATGATCATAGAGGAAAGAAAGTTCAATTTCCCCTATGTAAATCATGTGGGAAGAGGCATCAAGGAGAATGTTTCAAAGGAACTGGAAGATGCTTTGGGTGTGGAAAAGAAGGACACAAAGCCAGTAAGTGCAAAGGAAAAGGTTCAGTTAACACCAGGGATGAGGATAATGGTATTGCTACGACATTAACAATGGTTAAATGCTTTAAATGTGGAATGTACGGGCATTATGCAAACCAATGCCCTAAGGTAAAGTCTCATGAAGAGAATCAATATGGTCGTATGGGTAATATTTATGTTGATGATGATGAAAAGACTAAAAATGATATGTGAGTTGAAATAATTGTTGAAGCTCCATCAGTGGTTTAAGAAGGTAGTGGAATGATTACATGTTTATCAAGTGTAATGTTGTATAAGTAATCTCATGGTACTATGGAATAAAGAGACATCTATGGATTGTTACACTGTTGTCTTTACTTAAGTTTTGAAAGTTTATGATGAATGGTACCAGTAACAATGAAAGGTTATTCAGATATTTTTGGAAAGTAGATGATATGCACATAATGAAGGGATAAGGAGAAAATTAAATGTTTGATAGTATTCATGAGCCTATGACTGATATAAGGAAATAGTTATATCATGGTTTGAGTATATAGAATTTTGGGGTTTTGGTATGTGGAAAGAGTTAACTTTTGACAGCACTCATGTTTTCACTAAGGTTCAATGGGTATTCATTTTTCAAGAGAATACATGATTAAGGCCTTTGAACGTTTGGAATGTGACCAAAAAAAATATCTTATGATATATGGGGATCAATGATGGTATTAACATGCTTGTTATATGAAATCTCTGGTAATTGTTTTCACTATAATATGACAATGGACTATAATATTATGGATAAGCCTAAAGATTGGAATGGAATATGTTGGACATAAGTTATTATTGTTTAAGGATAGAACCTTTTTTGATATTATTGATGGGATGATATAGTAATTTAGTTTTAGAAAAAGGACAACCAGCAGGACGGACGACGACCCATCGCATCGGACAAGGCTGTGGGAATCGAACCCACAACCGAAGTGCGACTGGCCTTTATCGCCTACCACTGACCTACAGGAAGTCCCTGTTTAGTAGAAACTAGTTTTATTATATTAAGTAGTATAATATATGAAGTATAAGTCCATTTTAGGAACCATATATGATTAATCTCACTATAGATGGACTTATGTATTTTTTGATAACTTTTCTAACCTTTTGTTTGAGGTAGATGGAATGACCCATCATTCTATCACATGATCTGCTAACACATAACGAATGACAAATTCAACTTCATTTCTTTAAGAGATGAAGTGGAAATTGTCCAAAGAACGACCAACGGTGAGACTATACCAAAATCACGAAAGTATTTCTTCTAGTTCCAATTTCATCAAATTTAGGGAAATGATCTTGAAAACCAAAAATGTTGTCCTAGTGCTCTTATATCTGATGAATCAGATGGTACCTTAGATCGTCACAAATTTATGGCTTTGTGATTGCTGTCTTTTCCATAGCCATGTTCTCTACCACTCTCCATCAGAATATGATGGTTAGATTTCTCTTCCATATCCATATTTTCACCTATATGGAAACCCAATGATTAGTTTATTTGGGTAACCGTTACGTTTCATACTTTTGTTTTTAAAGATTGATTTTGGTATTCCTTTTTACGATGTGGGTTTCTATTAAAGAAACTTTCAAGTAGTAAACCATTTATAACCCCGGCAAATTTCGAGGACGAAATTCATTTTAAGGGGGGTAGAATGTAACACCCCGAGATTTTATGAAAAATATTCTTTTTAATTTCATTAATGTCTTGTGTTGTACGCTACACCAAAAGGATCTTGCACAACATGCATCCTTGACTTGCCTTGCATTACACTCAATCACAACCTTCCTCGATAGCATGTGTAGTACGCAATACCGAGTTTCACCAAACAACGATATGCTATTAAAATATTATTAAAACTAGCCGTTATGAATAGTAATAACGACCTTTTGAAATTTTGTAAATTTTATTTTTCAAAATGGACTTCATTTTTAGATTCGGAATATCGAAATTAGTATAGGGTGAAATTTTGGTACTTTTCGGATAACTTTCATTTTCTGATGAATAGTGAAAATTACTAAATTTTAATTAAAAACAACCTTTTTAATCGAAATAATTAATAGTGATAAATTATTAATTTGAGTGGTTTTAAAGTATATTTAGAATATATTTTTACAATTTAATACAATGTTTTTCATTGTATGTAATTTCACATTTAAACCAGACATAAATAAGTGTCAATCTTTTGATAGTTATTATCTCTTAAGAACACGCTATATGTTTTGACGACGGGAATTAATTTTTAAATTAATTAATGCAACTGATATGTTTTTAATTTGGTAAAATAGACATCATTTTTGAATTCATAATATCAAATATATCTTAGGCCTAATTTTTTGTATTTTTCTGGAAACTTTCATTTTTTGATTAATAGTGAAACCACTAAGTGGTAGTTAAAAAAAATGAATTTTTCATAAAACTTAATTTTACCGCTTCTGTGAGTGGAATTTCAAAAATCTGAGAGACACGGTTTATGTCAGTAAGTAAAATGTGGTTCAATGAGATGAAAATAATTTTTGGTGAATAGTAACTTTTTACTTTTTTTTACCACGGTTAAAAGTAAATAGGGTAATTAAAGGTAAAAATGATATTATTATTACCCTAACACATGTCCTAATTCTATTGGATAAGTGTAATTCGACCAAAAACAATCTTAGGAATAAAATATGACCATTTAGGCCCACTTGGATTAGATTAGGACATTTATTATTAATTTATTTAAAGAAGGGTTAAAATAGTTAAAATCAAAGTTTAATAAGTAAATAATTTTTTATATAAGGTTATACATAAGATAAATTCGACAATAAATATTCATTAGAAATATAAAACGATTTCCTACATAATGGTATTTTATTTGTAATTTTTAAACATTAAATAATTTAATTTATTTATGACACAAAGATGATGCAGTAATTATCTTATTAATGAAATATTGACATAATTGATGTTATAAATACCAAAATAAATGTAATTTGAGACTTTTTATGAATTACACTAATTTTATGGGTTAATATGACATGTTAGTATTTATTTAATTAACTTTTTTAGAAACTAATAATTCTGTTATGATTTTCACAAAAATCAATTACTAAATAGTGTCAAAATTGACATAAAATAGTTTTTAAAACAAATATTATATTATTAATTGTTATTTTATTCCTAAAAATATAAGGTTCGGCCAAATGACTTATATAAGGTTATATATATTAATAATAAAAAACTCGGGGTTCTTTTGGCTTCTTATAGTAAGTTTATTAACCTTATAGTGTAAGAACACAAAAAGACACGGTAAAAGTAAAATTATCTAACTTAATGTTAAATCTAAATGATAAGGTTAAAATAGGAACCTAAACTTGACTAAATTCTATTGGATGAGAGGATTTCGACCCATCCCCACCTTATCTTCGAAATAAATCAATTTGGAGCTATTTAAAACCAAATTTGGCTTTATAATAAAATAATATTTTTAGTTATTCCAAAGGTGCCCCTCTCCTCCCTTATAAAAGGGAACCTCCTCCCTCTCTTCCTCAAACCACTTTGAGCCTTCAAGCTCAGACAACCCCTGTCAAATTCTCTTCTACACTTCCCTAGAAACATCCTAGAGGTCTTGGTCTTCTTCAAAGACCAATTTTAGTGCCCTAAGAGGAGGACTCAAAGAGGCGCTTCAAAGAAGAGGTAATGTCCGTTACCGATTCTTTCAAATTTATTTCTTCTTCAACTTATTCTTCTTAGGATGTTTCATTATGAAGTAATAACATCAGTATCACTCATATACTGATACCGCGCGTGCGTACGTACGGAATACCGTCTCCACGCCGTGGTGTAATCTATTTTCCACCACCACCTTACTTGGATGGGTATAATGGTGTACATAATAACTATATATGATTATTGTAAAGTGATATTGATTCTGAAATAGTATACATACACTCCAATACAATTCTACGATCATGAGAACGATATCATCGCTCGTGCGTACGTACGGACTACCGTCTCCACGACGCGATGAGATTCATTCTCCACGTTAACCATTCAGGAATAATTATAAAGTATATATAATAAGTAATCATGAAATATATGACATAATAATGATACTGGATTTATGTGTATATATATTTATGTCATCTACTTAATTCCATTCAACTCAATAAGGAAACGAAAACAGCGTTCATGCGTACGTACGGCCTACCGTCTCCATGAACGGTGTATTTCTTTCCATTTACTGATCTATTATATATATGTATATTCCGAATATATATTATAGATAAATCATGTTTTATATTCTGGAATTAATTAATCATGATCTAAGTAATCATATGAATAATTACAAGTCAAAACACAGACGAAAAATGAAACGATTTTACCCAAAACGCTCTTTAACATGGAATTTACAAAAGAACGGGTAATATAAAGTCCTAAGTGAACCATATATGATATCATAACAATGAGTATGATTCTGGAATAAGTCAATGACATTATTTAAATCATTATACAGGAGTTTCGGACACTTACGAAACAAATCGGACCTAAGGTAAGGGATAAATTTTCAATCTCATTTTTATCCGAGATTGCTTATACGTAAGTATTTACTGGGGTCACGTTTATCATCCATGACCATGTTTTCTAAAAATGATTTCATAAAATGTTTACCATTCTTCCATGGATTTTTAAAGTCATTTTTTCCCTTTATTGACCTTTTACCACATTGTATGAATGGAATCTTTCCTTTGGTTACCATATAAGGTACTTTTTGACTTTTCCGACAAAAGTACGAGGAGAATGTTATTTTTAACTTATACGGCGTGAACGGATTTTTACGGTTTCATAACGCCTCATTTTCAAGAAGCTTCCTCTACAAGATTTCATTATTATTTTCAAAAAAACCCTTATCTTTTAAAATTGCATGGAATTTTGTGAAAAGAAAATGATTTTAAGGAAGAAAGGATATTTTTCTCAAGAATTCATTTCAAGTGTTTTGTCAAAACTATTTTCCATCAAAGATGACATTATTTCATATGTGTATGTTTCAAGTAAAATGTCTCTATGATTTAAATGGTTTCAATTTTCTTATGATGAAATGATATCAATTGTTTATGGATTATGTTATGATGGCATGATGTTTAAGAATCCCATTTTATTTCATGGGTTATGCTATGATGTATGATTTATGATTTTGTGGCATACGAAAGAATGATTTCATTATGAGATGGGTGGGACCTATATCTCCCTCCAATGCATTGGGTAAAGATTTATATCTCATGAGATAGACATGACTAGAACGGCAAGTTAAACTGGTTCAGTAATACAGGACTGAAACGAGGAGTGAACTCGATTCAGAAAGGGACTTTGTCCACTAAGATGGTTTTGGCAGCAATGCCTTGGCTACTATGGAAATCATATCATGTGCTTAATGGTTTCCACAATTACATGTTTTATTTCCATGTTATTTTATCATTCTTAATGTTTATTTATGATCTATGCCTTACGTACTTCCATGTTTTATGTCATTGCTCAAGCTTTTGATGTTTAAACATTATGTTCATGTTTTTAAGTTCAAATGTATATGGTATGTTTTATTTTATCCATGCTTACCCTTACTGAGCATTTGAGCTCACCCTTTTATGTTTTCTTTTCCCTAGGAAATAAAGAAAGGTTTTAGGTAAAAAAAAGGAAGATCTTTATGGGAGATGTTGAAGATCTTTCACCACGATTAGAAGATTATATTCCGAGTTTCCAAAGACACTAAACTATTACGGTCCTTATGTGTGTGTTTTTGTTATGTACTAAGTATTCCGCAAAAGTAATGTAATATCCATGTACGTCACGCTTTGGGTCTCTACAACAAGACCTTAAATAAATTAGGATATTTAAAATGAGCATCTATAAAAAGCTTATATTTTTCAAAACTGGTGATAATTAGGTAGAATAAGTATTTAATCACATAAAATAATACTTTTCATGGCTACATGGTAGTTTAATTGCGACATTTTCATCCCTACCACATTTTGTTGATTCAGAGTTCATCATCATTTTTAATTGTAGTTTACTATATTTATTTCACCTTCTCATCTTTTAGTTTAATTAAAATAATAATAAAAACACCCAAAATATGAATTCCCTCCACTTATGTTCATCTGAATATTGTCTTATGTGATAATTTTAGTGAACTAGATTTTGTGCTCTCTGTGGTTTGACCCTACTCATCACTTTTACAATAGCCAGTTGGTTATAAAAATTAGAAAATTGGATGCGTTTTGACGCGCATACCAATCCACCACTGAAAAAAATCCCCCTGCATCTAAGTAACTACTAGTGGAAGCCAAAACTTAGCTTGTGCTTGGATTAGACTGAAAGCGATCTTCGAATCCTCTATTCATCGCTCTGTCTCTATGTATGAGACACTCCCCTCATACTTACCCAAACTATACCACTTAAAGGTACGCAAATCTCGCTGTTATGTGTCATCCTCCTCTATTAGGTCAACCCTCTGATGATCAACCAGAATAGAATGTTGAACCTCAGCTACCTGAGAACTTGTGGACGATGAATATGATTCATTCTTGAAAATAAATAGAATATCCTAAGCCCATTATCTTGGAATTTTATCAAATATTATTCAATTTGTTTATTTTATTTCCCCAAAACACTCAATCCAGACATGACCACAAGTCATCATGATGTATGTACCTCTACTGGGTCCCTACCATGCAAATAGTTCCACCTTACTTGGTCGTTCAATAAACTTAGATTTCATGCATTGGATCATGGGGGGATAAAATCTCATGTCCTTTCCAGTATCTCTATCCTATGTCACACACAAATCTCAACTGGGACTTCTTCCATACCAAACCATGTAATCCTCACTATGCCTAACTCCAAAATTCATCCTATCTCTCAACTATAACCTATGAAACCACTTTGTAATGACCCCCTCCCCCTAAAGGAATCATAATGAATGGAGATAGATAATAACCCCTGAGTCCCACCTCTAGTAGGTCCTGAGTTGGTGACTAGTAGAGAGGGTGTAAAAATCTCACAGTATGGGAGGCACTGACCTATATAAATGAAATAGGATTGAGATATTGGATAAAAAATCACCAAAAAACCCCAGAATAAAATATAAAGGTAAACCAAAAACCATCCCACAATGCATAAATAAAATAATAATGACACATATAAAAGTATTCAAAGTAAATAAAAAAAATAAAAAACTATGCAAGCAACAAAATAGTAAGTCCAACCCAGTTAGTAATGTCCAGATCATTCCCAAAGTACTCATGGAAACTTGAAAATAGTTTATATATGTAGGGTGAGAATAACAGGTATAATCAGTAGGGACATAACCAAGTATTTAAGTGCACATGCGAAAAGAGTGTGCTAATGTGTCAGTGAACAAACAACAGAACCAACAATCACCTATACAGATCATCTAACCAAACCCAGCCTCACCATGTCTCACTCACTAAATCATGCATCCAATTTAATAATATAACATCAAGATCATAAAAAATCAAGGCATCCTGCTACATCTTCTCCACTAATGTGTCACTATCATTACCCAACACTGAACATCCTATGCTACCATACCTTTTATACACATCACATCACATCACATCACATCACATCACATCACACATACAGACACCTGGGCCACACATCACATCACATCTCACCCGCAGACACTTGGGTCACACATCACATCACATAAAAACTAGAACCAGTCTAGTAGGATATCATGAACATGAAGGACATCAACCTCAGGCCCTCCTCCTACCATGCATGACCCCCACCACATATCACATATCATCACATCTTGTCTCTTTCGAAGACACATGATCCAACTCATCACATATCACCCTTAAAAACCTGGTCCAACACATCACATCTCACCTGTAAACACATGGTCCAACACATCACTACTAAAGGAAGAGTGGGGGAGAGGGGTCAGCCACCCATCTATATCACTACCATCCTGGTTGTTGGGGAAATCACTTGAAACTCATCACCTTTGAGCATTGGTAAAGTTATCCAACTTAGGTGGGGTGCATATAAAATAACATAAACATACATGATATAGAGATAGCATGCAATACTCAACCTAAGGGTTCACATTGACAACACTAGAACACACCACATCACCACCATTGTACCACACATCAACCATCACAACTGGTTCCACCATTATATGAAACATTATACAACTGCCACACAAGCCACACAACATTTTCCACTTTCATATTACAAGTTTCAATACATTTATTCATTAAGTCATTTACCACACATCAAATTCCATCCCATTATATTAAATTACCAACCCATTAATTTATTCATTTCATTCAGCATTGTAATCTATTCCACTGCTACCTGGGAAACTAACACAACCATACCACACAATTGGCCCAACACACATAACCTCCATCACAGTACCACAAATCCACCATCGTCGCTATGTCACATCACCCAAACTGTCTCACAACACAATAACCACACATCTCATCGATCACACAACCACAACCACCACATGCCACAACCAATACGCCACAAGAAATTCCCCACAACAACTATAGCACAACCTCATTACACCACATCACACAACTACCCACATCACATCCATGCCAACCAACCACCGCCCCACTATCCCGCATACTACACAACCCATCTGGTCCCAAACATCACTGCACAACAACCCAAACCACACAAAGCGCCACAACAATCAAAACCACACACATCAGTAACACATCTAAACTTCACATTTATTCAGGGGCTTTATCACATTACTTTTTTATATTAGCATGGGTGTTATCACACAAACCATAATCCAGGGGCAATCAATTATTAGGAAAATATATGTTATTTAGCATTTTATTTAGGGTATGATCACACAACAGGGATCCCCACAGCATAAAAACTACAATTCAATAAAGGCTCCTAATGTCCATTATTTTCATAAAATTACAATAGGAATGCATAAATACGTCAACAACATATTCTAAAGAAGTAAAACAAGTGATAACTCCTCATACCCATCCATTTTAGACATTTCAATTAATTATATGATTATATCAACTCTTACTATCCACCCAAATGTAAGAAAAAGAATAAAGATCCCACACATAGCATGCAAAAGAGTGAGAATGAGGATCCCCTACCATAAAGAACCTTTCCAATATCATTCCACACCACGGGGTGAAGAAGAAACACCTGAAAACCACAATTACCCACAAAACCCACAGATTAACCTATACCACATCAAAGGGTTTTCAAAATGCAAACCACAAATCCTCTTAAACCAAAGAAAAATTTTCACAACGAATCCCCAAAGAAGAAAGAAAGTAAATTCATGATAAAGAAATAAGAACTCACCATAGATCGAAAATGGAAAGCCAAGGATAGATCTCTGATGATGGAATCCCAAGGTGGCTAGAGGGAGAGATGTTGGGACACCTGGAAACAAGAGAGGTGTCAGTTTTGAGGAAAAAAATATGTTCTATAGAATTTAAAGATATATTTCATAGGTGAATTACATGATGTGTACCCTTTACATGTTGTGTAAATGTTAAATTTCAAGCCCCACTAAAAAATGTGTCACCTCATCCATTAAATCTCAAATTTATTACATGTCATGTAGCATCACTTGAACCATCTTTCACAAGCCGTGAACCTTACTTTCACATTGTTTACACATTACATGAGGTTTTTTCCTCTTTCCTATAGCCTTTTAACATCCAACACCTACAATCTCACTTTAGGTCTCCTCTAAGCACCATGAAACCTCCAAAATCCTTCCCTAAAATGACTCCAACACCTAAAATTGGCAAAGTAATGGACTCGGAGGACATGAATAATTACACCAATGGTGGGATTTAGTTTTTCAGGATAAAGTCAACCAAGACCTTATGTAGGAAGGATTTAAATAATTTTTTAACAAAAAATTATATCTGTGAACTTCAAGATAGCTATAATGATAGATTTTTTCAATATTAAGTAATAAAATATATTAGTGACATAGCATGCAACTAAATTTATGAACTTTGTTCATTTTTTCTCTAGAAGAAGTTACTAGTGAATCCTTGAAGGCATGTATCTTTGAGTCTAGAATGAGACCATAAATTCATTCTAAGATAGTTGTGCTCTATATTACTGATTATAAATAGATGGTTAATAGAGAAACAGTGGCTGAAAGAGATATTACTAGAAGTATTTTTTTCTACATGGGAATAGGTGGTAACTCTAATATTGGAACTAAGTGCTACATGGAAACCTACTTACAAGGTAATGGAATATCATAGAATCAGAGAACTGGATTGGTTAACTTTCTTCCAAGACCTAGTAACAAGTTTGGATATTTTCTATGAGGTTTCCATCAAGCATATAAATTGATATTGTATAGAACCACCCATAGAATTTCACTACTATAATAAAGTGGAATAACTCTAGCATTACTATCGTAATGCTACAAAGTCAATTGCTAAAAATACATCTCACGTCTATTAGACATCTTATGATTCAACGGGATGATCATTTCAGAACAGTTTTCATCCTCAAAACTGAGCGAACCAGGGTGATTTCAAAAAAAATCCTAGCTCCTCAAACAATTAAACCAAAATAATGAATAAAATAACAAGAGGGAGCAAGTAAGCAGTTGTATGGTGCTGGGAAGATGATCATGGAAGATCAATCAGGTCCTTCAACTGTATGAGGTTTCGTCCTTATTAACTCAATTATTATAAAAGCTTTATTTGATGCTAGTGCATCCTACTATTTTATTTAATCTTTTGTTGTTAATCAAATTAGGTTGCATATTGAGAATATTTCATATATGATAAGTATCCAGAAACCTCTCGGGAAGTGAGAGTACATGAGATTTAAATGTGTAGCTTGGTATATAACAATCAATTAAGACAAGTTTGATTGGTATTTCTCTATTTTGGGCATAGATTTATTCAACTTGATCATGGGAATGATTTTTTTTGTTGCTTTCAAGTCCCATATTGATTGTTATGCACTAAGGGTAAATTTTACATCTCCTAATGGGATGGCACATCTCATTAAAGGAGATTATGATGTGAAGACAGGAAAAGAAGGATTTTTAGCACCAATGGCTGGAACTATTTCTTATCAATTACTAGTAGTAACTTTGGGGATAATGAAATAATTGAGACTAGAAATTTTACTACCATTTTGGATCGCTATCTCGACGTGTTTACAAAATATTTCATTAGTTTTCCACCTGAAGGGGGATTGGAATTTTCAATTGATCTCATTCTAAGGACAAATCCTATTTCACTTACATCGTATAGACTAGAACCAATTGAATTGAAGGAATTAAAATTTAAAATGGAGTAATTAGAGAATAAAGGTTTCATAATACTAAGTACATATTCTTGGGTAGCTCTAGTTATTTTTGTTAATAAGGAAGATGGTTTTTTATGACTCTATGTTAATTATTGTAAGATGAATCAAGTTACAATAAATAATAGATATCCACTATCTTGGATTGATGTATTTTTTGACCAATTGAAGGGATCTCAATGGTTCTCCAAAATTGATCTACACTTAGGGTATCACCAAATCTAGGTTAGGAAAGAGGATATACCAAAGAAAACTTTAAGGATTCGTTATAGTCATTATGAATATTTGGTCATGCCCTTTTTTTTTACAAATCCACCATTATTTTTCATGGTATTAATGAATCATTTATTTTATCAGTACCTATACTCTTTCATTGTGGTATTTTTGGATGGAATTATGGTGTATTTTCAAACTTAGAAATAACACTAAGAACATTTAGAGATTGTGTTGAGCATTTTGTGAGAGCACCGATTATATGAAAAATACTCTAAATATGATTTCTGGATACAAGAATCCCACTTCCTTAGTTATGTCATTTATGATAAAGACATATTAGTAGATCCTAAAAAGATATAAATTGTTGTCTCTTGACTACCACCAAATAACATTTTTTGAGATAAGAAATTTTTTTGGATTAATAGGTTACTATCGTCGCTTCATTCAAGACTTCTCATGACTCGCATATATGATGATAGAACTCAAGAGAAAGAGAACTTCATTACGCTAGAGTTATGATAGTAAATAATCATTTTTAGATTTTAAAGAAATACTCACTTCCACAACAATTCTTAACTTGCAGGAACTTGGGAAAGGTTATGTGGTATTTTGTGATGCATATGGATATGGAATTGGATGTGATATCATGAAAGGAGATCATGTGATAGCATAAAGATCACAATAGTTTCAAATTTATGAAAAAAATTATCCAACTCATGAATTGGAATTAGTTGTGGTCATACATTCTATAAAAATGTGTCGTTATCATCTCTTTGAAGAGAAGTTCACTATGTTCATAGACCATAAAAGTTTGAAACACATATTTTTTTGTGAAAACACTAGGGGTTGCACTGAAAAATAGGTTTTTCATATGAAAAAAATATAGAACAAAATAAAAAATAATAACATGAACACAAGACACAACTATTTAAATGGATCAGGAAAAATCCCTACGTCCATAAAGAGGCATAATCACTTCACTAATTTGGGAGCAGGATTACAGGGAGATAATCAGAGTTTCAAACACAGAAACCCTAGATCAAATGATCTAATAAATATTATGATTCACTATTCCACTAACCACAAATTAATTCCACTGTGCTATAGTGTCGTAGCCACCCAAGTCCAAGTTGCTACAGTGTCAGTTGCAAGAAGTCTGAGGAGCTACAATATTATCTCCAAAGTTTGAGATGTTACAGCTCCCTATCAGTGTCGCCGATTTAGATATACTACAGTGTAATTTTAAATTATACACTGCTATAATGAGTCAACATTTCTACAATTCCCAAACTTTTTTTTGGGGGCCTTCGAATCCCAAAGTAGATGCGTGTTGACCCTATAACCTCACCACGGAGTTACAGTCTGGTGTGTAGCATGGTTCGGTATCATTTGGCCCAACTTCATCCAAACATATTGGACTATATCATTCCAAAACTTTTAAGAAAGATATTTAAACCTGATACAAAATGATGGATGGAATATCTTATGATGTTTAACTTTGACTTAGTTTATGTACAGTATGAATGGAATTTTGTGCTTGATGCTTTAAATCGAAATTCATAAAATAAATTGGCCAAAGAATCTCATGATCAGTGATAATTTATGGTTATGATTGTCGATATACGTTTTTATTTCATTGAGAAAAATGAAAACACATTTTTACTTATGATGAAACTCATACCTGATTTGGTAGAGCAAGTTAAGGATACTCAAAGATCAGATCCATATTTCCTTATCAGTATGTCAAAACTCAACGGCGGGGAGACCATTGACGGATGATAATGAGATGGAAATTTTGGTTTTCTTTTTTGAGATCATATATTTTCTTCATTTTCTTGTCAAGATCAAATTTTTTATACATACCACCATTATAATGGGTTATTCATCCTAGAATTGAAAAGATGTATAAGGCATTGTGAAATCATTTCTAGAGGGTTGGCAGGAAAATAAAAGTGAGAGATTATGTCTTCAAATGCCTCACGTGTCAGCAGTTCAAGGCTGAGCACCAACAATGAGTCAGTATATTACAATATTTACCTATCCCTATTTGGAAATGGGAGCACATATCTATGGATTTTACCACATTTATACCAAGAATGATTCAGAAACATGATTTCATATGGGTGATTGTGGATTTTCTTATAAAGTCTGCTAAATTCATCCCTATTCATGGATCTAATATGGTGAAAAACTTAGAAAAACTATATATTTGAGAAGTCATAAAGATTCATGGAAAACTAGTTTCAATTGTCTCCAAATAAGATCCTCATGTTATCTCTCAAATTTATTTATCTTTACAACAAGATTTGGGCACCCAGATGACCATGAGGATGACTTATCATCCTCAAATAGATGGAAAATTGGAAAGAACAATCCAAATGTTAAAAGATATGATCCAAAATTATGTTATGGATTTTGGATGCTCATGGGAAGACCATATACTATTAGTGGAGTTATCATACAATAAAATCTACAAGGACTTGATACATATGGCTCCTTTTGAAGCATTATATGGTCATATTTATTGGTCTCTACATTGATGGGTATATATTGGAGAAACTTTGATGTTAGGACACAACTTTGTTCAGGAGATAACTAATAAAATTCAAATGATCATGCAAATGATGGTGATGGACTAGAATTTTCATAAATATCACACAAATAATCTTTATCAATTGTTATCATTTGATGTGGGAGATCATGTATTCTTGAACGTCTCTCCATGGCTTGGGAACCAATCTTTGGGAAAGAAAGGTAAATTTTCGCCTCGGTACATTAGCCAATTTAAAATACTAGAAAGGATTGGCTATGTGGATTATTGGTTGAATTTACCACCTTGATTCAACTACATACACAATGTATTTCATGTATCTCAATTGAAGTACCAGCCTGATCATAACAATGTGATTCTACAAGACCATGTTGATCTTACACTAGATGCTAATTTGATACAGGTGCCAATACAGATTCTAGATAGAAAAGTGAAATTTTTAAATGGAAAGGGTTTATATTTATTGTGAGTTTTATGGTATCATGGTCAGATTAAGGAAGAGACATGAGAATGGTAAGTCTTTATATAGGATCAATGGTCAGACCTCTTCTAAATAAACTCCAATCTATAACTTTCTAAGGACATAAAACCAGATGGAGGGGAGAATAAAACAAACCTATTTTTATTTATATTCCATATTATCCAAATTTTTTAAGCCTTTTATGGTTTTAATTGGGTTATATGAGCTTTGGTGAGTTTCTCAAAGATTTTGGGAGTGTTTGTCCAATTTTGGGTTCACTTCGGGTAAAATACACCATGGCAGTGGACGTGTTATTCTTGGTGTGTCTTTGTATAACATGAGGAGACTGAAATTGTCAACCTGATGGGCATGGCTGATTTCATGGTGCCCATGGATTCTCATTGTGAAACACGGCCAGAAAGGCCTCACCATGTCATAGTTAGAGCATGGTTAACTTAAAATTGTTGAGGTTTTTGCAATAGGCCATGGCGGTTCACCGAGTTTCACCTCCTAGGTGTCGAGTGATCAAAGGCACCATGTTATGGTGGACACCACCAGGTCATACTGACGATCAAAACCTATTTTTTAAATGATTTATTCACACATATTTGGGGTGGAATTATAGAGTCTCATGCAGTCTTCTTGGGGGGGGTATTTAATGAAATTTGTGACTAGAAATCACCTCTTATAACCTTCTCATTCCTCATTTTCTAGGTTATTTTGAATTTGAGAATTTAGGGTGAGATCTTGGATGAATTTCTATTAGTCGACTGTGGAATTTTTGGGAGGCTTATTATTGCTGTTGTAGTCAATTTCTATCTCTCTATCTCTTTCTGATTTTGTGGTGTGATTGACTTGAGGTAGGTGGCTTTCTATCACTCCATTATTTATGGAATTAGAAGGCTTGGATTTAAAAACAATATTTTTTTTCAATAAAAGCCTTTGTTTTATATTGGTTTGAAAATCTTGGGTTCCTTGGATTTATATATTATGTACTTATTTTTTTACAAAAGTCATGTGTTTTAAATAAATCTTTTGACCCATGTGGAAACCTTTTTTTTAATGGTTTAAGAATGAAATTAGTATTTCAATGTTTTTTTGAAATTTATGAATTTTTTTGGTTTTGGTAAAAAAAATTATGAAATATAGACTTTTCATACATGGTGTAATTTGTTCATATTACATTGTATGAGACCTTTTTGGTATAGACTTGGTGCCCGATGCTAGACTGGAGGCACGTGGGGATTTATCACCTTGTGACAACTTGGTGAAGGAATAGAAACCACCCACGAGTCTGGAACTATCATTCGACATGCATGTTGGTGTGAGAAACATGGGATAGGTATGCCAGGTGGAAGGAAAGAATGAATAATGTGTTTTTGTTCAATTGTTTTTGTAACTTATCGACCCAGATGACTTTGACTAGTAGTCGAATCAGTTTGTTGTATGACTTTAGGTGTGCCTCCTCATACACCAGAGGTTATTGATTAGCAACAAGGGTTTAATAAAAAAACATAGAGAGAGTATACCCTCTTTATGAGATTAAAACAATAATATATGTGATAAGAAATAATAACTGGTAATATTAACCACATTACATATCAAATTACCAAAAGTAGGTAAGCGCCCACAAACCAATACAGTAAATATGTCATGAAATAATAGTCTCATGTTTCAAAATAAAACCCCAAAAGAAAGGCACAACTGACGATCCCCAAAACGGGTCCCAAAATCTAACTCAGTCCCCTCATCTAAGCTCCAACCCAAGTATCAAATCATCCATCTATCATTGTGCTTTCTCCCTTATCCAAACCTGGAACCATAAAATCTATTCAGGTATTAACAACGGTCTTAGTAGGGTGTGAGTACAACTCAGTAGGAAACAACCAATGGTGTCCAAAGGAATATCCAATCTAATAACAGTGTATCCAGATGTATAAATAAAAATAGGCAATTATAAAAATGAAAACACATTTTAAAAAAAATAACAAGTTATCAATTAACCTCTCAGACCATCAGGTTCAACCGTGACACTCGGGGCAACAAATCCTACTTCGGCCCATGCTAGAAGTATAAACATTATACAATAGGGGTTAAACACTTCAAAGAGACGCGTTAATTAAACAATTCAAATCTAGATACTGAGGAGCATCAATCCTAGTACCTACACTATCAAAAACTATTAGTGGCCAGAGCATCATGTCGGCACCCCAACCAGGGATATGAAGCACCATGTCTAAAAAACCAAACCAATGATGTACAGTGTCATGTCCATCCATCCTAAATTAAGTATATGTATTGTCATTTCCAACATCCTTACCCATGGGTATGGAGTTTCATGTCCATCATCTTTAATCTTCCCATCAATAATCAATTTATAAGGACCAACATACTTGACCTTATAACACACAAATACAATAAGGGTGTACCTTTTCAACATTCATTATTCATCATGGTCTATCATACTCAAAAACTTTAAAATAATTATACAATTTAACTCTTTCATCATTTCTTCATATAACACAACCGTTAAATGTTCATTAAAACCATTTAACCACATAAAAATTCCCCTTTAACCATTTATCATTTCCTCTCTTTATTATGTCATAACTCATCCAAACAACACCTTATTCCATGGTAACATGTTAATAAACAATAATAACTGGGTTAAGTTCATAATCCTCTTATTCCACAATTTATAACCCCATTTTACCATTTCCAAGGAATTAGTGCACCCCATGGGTGGTCGTAAGTATGGTCTCATAGTCATGAACAAAACTAATGGGATCCTTAAAAGGCCCAACACACCATTTAAAGGCCCAATATATTTTTATTAATCAAGGTAACTATTGTGAAACATGTCGACGGATTAACACATGCCACATACACATGAACAATATCATGATTACGGGAAAAAATTTGTAGACCACCTACCTTATGCTAGTAAACAACCACTCATATAACCTAGACCTTTGATTCAATATTAAATGACCACAACAACAATAGTAGAAATATCCCTAGAAATATGACTCATGATACATAGAGGAAGAGGGAAAACCAAGCAGTGAATCTTCTATAGAATAGTAAGGTAACTGACTCAGGAACTTATATGGGGCTTAAAATAATAATAAAAAGAATTTCAAATGCCCTGGAATCGAAGGAGGAGCACCACTGGGAGAGGAGGGTGATTTTGGGTCACACTCTAGGTTGATTGGAGTGAAATGGGGGAGAAATCTGAGTGAAAACATAAAAGGGTTGGAAGGGAAAAGTGGTAAATTCATCATTTTAATGAGGCACATGGTTTGGTTGCATGGATTTTCAAACTATGTTCCAATTGTGTGAGCCCCACTATCCAAGGAAACCACATGATGCACAATTTTTTGGACCCCTGTAATGGTTTTTCAAACCATGAAAAAGTTTTGTGAATGGATCTGGACCCAACCTGCACAGTTTCTAGGCCTCCTCGCATGTTTTGAAAAACCATACTCCCCCTTAAACTGTGTTACACAATCATGGTTCACAGTTAGTTCTAACCATGCACCATGTTTTTTAAGGACCCTTTTTTCACATTTTCATGTCTTGAAGCCCTAGGACGCTTTTGAGACCCTCCATACTCCTGATAATCATTCCATAAACCATTTAAAATGGGTTTAACTAAAAAAAATATAAATGTAGCTCAAAAAAGGTTGATATCTTACCACCTATCCACCATATAACAACTCGTCCTCAAGATGTATTCCCATAATCACTAAGCCTATGATGTAAAAAGGTTGTTTCACTAGGTCCGCATATCAAATTCCTTCTCCCAAGTTTCATCCTAAACATGGTCATGTTGCTGAAACACTCGAACCGAAGGCCTGATCTTACCTTGCAGAACATTCTTACTATGATCTACAACATGAATCAAATTCTTCTCAAAGAATGTGTCATCCTCAATCTCAACATAATCAACATCAATCACATGAGAAGGGTCGGGGTTGTACTATCAAATTTATGACAGATGGAACATTTCGTGCATAAAAACATGCCATTATAGAAGATCTAATCCATATTCTACTAGAATAATCCACTCCACAATCTCGAATGGCCCAACATACCTAGGGAGCCAACTTACCATGTTTTTGAATATGATAGTTTCCCAATATTAACGACACCTGAAGGAAAACATGGTCACCCACTGAAAACAAAATAGGTTGACAACATCAATCAAAATGTGACTTTGTTCTACATTGGGTTGTATTTATATGCTTTCAGATCAACTGGGCATGCTTTGATGTCTCATATAAAATATTTGTCACCAAAAAATCTGATTCTACTACTTCCAACCAACAGAAAGGTGATCTGCATGACCTATCATACAGTGCCTTATATGGTGCCATCTGAATAGTCACCTGATAACTTTTGTTATCAGTGAACTCAACAAGCACTAGGTGATTCTCCCAGATTCCACCAAAATCTAGGACACATGCTCTTAGAATTTCCTCTAACACCAAGATATTCAATTCTGATTTCTTGTCTATCTATGGGTGGTAGCATGTACTCAAAAACACATGAGTTCTATGTGCCTTCAACAAACCTTTCCAGAAGAGAAAAGTAAAATGAGGATCTCTATAGAAAAAAATACTCCAAGGCACCTCATGCAATCATACTATCTCTTGAACATACAAGTTACCCAATTCATCGATAGTGAAAGTTTTCCAAATCTGTAAGAAATGGGATACCTTTGTTAACAGGTCCACAATCACTCATATCATGTCACTCTTCCTAGGAGTCCTCGGTAAACCCACCATGAAGTCCTCGATAACATTGTCTCACTTCCATTCTAGAATGGGAAATGGATAAAATAGACTAGAATGTTTTTGATGCTTGGTCTTCACCTACTTACAGGTACCTCATTTCATGACTAAACTATAAATATTCTATATTCCTGACCACCAATACTACCTACGATGATCACGATATATTTTGGGAAAACCAGGGTGAACTGCCCACTTTAAAGCATGAAACTTGCGCATCAACTCCTCCTGCATACCTGTAGGCACATAAATGCGTTCATGAATGTTGTTAATATCATCACTATAAATAGTCTATTCAAAAGTTATCTCCCCACCATCAAAGTTACCCCTCAACATCAGGAACTCTATATTATCATACTGCCTCCTCTAGATCTGAATTAGTAGAGAGGGTACAACAGATAAATATGGGAGTGTCATTAGTTCCTGATCCTCTTGAACAACTATATACATCTCAGCAAACAATTTAATCATCTTCCACTCATTACTAAACTCATGAACCATCTGAGTATGTGTCTTCTGACTTAAAGTATCAGTAATATTGTTTCCTTTTCTTGGTGTATATGCTAGATAAAAATCAAAATATCTCATTTACACAACCCCTAACCATTTCTAGAGATTTAAATCATTCTAATAAAATATATATTTAAGGATTTTATTGTCATTATAAACAACAAACCTTTCACACATAAGAAAATGTTTCCAATATTTCAAGGAATGAACCAACATAGCCAACTTGAGATCTTCTGTTAGATAGTTTCATTCATGTGGCCTCAAATATCATGATCTATATGTCACAACCCAATCTTATTTCATTAACATTTCCTCAATCCTGATTCCAAATGCAACACAAAATAGAGTATATTATTTTTCTGATTCAGGTAAGATCAGAATCGGTGTGGTGATCAAATTCCTCTTCAGCTATTGAAAATCATTTCTGCATGATTCAAACCACTCAAACCTTATGTACTTATTTGTTAGGTCTAATAAAAGATCTTACAAGTGAGAAAATTCCTTGACGGACCTATGTTAGTAATCCTCTAAACCCAAAAATCTTCATATGTCAAAAACATTTTTGGGATTCTCCCAAGAAATAACTGCTCAGACTTTCTCAGGGCTCACTAACACACCTTTTTATGATATAATGTGCCACAATAAATTCACCTTGTCAATACATAAATGACACTTATATATATTTTAATATATGAAATGCTATCTCAATGTAATCCGGACAATTTTAAGATGTTTGGCATGATCGTCACTTAGACAGCCACAAACCGATCAAAAAATGGGTGAAAATTTTGGTTTATCAAGGCCATGAACACAACAGGAGGGTTCTTCATCCCAAACGGAATCATGATGAGATAATATAAATTGTACATGTTTCTAAAATAAGTTAGTAATATGTCAGATGGTTTCATCCTTAACTGATGGTTCCCTAACCTCAAAATAATCTTGGAGAATAAACAGGCACCCCTCATTTGGTCAAAAAGATCATCAATACATGACAAATGAAATTGGTTCTTAATTTTCATCTAGTTTAACTTCTAGTAATCAATACATAAGTGCAACATTCCATCAGTATTCTTGAAAAATATAACTGAAGAACCCAAAAGTGACATACTTGGGTGGATGAACCCTTTATCCTCCAACTCCTCTAATTGAGTCTTAAGCACTAAATTTTTTTCTAATATCATTCTTTAAGGTGGAATAAAATTGGATAATCCTAAGACACCATCTAAATAGTAAAATTGATCTCTCTTAGGTGGGAACCCTAAAAACTACTCAGAAAACACATCTTGAAACCGATCCACTATAGGAGGGTAGACATCCCAGTCTGCTCCCTCACCGTCTAGTATAAGACTCGTAGCCTAGATTGTGATCAAGCCCAACTATTAATAGACATGCCCTACACCACCTACCTAGATATCCCATTCTCTATGATGAACATAGATGTCTCACTCATAAGTCCTAAAAGTCAACCTCCCACGTTAATAATCAATATGAGCCTAATATGAAACCAACCATCCCATTCCCAATATCATGTCAATCCTCATCATCTCAAGCACAAACAGATCCCAAAGGACATGATTCCCACCAATCATGAGGGGATTCCCCCTATAATTAAGAATATTATTCGATCACACCCCTAATGGCATGTCAATCAATATAACCCCACACAAGAACTCCACCACCAAACCGAAACCATTCAAAAAACAAGTGGATATAAAATAATGTGATAGTCATGGATCAAATAAATCACTATAAAGCATAGAGGCTACAAGAATCATACATAAGAAGTCGATGAATCGGCCTCGCTGTCAAAATGTGAAGACTAAAAAATGTGCAGCTGACCTATCCCTCTACCCTGAGCTCTTGTCTGAGTCCTATGAACTGTGATACTATACTAATATAGATGCTCTTGTCCTAAAGCACCATGTCCTCGAACCCGACTGGTATGGCTAGTAGAACTCCAACTACCAGACTGATACAAGGTAGAAGATTAATTTGCAATGCTCTATGGGTCTTTCATCACCATCCATCTTTCGAGGTTACTACATAACCTTTGTATGTACCTCATCCCTCTACAAGCTTGAAACTCCACTAGTGGTCTAAGACACATATCGTGCACGTGAACAGGATTTCCATACTGATAGAAGATCACTTAATCACTTCCCTGGAAGGATGATCCCCTCCCTTGACTACTCTAACTATCACCACCTTGGAGGAAGTTCTCATAAAAACACTTCTTACTATCTGAGGATGTACCACCATATCACCTGACCAAAACTATTTGTCTCCCATTAGAGACCTCCTCCAAGTTCCCCTCAGAAATGAGAGCCTAATTCACCACCTCAATAAACTTATTCAAATGGAAAATATTTTCCTATGACTTGATATCACACCTGATTCCATCCTAAAATTTTTTCACTCTACCTTCCTCACCTCCTTCCAATTTCGAAGCAAAATGCTGCAAGTTTGTTAAGTGGTCATCATAATTCATCACTGACATGTTTCCATGACTTAAATGCATAAACTCTATGGATATCTTATATATCATGGCGTAAAAACTCTTTTTTTCTTTTTAATACTTTGGAGTATTATAAGGAATATTTTTGAATCCAAGCACAGATTCAGTGTGGAATTCCTAAACCAGAAAAGGTATGGTATTAATATAATAAAAATATTATATATATTATATCAAACACAAGAAGTTTTTTCAGAAATAATGGAATAAATCTAGAATGGTGTCTTAGATGTGTATTTTGAGACTACTATTAAATCTAATATATGGTATTTACCCTAGGTATGACATAACCTTTGTCGACATTTAGTGTTTGGTTAAAAAGTGGTCATGGATGGATTAGTAAATTAATTAATTAGTCATGACCTAATTCCCTAATATTTAAATCCTATTATGGACCAATCCTATAGTTATATGCATAACCCTAGAGAGTTGATATGTAGCCTTAGAGGATATATTTGTGGTGGCAACAGATCATGGTCCAACGGATCGATACTGGTGCCAACAGGGTTAGTGGATCTCACTAACAACTTCGACGTGTGATCATTCTTCATCATCAATCAATCCAAACTCGAGGTAGGGCTCATTAATTTATGGTTTCCACCATTTTTTATTATTGATCATGGATTTTAGATTATCTTCTTAATTTATCTTCAATCTTGTGAATTGCATGAACTGTATTAAAATCTTATTGAAGCCCGATTATCAATTTTGTTCATTATGCCATGCTTCACCCCTGCATCTTTTGATCGTTGGACACATTTTGTTTATTATGCCATGATTTAACATTTATTTTAACATATTATGATCATTTTCCATGAACACATTGACCAATGATGGATTTACCTCATTTTTATTCTTTTCCCCCAATTTTCATCTTGTTTTTTATCATTGGTTGGGGTCACAGTTTGACATTTTCGGGGGGATCGAGCATGATAAAACCCATAGATTCATGGTGGTTACGCGAATGATGTATAGATAAATGGTTTTTGAATGTATCAAGGTCTAATGTGGGATTTGGGTGATGAATCTATGGATTTAGGATCTGGAGTGGCAATAAGAGGCCCTACAGGATACATGGCAGCTTTACACGAGCAATCTGACTTCTGATTTATTTCCACCAGAGTCCAAGAATCAATGACTACATGTCGTGTATCCTAGAGAAAAACATACAGTGTAGTCTCATGGTCACGGTGGCTAGTTTGTTAGGTGGAGATAAACATCACATGTTATTTATGCTATTATACTCATCATGTGACCTGATGCTAGAAGTTCAACATGTACTCCAAGATTACATGACCATGGACACGTCGAGGAACACAGACACTACCAGAGTACACGAGCATGGTCGTGTACTCATACATGGCCATGGTACATGGGTGTGACCAGTGTACACAGGAACAGGTCGGGAGGATAGGAGCATTTTTTTGGTGGATGAGACATTATGTACCACATGTATACATGTAGTATGACATGGATTCCCAAGCCATGTCTAAGGGAGAGCATTCTCGGGCGATGACGTGAGGACACGCGTCATCTGACCCCATGTACACACCATGTATTTCACCCAGGAATTTCTACCTTCCATATCCCCTTCATTAGGACTCATATTTTATCCTGCAAGTTATCTATCCTGAGTAGTTTTCTACATAGAACATGATGGTAACCTTTATGGGTTTTTGGGGTTGGTAACACCCTATCACACCAGGGAGTGGGTCCCTCATGATCTCTACCCAAGTTTAGTGTAACCCCCTATCGCACCAGGGCATGGGTCCTCTATTCACTAAGTGGAACCCCCCCCCCACCTATCGCACTAGGGTGAAAGTCCTTTATCCACTGAGTGTCACCCACTTATCACATTAGGGTGCAGTTCCTCTATCCACTAAGTGGTACCCCCTATATCACCAAGGTGTGGGTCCTATATCTATTGATTAGCACCCCCTGATGCACTTAGACACATGACCTCAATCCATTGAGTGGCACCCCATGTTGCATTAGGACGCAGGTCCTCTATCTACCGAGTGGCACCCCCTGATGCACTGTGGAATGGGTCCTCCATTGAAGATTGTGCCCCCTCATCTTTGGAGCATAATGGAAAGGTTTTATCCCTCCACTATTAATCTTATGTATCTACGTAGAACAACCGGTGGATATATCACCCCCTTGACTATTGAGAGTAATGTCAAGGCGTGGGACCTCCACACAGATGTTGGCATGTTTGCGCATGATGTTAGGAATCAAAGATGGACCCTTGGAGCTGCAGGATGACTCATCATTCTTAACTGAGATTTGGAGATGAAGATCTCATTTCTCTCTCATTTGTGATTCTTTTTAATAATATTTGGTTTAATATGGTTTTGTCACATATTATGATTGACTAGCCTTTGTGGGTTGAGTTGAAAACTAGCGTATCTTTCTATTTATCCATTTTTTGTTTTTTGATCATCCTATTGGGTATGTATATACTCACCCCTTCATGGGATTTTCCCGCACGTTTCATGTCTTATGCATATGAGAGACAGATCGGTGGTGACTTCAGTGGATCATAGAAATAAATTAATGCATTGACTACATTCGATGGTCATACTTATAGATCAATAATTGATCTCTCTTAGCCCCCCCCCCCCCATCCATTTGTTGTCAGTTTGGGACTTCATTTTTTTCTAGGCATGTATTTCTCCCATTTATGTTTTGGATTTATATTATCGTACTCTGATGTATTCCCTAGAGGTTATTTCATGCATGGTTATACTCTAGATATTGAAGTCGTTTATTATTACTTTGCACGTTTTCATGGAGAAGGTTTTGTGAGTTTAAAAAGTTACTTTAGGATAAGGCCTCTCATTATAGTTTATGCCTTCTCAGTGCTTGATACCAGCTCCTAGCCCATTAGAGGTGAGATTGGGGTTGTCACACTCGTCTTGTTGTCGACTAGGTGGGCCATGGGGGGTTGAGTCATGATAGAGTGGTATTAGAGGAGTTTGTTCTTGATTCAGTGTTGGAGTGGGACTCATGGTGAGGATTGGTTGGAAACTTAGTAAAATGGTGTCAGAGTGTCTCAAGTGTAGATTTAAGGCCAAAGAACTCAGTGTTGGTTTAACAATCAATGTATCCATTCACCATAACTTTGATAACCTGCTTGTTGAATTGGAACATGTATACATTGTTTGCAAGGAAAAAATTAGTACATGCATCATATAGTAATGATTTTTGTATTATCTACCCATCCTGAGTAAACTCCCTAGATATACTCTTTGTATTTGGTGTGTATTGATAACCTCTAGTGGTTCAGATGGATGATCATATACATGTTGAGTAGCCGATGGCTCTAGTAGGATAGGATGAAGTTATATGCAAGCTTGACATGTTTCATGACTTCTAATTATAGAGACTGCTCAATTTTTGTGGTGAGTCGAGCCCTTAGTAAGTAGAGGATTGACCCAAGGTGGTGCTCCAGGTTTTTCGGATTGTGCAGACCCTGACTGGATGGATGGTTGTAATGGTACCGAGGCGTGCAGTAGAAGTTGGTGGGCTAGAGATTTAGAATTTTTCATCACCAAAGCGATAAAAATTCATCATCTCTGTCAATCTAAGCCTTGATAAAGATCCAAGTATCTTTCAAGAATTTAATAATAACAAAATAAAAAATAAAAAATAGCTCATTCGAATCGGAGGTGAGTTTGGATATAGTTTTTCATCGGTGATCCTTGATCAAAGGTTCTAAACTCGAACCCCTATAGATCATACACACATGTTTCAAATATAATTTTGAAGGCTAATTGTTGAATTATGGGTGCTAATGCAGAGATCCAATGATTCCTTCAACATCATGGCGATCACCTTGATCTCGTCCCTTCGATTTGTGAAGGCATTCTTGGACGGAATGCTCGGATGGTAACTTTCTCTCTCTTGGAAGCAGGATGAAAAAAAGGCTCTCAATTCATTGGAATGAATAGTATCTCTTCCTCTACTTATACAATGGATTTACAAAATTCCTAGAAAGGGTTCCTAAGCTCCTGTATATCCAACACACACTAAATAAGCAATAAATGACACATTATGATGAACTAACTACATCATAAAAGACATTTATATTTTATCGCATTCTTTTAATATATAATAAATATCTTAGGTGATAAAACTGGATCATTAACTTGACTCATAATTCTCATAATATTAAAAAAACATTGAATATTAAAATAATATTCATTCGTATAATATTTTTCTATGTATTCACTTAATACCTTATAGATATTTTTAATAAATAAATTCAAAAAAATTATTCTATAATCAAATAATGATGAATTTATTTATTTTTCGGTGATCGATTACTTAGGCAACTATCGAGCCCTGTGGTGGGGCTTACCATGTCCAATAAACCTATTCACTATAATATAGCATATTCTTAAATTCACTATTGTGTGTAACCCTCTTAACCCTTATCTTTATAGCAATAAATAGTATTTATAGACAAAAAATGGAGTCTAGAAACCAATCAAGACCCCTAAGGAGATAAGGAAAAGTCATAGAACCGACTACCTTTTCCTACGAACACGCACTATGTAATATAATATCTTTGTCTCATGATATCTCATAAATCATAATGCATAGATTATTTCATCATCCATTCTTGATTTATTATTTGTTGATATAACTTAAAAAACTTACCTCTAACTACCTTCTCCAAGGATTTATGATGGTACTACCATCCTAATCAACTAGGCCCAAGATATCACTTCCTCAACTCAGAAGTGACAAATTCTATCTTAACCATCCAAATAATGTCATACCACCAATGACGTTCCCAACACAAGTTACCTCACCACAACTTCAATGTCATGGTTTTTTATTGCAACAAATTATGTGATCAAATGATACGAATTGATAATGATATCAAGTCAATATACCAATACACATGTTTGTAGATAGGAACAACAAATGATACCTGAAACATGTGGTGTTTTTATTGGTGGGTCTATACTCATGATCTCACCTACTAGAGATCACCAAGTGAGAATTTCATGAGAAGAAGTCTCAATACTTATGATCCCCTAGAACCTGATAGAGAAAAATCAACTATTTCCATTCAGTATAATGTATCTAAACCATATGACATATGTTTAAGATTAATTTCATAGTATCTCAAGATTATCATTATAGTCTGGGAACTGCTATAAAAATTTGATATGACAAATAATATATGGAAACAACCATTTAAATAGTGAATGAAAAAATATCAACATTATAATGACAAGTGTACATCATGTATAACTCATTCTATACATGGTATGGTAATCTAAAATTACTATTTAAGTTGGTTCTAGGGAACCCACTGTTACAACACTCCCACTTGAACTATATTCAACTTCCTAAAAAATTATGTCAGCTCTTACATGATAGAATCATGTTTCTATTGATATATGGATTTAGTCATTGGGTATTCCATGTCTCCACTACGTGGCTATTCTTCTATCTATGACCTTACCTCCTTGAGTAATAATTCTCAAGAGATGATATCCTCAAGTGTATAACTTATGTCCACTATAATAAGTTGACATCTTGGATAGTAATAATAGTAGAATTATCATAATTTATATTATGATAAAACTTTACTTACAAGTTATGATTCCAAGAACTGTAAAAAATCATTGTATATTTTAAACTAATTCTTTAGCTATCTCAGAAGCTATAAAACACTCATTATTTGTAGATATGGATACCATTGTCTTAAATGAGATTCTCTTTCTCATTACCTTAGCATAACTATGATATTAAATCATATTAATCTATAGTAATACAAGTTTGTGTCCCCTTATAACTAGTATCCCTTCCTCTAAACATACCAGGTATATATCCTTTATACTTACTCAAGTATAATTGGAATGTTCCAGTTGCTTCCTATGAAGTTCTCATGGATATAATTGATATTTTTCAACCATAAAATATATGTTGTCAATATCATTTCTTATACATATCATGGAATATGTAATTTATCCATCATAAAAGCATATGAAATTTAACTCACCAACATTAATCTCATCATATGTCCCATATATGTCTTCTTGGAGAGATTTATTTCATGTGAATTTGGTAAAAATTCTCTCTCTAATTGTTCCAACTTTTATTTTTTCAATACCATGTCAGTATATGTACTATTGACTAGGTCTAAGAAACCATTTGATTTATCTCAATAGAACATTTTCCATATAACTTAGGTTTCTAATCTAAGTCAATCTCTAGAGAGTTACTTTCATTTTAGTCTTAACTAACTATAAGATCAATATTTTTTCATATGTTATCAAACATATATTACATGGAAAATTGTGTCTCTCCCACTAACCCCTTGTATACTTATAGAAAAAACTCATTACAAATGAATATTCTATTATCTTATTGCTTACTTCAATCCTAAATTGGGTTTTAGTAGCTTGCACCCCTTATTGGCATTCTATGGCGTCACCATCCCTTTCTGGTTGTGTTGTATAGACACCTTCCACAAGTGGCGGCCTTGACATACAATGATTAGTAACATGATCATAGAAAGTAGTTATGACAAGTAAAATTCTCATGGATTTAGGCATGATGACTTGGTATAACCAATCAAGCCTTATTGGTTCCATGCATGTATGATTAATGTATATCCTCACTTGAATACACCACAGTATTCAAAATAATAAGCCTCGTGTACTTTGATACATAGAATCCATTATTGAATTTTAATTTATCTTTTCAATCTTAGCTAATTTTTATATATTTTTTACTTGTAAGAATTATTATTCTCAATGAATAATGTATCACCGGATATAGTGAATATAAAACCACCACTATGGTTTCATCCTTCATACACAGTATGTGTCTTTGTAACATTCCTTTTTCCACATTCTCTTATGGAACTTGTTCCCACACCAACTATTTCTGCATCTTTGGAATTGATTAAAATCAAGTCAATATTTCTCCCACTATATTGAAAAGAGATGTTCACCCTTTTATAGATATACAATATATCACTTGACTATAAATTTTATATCATATGGATTTCTGTAATATCCTTAAAATGTTTAGGATAATTACTATAGATGGACTAAGTGCTTTTCTTGATGCAATTTTGTTTATACTCTAAAAACATCTTTGTATATAAACACATGTTCTGATGACATAATGGATTTCCATCATACTATAACTCATATGATATTCATTTTTCATGATAGTTGGAATATTTTTATAGAATGACGCCATTATTTGGAATGCATGTTTTGAAAAATAAGAGAAGTGTCTGTAATGAATATAAGTTTCAACATTGATACTCTTTTTACTTACATCGTGACACTGATATGTGTAAGGAAATGTACATTTAGGAATTAATCCATGATAAATTATATTGATCAATGTTAACATGTAAGACTCGTCATCAACCCCCCTTTTAGCATCATAGCTTTGATGTGGATAAGGTAATGTGCATTTAAGAATTACTCCATGCTACATTATATTGATCAATGAATGCTTGGTCAAGATATTATTTGGCACACTGGCCAAAGAAACTCATATATCATGACCATGCATATACCATACTTCATTTTCACATTCCTTAATAAACAATAATCTAATTAAATATATTCACCAGTAGCTTAACCTTGGAATAGTTCACAATCTCTAGTTGAACTAATTCTGAAAATTTTGTGACCTATCTTTATTTATAAAGGTTTATTTATCCAAAACTAAGAATGTAAGTGTGTCAATGATACTTAAGGCCTTTAACTCCAAATACTCTAAATCCATAATGGGTATATCCTTTACAACTACTTATTTTTTCTTAATAAATTATTATCTCACCGCAACTAGGTATATAAGTCTTACATTTTACATTCATCGCATATTGCATATGATTCATGTATCACTAAACTATTGATTGAGTATGAGACACCAAAATCAATATTTATTCAAAACTGAAATAATGTCCCCATGTGTCCAATGAACACATGAGATAAATTTCTTAGTTCAACTCAATAAAAGTTCTACTAGAATCATTAATCTTGGCAGTTAGATTTTGTGTACTTCTCTCCGCTGACTTAAGAATCTCCCTTTCTCATCCACTTGGATAATTCACCTTGTTTCTATACTTACCTAGTTTTTGTATTTAAATACACATATTTGATAGAAAAATTGTATTCAATACCAAAGAATTAAAACTGAAACATTACTTACAATTGATGATCATACCTGAAGAAGAAGCGACTACTTGCTTCTTCGATTTAGTTCATTTCATTAAAACTTCCTTAGACTTGTGCAAATAAAACAACCTCTTGTACAATAACAAACCTATTTTCATTGAAATGCATTGTTAATGTTTCTTTGTCATTAAAATTTGAATTTTTTCCGTGTCTTTCAAAAAATTTCACCATAATAACTAAATATTTGGCTTTCTTGAAGTTCTTATTTACATGGAAAACCTTATCCAAAGGGTAATAAAGCGATTTATCCATGCTGATCATTTCGTAATCTTAAATGAAACAATATTAATTGGGTGAAAAATATGTAACAAAGGGATGTATTTAAAGAATGTGATTTTCCTTTCAATTAAAACATAGTAAGTGCAATCATCACTCATTCATATCTCACTTCACATTCTCCTCGCAAGCTTCTCAGAGATGAGACTACATGTGAAATCATCCACACCATGATGTTTTATCCAGAACTCACATTGGAAGTTCATGATAATATTATGAAATAACCATCATATTCATCATACATGAGTCTCCTGTAATAATTTCCACACACTCTCTTCCTGGTGTGGCTCAACAGGTATTGGGGACATCAGCACCTTGAATTTCAAATAACGTAGAACTTGCGCAAGCACCGATACTACTTTTAGAAACTTCTGCTAATGAGTACATTAAAAATTTTCAATAGTTATCGTAGTGTACATGTGGTATTACTTTTCATTTTCCACAAAACAAAATCTAGCATGTTGGTACTTTTATCATGATTACTGATTAGACATTACCGATTAATTTTATCATTAAATGTCTCCGACTATTTTATCGAACTCTAGTATCCCTCACTATATGACTCAGAATACTTTGTTGCTTGAGTATTCTAGTGTAAAGGATCCATGAAACTTCCCTTCATTGTCTATAAGTTTTGGCTACGCCACTAGTCGAAGAGTTTCAAGGTAGGCATTAGACTGACCAATCGCATTAACTCGTGGATCCTTGATCTGTTAAGTGAAGTCATAACTTCTAAAATTCATAAACATGATTTTCTTAATGCTTTCCTCTAAAGTTAAAATAAGCTATCTTTGGAAACTCTTTTGTTGTCAACTTTAGTTAAGTAAACGCATCACTCTCATAAGAACTCCTCAGTAGTAGGATACACCCTCAAATATGTCCATACTATATTGTCACGATCATAACTAAACATGCATTAATAGAATAGATACATCGCATCTTTACGCATTTTTCTGTTTATTATTTGCATTTTTCCCCATAGACATGCTAATGCATAAAATAATAAAGAATACATAAAGGAAATAAATTACCTGAATGGTTTTGAGAATCTAATATCGGTTGATCCATTTAAACTCAATGGATCAAATGTGATCTAGGGGTAATACCTGAGTCCAATCTTTACTCGTATCGTAGCTCGCTCCCACTAAAGTTTTTTCACATCTCGTCTAGTATACCGCCTAGTTTTTATGGGGTCCACATCTTACATCATTATTGTTAATAGTGAAAATGTACACTCATGTAGGCAAGAAGGGTCTAGGGAAGCACAAATATACATACAATAATAAATTGGTGGATCCGCAGACCCTTAAACATATTGAATAAATGAGATGATGCACAGACTGTCGAAAAACTTAATTAACTATTACAAACATCACACACAATTGTAATAAATAATTAAACAAAATAAAATCAGATATGAATGGTCGGTCAATTCTCAAGATTAGTCTATGAGTAAATTAAAAGCACGATAAAAATTCAAATTCAACAAATTTAAGTACCATGAAATTTAAGTAAATTAACTTTGATTGCATTTAAAAAAATTTCGAACCTCAAAACCCCCATCAAGACCCATTACGGGTTAGACCAAACCCAAGAAAGGTTATTTTGGGTCGGGTAAACCCACACTAGGGAAGGCCCAAGGCCCACCCAGGCCCGTTATGGGGCGAATCCGGTCAATCAGAACTCATGGGAGGTGGATGGGAAGCCAAATCAATCCAACGGGTCTGTGGAAAGGGGTTACCCAAGGGCCGAACGTGGTCAAGACCACCACGGTAGGGGAGGTTCGCCAGTCAGGAAGGGTGCGAGCAGCTGGTGCGGGTGTTCGGCTATGAGAGCGCACTACGACGGTGGTGGGAGGCATGTTCTGGTCAAGCATCGCAGTAAGAGAAGGCTCCCACAATGGTGCGGCATCATTGACCAGGCAACAACACATCGTAGTGCCAGTGGGATCGGCCTGGGATGGCGGCACGACAGAGGTAGTCGGTGATAGAAATGGCACACTCGAGGCGGATAGACAAGCGGCGTTAGCATCGCTGTGGGTGGGATGGTCGGGATGGGGTTTCTGCTGGAGCCGACCTGCTGAGTGGTTGTCGAAGGGATTCAATCAGGGCACCAGGAACTGGTGACCTCAAAGTGGTGGATTGGGATTTTTTTTAATACGTTTTTTAAAAAAATATTTTAAAAAAAACGGTCAGGTTAAAAATATTTTTCAAAATGCCCCTCAAAGGCGGCATCCGCGATGCCGCCTTTGCGTTTAGGGGAAAAGGCGGCATCGCGGATGCCGCCTTTGGCCTTTATGCGAAAGGCGGCATGCGCGATGCCGCCTTTCCCATAATTTTTTTTTTTATTTTTTATTTTATTTTTGTTTTGTTTTGTTTATATATATATATAAACAAAACAAAATTTTTCAACAGAATTTCTCTGCTACTAAATATCCAGCGGTACTGCCAATACAGCAGTCTGGATTCTGACAGAAACCCTCCCTCAGACCTCCCTTTTATAAGATGGCTTGCCCTGGAAATCATTCTGCATTTTCGATGTGGGATTCAGGTTCTCCCTTTCCTGCACAGTACATTCTGTATTTCCGATGTGGGATTCTGTTTCAAGTGCATGACTTTGAAAGACAATAAAATATAAACTATAAGACTAATATAAATGAAATTTTAAATATTGATTAAACATATATGAAATTGTTGAAAACAAAAATAATTTCCTTAAAAATGATGATAAAAAATAATTTATAAGCTTTCAAAACCGCATACTTGAAATTTAAAAATGTTTCGAGTAAGTGAATTTGAAAGACTATAAAATATAAAATATAAAACGAATATAATTGAAACTTTAAATATTGATTAAAGATATAATAAATAGTTGAAAACAAAAGGAATTTCCAAAAAAATGTTAATGAAAAGTAATTTATAAGCTTTCAAAACCGCTTACTTGAAATTTAAAAATGTTTCAATCACGTGAATTTGAACAACTATAAAATATAAACTATAGAACGAATATAATTGAAACTTTACACATTGATTAAACATATAAGAAATAGTCGAAAACAAAAAGAATTTCATAAAAAATGTTGATGGAAAATAATTTATAAGCTCTCAAAACCGCCTACTTGAAACTTAAAAACGCTTCAAATACGTAAATTTGAACGACTACAATTACATAAGTAATAATTAATAAGTAATAAGAAATAATTATTAATTAATAATTATAATGAATAATAATAATTAATATTTATATTACTAATTACCTAATTAAAAATTAATAATTACTAATTACTAATTAATTAGCAATATAATTATTAATTATATTACTAATTAACTAAATAATTATTATATATGTAATAATTAATAAGTAATAAGTAATAATTATTAATTAATAATTATAATGAATAATAATAATAATTAATATTTATATTACTAATTAATAATTAATAATTACTAATTACTAATTACTAATTAATTAGTTATAATTATTCATTATATTACTAATTAAATATAAAATAATTATATATGTAATAATTAATAAGTAATAAGTAATAATTATTAATTATTAATTATAATGAATAATAATATATAATATTTATATTACTAATTAACTAATTAATAATTAATAATTACTAATTATTAATTAATTAGTTATAATTATTAATTATATTACTAATTAACTAAATAATTATTATATATCTAATAAGTAATAAGTAATAATTATTAATTAATAATTATAATGAATAATAATAATAATAAATATTTATATTACTAATTAATAATTAACTAATTAATAATTAATAATTACTAATTACTAATTAATTAGTTATAATTATTAATTATATTACTAATTAACTATATAATTATTATATATCTAATAATTAATAAGTAATAAGTAATAATTATTAATTAATAATTATAATGAATAATAATATTCCTAATTAACTAATTAATTTTGACATAATTAATTATTAATAATTACTAATTAGTTATTATAGTGAATAATTATAATTACTAATTATATTACAAATTAACTAATTTACTATTATCTAATTAAGAATTATATTACTAATTAACTAATTAATTATTATATAATTAATAGTTATATTAATAATTAACTAAATAGTTATTATATAAGTAATAAGTAATAATTAATAATTATAATTAATATTTATAATTAATATTTATATTACTAATTAACTAATTAATTATTATATAATTAATAGTTACGTACTTGAAACATTTTTAAGTTTCAAATAGGTGGTTTTGAAAGATTATAAATTATTTATCATCAACAATTTTGATGAAATTCTTTTTGTTTTTAACTATTTATTATATGTTTAATCAATGTTTTAGGTTTCATTTATATTGGTCTTATATTTTATGTTTTATGGTCTTTGATAGTAATGTACTTGAAACATTTTTAAGTTTCAAGTTGGTGGTTTTGGAAGATTATAAATTATTTATCATCAACAATTTTGATGAAATTCTTTTTGTTTTCAACTATTTCTTATATTTTTAATCAATGTTTAAAGTTTCAATTATATTGGTCTTATAGTTTATGTTTTATAGTCTTTCAAAGTCGTGTACTTGAAACATTTTTAAGTTTCAAGTTGACCGTTTTGAAAGACTATAAAACAAAAACTATAAAACGAATATAATTGAAATCTAAAAGATTGATTAAACATATAAGAAATTATTTAATTAGTTAATTAGTAATATAATTATTAATAATTAATTATATAATAATTAAGTAGTTAATTAGTTATATAATTATTAATTATATAATACTTAATTAGTAATATAATGATTAATTATATAATTACTAACTATATAATAATTAATTAATTAATTATAAATATAATGATTAATTATAATGATTAATTATTAATTATTACTTATATAATAATTATTTAGCTAATTATTAATATAACTAAAAATTATATAATAACTAATTAGTTAATTAGTAATATAATTATTAATTATAAAGTAGTTAATTACTTAATTTGTACTATAATTATTAATTATAAATATTCATTATAACTATTAATTATTAATTAGTAATTAGTGATTATTAATTATTTATTAGTTAATTGATAATATAATTATTAATTATAGTTATTAATTGTAATTATTAATTATAATTATTAATTATTAATCAATATATATTAATTATGTAATAATTAATTAGTTAGTTAGTAATATTATTATTAATTATATAATAATTAATTAGTAAATTAGTAATATAATTTTTAATTATAATTAGAAAATAGTTATTAGTAATAATTATTTAGTTAATTAGTAATATAATGATTAATTATATTTATTCATTATAATTATTATTTATTATTTATTATTTGTTACTTAATAATTATATAATAATTAATTAGTTAATTAGTAATATAATTATTAATTATATTATAATTATTTGGTTAATTAGTAATATAATTTTTAATTATATAATAGTTAATTAGTTCATTAGTTGTATAATTATTAATTAATTAATAATTATTACTTATTACTTATTACTTATTAGATATATAATAATTATTTAGTTAATTAGTAATATAATTAATAATTATAACTAATTAATTAATAATTAGTAATTATTAATTATTAATTAGTTAATTAGTAATATAAATATTAATTATTATTATTCATTATAATTATTAATTAATAATTATTACTTATTAATTATTAATTATTACATATATAATTATTTTATATTTAATTAGTAATATAATTAATAATTATAACTAATTAATTAGTAATTAGTAATTATTAATTATTAATTATTATTTATTATTTATTATTTATTAATATAAATATTAATTATTATTATTATTCATTATAATTATTAATTAATAATTATTACTTATTACTTATTAATTATTACATATATAATAATTATTTAGTTAATTGGTAATATAATTAATAATTATATTGCTAATTAATTAGTAATTAGTAATTATTAATTTTTAATTATTTAATTAGTAGTATAAATATTAATTATTATTATTCATTATAATTATTAATTAATAATTATTTCTTATTACTTATTAATTATTACTTATGTAATTATAGTTGTTCAAATTTACGTATTTGAAGCGTTTTTAAGTTTCAAGTAAGCGGTTTTGAGAGCTTATAAATTATTTTCCATCAATATTTTTTATGAAATTCTTTTTGTTTTCAACTATTTCTTATATATTTAATCAATGTGTAAAGTTTCAATTATATTCGTTCTATAGTTTATATTTTATAGTCGTTCAAATTCACATGATTGAAACATTTTTAAATTTCAAGTAAGCGGTTTTGAAAGCTTATAAATTACTTTTCATTAACATTTTTTTGGAAATTTTTTTTGTTTTCAACTATTTCTTATATCTTTAATCAATCTTTAAAGTTTCAATTATATTCGTTTTATATTTTATATTTTATAGTCTTTGAAATTCACGTACTTGAACCATTTTTAAATTTCAAGTAGGCGGTTTTGGAAGCTTATAAATTATTTTTCATCATCATTTTTAAGGAAATTCTTTTTGTTTTCAATAATTTCTTATATTTTTAATCAATATTTAAAATTTCATTTATATTGGTCTTATAGTTTATATTTTATTGTCTTTCAAAGTCATGCACTTGAAACAGAATCCCACATTGCAAATACAGAATGTACTGCACAGGAAATGGAGAACTTGAATCCCACATCGAAAATGCAGAATGATTTCCAGGACAAGCCATCTTATAAAAGGGAGGTCTGGGTGAGGGTTTCTGTCAGAATCCAGACTACTGTAATGGCAGTACCGCTGGATATTTAGTAGCAGAAAAATTCTGCTGAAAATTTTTGGTTTATATATATATATATATATAAACAAAACAAAACAAAACAAAAATAAAAATTTAAAAAAAAATTAGGGGAAAGGCGGCATCCGCGATGCCACCTTTGAGAGGCATTTTGAAAAATATTTTTAACCTGACCGTTTTTTTTAAAATATTTTTAAAAAAAACTTATTTAAAAAAAACTCTGGTGGATTGGGACTGCGATGACAGGTGGTGGTGGTGAGGTGACATGCTTCCGTAGGAAGCCAAGGATTTTAGAAAAAAAAAGCCTCTTTTTTACCATTAAAAACCCTTCCTTTTTTTTGATTTGTAGGTCACGCCACTCCTCCCTCTAATTAAATATAACTTTTTTTTTGTGGAAATCATCACAAACGGTTGTCCATTTCCACAGCCTATTGATTATAGGTTTGGAAAAATTCTGATGGTGTGGAATTAGTGATTATCAGCTTGTATTATTCCGGCCACCAAATTCCTACCGAAATAGTGTTGGAAAACTAGGTATTGTCTGAAACCCTTTTGGAACAAAATGTAATGCACATATGTATATACATGTGTGTGTTCTTCAATTTTAATATATACCCATAAAACCAATTGATTTTGATCCATAAAAATGTTTTTCATATGACTATAACTTGATCGTCCAAGATCAGATCAATGAACAATCATATCTGTTGAGACCAAAACAATACCCTATACTTAATTTAAGGAAAATTAATTTTTTCTGGGATTAGAAACTTTACGCGGTCACTCTGAAACCAATTAATGGTACTGAGGTGCGTAGTAGAAGCTAGTGGGACAGGGATTAAAAAAAATTCTATCACTAGAGTGACTAAACTTCATCATCTCTAGTGGCCTGAGCCCTGATAGAGGCCCAAGGATCTTGCATGAATTTAATAAGCACAAAATTAAAAAGAACTAATATATCATTCGAATCAGTGGCGCGTTCAACTGCATTTTTCCGCTGGTGATCATTGCTTGAAGGATCTGAACTAGAACCTCCCTAGATCATCCACAAACACTTCAAAAATCCTCATGAACACCGATCATTGAATTTTGAGTGCTAGAATGGAGATTCGATGATTCGTTCGACGCCACAAAGATCATATCAATCTCATCCATTCAATTCATAAAGGCGTTCTTGAATCGATTGCTCGGACAGTGACTTTATCTCTCTAGGAAGTGAGAGGAGAGAGATTCTCTCAATCTGTTGGATGAATAGTCTATGGAATAGAGCTACTCCCCTACTTATATAGTGGATGTCCAAAATACCCGAAAAGGGTTCTCCGACCCCCATATATCCAACACCCACTAAATAATCAATAAATGGCATGTTTTGATAAACTAACATCATCATAAATGTCATTTATATTTTATCTCATACATGTAATATATGATAAATATATTGCATGATAAAATCGAGCCATTAAATTGACTCATAATTCCTACAATATTAAAAAACCTTGAATATTAAAATAATATTCTTTCGTATAATTTTTTTTTGTGTATTAACTTAATACCTTGTGAATACTTTTAATAAATAAATTCATATTAATTATTATATACTCAAATAATAATGAATTTATTTCTTCATCAGTGATTGATTACTTTAAGAACTCTCAGACCCTGTGGTGTGACCCACCATGCCCAAAACACCAATTCACCGGAATATGGTAGATTCTGGAATACTCTATTATGTGTGACCCTCTAGACCTTTATCTCTATAATAATGAATATTATTCACAAACCAAGAGTGAAGTCTAGTAACTCATAAAGGCCCCTAAATAGATAAGGAAAAGTCATAGCAATGACAACCTTTTCCTATGAACACACATTGTTTAATATAATCTCTTTTTCTTGTGATATCACATAAAGCAGGATGCATAGCTTGTGTCATCATCCATTCTTGCTTTAATATTTGTTGATCTAATTGGGAAGAGTTACCTTTGACTACATTGGGCAAGGATTTATGAAGATACTACCATCCCGATCAACTAGGCCTAAGATATAACTTCATCAAATCAAAAGCAAAAAATTACATCTTGACCATTCAACCAATGTCATGCCACCAACGATACACCCAACACATGCTCACCCAACATGACATTAATGTCATGGTTTTTTAATTGCATCAAAGTACGTGATCAAATGATACACATTTATAATGGTCTCAACTTAGGAGACCAATGCACATGTTTGTAGTTAGGAAAAACCAATGACACCTTAAACACGTGTTATTCTTATTGATGGGTTTGTCCTCATGATATCACCTACTAGAGATCACCAAGTGTGAACATCATGAGAAGAAAACCCAATTCTTATGAGCATATAACTCTTGATAGTCAAACATAAACGATGTCCATTCATTATGATGTATCTAGACCATATGACATATGTTTAAGATTAATTTCATAGTATCTCGAGGTTCTCATTATAGCCCGGGAACTGCTATAATGTTTTTATATGAAAAATAATATATGGAAATTACCATTTAAATAGTGAATGCAGAAATATAAACACTATAATAGTAAGTGTACATCATGTATAACTCAATGTATACATGGTATGGTGATCAAAAAGTATTTTTTAATTTGGATCTTGGGAACCCACTATTACAACAGGTTGCGATCGTGACCGAACTTCTTAGTTGAGTATTAATTAGTTCTAGTGGTATCAGAAAATGATGAACCTATGTTGATTTCACATCACGGGTTCTAGAGATAGAGAATTCCCAAGTTTCATGGTGAGTCAGACCCCCTTCCTGGGTAGTAGAGAACTGGCATGAAAAGTCCCACTTGGATAGGACCTCACTTCGTGGTGGTCCTGGTGATGAGACTTCTCAAGGGTGACATAGGGTGTCTATAGAGCCCTGTGATGGTGATTCATAGTGTGGATTCTGAAACTACAAGGAATAGGGATTCTTCCCCCATTGAGATGTGTTTTTGTGACGTGATCTAAAATTGTGCGGGTAAGTCAGTGTCACCCAAAGTAGATGGTGTTGAGGTGTGGTGGATGAGTTCTTTTGACTTGTATGTTTGAGTTTATTTTGATGTGCTAAGGTATGTAAGCGGGCTCTAAATAAGGAAGACAGGTAGGTAAGTGGAAATATGGATTCAAGTAGTAGAGGCTTGTGACCCAGAGGCTCCGGGTGTGATCGAGGTATGATGTGTGCCTTCTCTTCTTCAGTATCAGTTTTGTTAAGCGGTTTCAAGCCACTTTTCAATGTACATAGCCCATGTTTGAGGAATACTGATACTAGTGGAGCCTTTTATCTCTACCCCTGTATTCAGAGGATACTTCATGATCACATACATTTACTGACTGTGTGACCTGACTCTATGAGGATAGAGTCTCACATTGAATATTTCCATAATTGTAAGTGAGGCCCTACATTGTTTTCCTCAACATGGACTAGCCACTTACTATCCATGTCCATATAACTGTCACCAGTGAGGGTTATATTGTACCGAGGGCGGTAGTATGTAATTTTCCTTCTTGGGTGAGAAGGAATCACATGCAGATTAGGACGAGTTCATGTGTAGGAGGATAAAATCAATTTTATTAGTTGTCTAGTATAACCCTTGGAGTAGTGGATTCTATGAGCTTTTAGTTTTTTTTTGTAATGGCGGGAGAGTATTAGGATGTCCTTATTGAGGATGTTTCATTTTTACCTCTCATCAAGAGTTTGTTTTATGTATGGACTTACACAAGGGACTCCCTGATGTTTGTGTCATCATATCGGATGACCTTATAAAGATCCGAGAGATGAAGGTGTGGTCGGAGAATCTATAGAATGAGGGATTTATTGGACCCAGTGTTTTTCCCCAGGAAGTGTAGTGTTGTTCTACAAGGAGTAGAATGAGAGCTTGAGGTGTAGATTAACATCAACTAAACTAGGTAACTCTCAAGGAGGAGTATCCACCTCAAAAAATCGATGAATTCTTCATCCAGTGGTTAGTGGAGAAGTGGTTCTCAAATTTTTACCTCAGTATGGGTTATCAATGGCTCTGAATTCATGAGGATATACCGAAGGTGGCTTCCTAATTCCTTTATGGTTTCTTGGAATTCATGGTCATATCCTTCAGCCTGTTGGACGACCTAGAAGATTTTGTGGGAATTATAAGCTAGATTATTGACCCTTATTGGATCAGTTCATGGTAGTCTTCTTCATCGACATCCTTGTGTATTCAACATCAGAGGAGGATCATGCAATACACTTATTTATGGTTCAGGATAATCTTCAAGAGTACAAAATTTATAGTGAGCTCTTGTAGAGTTAGTTCTAGGATCAGGAGGCCCAATTATTGGGATATGTATTCTCATAGATGGGGGTGATGGTAGAACTAGTGAAGGTTGATACAGTTCTATCTTGAGATCCACCCAAAGGATTGTCCTAGGAGGAAGATGCTCACCATGAAGTTTTTTTTTCTGGTGTTGTTGAGTGAGGTGATAGAGAAATTGAACACTTTATATATGGTCCTTCTAGATGAGGATGGTTCAGTTTACCTCTAATTGATGGTTATTACCCCTCTTCTTCTATAACATGTTAGGGAGACTCAATTTGAGATACTGACTTGAGATATCACATGACCTTATTTCTATTGGACATGATCCTGGTTGATTTCCTGAAGGTGGGGATCATGTCATCCTTATTTGAGGATAGATGATGACATCAGTCATACTATGAGAGGATGTGATGAGAAGGTTGTTTTCCCTTGGTAGTACATCCAATAGAGGTAAAGATGTACCAGGATCCTTAAACAATAAGTTTGTTATCCAAGTATGTAGTAGCATTTTATAGAGTTTGTCTCTTGATGTCTCACATGTCCAAAGGTGGAGACCGAGGTGCCCAAATGGAAGTGTAAATGGTATGATATATTTGTAGTTCATGTGGCGGGGTTACTATGATTGGCATGAGGTAACGACACTATCTGAGTGATTGTAGACCAACTTTCCAAGTTTCCCACTTCATAACCATTTTAGAGAAAATATTAGTGTAAAGTTTGGGACGCCTGTGCATGCAGGAGATAGTTCGAATTTGTGGTGTTCACTCAATTATCGTTTCAAACCGTGATGTATGATTCACTTCATAATTATATAGAGGATGCAGGAGGCCCATGAGACTCAATTGTGGATGATCATGCCTTGTCTACCCCAGGAAGTTGTCTAAATAAATCAAACCATTCAGGCTATGGAGAACATGCTTTGAGATTTCTTGTTTTCTTTGGGTCATAACTAGGAGGATTATCTACCATCAGTGGAGTTTGTGTATCATAGAAGCTACCACTCCACCATCAATGTAGCACAATTTGAGACCATGTACAGGAGACCGCTATACTAGTTGGAGCTAATGGGATACAACACTTATGGAACTAGAGTTGGTTCTAGCGATGGTTGTAAAGGATGAAGTTCATCCAGAGGTAAATGTGGACTGCTTGGTAATGCTAAGAGTTCTATATGTATCGACGATAGTGGCCTTTTGAGTTCAGCGAGGAGATCATGTGTTCTAAGAGATATCACAACATCAAAGATCACAAGGATTTTTCTGGTATGAAAGGTTATCTACAGGGATTTTAGGATCTTTTTTCAGTTACTATGTTAGGTTGGTGATGTTTCGTACCTCTTAAATCTATGTCCGCTGTTAGACTGGGTGTTTGGTGTTTTCCATGTGTCGTAGAAAAGGAAATATGTGTACGACTCATTGCACGATGTTGACTGAGGTGAGATGGACATCAAGAGTGAAATTACCTTTTTGAGGTGTCTGATGTAGTTTGAAAAATGGCAGGAGAAGACCCTTTGTGGGCTAGTGTTTCTCTGGGGTGCATGGTTGTTGACATCATAGGAACCCTCAAGAGAGCTTTTGGGAGTGGGAGACCCTAATGAGAGTTCGGTATCATCACTTGTGAGAGAGTTTTCACTTTTTTGGATGAAAATCCTTGAAGGTGGAGATAATGTAATGACTCCATTTTTTTCTGTAAGATATTAGAATATTTTAAGGAAATTTTTGAAGTTATACACTGAGTTGGTGTGGAATTTCGGGACCCAGAGAGGCCCATTATTGATATAATAAAAATATTAGATATATTATATCATGCACGAAAATTGTTTTTCATAAATAATAAAATAGATCTAAAATGGTGTCTCATAAGGGTATTATAAGACCTTTATTAAATCAAGAATGTAGGTTTTAACCTATGTGGGACATAATATTTTTTGGCATCAGGTGTTTGGTTAAAAATTTGTTATGATTGGATCAATAAATTAATTAAATAATTTATTTATTTATTATCCATGACCTAGTTTCATCCTATTTAAACTCTATTATAGGTAAATACTAGAGTTATCTGCATAACCATAGATAGTAGAGGAGGATCTATAGAGGAGAGATTCATGGCGATGACCAATCATGGTCCAACGGATTGGTACCACTGGGATCGTTGACACTAACGGGGTTAGTGGATCTCACCAACGAATTCAATTGCAACCATTCTTCATCAGAAATTGATCCAAACTCTAGGTGGGTCTTTATTTTATGGTTTCTTCCTTTTTTGATTATTGAGAATGTATTTTTGATTATCTTATTAATTTATCTTTGATCCTGTGAATTGCACGAACCAAATTAAATCTTGTTGAAGGCCGATTATGAATTTTGTTCATTATACCTTGATTCACCCCTTCTTTCCCCATATTATGATACTTGGCAATTATCACATCATAAAATTATGCATTTAACTTGTTCTTGTGATTTTACACCACCATTCATAGCATTTTCCATCGTTGACCCATGGGGTTGCGGTTCGACATTTTACGAGCGGGTTTGAGCGCGATCGAACCCCTAGATTCATGAAGGCTATGAAAATGGCATATAGATCATTGGTTTGAGGATGGATCAAGGTTTGATGTGAAATGAAGGTTATGGATCCATGGATTTGGGATCTGGAGCGATAAAACAAGGTTCTATGGGACGTGTAGAGGATTTGCACAGGCAACCAGAATTCCGATTTCCGGCCACCAGATGTCAGGAATCGATGATTGGGGATGTTTACTTCAATTTTGTGGAAATCAAGTGGTCAAAAATACTTGAAAGATGATGGAAATGATAGATCTGGGATCCTCGGGAAGAAATTGGGTTTCTAAAAATTTCCCAATTACATGCCATATATCTCGAAGGAACACAAGTTGTGTAGTCCCCTAGCCACAGTGGCTTTGGTTTTGGATGAAGATCAATATCACATGATGTTTATGGAATTATACATGTTTTATGACCTAGTGATGGTAACTCAGTGTGTACTCTGGGAGTACACATCCACAGACATGTCCAAGAACACGGGAACAGTCATGTACTTGGACACAGTCAGGGTACATGGGCACAACCAATGTACATAGGTATGGACTAGGAGGACATGGTCATGCCTCAGGTGGTTAAGACATGTCATGTACCATCTGTACACAATGTGTAGTATGACATGGATTCCCAAGATGTGACCAGGGGAGAACATGCCTAGGTGAAGAGGTGAGGACACACACTATGTGACCCCACGTACACATCATGTATTTTCTTTAGGAACTACCTTCCATATATCTTTCATCGGTACTTAGATTTTGGCCTGTGAATAGCCTATCCTGAGTATTTTCTTCATAGAACATGATGGTAGCTATCATAGTTTCTTTTGAGACATGGAGTGAGGTGTTTTGAGTGTGATGCTTCTTTAAGCAATGATTGACCATTAACAGTGATCATGAAGGATCATCATAGAGATTTTGGGGTTTGTAACCCCCTGTCGCACCAAGGTGAAGGTCCCCCATGCTCTCTACTCAGATTGATTGGCATACCACTATTGCACTAGGGTTTAGGTCCTCTATCCGCTGAGTCGCACGCCCTGTCGCACTAAGGCACGAGTCCTCTATCCATTGAGTGGAACCCCCTGATGCAATAGAGAACAAGTAATCTGTCTATTGAGGGGAACCCCTCTAACTTACTAGGGCGTGAGACCTCTATTCGCTGAGTGATAATCCCTAATTGCATTAGGGTTCAAGTCCCTCTGTCTTCTGATTATCACACCCTGATGCACTCGAGCATGGTTCCTCCATTAGATATTGTTCCCCTCGGCTGTAGAGTGTAGTGGCGAGGTGCAAACCATCCACTCAGTATCTTATGTGGTTATGCAGAACCACCATTAGAGATAGTGCCTCCTCTAATTTTGAGAGTAGTGGTGAGTTGTGGGCCCTCCACACGGATGTTTCCACATTTTCACAGGATATTGGACATCAGAGATGGACTCTTGGAGCTGTAGTCTGACACATCATTCATAATTGGGTTGTGGATATGGAGATCCCATTTCTCTTTCATTTGGGAATCTTATCGAGCATATCTAGGTTGTTATGGTTTTTTCTCATGTTCTGATTGACAAACCTTTGTGGGTTTAGCTGACTACTACTGTATCTTTATATTACTCCCTTTGTGCTTCCTGGTGCATCCTATTGGGTATGTATATATTCACCCTTGCATGGAATTTTCCAGTATGGTTCATGTCTTATGAATATAAAAAATATATCGGTGGTTAATTTGGTGGATCATAGCAATACTTGGGTGCATTGACCGCATTCGGTGGCTAAACATGGAGATCAAGAGCTCGGCTCTCTCAGTGACTCTCCCCCTTCAGTTTTTGTCAGGTTGGGACTTCATTTCTGGTTAGGCATGTATTTTTCCCATTTATGTTTTGTCTTTATATTTTTTTAATCAAATTTATTCCTTAGAGGTTATTAAATGCATGGTTATACTCCATATGTTGTAGTCTTTTACTATTCATCTAAACGTTTTCATGGAGATGGTTTTCTGTGTGCATATAGGTACTTTAGGCTAAGGTCTCCAATGATACTTTATGTCTTCCTAGCACTTGACACCATCCCCCAGCCTATTGTAGGTGAGCTTGGTGTTGTTACACTCGGCTTACCGTCAGTCAGATGAGACCTGGTGGGTCGGGTTGTGACATAGGGTCTCTGGATAAAAATATTCCAAAAACTTCTCCTAAAAGTGCTTCCAAGTCATTCCATTTACTTAATAATTCTAGACCTAAATATCCCATAAGCGCTTCACTATTCCTCATAACATATACATCAATAACTTAACTCTCCTCTCTGGATGAGAATCCAAATAGTCAATGATCATCTGGATAAACTCAATCCAGGACTCAGTTGCCTTAGGACAACCCACTCTAGTGAACGTTAGAGGATGCTGCACCTGGAACTCCTTGATCAGATCAAACATTCATGGAATATCCCACACTGGATCTCTCTCTATAAACTACATAAAGTAGGTAAAATTATCAAAGAACTGTCCTCCCACCCTATCCCCCAGAACCAATGAGGGATTTGGTCCCACTACCATAGGTTTATTCTCCATAATTTCCTATTGTTTCCCTACTATAAAACTTCATCATGGGGGAAACCCTCCACAATGTCAAACACACATTTTAGGGTACATAACATAAAATTTACATAGTTTCACAAAAATGGGTCACAACTAGCCATAATCAAGCTACTCCATATACACTATCTTAGAAGATATAACCACAACACTATCACTACACCCAACCATCCCTATCTAGGGCCACTGGAAAACTCAGGGTAAAACCAATATTTCAAGTTACAATCTTTATGTTCAACACCATTTTTCAAATATATTCAACATATTTCAATTTAAATCAATTTCAACCTCTTTATTAGGCACTATTACTTTAAAACCACAGAAAAATTGAAAATCATTTTATTCCCCACAACTCAATCTTTCTATTTTAAGGCAACATACAATAACATGTTTTCCCATATATGCCTAATATGATGCATGTCACAAATATATTTGAGTGCCTGAAATGATGCACTAATACAAAATATCATATCATATCAACTATAGCATCCCAACCCAGGTGCCACATGTTGGTGCCCCAAGCCGGTTGGTCACATGACCTCAAGAATGACTCCTCGTATGCTAGAGGCTTCTAACTAGTAGCGAGGGTCTAATATAAAACATGGGGAGATTATACCCTCTTTATCATAGTAATACAATAGTGGGAATAGAAAAAAAAAACCAAATGATATAACCAATAACCAAACAAACCACTATCACATGATGACTAAAATGAGAATATAATATCCAAACCAAAACATTAGATATGTCATGCCAAATACATGTCAAGTGTCAAAATGAAAACCCAAAATATAGAAACTGAAAAATCTCCCAAGTGGGTCCCAACAACAAGTTTGGTTCCCTCATCCATTTTCCATCCCAACTCATCCATCAAGTATACGGCTATTGCCCTTATCATGTCCTGTAAACATGAAGTCTATTTAGGTACTAATCATGTAGTCGGAGTAGGGTGTGAGTATAACTTAGTAGGCCACCACCAATGGTGTCTAAAATAATATTCATCCAATAAAATTTTACGCAATTGTATAAAGAATAAATTATTATGCATAAAGTAAACATTTATCACATGTCATTACTCTTTAATTAACCAAAAAAGTACTTGGGTTCATGATGATACCCATAATATCAATACCTGCTTTATCCTATGTCGGAGTATGAATTATCCCAGGGTATATCACATATCACAATATCATGGTTATCATTTATCATTTCATTTCAATTCATATCATGACCAATTGGAACCATAGTTCAATATCAATCTCATGGGCGTAGAATGTCATTTAACACCATGTGGGTATTTGGAGCCTCTATCCCTGTCCCATGCCTCAATGTCACTTGGGTATTTGGAGCCTCGGTCTCTGTCTCATACTTGCTATAACATTTGGGTATTTAGAGCTTCAGTCCTTGTCCCACACTCACTAACTCATATGGGTATTTGGATTCTCAATCTCTATCTCACATCTCAATATCACATATATCACAAATATCACAATATAACAAAGTTAATTATCAACCCTACCATCGACATTTCACATCATGGTATGCCATTTTAGTTATCAAAATAATCAACATTCATCACTTAAATTCACATTGAATAATATGAACAAACCACTATTAAACGGTTTATCAAAATTTAATCATATAATTCATAAACCCTTCAATGTTAATGCAAACACCCCTTACTTCCCATTAATCAATTAACTCGTCATTCAATTAATCAATCAATTCCACAATCCCATCAATTGACCAATTACACAAACACATTAATTGACCACTTATTCAATCTCATTAATTGACCAATTTCCATAACCTCATTAATCAATTTATTTAATTTCCCATTATTCATCAATTGCATAATCATAATTACCAAAATTCAATTTTACCAAGTTCAACTCATTTCATATTCACATGTAAAATCAATTAATAAATTCCATGATTCCATAGATTGATTAATAAAATAATTAATTTATTTCAAAATTCAATTTCCAAACATGAAAATTAAAATTTCAAAAAAAATACAGGTAATTGGAATTCAAAACTATGGGAATTTAATTTAGACCACCTACCTTAATATCGTTGACGAACACTCGACAACAAAAATTTCCAATTGAAGCGGAACAACCAAGATCATGATGAAGAATAGTATCTAGATCCAACACCTAGATCAAAGATCAAATGGAGTTAGATCTATCATAACCTAGATCAAATACCTTTCCAATGGAAAATAAAACACTCATATTTTCCTAGAAAGAGAGATGGTAGATAGAGGAAACTACACAGGATGAAAATAACTTATCGAGAGAGGTGAAAATTATTCAATCCAGCCTTTGGTTCATCAATAAAAGAGTTTATAATACCTTGGAATCCATCTAGAAGCCTCAAAAAACAAGATAAAACCTTTAGGGTCTAGTTGGGTTGAATTAGGGTGAAGTTCGGGGGGTTTGGGAATTTTAAAACTAATTTATGAGGTTTTAATTTTCTACGTGTACGGTTTCCTGTACGGGGTGTACGATTTTCCCTAACAATGTGCCTCCTACCAAGGTTTACACAGTTATTACTAGGAGGGAACATGGTTTGAAAAATCATGTTCCAACTGTTCAAATCCTCTTTATTTGGGTTCGCATGGTTTTCTGGCTTGGGAACACAGTTTGGGAAAACCATGAGCCAACCGTGTATTGCCCCTCTTCCTTCCAAAATTCTCAAATTTCATTCCAAAACTCTCCAAAGTAAAACCCAACCAAAATAAACTAAAAAAGGGTAAAATATTTCCTAAAAAGTGATCAATACATCTCTAGAAAAATTTCAGGATCTTACAATCCCTCTACCTTATAACAGCTCGTCCTCGAGCTGTGCTCCCAAGCATTTCTAATATTCTGAGTCAAAAAGATCAGTCCACTAATCCCACTTATCTGATTCTCTTACCCAAATTTCCTCTAGAACACAACCATGTTTACACAATATATTAACTATTGGAACGGTCTTCCCCTATAATACTATCTCACTATGATCCAAAACATTCATCAGATGCTCCTCAAAGGACACATCAGTCTCAAGCTCAACACCATCCACATCGATCACATGAGAAGGGTCGGTGTGATACTTTCGAAGCTATGAAACATGATAAAAATCATTCAAAACATTTTATCTCTATGGAATATCCAATCGATATGCCACCATCCCAATTCTCTCCACAACCTCAAATGGTCAAACAAACCTGGGTACCAACTTGTCCTGCCTCCAAATCCCACAGTGACCCAATTTTGATGACACTAAGAATAATACACGATCACAGTCTATAAACTCAAGGGGTCGTTGACATCTATTATCATATGAATTCTATCTACTTTGATCCATATCTATATATTCCTAAATCAACTAAACCTACTCCGACGTCTCCTGTACGAGACTCGGTCTCAAGAACTCTGACTCACCAGCCTCCATCCAACATGAGGGGATCTGTATGTCCTACCATAAATAGAATCATATGGTTACATCTGAATATTTTCTTGATAACTATTATTATAGGAGAACTCCACAAGTTCTAGGTGCTTCTCCCAAGACCCACTGAATTCTAGAACATGCACTAGTAGCATATCCTCAAGTTCTTGTATAACATATTCTGACTTCCCATTTGTCTGTGGGTGGAATGACATACCCAAAAATACCTATGTACTAAACACTTTCTACATGCATTTCCATAAGCACAAAGTAAAATTTGGGTCATAGTTTGAAACTATGCTCTGTGGTACCCCGTGCAAACAGACTATCTCCCAAACATACATGTCTCCCAACTGATCCACTAAGAAAGTCTCCCATATAGGCAAGAAATGTGATACATTATTCAACTGTTCCATAATCACCCAAATAACATCATTCTTCTAAGTCTTTCTAGGGAGTCCCGCCCTAAAATCCATGGAAACGTCATCCCACTTCCGTTTCAGAATGGGAGACGACTGTAGTAAACCACCAAGTCATTGATGCTCGACCTTCACCTATTGACTGTTGTAGAATCGTTTCACAAACCATGCTATCTTCTTTTTCATGTCCAACCACCAATACTATCATCATAGGTCACGGTACATTTTGGTCAAACTCAGATGTACCACCCACTTTGATGCATGAAATTCACACATCTGATCCTATCACATACTTGTAGTCATAACCACCTGATTCCTAACATAGATGATCTTTTCCTCATCTATGGTCCACTTTGAATGTGACTCCCCACCTTTAAGGCTTTCCCTCAAGGCCAAACATTTCAGATCCCCATACTACCTTTCTATGATCCTGATCAAAAGTGTAGAATCTACTGAAACTAATATGAGAGTCATCTGGTCCTAACCCTCCTAAACCAAAACATGCATCTCGTTCAGTAAAGTTATCATCTTCCACTCAGAACTAGACTCCTAAACTATCTGAGTTTGAGTTTTCCTACTTAGAGCATCAGTAACATTGTTTCCTTTACCGAGCATATATACTAGATCAAAGTTGAATAACTACATATATTTAACCCATCTCCACTATCAGTGATTCAAATGTCATTGTGAAAATATTTATTTTAAGATATTTTGATTAGTATATGCATTTAAATTTTTTACAAATAGATAATGCCTCCAACACTTCAAAGAATAAACCACTACAGCCAACTCGAGGTTGTGTGTTGGGTAATTCAATTAATGTTGCCTCAACTTCCATAACCCATATGCTATAACTTGATCTCCCTGAATCAACATTACTATAAGACTAATCATATAAGTATAGAAAAACATCTTATACTCTTCATGTGGATCAGGTAGGATCAAAATTGGTGTCGTGGTCAAACTCTTCTTCAACTCTCAGAAATCATTCTCACATGATCCCGACTATTCAAACATTATCCCCTTTGTGGTCTTTCCCAAAAGTGGCACTGCTAAATGGGAAAATTCTTGGATAAACCTCTGATAATATCCCTCTAATCCCACAAATATTTGGATATCAAAAACATTCTTGGGTTTCTCCCAAGAAACAACTGCATGCACATTCTCTGTGTCCACTAACACACCTTCTTCTGAGATGATGTCACCCAAGAAATGTACCTGATCAATCCAAAACTAAAACTTAGATTGTTTGGTGTATAGTTGATTCTCTCTTAGTGTAATTAGTATGAATTCAAGATGTTGGGAATTATCATCATGATTCTTTGAGTACAAAAATATTTCATCCACAATTACTACCACAAACTGGTCCAGGTATGGATGAAATATTTGGTTCATTAAGGCCATAAACACTATTGGTGAATTTTTCAACCCAAATGGCATCACAAATAAATCATAAATTCCATAACTACTTCTAAAATCAGTCTGAGGTGTGTCAAAAATATCTAACTCTAAACTAGTGATACCTAGATCTCAATTAGATTTTAGAGAAAATACAAGCTCCTCTCAATTGGTCAAAAATATCGTTGATACGCTGAAGATGATATTGGTTCTTCACTGTCATTCGGTTCAACTTCTGGTAATCAACACAAAATTGAAATTACACAACCTGTATCACCCTATTTTCAAGTAAATACCCCTTTCTTTATGTAATTTATGTATGTAAAGTGTTTGGTGGAAGTTTGGGAGGGTTTAGAGGACTTTTGGAATGTTTTTGGGGCTTTTCTAGAGGTCTAAGATTTTAGAATGGTTATTATAAACTATGAAAATTTTAAAAATAACTTTGAAAAGTAAGGCGGTGGACTATGAGTAGGAACGCAGTTAGACGCACGGTTTGGAAAAATGTGTGGCCACTTAGGACCAACCATGCAAAGTGGAATAGAGGAAAAAACACAGTTGTCGCATGATTTGTCTAACCATGTGGATGCCCATGTTGTCATGACACATAAAATTGATTATGATTTTAAAGTTGATTTATAGTATATTGAATACCCTAGGTCATCTCTCAAGGATCATTGTATGTTTAAAGTGTTTATTTTTACTAAATATTACTAAAAGAGGGGTGGTTTTGAAAATAGTTTTAAAAATAAAATGACTCAATTAATGAGTTTAATAGTTGATAAATAATGATGGTGTTTTAATAATTATGATAGGAGGTTATTTCAAGTTCACTAAACATATTTTTTAATTCATTGCTCTGAAAATTACACATGATTTAATGGAATCTTTCAGTTGAGGGTAATCAAGTCTCAAATCCTATCATGCCCTTTAAAACGATGCACAAATACCCAACCATTAACATAATAATAATATTTTCGAGTTTTGTATATCAAGAAAAAAACACGGGATAACAAAGAATACTAAAATATTATATATGTGTGAGAGAAATAGGATTCTTTTGTTGTCCAATCAGAACAACCCAAGATTCCCACTTAAATATCAACCTAATGAGTTTTGAAATGAAAAGTGTTACACATAAGTGTGCCAAAGAAATGAATTAAAAGGAAAATAAAGTTAAGATAATACTTAAATTAAATTTTTCATACACAAATTACACAAAAAAATCAGAAGGACAAGTGCTATAACTCCCATAACAATATGTGTAGCTACCTCGAAATGATCATCCACCATTTAGCTCACCATCGAGAGGAGGAGGAGGCTCGGGTGGAGAATATCCTTCATCCTTGATCCCCCTATGAGGATAGGATCCTACAAAATTCTTGGATGAGGAGAGGACTTATTTGGGTCCCCAAAATATTAGATCTTTTCCTCCCGACCTAACTTACAAATGGGGTGCCCAAGGTTCCATTTTATATGCAAAGTGGAAGGTGGTTTTAAGCACCTGGATTTCGAGAAAACATTTGGCCCATGGTTTTAGGTGGAAAAAAAGTCTTATAAAACTTTTCAAAAAACTAAAAATTTATTTCCACACCTCTTTACTATATCTACCAAAAATTTGACATCATTTAGAAGTTGAAAGCTCGATATATTGATGAAATACATCACATAATTTTTGAATTCATGTAGATTTGGTTCTTGGATAGATCAATTTAGTTGGGTCACTTAATGGATGAATTGAGATTTAGTGTATTCAAAAGAGTTATATTAAACTTATTTTTTTTATCATAACACAAAATCTCAACCCAATTGGATGCACTGATTAGTTGCAGTGTTTGTTTGAGTCCACTGGTGTTCATGGAATCTTGCACAGTTTGGTTCATTTTTATTCAACTTCAACATGAGACTCCAAATTAGCTCCACCTTCAATTAAATAATCCAAACAAGTGAAATTAACCTTTTTAATAGTTATTAACACAAAATAATTTAATCAAATATGAATTATTATTTTTTATTAAAATTTTAATTTACAATACAAAATTATTTTAACACAGTGGTGTGAGGGTGAAATAAAACAGTGAATCGCGGTGCGATCACACTCCCACACCTAAAAATTTTCACTCCTGGGAAAATTCACATTTAAAAAATCATGCATGGAGATATTCTCAACTTCGTGAAGATTTAACATTGAAAATTTAATTCCTTCTAGCAATTTGAAACCATACCAAGGAGTTATTCTCTGTGATCATAGAAAAAAGGGTCTTATAAATTGTATCAGAACTAAATTCTAAGAGATGTATGATACAAATATGAGCAATTAATTAAAAATTTAATCATATCACTAATTATCCACATGTGTGTGTGTGAAAACCATATCATGCTATTCTTTCCACTTTCTATCCAGTAAATATAGGTTATTTTAAAATTTGTATGCTTACATGATTATTTCCACTAAACCTTCTCTACATCTTTTACAATAAAATTTCAAGACTCACTCACTTAAGAATTTTAAGAAGTCAAAACTTGAGTTCCTGAGCTAAATATACCCATATTTTGTACATCTTATCACTCCCCTCAATATTTATATGTTTTTTTTGTTTTTTTTAGGGCGTAGAATAGTCGGATAACAGGTACACATGCATAGTTCAATCTGGTATAGTAATGAAATAGATCAGATAAGGAATGAACATATGGATAAATCATTTTGGAAAGTAGGTAAAAATTAACCTAACTTATATTTACCTTCTATTAATTAATAAACATTCGCACTTCATGGTTGGGTGAAAAGATGCGTGGAGATATTAAGTGACCTAGGTTTCCCATAAACTACTCATATAAAGGGTATCATCCTTCTAAAAGGTTTAAAAATCATACAACCATTTATATAATATACAAAAAAAACTAATTAACTAGAAAAAGTCACAACTTAATGTTAAATTCATGCCAAATTTCACATTCTATCAGTGATTTTTTTTGTTTTATTAAAAAAATATGAAATAGGGAAACTCCTCATGCATTTTCAATAATTTCCATGATTAAGAGGGCATCATTTTCCATGATTAATTGGGCATAAAAATGAATGATCTGGAAAAAAAATTGAGGGGAGGGGGAGGGGGAAATTAATAACACTATTCAATAAGAAAAAAAGAGAAAAAGAAGAATGATGATGAAAATTCATAACTAACCTAGGAATATACCCATCCCACCACACCTAGAGTATGTAGTGTCCTCAATATAATAAAATAGAATGTGAGAAGTAAGGATAAAACCTGATGGTTTTCATTGGTAGGTTTCTTCTTGAACTTGGAGTTCCTCTACCAGGGACTCTGGAATGGATTCGTGAAAGTGTTTCAATCACTTCCCATTGATAGCGAAGGTTTGTTTGGTTTCTTCATTTTGAACCCAAACATAACCAAATGGATAAACATTAGTAATAGTGTAGGGTCCAAACCAATGGGAATGAAACTTACCTAGATGCAACTTCATCTTTGCATTGAAAAAGAGGACCTTATACCCAATGTGGGATTGGCGATGAAGGATGAGGTGGTCGTGGGTAGCCTTGGTTCCCTCCTTATAAATTTAGAAGTTCTCATATGAGTCTCTTCTCATTTACTCCAGATTGTGAATCTATAACTTCCTCTGAGCACCTACACTAGAAATATTATAATTCCATTGTTTAATGGATCAGTAGGTCTGATGCTCTATCTCAACAGGGAGGTGAAAACTCTTTCCAAAAACTATCTGATATGGTGAGATGCCAGTGGGTGTTTTAAAGGAATTACTTTAATCCCATAATGAATCATCGAGTCTATGACTCCAACATTTTCTATTGGGTTGAACTATTTTTTCAAGAATTTGTTTTACCTCTCTATTAGACACCTCAACTTGACCATTGGTCTATGGGTGATATGTAGTAGACACTTTATGCTTGAACCCATAGCAATTAAAAAGTGATTGCATTGTTTGATTAAAAAAAAATGAGAACACTGGTCACTGATGATTAACCTAGGTAATCCAAACCTACAAAAAATTTGGTCTCTCAAGAATTCCACAACTATCTTGGAATCATTTGTCAGCGTGACATGTGCCTCTGACAATTTTGACATGTAGTCAACTACTAGTATAATGTACAAGTTTCCAAAGGAATTTGTAAATGGATCTATAAATTCAATGCCCCAAACATAAAAAAAATCATGGAATAGAAAGGGTTGTTGTTGCATTTAATTTCATCTAGATACATTACTCATTCTTTAACAGCGAGGAAAACCTTTGCAGAAATCATGGGAATAACAAAATAATGTTGGCCAAAAGAGACCAGAATCAAGGTCCTTGCGAGTAATCCGTTGGGGACCAAAGTGGCCCCCACAAGAAAGAGTGTGGTAGAACCAAAGGACAGACTGAAACTCGCTATTAGGAACACAACGCCTAAGGAATTTATCACTACATGTACACCAAAGGTAGGGTTCATCCCAAATGTACCAAGGAGACTCATGTTTTAGACGATTGGCTCAGTTTTTTTGAAATCAGTAAGAATGCATGATGATACCAAATAATTTACAATTTCAGAATACTAAGGAATAACATCTTGAACTTGATACAATTTCTCATCAGGAAACATGTCATTTATGGGAATATAGGGGGTGAGTCAATGCCTTTGGATGCAAGGATCCTACTGATATGCTCATCCACCACATTCTCTGCTCCTTTTTTATCCCTAATCTCTAAATTAAATTCTCAAAGGAGTATCATCCTGTGAATGAGGCATGGTTTGGATTCTGGTTTCTTAAGGAGATACTGGAGGGTTTCATGGTCTGAGAACACAATCACTTGGGACCTAAAAAGGTATGACCTAAATTAATCCAAGTAAAACACAATGGTAAGGAATTATTTTTCAGTTGTGGTGTAGCTTTCTTGGGTAGGGTACAATGTGTGTGAGGCATATGAAATGACATATGGAGATCAATCTATTTGTTGTGATAAGACTGCCCCAACTATATAGTTAGAGGCATTACACATGATTTCAAATGGTAAATTCCACTAATGTGGTTGGATTATTGGGGTTGATGTGAGACTCAGTTTCAATTTATTAAAAGATTCCTCACATTATTTATTAAAAAAATCCTTTTCTTTTTGGAGTAATTGGGAAAGGGGGAGTTCAATATTACTAAAGTCACAAATGAAACAACAGTAAAATACAACATGGCCTAGGAAAGACTGCACATCTCATACATTTTTTAGGAATGGTAGGGGAGAAAAGGCATATACTTTTGATTTATCTACTTAGATATCATCCCCATAAATGACATGCCAAAGTATTATACCTTATCTCACTATGAAATGACATTTCTCATAATTTAATACAAGATTATTTTAAATACATCAATGTAGGACAGAACCAAAACTACTTAAACACTGATAAAAAGAGGAGCCATAAACATTGAAAACATCCATGAATACTCCCATGAAATTCTATAGGTAATCCAAAAAAATACTAACAATGCATCGTTGGAAAGTACCTGGAGAATTTCATAGACCAAATGGCATCCTCTTATATAAAAATGTGCCAAAGGGGAAAGTGAAGGTTATATTTTCCTGATCCTCAGGGGGGATATGGATATAAAATTATTTAGAATGCACATTAAGTAAATGGTAGTGGGACTTCCCCACTACACTCTAGAATCTAATCAATGAACAAAAATGGGAAATGGTCCTACCTAGTGTGTTAGTTTAATCAGTGATAGTCTTTGCATACATGCCAACTATTCTACACACAGGTTGGAATCAATTCATTGTTTTCATTTTTAATTATAGTAAGACCGTCGTTTTAGGAACAAATTGAAATGGACTGACCCATTGGTTATAAGATATGGGTTAAATGATTCTAGAATCCAGTAATTTGGTAACCTCTTTTTTAACAATATCTAGGAGGGTTGGGTTTAGTCGACATTGTATCTTCCTTACTATTTTAGACTCATCGTTTAACAATATATGATGTGTGCAAATTGATGGGATAATACCAAGAATGTTAGTAAGTGTCCATCTCAATGCTTGTGTATACTCTCTCAAAAGTTCAATCAGTCTCAATTCATAATATAGAGGGAGTGAACGAGAAATGATGACATGCAACTTGTTTCCATTATCAAGATAAAAATATTTTAAATCTTGATGCGGTTTTTTTAGTTCTAGTTTAGGTGGATTTTGGATTGATGGGAGTGAATGTGAAAGTGGGAGTTCAATGATCTCATCTAAATTCTCAATGGTAACATCCCCAGATGATGAATGAGCTCTTACAAACTTAGCATTATCATTGATGGTCATGGGATCCTCAGTGTTCAAGAAATCATCAATTAAAAAACATGCATGACATTTTTCTAAATTGTTATAACAATATATGCATGATTAATTTCCTATAATTTCTATCAATGGTGAAAGAATATAAAGGATATCACAAGAAATAAAATAAATTTTTTCATGGTAAGGGATTACATCAATAAAATCAACTGAAAGTGAGGAATGTTCTTCTGAGGGGTTCTTCTCAAACTCAGAACATTACACCTCATGGACACTACGAATGGGTACACTAGACCTTGAACTAAATTTTTGTGTGTTCTATAATATATTTTTTATTAGGTTTCTTGTATAAAGTAGGGTCTTATCCACTTGCGCATCACCTACAATAGAATCAATCTTGTTTCGATCAATAAGAATTAAACCTTCATAAAAATATTGTATTAAAAGTTGATCACTTATTTGGTGGTGTGGAAAGGTTTTACATAACCTTTTCAATATTTCCTAGTATTCATGAAGTGTTTACCCTTGTGATGGTTATATTCCACAAATTTATTTCCTTATTTTTTTAATTCAAGAGGCTGGGAAGTATTTTTCAAGAAAAATGTGTTTCATGTCCGTTCAGCCTCTAATATGGGAGATAACATAATACAACCAATATTTTTGCAATATATTATAATGAAAATATGAATTACCTAAGATTTACTCATTCTTAATCCACATTAGAAGGTTTTAATTTATAACACATAGTGTGAAATTCTATTAAGTTCTTATCTATATCTTCTCCTACGATTCCATTGAATCTTGGTAATAAGTGAATCAACCTGGATTTTAGTTCAAAATTAAGTGAATCTACTTGTATTTGAATGTATGTGGGGTGGATCTCTACATAAGGTGACATTATTTATTTTTAATTTATAGTTAATTTCTTCCATATTATGTAATTTTATTTCACTTTTGACTTGGGTTCCAGAAGAAGAATAAGGATCAAATAAGAGTTTCAATGTTTTGGGTGTCCTTATTCAAAGAGTTCGAAAGGTGGTAAATCTACCGGAGTAGAACGTGTCATGCACAGAACCTACACAAGAAATAAATCATAACACAAAAATATATGTAATGGTAGAATATAAAACAAATAAATATTCACAAAATTTACAAAAAAAATATTATAAAAAACACGCACTAAAATCCAAAGCGCTCCCTGGAAACGATGGTAAAATTTGACCGAGCTGTCATAACACGCCAAATTGATTATGTTTTTAAAATTGATTTATAGTATAGGTTAGACCCTAAGTCATATCACAAGGATCATTGGATGTTTAAAGTGTATATTTTTAATAATGATTACTAAAATATGGGGGTGGTTTTGAAAATAGTTTTAAAAATAAAATAACTTAATTAAAGAGTTTAATAGTTGATAAATAAAGGTGGTGTTTTAATAATTATGAGAGAAGGAAGTCATTTCAACTTCACTACACATCTTGTTTAGTTCATTGTTTTGAAAATTACACATGAATTAATGGAATCCTTCGGTTGAGGGTAATCAAGATCTCAATTCCCCCTCATGCCCTTTAAAATGATGCACAAAGAGCCAACCCTTAACACAAAAATCATGTTGTCAAGTTTTTGATCTCAAGAAAAGAACAAGGGATACCAAATAATACTAAAATCTTATGTATGTGTGATAGAAATAGGATGTTTGTGTTTTCCAATCATAACAACCTATGATTCCCACTTAAATCTCAACCCAGTTGGTTTTGAAATGAAAAATGTTACACATTAGTGTACCAAAGAAATGAACTCATAATATAATAAAGTTAAGATAAAACTTAAATGAAAATTTTCACACATAAATTACACTAAACCATCAGAATAATAGGTGCCAGAACTCCCTTAACAATATGTATAGCTTCATTGAAATCAGCATCCACTGTTCAGCGTTTCATCGAGAGGAGGAGGAGGCTCGGGTGGAACTTCACCTTCATCATTGATCCCACTATAGGATAGGGGACTCCATTACTTCTTGGATGATGAGAGTACTCCTTTGGGTCTCCAAAATACCAGATTCTCCTGGTCTAACTTACAAATACGGTGTCTAAGGTGCAATTTTATAGGAAAAGTGGAAGGTGGTTTTGAGCACCCATATTTCAAGAAACCACTTGGCCCATGGTTTTAAATGGAAAGAAAGTATTATATGACTTTTAAGAAAACTAAAAATTTGTTTTCCCACCTCTTGGATATATCAACAAAAAAATTGGAATCATTTGGAGGATAAAAACTTGAGATATGGATGAAGGACAACATATAATGTTTGGCTTCATGTAGATTCAGTTTCTTGGATAGATTGGTTTGGTCGGGCCTATTAATGGGTGAATTGGGATTGGGTTTCTTCAAAATAGTTTTATACCACTTAATATTAGATCAGTACACAAAATATCATCCTAATTAGATGCATGTATTAGTTTTAGTTTCCGTTTGAATCCACTGGTGTACATGGAATCTTGCACAGTTTGACCCATTTTTATTCAACTTCATCATGGGCTTCCAAATCACCTTCACCTACAATGAAATCATCCAAAGAAGTGAAATAAACCTTTTTAATAGTGATTAATACAAAATAATTGAATCAAATAATAAGTGAAATTTTTTAGTATAGATGGAATTTACAATACAAAATCAGTTTAACACGGTGGTGTAAGGGTGAAATAAAATATCCAATCAGGGTGAAATTAGTAGACCAACCGTGAGAAGGGTGTTTGGAGGTAGTGACTGGCACACAGTTTGTCTAATCATGTTATAAAACCATGCATGGTTAATTTTTAGATCCTAAAAAAGTGTATTTCGCTCGTTTTTACCCCTGAACCTCTCATTTTTCACTTATTCTGACCCTAACTCATTTTTTCCTCCTCCCAAAGGCTGTGGAGACTTTCCCCTTTAATCTGGGAGTGATCTGTTGGAAAATCTTGGAGCATTGTAGGCCAGATTACTTGGTAAGTACCCGTTCTTGGTGGTTTTTCTTGAATATACTCTTTTCCCTCTCTCATATTCATATATATAGTTCTTTGGGGATAGATCTATGATGGTTTATGTCAATCATGATGAAATTTGGTTGAATTGATGTTAGGGAAAGAAAGTTTAGATAGGTTTTGAAGGTACCGAACACACAGTAGAAGCCCCAAAAGTAGGATTTTAAAAAAAATCACCAATTTTCGACATGAACTCTTCGCCATCAGTGAATTTATGCTCGGTTTAAGTCGAGGATCTCGCGTGAAATTAGTTAAGCAAAAAATTAAACCGTAAAATACCTAGTTTAAAATCAAAACCATACACGACGTATGCTCTTCATTGGCGATCACTGCTTAAAGAATCTGAATCTTAATTCATGTAGATCATCCACACATGCATCAAGAAACTGTGGGAAAGTTTTTCGTCAAAATTTGGGTGCTAGTGTGAAGTTCTAATGATGCCATCGATATTCCGACAATCACCGCATCACTTAGCTTGCGGTGCTTGAGAGAGAGCTCGATTTGAGATCTTGGATCCAGATCCTCTCTCTCTAGGATGTGGGAGAGAGAATAGAAGCGAGAGTCAGTGAATAGTACATGGAAAACTCCTCTCCTCCTCTATTTATAGAGTGTTAAGAAAATATCTGGTATTGCCACCTAGCCTCCCGTAACACGCTATAAATGACCTGTTATGACTACAAATATGAGTCATAAATATTATTACCACTTTCCTGTAATATATTGAATGTATTACATGATAATAAATGATTCATTAAATCAACTCATTTTTCCCACAAATATTAATTTAAACTTGAATATATTAATATTCATTCCAATAATATTTTTAATGTAATTACTTAAAAAACTTGTAAATACATTTAATAAATAAATTCAATGATAATTATTATTAACTTAAATAATATTAATTTATTTATTCCAATGGTGTTCGTATCTCTTTGGTCAAATCCTAAACCCAGGTGGTGGGTCCCACCATGTCCAATATACCTATTCAACTGAATAGGGCATATTCTTGAATACGCTATTTTTTGTGACCCTCTAGGCCCTTATCTTGATAGCAGTGAATATTATTCACAGAACAAGAGTGGGATCTAGCAACCCATTATGTCCCCTAAAGAGATAAAGATTGTCACAGTAGTAACAACCAACCTAAGAACATGCACTTTGTAATATAATCTCTTTGTCTTTAATATATCATAAATTAGGGTGCACACATGTGTCATCGCCCTTTTCTTGTTTTATTGTTAGTTGATCAAACTGGATAGATTTACCCTCGACTGTGATGACCATAATCTTATGAAGGTAATACCATCCTTACCAACATGTCCTGATATATATTACTTCCTTAACTCGGAACCGACAAATCATTTCTTGACCATTCAACCAATGTCATGTCACCAATGATGCACCCAAAAAAACTACCTCGCCACGATTTCAATATCATAGTTTTCATCTTGCATCAAAATACACAATCAAATGACATACATTGGTTATGATCTCAAGTCAGGATACCATTACATATGATCATAGATAGGAACAACCAATGATACTAAAACATTTGGTGTTCCTATTGGCGAGTCAGCCCTCACGATCTCACTTCTTGAGATCACCATGTACAAACTTCATGAGAAGAAGTATCAATGCTTATGAGCCCCCAACACCTGATAGTCAAACATCTACTGTGTCCAATCAGTAAGATGTATCTAGACCATATGACCATTGTTTAAGATTAATGTCATAGTATCTCGAGGTTCTCATTATAGCCTGAGATCTTCTATAACCTTTCGATACGACAATTAATCTATGGACATTACCATTTCAATAGTGGATGTAGAAATATGTACACTATAATGGTAATCCAACATCATGTATAGCTAACTGTGTACATGACATGGTAATCAAAATCACTAAATAGTTGGGTCTAGGGCACCCATTATTTCAACACTCCCACTTGCACTAGAGCCAACTTGCTAACCAAACTTGTTAGCTACTCACATGAAAAATATCGTGTTTCTACTGAGTAACGGATTTAGTTGTTGGGCCTACCACGATTCCACCACATGAAATATCTACTATATGCGGCCTCATCTCCTTGAGTAAAACTTCTCAAGAGATGGTATCCTCGAGTATATACCTTTTTGTCCACTATAAAAACTTGACATCTTTGATAGTAATAATATCATATTTTACATTATGATAATAATTTTATTACTAGGTGATATTCCAAGAACTGGAAAAAATAATTTCATTTAACAGCTTCTTAAGTTCCTTAGAAGCTACAACATACTATGAATTTTTAGGTATGGATACCACTGGATTGCATGAACTTTTCGTGCACATCACCTTTAGCCTAACTTCAATACTAGATCACATGGATATAAGGAAGACTAGTTTGTGTCCCCTGAAAACTAGTATCCCTTCATCTCCACTTACTAGGTACATATCTTTTATACTTGCTGAAGTACAATTAGATAAATCTGACTGATGCACTTGTAGTGCTCCTAGATATAATTGAATTTTTCCTGCTATAAAGTATATCCTAGAAATATTAATTTTTTACATATTATGGCATATGTGATTAATCCATCATTTATGCGTATGAATTTTCAATCACCACGTTAATCTCCTAACATTTCCCAGACATGCCATCCTTGAGAGATTATGTCATGTGACATAGGTAATAATTTTCTCTTGAATTCTTCCAACTTGTATTTTTTAATATCATGTCACTATATGTATGATTGACTAGGTCCAACAAAACCTTTAGATCCACCTCAGTAGATCTTGTTCCCTAGAACTTAGGTTGCTACTTTAAGTCCATCACTGGAGAATAGATTTCAACCTGGTCTTATCTTACTGTAAGACCAACATCCATTTTTTCATATGTTCCTGAACATATTTTTCTTGAAAAAACCTTATCACTCCCACTAACCTTTAGTAGACACATGAAAAACATTTATTGCAAATGTATAATCTATGATCCCATTGCTTACTTCAATACTGAACTAGATAGTAGTAACTTGGAACCTTTATTAGCATTCTGTGTCATGATCATCCCTTTCTGGTTGTGTTGTATAGACACCTTCCACGATTGTTGGTTATGACATCCAATGCCTAATAACGTGATCATAGAAATTTGTTATGACAAGTAAAATTATAATGGATTTAGGTATAATGACTTGGTGAAACCCATTGATCCTTATTGGTACTAAATTTGTACCATCCATGTATCTACTTATTTGAATATTCACTGTTGTATTCAAAATTGTAGGCCCCCTTTTCAATGTGATACATGGACTCCATTATTTAATTTTAGTTGGTCTTTTCAATATCATCTAATTGTCATATACTCATTACCTGTAGGAAATATTATTCGCAATGAATAATAAATCACCGACCGAAGTGAATAAAAAAACCATCACCATGGTTTTAACTTTCCTACACATTATGTGTATCTGGAACATTCTCTATTCCACACGCACTCGTGGAACTAGTTCTCATGCAAACTACATATTCATCTCGAGCATTGAATAAACTCAAGTCAGTCTGGCTCCCACTATATCTTAAGAGATGTGCACCCTTTTATAGAAATGTAGTATATCACTTGACTACTACTTTTGAATCTTAGGGATTTAGGTAATAACATCCTAAGTAGCTGTTAGGATGATTACAATAGATGCAAATTGTGTTTGTTCCTGATGAAAGTTTGTTTATGTCCTAACAAACTCTTTGCATCCAAACACATGTCCATATGACATGATGGATTTTACATCATACTATGACTTGTATGATATCCATTTTTCATTTTAGTTGGCATATGATTACGGGATTATGTCATTATTATCACAACACGTCATGAAATATAATGGAATATTCTACAAGTTGCAACATTGATAATACTTACATCATAATTCTGATGTATAAAATGTGCGTTAGAAATTACTCCACGCTAAATTTTGTTGATCAATGTTAACAGGTAAGAATTCATCATCGATCATCCTTATTAACATCAATTTTGTGATGTAGATATGGTAATGTGCATTTAGGAATCACTTCATGCTACATTATCATGATTGAAGAATGCATAGTCAAGATATTCTTCAACATGTCGGCTTGAAGCAACTCAGATCTTCTGACCATGCACTTACTTCACTTTACCATTCCTCAATTACTTAAATTAATTTTATGAAGTAAATATATACCTCTAGATTTTCCTTGAAACAGTTCATACTTTTTGAACTAATTTCAAAAGCTTTGTGACATACCTTTATTTCTAAAGGTTTATTTTTTCAAAATAAAGACGTTGATAATAACAAAGGTGTTTAGATGTGCTGATGCTAAATACCATACTGAGTATATTCTTGACGTCCACTTTTAGCTTTATTGATAAAGAATATTATTTCCAAAACCGGGTATAAGTCTTACATTTTTATATTCAACGGGTACTACCTACAATTCAAGTATTATTGAACTATTGGTTGAGTATTAAATACCAAAGTTAACATTAATTTATGAACCTGGAATAATTTATCCTTGTTTCCAAAAGGACATGTGAGGTGGATGTTTTGGTTATACTCGATAATAGTTATACGATAATCATTCACGTGGTAATACAGAAGTCGTGTACTTCTTACCACTATCCTAGGTATCACCCTTTCGTAGCCACTTGGAAAATACACCTGACTTCTAGTAATATTTCTATATGTACTTGGTTACTATATATCAATACACATATGTGATTATCATATTATACTGAATACCCAAGAAGTAAAATAGAAACATTACAGTGATGAATATACCTGAATAAGAAGTGGTAACTTGCTTCTTTAATTCAGTTTATTGCATTTAAACTTTCATTGTTTTATTTTATGATATGAAAAACAAATAACCTATGTTAATACCTCTTCCATTGAAGGACATTTAAACTATACCCTTGTCATTACTTGCCTTTGGCCTTTTCACCTTGTCTTTCAATTTGATCTCCATAAGAATTAAAGGTGAATCTTTATTTTATAATCTCATTCACTTGGCGACCCTTACCTAAAAGGCAATGAAGTGTTTACTCGAAACTTGTTTGTTTTGTAATGTTAAATGAGACTTGAGTAAAGGGGTGAAAATGATATTAGAATAGGATGTATTGAAAGATCATAACCCACTTTTAAATTTAGACAGATCCAGTGTAACCATTACATATTCATATCATTGCTTTGCTTTCACTTTGCAAACCACTCAGAGATGAGACTTCATGTAATATCATTCATGTCCTGATGTAGCGATCGCAACTGACACTAGACGTTGATGAAAGCATAATGATATAACTATCATATGCTTTGTACATTAGTCTCCTGCAAGCAATTTCACCCTCACTTCCTGAGGTAACTTAACAGGTGTTGGGGATACTGGCATCTTGAGATTCTAATATCATAGTACTATGCGCAAGCGCCTATACTATCTTTGAATACTCATGACAGTGAGGGCATTTACTTTGTCCATTATTTATCACAGTTTGAAACAGGTGGTATAACTTTCCATTTTTCTAAAAAAATAAATTTTATCAAATCATTACCTTTTATTTAGATTACAAGTTTAGACATTTTGATTAATTAATTAATTCATTAAATGTCTCCCACTATTCTTATCAGATTCTAGGAACCTTCTGTGCTAGAATCGGAATACTTAGTTGCATGAGTATTATAGTGGCAAGGATCCCTGGACCACCCCTCATAGTCTACAATATTTGGCTACACCGCTAATTGGAGGGTTCAAGGAAGGCATTTAGCTATCCAATCGAATGAACTTGTGGTTCCTTGATCTGTTGAGCGAAGTCTCAACTTCTTAAATTGTTACTTGATTTGATCAACACTTGCCTCTAAAATTACAACAACCTAACTTTGGCCATTTTTTTGGTGCAATTTTAGTTAATTCAATCCACCACTCTCATAATAACTCCCCAGTAGTAAGAGGCACCCTCAACTTTGACATGAATGACACCTCAAACAGTTAGTTTTGTCCAAATTTGAATGGTGGAAGGTGGCAATGACTTAATCTATCATTGAAGGTTTTATTTATTTTTTAATGTGACGAAAGAAATCATTTTCTATTTTCTTAGCACGTACTATGTGATCGCACTCACGACTGACCATGAATGAAAAAAGAAAAATCATCGTGTCACATATTCATTTTATTTATGCATACTTGTTTATTATTTCTCTATGTGTTCATGCATTAACTACACATGCACAAAAATAATAAACCATGAAAAATAAAATGAAGACTTGATCATGAGCCGGTACTAATGGTTAATCTGTTGATTGAATAACAGATCAACCTAGACCCTAGGGGATTTACCTTGAGTTTCATCATTTTCAACTCGAGTTGTAGCATGTCTCAACCAATGCATAAACTCATGTCTGGTGCGTCACCATCACTCGGTGCAAAGTGCATCACTCATCGTCTCTCCATTATACAAAATAATCGCACGCGGGCAAGGGGAATTGGGGAGTATAAAATACAACTTTGTAGTGGACGTGCAGACCCTTATACATATAATGACTCTCAGATGACACACAAATCATCATTTAATTAAAATAATTATTACTAACCATCATGAAATAATTAAAAAAATAAATTAAATGAACACGCACCAAACATACATTGGACGGTCTCTGGCTCATGATCAGTCAATACGCATTTACTCGCATATTTTTAAAAAATAAACACATAATTAAAATTAAACTTGTATTAAAATAAATTTGATGAAATGAAATTGAATTAAAAATTTCACTCTAATTTTTAATTCAATATATATACGTCGTTCGGTCTCAATTAATTAATTTAATTTTAAAACCGAAAATTAAATTAATTAATTAATTTAATTAAACACTAAATTAAATTAGTGACACCACATACGGGTTGTGCCAACCCATACAGAGGTAATCTGGGCAGGCAGGTCCACCCATACCCGTTTAGGGCCGGGCCGAATCACGCGGACCCATTTCGGGTCAGATCTAGTCTAAACAAACAGGTTACCTCACTGGGTGTCGGGATCCTTGCCGGTTCTGGCCATTCGATGGCTGGGAATCCAGGTCCGACTGGACCTGGATGAGCTCGCTGCGGCGGGCTTGCCTGAAGTGGGGCCTAAGGTGGTGGCCAGAACTAGGATAGCCGGTGGAAGGAGTTGCCACCGTCAGATCTGGATGGCGGCGTGACGGTGCTGGTTCTGGGATGGCGGTAGTAGTGCGGGACACCGGACCAGCGTGATGGAGGGGATTCAAGCTGGCAGATTAGGAGATCGTGTGCAGCTAGGGTGGGAGGCTCGGTCCAGCAGGATGACGGGGCAGCGAGGCAGGTCACAGCCGGTGCATATATTGCCTGGCGCGAGTAGAGGGGATCTCAGCGGCGAGGTCTGTGGGAGTCGCCGGTGGAGCCGGTCTGGAACGGTGGTCGACACTAGTTCCTTTGAGGTAGGCCACCGCCCATGAAACACCAGGCCGCCATAGGGAAGGGAACCGGCAAAGGAGGCGGAGAAGCGGGCTAGGAAGGAGGTCCGACCGGCTGGGGCTAGCCGAGTGCAGCTCCGCAGGGAAGTGGGGCCCACCCCTTGGACTTGGCCTTTTTTCTAAGCCAGCCCACATCCTCCTCTTTTTTTTTTGAAACTTTTCACACACCTAGCCAACAAGATTCCAACCCGTTTTAAAATTTTCCTAAAGCCTATATAGCCTTAGGAAAATGATAATAATATAATAATATTAAAATATTATTGTAATAAAATATAATAATAACTAAATATTATTATAATAAAATTATTATAATAATTATTATCATTAAACCTCGCTTAAAAATACTTTTTCAGTCGCCGGTCTGGTCGGAATTGTAAAAAATTATCAAAATGTTCTTCATAAAATTAATCCCCCATAAAATACTTGAATATGAAATCAAACTTTGGATAGCTACAAACTGGGTATCCAATGTCTGATTTAGAATATGTATGTGGTGTTACCGTAACGAAACCCACTTCAAAGATTAATACAAATTTAATTAGTTTTGGCTTTAAAACTTTCAAGTTCCCATCTGATAAAATTTGAAGGTATCAGACATGCAACGGAAGCCCCAAAAGTGGGATTTTAAAAAATTTCACAGACGTTCGACATGAACTCGTCATCATCGGTGAATTGCTACCTGGTTTAAGCTGAGGATCTCATGTGAAAGTAGTTAAGCATAAAATTAAACCGTAAAATACCTGATTTAAAACCAAAACCGCACACGACATCTGCTCGTCGTTGGCGATCACTGCTCGAAGAATCCGAAACCGAATTCCTTTATATCGTCTACACGCGCCTCAAGAAACCGTGGGAACGTCGTTCGTTGAAATACGGGTGCTAGCACAAAGTTCTGACGACGCCTTCGACATTATGATGATCACTGCATTGCTTAGTTTGCGATGCTTGAGAGAGAGCATGATCCGAGCTCCTAGATCCAGAGCCTCTCTCTCTAGGATGTGGGAGAGAGAAGAGGAAAGAGAGAGATAGTGAATAGTACATGGAAAACTCCTCTCCTACTCTATTTATAGAGTGTTAAGAAAATATCTGGTATTGCCACCGAGCCTCCCGAATACGTAGCACGCTATAAATGACTTGTTATGACTACAAATATTAGTCATAAATATTATTATCGCTTTCCTATAATATATTAAATGCATTGCATGACAATAAATGAGTCATTAACTTGACTCGTTGTTCCCAGAAATATTAATTGAACATTAAATATATTAATATTCGTTCAAATAATATTTTTAATGTATTTACTTAAAAAACATGTAAATACGTTTAACAAATAAATTCAATGATGATAATTCTTAACTTGAATAATATGAATTTATTTATTCCAATGGTGATCGTATCACTTTGGACAAATCTCGAACCCCAGTGGTGGGTCCCACCATTTCCAATATATTTATTCAACTAAATATGGCAGATTCTTGAATATGCTATTGTGTGTGACCCTATAGACCCTTATCTTGATAGTACTGAATATTATTCACAGACCAAGAGTGAGATCTAGTAACCCATCATGGCCTCTAAAGAGATAAGGATTGTCACAGGAGTGATAACTAACCTACGAACATGCATTTTGTAATATAATCTCTTTGACTTTAATATCTCATAAAGCAGGGCACACACATATGTCATCACCCTTTTCTTTCTTTATTGTTTGTTGATCCAGCTAGGTAGATTTACCCTCGACTATCATGGTCATGGTCTTATGAAGGTACTGCCATCCTTATCGAGATGGCCTGAGATATATTACTTCCTTAATTTGGAATAAAAAAATCCTTCCTTGACCATTCAACCAATGTCATGCCGCCAATGACGCACCCAACACAAACTACCTCACCACAATTTCAATATCATGGTTTTCATATTGCATCAAATTACACAATCAAATGAAATACATTGATAATGATCTCAAGTCAGAAGACCATTACACATGATCGTAGATAAGAACCACTGCTGTAAATATAGCCTTTATCAGCGCTAGAAAATTCCATTTACAGTGCTAAAAAAAGCATTGTTAATCGAGGCGCTAATAAAGACCCTTTTTATCATCGCTAAAAAAAGCGCTGATAAAAGAGGTCTTTTATCAGCAATAAAAAAAAGTGTTGATAAATGAGTATTTTATCAGTGCTTTTTTCTAGTACTAATAAAAAAACATTAAAAAAAAAAAACAATTCTGCAATTTTGGGAGGGGCTTCAACAACACTTGAAGCCCCCTTCAACAACAGCACCCCCAACCCACACGCCCCATCCCACACACCCCTAGCACACATGCCCCAACACCCACCCCACCCCAGCCTTTAACACCACTTAGCCCCATTTCCACCCACGTGCGCGCCCTGCCTCCCCCTAGATTTGAACCCGGAACCTCTTACATGTGCGCCTAAACCTTTACCACTCCATCATAATGTTTTTCTCTCCATTTAATAATATATCTATTTATTTATTTATATATATATAGTTATATTTACTCAAATATTAATATATATTTATATTAACACATATATATTAATATATATATAGTTATATTAATATATATATATCTGTATATTAATATACATATAGTCATATTTATATATTAATAAATTTACTCGTATATTAATATATATTTATAAGATCAGTTTTAAATACATTTATAAAATATGATTTTTTTGTGTGTGTTTATAAATAAATAAATACATATATACAACACACACACACACACATATATTATATGTGTATCTGTAAGTATAATTATACATATTTATATATATTTACACATATTATATATTAATATGTATATACATATGTGTATAATATATAGATAATATATATCAGTTTGTCAATATAGACGCACACAAATATATCTATATACAAATATATATATATATATATATATACACAGACGCTGATAAAGGCCATATTTGTAGTAGTGAGTTATGGTCGTTTGAAGTTTGAGTTACATTTTCAACTTATTTTAGATCTTTTATTTATTTTTTTATTTTTTGTGTCTTCAAATTGTTATTAAATGATTATTAGTTGATGATAATTAGCAAATTATTAATTAATAATTTTTTAAGATATTTTATAAGTTATTTTCACTACATATCTTATATATTAAGTGAAAATGTTTATTTATACTTATCTAAAACATATTTAAAATATATATATTATATTTATATCAATATAAATATACTTATATATTTATATATCAATATATTATTTTTTATGAAATATAATTTTTTTGACATATACACTTTATCAGCACTAGGAAAAAAAGAACTGATAAAGACCCCCCTTTATTAGCGCTACTAAAAAAGCGCTGATAAAGGGGCCCCTTTAACAACGCTAAAAAAAGCACTGATAAAGGGGGTGCCTTTATCAGCGCTAAAAAAGCACTCATAAAGGGGCACTTTTAACAGTGTTGTTAAAAGTCCCCTTAATCAGCGCTTTTTTTAGCGCTGATAAAGGAACCCCCTTTATCAGTGCTTTTTTAGGGATGTTAAAGGGTGGCGCTGTAGAAACCCAATTTTGTGGTAGTGAACAACCAATGACACCAAAACATGTGGTGTTCATATTGGAGGGTTATTCCTCATGATCTCACTACTAGAAATCACCAATTTCGAACTTCATGAGAACAAGTCTCAATGCTTCTGAGCCCCCAACACCTAATAGTAAAACATCTACTATGTCCAACCAGTAATATTTATCTAGACCATAAGACCTTTTTTTAATATTAATGTCATAGTATCTCGAGGTTTTCATTATAGCCTGAGATCTGCTATAACTTTTCAATATGATAATTAATCTATGGACATTACCATTTCAATAGTGGATGCAGAAATATCTACACTATAATGGTAAGAAAACATCATGTATAGATAACTATACACATGATATGGTAATCAAAAGCACTAAATAGTTGGTTCTAGGGAACCTGCTATATCAACAGGTTTTTGGAGATTCAACCCGGTTTTGTTCAAGAATCTGTGTTGTTCTTAATTTTTTCCATAGTTTCTGAGGTAGGTGGCTTCATTCTCAAATCCTCTTATTAAAACTTGAAGTCTTTGTTTCAAATTGTTTGAATTGCTTGAAATTGATTGTGAAATTGATGTGCAAATCTTGGTAGAAACCTTCTTTAGTGATGGTTTTTGGAATTGTGGAATTCTTGTGAAAAGTTCTTTGTTGAATGATTTTAAAATAATGATTTTAAAATAGTGTTTTGGTTTGATTCATGGAAAACGGATTTGTGGAAAGAATTTTAATAAAAAAAATTGTTTTATTGAAATGTTTTGGAACAATTGGTTTGGAATTGGTTTTGGGAAAAATTGATTGTGTGTGTTCATGTGCGTTGGGATGGATAAGGGTATGAAGTTTCCCCCATCATTAATGGGATAGATAAGAGTTTTAACTTTCCCCTGTCAAAACAGTTCACCAAGTGACGGCTTGGTGAAAGGATGACTCACCACTCTCATGTATAGGGAGGTTCATGGTTTCATTCATGGTTTGATGTGTGGATATGTGGAATGGAATGGCTATTCCAAAATAGAATTTGTGAAATGGTTTTAAATTATTGTTTGGATGTTTTCTTTAGAAATGGATTTGGTTTGGGAAAACTATTTTGGTATGGATTTTTTTTGATATTATGATATAAATTGTTTCAACTTTTTTTATATAAATGTGCTAAAATTTTCTATCCTACTAGCGCGAGTAGGTAAATCTTTTGAGGAAAACATACTAAGTTTCATTAATCACCCCCTGCTTTGAAACTTTGGTTCTTTTGTAGATATTATTTATCAATACATAGTTAAAGGCAAGGTATCAAATTTCTTTAGTGGTGATACTTGATATTTGGGCATGGATTGTAGAGTTGGGGGTTAGAGATTGTTGGGAGTTGCAAATTTGTTTTCTTTGGAGTCTGAACTTTTTCAGTTTTCTATTTAGCTTTGTAGTTTATTTTGATCTTGGTTTCCGCTTGGTACTCTGATATAGTTTGGTTTGGTTTGTTGTAAATTGAGTTGTATTCTTGTTATCATGCATCATGTAGTGATTATTGGTTATGGTATTCATGGTTGTGGTTGTTTTTCTCTTAAAGGTAAAATTTTCATTCAATTGTATTGAATCCCTTGGCATTTATTTCCAGCCTTTAGTGTCTTGGGTATGTCGCCTAAGGTTAAGTAGAAATTATGCTTCGACTCAAGCCAATGAGAAGGGGTGGGATATTACAAGTGGTGTCAACTTGTTCGATCCTTGAATTAAAAATGGTATTGGTTTGTTCGATCCTTGGTTATCAATTGTGTTAGTCTTGGAGTTGAAAATTCATTTTGGTTTAGTTCTTTAGTTGAGATGGTAGTAAGGAGTAGGATCACCAGGACTTGAAATATAGAGCATAAAATGGCATAGCTAACATATTTATGTTTAGCACCAAGTTACCAGGTATTTGGGTACATAAGTGTTTTGGAGACACTTATAGAAGTTGTAACCTCATTGTCATGGGTTTAGGCAATGAGAAGAGCATGATATGCATTGAGGGAAATTAATTCCCACCAGGAGTGAATATTTCATTTTGAGTAATGATTTATCATTGGTTGTGAAAAATTTTACTTTTGGAAAGTATTGAAAAGTGTTTTCAAATGTGATATTTTGAAAATAGAAAAATTGTGGTTATTTGAAAATAGGTTGATTTTCAAAATCATGGTGGAATTTTCAAAAATGAGTTGAAAACAGAAAGTTTGGAATTTTGGGAAAGTCTTGTTGTGATAGTTGTGATATGGAAAATTTGAAATTATTAATCCTTCAGTTGCTAGAGAGTGAGAATTATGGAATTTTGTTTAAGTTATATAAAATGGTGCCTGATAGGTGTCATAGAATCCAACCAGAAGAAGCTGCTGAGAATTTGGTTTCACTTACGCCATGGGTGAACCAATAGCTGGTTCAGAGTATAGTCCAAGCCTTTCAAGTTGTGGATAGAGAGAACCGAAGGGATGAACAAAGGAAATTGGATCATTACGTTTAGTTCTAGAAGTATAATCCACACATCTTTTTGGGTGATATAGAACTACATAAGGTAGAGGTGTGACTGAATAGGATGAATCAAATATTTGATTTCCTTGGAACACCAGCTGAGCTGAATGTCAAGTTGGAAATGTACATGCTGGAGGATCTTGCATTCCAGTGGTGGGATTTAGTAGTTCAGGCTAAATTAGACCAAGGCATTGCATGATATGATTTTTAAGAAATTTTCAGCAAAAAATTATATCCTCATAAATTTAGGATTGAGAGAATAATAAACTTTTTCAGCTTAAAGTAGGAGGATATCTCAGAGATAGAGTATGCAGATAAATTTATGAATTTAGTCCGCTTTGTGCCTGAAGATGCTTCTAGTGCATCCTTGAGGCACACATTTTTGAATTGGGACTGAGATAATTTATTCACTCAAAGATTGTTGTGCTTTGTATAATGGATTATACAAGGATGGTCAATAGAGTGACAGTGGTAGAAAGGGAAATCTCAGGAGCTTTGGGCAGAGGGAGCATGTTGATACCTACGGGGAAACGATGAGAACTCTAATGCTGGGAACAAGAGAAAGAGGGAAACCTACTTCCATGGTAGTGGGATGGCTCAGAACCAGATGGATGGATTGGTTAATCTTCCCCCAAAACCAAAGAGCAAGCATGGATGTTTTAAATGTGGTTCATTCGACCACATGAAACGATATTGTATGAAACCAACTAGATCATTCCATAATTTCAACCAAATGGGGAATCTTTAGTGCTATTGTCACAGTGCTCCAAGGTCAGGTGTTCGGGACACTTCTCATGTTTCACAGACATCGTATTCTTTTACGGGATGAGGGCAGTAAAATGCCTATCGTTGGTATAACTGAGCTATCCCTAGTGATTCTAGGAATACCATGACTCCTCAGCAAGGTCAATCTCAATAAGAAAACAAAGAACAAAGTTCAGTGAGTAAACAATTCTATGGAGATGATCAAGTTATTGTGGATGATCAATCCAGACCATCGATGGTGAGAGGTAATATTCTATTGAATTCTACCCCTATGTAATATTTATTTGATATGGGTGCATCTCATTCATTTATTGCTTCTCATGATGTTGATTTGCTGGGTTTTCATGTTGAGGTGATGACTTCTGTTTTGAGACTTAAAACTCCTCTTGTTCAAAGTTAATGCTGAGCCTTTATGTGTGGATCATGTTCTATAACTGTTGATGGAGTTGAGATGATATGATATTTCTCTGTGCTTGAGATGGATTTTTATAACATAATCCTGGGTATGGATTGGTTGATAATGCACATGAGCCTCAGCCCGGTTAGTGAGGACTCCTTAAGTGCATCCAAGAGACTTGAGATCAAATCCAAGCAGAGGTTAATTTCTAGGGGTACTATAGCAGGAACTCTAGCAGGTTCTATAACAGATACTGTAGCAGGAACTGTGCAAAACTGTAGCAGGCACTGTTTGGAACTGTAGCAGCTGGGAATATTCCCCCGTTTGGGCCTTCAGGCCACCGATTTGGTCCCCGATTCCTTTAAGGCCTTCGGGACACCCAGGCCTTCGGGTTAGTAAGGTATTCTGGCCACCTCAAGGCCTTCGGGCCACCTTAAGTGCAGATTCAAACCAGACAACCTACAAGGAACAAACTTCAAAAGGAGGAGGAGCAAGGAGCTTTCACCATAACAGAAGCTAAACGGATTGCAAGAATGAGATGGTATGGAACCTGCTATTGGGAAAAGCCTATGCATGCACGGGAAAGCCTATCCAAATAGCCATGCGAAGGTGAAGAGCTGATTTCATAACGAAGATGCTGGGGAGGAGCAGTTCTAAGTAGTTAGTCTGGGTTGTATGTAATGTTTGAAGCCTACGGGCAATGAATTACTCTAAGGCCCACATGCCATGTAATAATTACACCTACATGCCTTGTAAGGGTTCCACCTCAGCCCTTGAAAGGTGTATTATCAAAACCAATAAAAAATGAAGGCCTTCAAGCCATTGGATGGATTGGTTGATAATATTCAAGGATCACATTGACTATCATATGCTAAAAGTTAGTTTTATGATAGAGGATGGAATTAAGAATATCTTTAAAGGAGACCATAATGTAAAGGAAGGTGAAATAGTAATGTTGTCACCAATATTTGGAATGATCTCGTACCATTTGGAAATGTTATCTTTGGGATCGATGAAAGATATTGAGAATAAAAGTTTTCCAGTGGTTTTTAATCAGTTTCAGGATGTTTTTCCTGAAAATTTATTAGGGTTTCCACCCACAAGATAAGTGGAGTTTATGATTTATCTTCTTACGAGGACAAGTCCTATTTATCTCCCATATTATTGGATAAAATTAATGGAATTAAAAGTGTAGTTGAAAGAGATACAAATCAAAGGGTTTGTTCAGCATAACACGTCTTCGTGGGCAGCACCAGTATCGTTTGTCAAAAAGGCGGATGAAACTCTTCAGTTGTGTGTGGATTATCATAATATTAACCAAGTTATGATAAATAATAGGCATTAAATTCCATGTATTGATGATATGTTTGATCAATTGAGGGGAGATCATCATTTCTCTAAGATTGACTTGTGATCAGGATATCACTAATTATGGGTTTAGAAGAAGGATATTCCAAAGACAACTTTTAGAAGTAGATATGGTCATTATGAGTATGTGGTTATACCTTTAGGTATTATGAATAAACCAACAATATTTATGGAATTTATGAATCAGATATTTCAAAGGTATCTAGATTCTTTTTTGGTGGTGTTTTTGGATGACATATTTGGTATTCAAGGACAAGGGCTGAGCATGAGAACTAATTAGCGACGATGTTGGTATTCTGGAGGGATCATCGGTTGTATTACAAACTTTCAAAGTGGGATTTTTGGATACAATAGGTAAATTTACTTGGCCATGTTATCTCTGAAAGAGGTGTTTTTTTTGATCTAAAAAAGATAGAAGTTGTTATCTCTTTGAAACTTCCAAAGAATTCCATTGAGATATACAATTTCTTTGATCTAGTTGGTTATTATCGACACTTTTTTCATGATTTATCATGAATATCTTCTCCTATTACAGCACTTACAATGAAAAATTTTCCATTCTAATGGAATGAAAAATTTCACAAGTCTTTTCAAGACCTTAAAGTTCACCTTACATTAGCACCAATCTTGATTTTCCCAGAATCAGGAAAAGGGTATGCGATGTATTTTGATGCTTCAGGATCTGGGTTGGGATGTTTTCTCATATAGGGATATCATGTTATTGCTTATGGATCACTACAATTATGATTTCATGAGAAGAACTACCCAAAACATGATTTAGAGTTATCTATCGTAGTCCATTCTTTGATGAATTAGCATCATTACCTCTTTTGTGGGAAATTTATAGTGTTTACAGATCCTAAGAGCTTGAAACATATTTTCTCACAAAGTTATTTGAATCTGAGACAAATAATATGGATAAGTATATCTAAATGTTTTACTTTGACTTGAAGTATACACTGGGTAAAGGTAATTTGGTGGTGGATTCATTAAGTAGAAATTCATATGCTCAGTTAGAAAAAGAGGATTCAGACCAATGACAGTTGATGTTGGTGATAGTAAACATGCACTTGGAATGTGAAGATCTAGATAGTTTTCAGTTTTCTTTCAGTCTTATTTTGTTCATGATTGGTTGAAATATTTAGAGGCATAGACATATGATTCATAAGGTGTTACTATAAGGTCAAAACTCAATGGTAGGGATACCATTGAGAAATGAAAACTGGATGAGAGTTCAGTGTTATGTTCTTAGATTGGATGGTCGTACATTTGGATTTCCAAGAAAAACTTCTTCATGCATACCACTAACTAAGATTTGTCGTGAATGATCTTAAAATATTTTAACTAAGTGCATCACAAGGGCTAACCTAGATCATTTTCTTGAGGAGTTGTTGCAGTCAATCACTCACTACTTCTAATTCACTTTTTCTTTTTTATATTTTTTATTAAATAAAAATAAAATAAATTTAGGTTTGATAATATGATAATGAAATAATAAAATTAAACATGCAAATGCAGTAAAAACACAGAGAATTAAAACATAATAGAGTTAGAAATAAAAGATATATTCTCGAGAGAATCACCCAGATTAAACGTTCACTGCCTTATTATTAGTTTAAAATTTTATTAATGATCACAGTCCATCATATGTGTGAACATCCACTTATGAATACGGTTTTGGACATACAACGCACTCAACGATCACTGAGAGACCACACATCCACCTCCTCCATCGAGGGAGAATATTACAAAAGAAAAAAGCTAAACCTCAGGTGGCAAGTGGAGACACAAAGGTGTATTTCCCACTAAGATCCCCCTCGACCTAACTCTACAAAAATAAGAAAAATTAAGAATGATAGATAAAAAATTTTGGTTCAACACTAAAATTTATCCCCTGGGAACTTCCTCAGGTTAGTTACTCATGATCATGAGTATTAGAGATCACAGTGGAGAAAAGAATAAAGTGGAAAACACAAAAGATAAAAATATGATAATGAGAGGAAGAAGAATACTAACATATAATAAAAATGAATATTATTATTACAGAAAAATAAAACACTACAAATCTATTTAAAATGTCCACATAGAGTGCCAACCCTCTAAAATGAAGAAGAAACATATTTTAATATACAGAAGGGGTGAAGTTTTTGGCTCTACATCTATCCACCAATTTTTTTGTATGGGATCCTCATTTAATGAACAAAATTAGAAAATTGGTATTCTTAAATGTTGTTACCATACTTTAGACGCATGAACCCTAAAAATTTCATCTTCATTTTCCATGTTTGTAGAGAGTTATAGCCAAATTACTCTTAAAATTTATTCTACCCAGACAGAATCTTTGTATTCCACAATTCTGGTTTCCCATGCATTTATGAACTTGAAACTGAAGGAATAACACATGTCAACCTTAATTAAAGTCGTTACTAAGGATGTCATGTTTATATATATTTAATTTAATCTCTTTTTGTTCTTCTATTTATGATATATATTCCTATAATAAAAAATCTCCATATTTGTGCATAGTTTTCATGGCCTAACTTGGGAGCTAGTTTTGGGCCTCCAAATGGTGGAATGAGCTTTTGGTCCAGCAGAATTAAATGAAGACCATAGAATATAGAAATATATAAAAGAATAATTTTTCAATTTATATTATTTAAATAAAAGTTATGTCCAAAATAATTAAATAGATTAAAATAGATAAAATTCAAAACATGGTCATTTTTTGCAATTAAGCTAAAAATAATTCAAAAACCATAAAATGTGAAAATTAACCATAAAATAACACTATGGTGGGATTAAAAATAATTAAATTAAAATTAAAATAATTGAAAATATTTTATTTGTCAATTCCCTCACGCATAAACATTGCCTGAATGGCCCGAAGGCCTTCATTTTTTATTGATTTTGATAACCCCTCTTTCAAGGGATGAGAGGGAACCCTTACAAGGCCCGTAGGCTTATAGATTACATGGCCCGTAGGCTTAAGAGATCACATGACCCGAAGGTCTTAAGGGAATTCAACCAGACTATCTACAAGGAACTGCCCCTCCCCAGCATCTGCATCTTGATAGTAGCTCTCCACCTTTGCATGACCGTTTGGCTAGGCTTCCTGTGCAAGCACAGGCTGGTACTGATGGCATAGCCATACCCTCTCATTCTGAAAATCCATTTGGCTCTGCTCTGGTGAGTGTACCTGCTCTGAATCCTCTTCTGGGGCTGTTCCTTTTTTTGTAGTGTGTCTGGGCCTGCATTCATGTGGCCCGAAGGCCTTGGGGTGGCCCTAAGGCCTTAAGGTGGCCCGAAGGCCTTGATAATCAACTGGCCCGAAGGACTTGGGTGACCTAAAAGCCTTGCAGGACCCGAGAATCAAACTAGTGGCCCGAAGGCCCAGATGGATGAATAGTTCCGGCTGCTACAGTACCGAACAGTGCCTGCTATAGTGCCTACTATAGTACTGCTACAGTGCCTGCTACAGTACTGCTACAGTACCCCCGGAAATATGCCTCCACCAGGATTTGATCCTGGGTCGCTTGGATGCACCTAGCGAGTCCTCACCAACTGGGCTGAGGCTCTTGTGCCACGCGTAAACATTGCACTCTTGGGCAATCATCTTATAACAAGGTCAAAACAAACTTCTCAAACCATAAATAAAAACACTGCTCAATTGTCACATCAAAGGAAAAATATTATACCTAGTACATGGATAAAAATTACCCAAATCCTCAAAAATAATAATAATCCATTTAATATCATGTTAATCCCCACATGCATGTCATACCTACCCCCACCCCCCCGGAAAAATATTTCTCTTTTCACTCAAGGATTTTTTTGGGGGGTTTCTTATTCTCAAGATATGTGTGATCTCCATAGGCATGCTATCCTATTAGTATCTCAACTTCACATAGTAAAAAATGTGTCAATCATGAGGTATCTTGAAAGGGTTGTTCTGAGGCTGAGGGTTGGCAGGTTTTAAATGTAAAAACATTTGAGATTGAATAAGGAGGGTTATACTCTAAAGTCAAATAAATGCATGAAAACAGTTTTACTCAAGAACGATGTGCTCCTCAATAAGATCAAAAATTAATCAACTTAAAACAACTATTTATTTATTTGGAAAGTTCAAAATTGTAATTTTAATCATCAATGATAAATTTCTTCCCCCTTTTCCCCAATTTGTAGCATTGTTTCAGCTTGAAATCATAACTAAATTTCTCTTCAGAATCATGTTTTTGTGGAAAAGAGTGGTGGATTTTGATCTTAAAATATTGGTGAACCCCAGACCATATTTGTAATGATTTTTTTGGTCCACCCATACATATTTTCATCATGAAAGTTCTTCCACCAAATCATTAATAAATATGGAAAAACTTTCAATTCAGCTCAAACAAATTCTTCATAAAAGAAAAATACAGCTCATCTTCTCCCCCATACTTGAGTTAAACAATAATCATTCATTTAACTTATAGAGTGTGTTGTAAAGGGATAAATGGATTGTAATATGGATTCCTAATAAGGAATTTCATGTATACTAGGTTCTTAATAATGTTTAGATGAAAAAGTAGTCTAAAATTAGAGTTCAATGTAAAATGGGATTTCAAAGTGGTGTCTCAATCATACTTAAAACATTTCATAAACTCTAACAACTTTGAAAAAGAGAAAAACATAATATTTTGGATCACACAACATGTCTCAATACTCCCATGAAAAAGATAAATGTAAGAAGATGTCAAACATGTTTAGAAACCTCTCAGGTTGGGTAATATTTTCAATTTGGATAGCACTAGTGCACATGAATTTCACAATCAATCAAACACAGTCAAATTAAATGATTGAAAATAAAGAAACAAAATTAATTTAGAAATAATTTAAATACTAAAATATTAAAATCAATAAATGTTCCAAAAACACTAATATGGTTTCAATTTTCTAAAGTATTTGATTCAGCTCAAGAATCCTAAAAACACACCAAAAATGAAAAAGGAAAACATGAAAAATTCTGAAAAGGATGAGAAAAATAAAATGGAAGCACACAAAAAATTCCTAAAAACAAGATGACATCCCTCCCCACACTTATTCTATTTACTACCATATTTTTAGTTCAATTCATATTATGATTTTCATACAAAATTTTATTTGGGTAGAAAAAAATAAAAAGAAAAGGAAAGACACAACCTGGTTTATTTTTCAGTGACAACCTTGAGTTAAGTTCCTAGCTACTACCACTTTAAAACTACAAGTAAGAAAGAAAAAACATAAGAAAAATAAATAAAAATAAATAGTAAGGGAAAAGAAAAGTGATAATGCTTGGTTTAAACCCCTGAATGGGTGCTAGGTTTTTACTACCCCTAGTCAGGAAGTTGTAGTGGATTATCCCCAATCATAAGGTGGGTGTAGTTTATTTGAAATGAACCACCACATGTTAATTTTCCCAGTGTTCATGAGTAAACATAAATAATGGAGAAATCTAATGAGAATAAGAAAAGTCTCAACCCCTAAGAAAGAATAAAGATAGAATTTGAGGTCTATAGTGGGAGGGAAATAGAAGATATGGGTACTCCCTATTGAATTTTGTGGTGTCCTCCTCCATATGGTATACAAGTTTACTACCACAAAAGAGGGAAAGGGAAGTGTTTCCCTTTCTCAGCGCTAAGCAGAAAGCACTAATAAAGGGGTGGGCCTTTATCAGCACTAGCTAAAAGCACTGATAAAGGTGTACCCTTTATCAGTGCTTTTTTAGCGCTGATAAAGTGTACATTTATCAATGCTATTATTAGCGCTGATAAAAGTTTTTAATATTAATTTATATAAAATTATTATTTTTATATTCAAAAATAATGTTTACTTGAATACATTAAATAAAAAATAAATTTTTATAATTAATATATATTTTTTAATAATTAATATATATATATATATATAATTTTTTAATTGGAAAAAGTATTTCTAAGACTATGATTATATATATATATATAATATTATAATTATAAGATTATAACAAATTATATTAAATAATAAATATATTTATTATATTTATTATATTTATTAGAGATTTATTAGATTTATTAGATGAATTCATTGTATTTATTATATTTGTTATATTTAATATATTAAATATATTTATTTTATTTGTTAATGTATAATAATTTTTAATATATATATTTATATTTAAAAAGAACTGATAAAATAAGTATTTATCAGCGCTATAATTTTAGCGCTGATAAATATGTGTTTTATCAGCGCTTTTTAGCGCTGATAAAGATATGAATTTACCAGCACTGAAAAAGCGTTGATAAATCGGTCCTTTATCAGTGCTTTTATTTTCGCACTGATAAAACATACCTTTATCAGCGCTTTTAACTAGTGCTGATAAAGGTTCCAGCGGTTTTTATAAAATAACCCTAACAGGCCCCTCCTTCGTCGCACCCGTTCAAGCCTTCATGGAAGCTAAACCCTGCGTCGCGACCCCTCCTCCTCCTCCTCCACCGCTGCTGCCTTTTCCTCCTCCTCCGCCATGACCATCCTACTCCTCCACCACCGCTGCTTCCTTCTCCTCCTCCTCATCCGCAATCCCTCCTCCACCGCAACCCTGATTCTCCTCCTCTGCCATTGTTGTTTCCTCCTCCTCCTCCTCCGGTCGCTGAATCATCCTCCTCCGCCATGGACGCCTCCTCATGTGTTTCAAAAATGGATGATGGATATTGATCGAGCCTAGATGAGCTTAGGATATAGTGGCTGAACATTATTTATGGGTCAACTCCACTTTGAGGTTAGTGGTTTCAACCCATTACCAATGTTTTATGTATTGTTTCATGCATTGTGTGATATGTAGTCTTTCCAACCTTGTGTAGTTGGTATTAAATCAACTCAAATTGTTTTCCTTGATCATATGTATTGGAAAAAATATCTAGGGATGTTATGGACCCTCTGAGTATTATGCCTTAATTCCATGACCATCAGGGGTTATTGGAATAAATTAAAATACATTGAACATTACATTCAAGAGCCCTTGGTGGATTCCCTTGTGTTATACTATGATTCCTACGACCTTGGTTAAGTGTATTTTTTCCACCCTAGATATTGGATAAGTGTATAATTGAGAGATTCCACTTTGAGTTTTTTACTAGGATGTTTTTAATTCACCACCTAATAGTAGGTAATTTCTTTTTGGGCTATGTTCTATCCTTACATGTGATGTAGAGTTATTAAATAGACAATATGTTCCATTTGTGAAAATTAAATTAATGGTAATTATGTTTTATATAACTAATAGGTATTCCTAATTGGTATAAAATAACATAGAGGGAACAAAATAGGTTCCCTTATCCTCCCTTGAATAAGAGATGTGTGGATTATGTGAAGTCAGTGTGAGACTTGACCCAAATGGAACTTAGTGTTTCCTCATATAATTTTTTAATTATTTGACTAACTTATGGGGTGATTGTTCCTCCCCCTTCTGACCTATAATATCTGAGTGGTTTGTAGCCTAGTTTTGGATGTGGATATGGGTTTGGCATGTGTGGATCAACTAATCTTAAACTTTGAGTGAGTCATATGTTAGGAAAACCTGGTTAGTTTATTTAGTATTTTCTAAGATGTTTATTATTCCATTTTATGTTGTTTATATACTATAGGACACTATTCCCATTGGTAATTATATTTTTATATGGTGGAAGTGCTTCCCCTTGATTAATATCTTTGTTTGGGTGTGGGATGACCTGCCTAATCACTCTGACATGGCCTATGAACTGGGATGATATGAAAATTTATGTTGAAGATTCCTAAATAATGAGATGATATACTTGATGTGATACTGTGATGTGTTGTATGAGTTTCATTTCCCACTTACCTTATAATAATGTGATACAAGATGCCATACCAATTATGAAATATTCAAATGGTTTGAGATTCACTGCACAATAATATTGATATCTTAAAGGAATTCATTTGAGGGATGATATACCCATTCTATGGTGATCTCATGACTAGGGAAATTATACCTTAGTGTTGGGAAATGATTCCCACTCCTCCTCCGCCGCCGCTGCTGCCTTTTCCTCCTCCTCCGCCGTGACCGTCCTCCTCCTCCTCCGCCACCGATGCCTTGGTGGGTAATAGTGATGGAATAACCAATGGGTAGGTTGTTGTGTGAGATATATCAAGTATTTTTTTAAATATTATATCATGTTGAGTACATGGTTTGTATTGATTATCCCACAAAAAATATTTATCATGGATATATGAAATTGTAACATCTCCCTTAGAATCCTTATAAGTATAGTACATGTAAAGGGGTTGATTATGATGTTAGTGGAAATGATAATGTGGATTCCTTATGACCTTAAGGGTAGGTAAATCCACACATGGGGTGGTGTAGGTTGGTAACTAAATATGAATAAAGAGATTTCTTGTTGATATATTGTTACCTATAGGTCTTGGGATCACCATGATAAATTTTTTAACTATAGGATATGCTAATGATGGATACGTTTAGTGAGGCTACTTAGGATGGGTCATGTATGGGCTTCTTATGTAATAGCCTCTTGCTCGATGCTATCTATCAGTCATTAGCTAGCTAAGATCTAGGATGAGACTTATCTTCCATGCTTGTTCATTATATCTTAATCGTTATTATATATCTATGATGAGGATGAGGCCTAGATACTTTGATATTTCAATGTAGAGATACTCCACCAAGGTGAACACTCTTTAAATTTTTTTAAAGTTTATGTTTGGCTATACATCATGGGGAATATGCAATTTCCCCCAAGACATAAATTATTTTAGTGGTTCATATTGTGTTGAAGGTTATCTATGTTATACCCTCCCTAGGATCTGCTTTATGTATGTTCATTTATCCAAGGGATCTATCTTACATTGGTAGTCCTTCTCAGGTAGTAAGTTGGAAGTTTTATGACCTTCTCACGATCCACTTATAGTATATATTATTAGCCATGCAGAGTACCTTGTATTAGTGATTTATATTGTGTTAGTGGTTAGATTGGTTATTCTTCTTTAGGTCCTTCTTTATTTATGTGAGTTTATCCATGGGACCCGCCTTATGTTAATGGTTTGGATCATGTGGTAGGTTGGATATTTTATACCCTCCATACTATTTTTTTGGGGGTGGATGTTATTCCATGAGTCATATAGTCACATCACAATTCATGATCAAGATTTAATGGTTCTGCCTAGGGGATGAGTGTTTTAGTGTATACCTTTTGGTAATTTAACAATGTGACATCATAGGGTTTACTATGCAATAGACCCTTAGTCTACACCATAATGTACCCTATTCTTGAATTGGGGAGATATTTGTTTAGCCATTTTAATGAGGTTCCCCTATTCCTTATTAGTCACTTGACCCCATCACCCAAACCCATCTTCCACATATTTTTCCCCTCTCATAATTCACTCTTTAGGACACCTAATGGTCATTTCATAGTGGAAATCCCGCCTCATTGGACAACCCACACCCACACCCCCTCCCCCACACCCTTGCACCCCCCACCTAAACATCCCCCCCTCCCTAGACAACCCACACCCCCTCCCCCACACCCCTGTAGCCCCTACCCCCTGGACAACCCACCCCTCTTCCCATTGAACCTTTAATGTTTTACTAGATTTTCCCCTTTTCTCATCCAGAACCCCTCCACGCTACGCCAACCTCCCCTTACTCTCCTCTTGGGTGGTTCTCCTTCACCTGGTGTATGTTTCATCTTTCATCACTTGTATTGGAGAGCCTAAGATAATTTTTACCTCTCTTATTCCTTATATATATTAGTGTTTGACCCCCCCAAATCCTATATTTAAATGGACATGGGTCAATCACAATTATAAATGTAATGATACGTCCCAATCTGGTATCATAACCAACAACTGACCTGAATTTCTACTAATCTAAGAGGCGTTCATGATCCCTACGAGATAGCAACAATCCCTTGGGAAAAAATACAATTAATGTGGAATATTTTACCCCTAAATTAGAGTAAATTAAAAATGATCTTTCTTTTGAAAATAAGACATGTCCATTCATAAGTTGAACATCTAGAAAAATAGTAGATAAGCAAAAAATAAATAAATAGGAAGAAGATATAATAGATGGAAAATAAAATCCCACTATTGACCAATAAAATTGTTTAACATGTGAGTTATCATTTTATGTTTTCTTTTTAGTTGGAAATCTCGTCTTCCACATGCCTCTCCTCTATTGTGAACGCACCTCTGTCGCGTGCTAAACAAAACCTTCATGGTGAGTTTTCTAATATTACTCATTAGTTTCCTATTATTCACATGTTTTTACTATTTTATATTGATGGTTATGTTGTGAAATGTACGGGCTTAACGCCCCACTGAAAATCATGGTCGTTGGTGGTCCTTGTTTTCATACTAAATGAATTACATGTTGGTTGGTTCCTGTTGAACATTTTAATACAAAAATTGGTAATTTACGTATAATTACTAATGAATGAATGACCTAGGAAGATAAAACTTCTGTGATAACCCCTGAATTAATAAACAGAATTGAATAAGGGATGCTTTGTAAAATCTGAAATTTTGATTGTTTGGTTTGTATGATGTTGCAATTGTGAGCACGATTGTGTGTTTGTATAGTGTTGTGGTTGTTGTCATGATTGGTATGCCATTTGTTTTCCATGTTTTAGTTATTCCACCGTTGAATATCAATCCAAACTTTACCCATTTCAATTGAACCACCACTTTTTTACTAGTGAAATTCCACTGAATATTAGAAAACCACTTCACTAGAGGACTCTATGAGACACTTTATGGACACCCTAGTCAAATAACCATAACAACACATGTAATTAATCCTTCCACCCACAAGCACTCTATTTAAAATCATACCATATATTAGTTTAGTACCATAGTTCTTTACTAGAGACATTATGTTTCTAGAGAAACACTAAGAAATTGGTTTACAACAATGCATATAGATCACATATGGGATAATAAAAAATTCTAGTGCAAGGGATTCTCATAGCTAGTTTCATTGATCAGGTGGTTGGGAAGATGGGTGTGATCTACTTTGGCCCTGAGTAATGCATGGAGACGTAAGGGTATTGTTTACCATAGCTAGTTACATTGATTATAGTTAGATGATGACCCTAGTTGAACATCTTTTGAGTAATTATTTTGTTAAATATTAATATTACTATATCAAATAGGATGAATATGAATAAATAATGGATGAATTCCAATCAATTGACAAAAGAGTATGAAGATGGCGTGAAAGAGTTTATCAAGTTTGCAAAATATCATGCATATGACCCTTCTCAAATCCTTTGTCTGTGTTTAAGCTATTGTTATTCAAGACAAATTATTCCAGATGAGTTGGAAGAACATCTGATCTGTTACAGAATAGATCAAAGTTATACATGTTGGAATAAACACAAGGGGAAAATGAATGTAGGTAGTGGTTGGGATAGAACTATGTTTTATGGATCATTTGATATGATTACAAGCGTGAACAATGAATACAATCATATGGAGGATGTGAATTATGATAAAGATCGTATTGAGGAAATGATAAGGACAATTTAAGATGAACTTCATGATTTCCCAAAATTGTTTGAGAAGTTAAAGAGTTTTTCAAAAATGACATTGTATGTTGGTTACACTAAATATACAGCACTGTCATCCATACTGAAGCTATATAATTTGAAATAAGGAAATGGGTGGAGTGACACCAGTTTTACGGAACTACTTGCTCTCTTGAATGACATGCTCTCAGAAGATAATGATCTCCTGAGCTGAACATACGATGCCAAATGAATGATGCACTCGATGGGTATGATCTCTGAAAGAATACACACCTACCCAAATGACTGTATATTGTTTTGTAAGGACCTCAAATAACTTAAATAATTCCAAAAGTGTGATTCTTATCGATACAATAAAGATGAATCTAGTCCTAAAAAAGTTGTGTGGTACTTTCTAATCATTCCAAGGTTTAGGCACCTATATGGAAGTAAAGAGACTGCAAGACAATTGACATGGAATGCAGATACAAGAATTAAAGATGGGAAACTACATCACCCAGTAGAGTCTCCTCAGTGGAAGAGAATTGATCATTAGTATCCTGAATTTGGAAACAAGCCAAGAAACCTTCATCTTGCATTATCTACAGATGGAGTGAATCCTTTTGGTTTTCAAAGAAGTAGTCATAGTACATAGCCAGTTATGTTGGTAAATTATAACTTACCACTGTAGTTATGCATGAAATGAAAATACATCATGTTTTCTATTCTTATATCAGGACCAAAACAACTGGGTAATGATATTGATGTTTATTTGGCTCCATTGATCGAGGATTTGAAATTATTGTGGGATTCAAGTGTTATGTTTTATGATGCTTACAAAAATAAAGATTTCACTTTGAAATCCATGTTGTACGGGATGATAAATTAATTTCCTGCTTATGTAAATTTTTCAGGATATAGCATTAAAGGAACTCAAGGGTGTCCCATTTTCAAAAAAGGTACACAATCAATTAGGTTGAAACATTCATTGAAAATCGTGTTTCTAGGATATCACAGATTTCTACCCTGATGACATAAGTACCGATCTTGGATGACATCATTTGATGGAAGTTCAAAAGAATGCACAACACCATCTCCACTAACAGGTGATAAATTGTTTGAGAAAGTAAAATATGTGGACCCTAATTTTACTAAACCATTTTCGAAAAACCTTAAAAAAACCTGTTAGAAAAATATATCATTTTTTTGAATTATTATACTTGAATTGTTTGTATGTCAGACATTTTCTTGATGTTATGCATGTTGAAAAAATGTATGTGATAGTGTCATCGACACATTGATAAATGCACCTAAAAAAAGGATGGAATTAAGGCTAGATTGGACATGGTTGAGATGGTATATGAGAAGAGTTATCACCAGTGAAGGGTGAAAAACAAAAATTTCTTCCTCCTGCTGCTTAAACTCTTTCCAGGTAGGAGAGATATCAGTTTTGAAACTTATTTAATGACGTAAAGGTTCTAGAGGGGTATTCATCAAATATCAAGAACATCGTTTCAATGAGCGATTTAAAGTTAAAGGGTCTGAAATCACATGACTGCCATGTTTTGATGAAAGATCTAATTCCTATAGCTTTATGTTGAATTTTTTCCAAGAATGTCCTCCATAAATTATCGAAGCTCTGTTTGTTCTTCAAATCTATATGGAGAAAATTTATATACCCGACGAAATTTCAAACTATGGAAAGATAAATTGTCATCGTATTATGTGAATTGGAAATTATTTTCCTACCGACATTCTTTGATATGATGGTTCATTTTATGGTTCATTTGGTGAGAGAGATTCGACTATGTGGTCCTGTACATTATAGATGTATTTTACCCATTGAACGATATATAATGATTTTGAAAGGGTATTTCAAAAATCGAAGTGGGCCAGAGGGTTTTATTGTGGAGAAATATATTATTGAGGAAGCCATTAAATTCTATACCAAATACCTATCTGGTGTGGAAATCATTGGCCTACCTAAATCTCATCACACTGGGAAGCTTGAGGGTGAAGGAATTTCTAGAAGAGATGTTGTCACAATCAATATTACAGATCGGGAGCAGGCCCACCTTTACGTTTTTCATAACAGTTTCGACGTTGACCCATATGTTCAAACCCACAAAGAAATTCTTAGGCATTTGAATCCATATAGGGATGAAAAATGGATATCAGATACACATAATTGACAGTTTACAGGATGATTTTGGGACCATATTTTTAAGAAGTTAGATGAAAATCCAGACTCAATTTTAGAACGACTTTGATGGCTAGCCTAAGGAGCAAGTGTGTATGTATTATCTTACAATGCTTGTGTAGTTAATGGTTATACATTCTATACTAATGAAAATTATGAAGATAGTACCATGAAGAATAGTGGGGTTACACTTGTTGCCGAAGCGATGTAGGTTTCCGGTGCTAAGGATAGAAATCCAATTTATGCGAATATGTCATACTTTGGAATCATCAAAAAAATATGGGAGTTGTATTATACGAAATTTAAAGTGCTGATTTTTCAATGCAAGTGGGTTGATAACAGGAGTGTTGTTAAAATAGATGAATTGGGATTTGTGAAAGTTGATTTCAGTAAGGAAGGGGAGAAATATGAACCATTTATAATGGCATCACAGGCAGTAAAAGTATTTTATGTTCCAAATCCCGCAAATCAAAACTGGTCAATTGTTTTGTTATCGACCAAAAAAACTAAAGGGCCAGATGAAAGTTTAATAGAGGATGACCCTTTCATTGGGACTTTACAATCATTTCACAGTGGTCCCAATGTTGACAACATTTTTTATGTCATAGGATACCACAATGAAGGGATTTACATAGTCGATAGAGGGGTTAAATCTCTTCAGAATTTAAAAAAAGAGTTCAATAATCAGGTTATTTGTTTATTGTAATATAAATTGTGTTACATTATGTTATTATCTATTCACTTATGCTTTTATGTAATCAAAATTAAATTTTAAACTACTTCTTTAGATAATGACTTCTACACCTGCTGATGCGCCCAATCCCAAGGCACAACAGGTCTATCAACCTGCTGCTGCTGGTCCCAGTGTAGAGAAACAACAGGTTTCTCAACCTGTTACTGCTAGTCCCAGTGCTGAGGTACAACATGTTTCTCAACCTATTGCTGCTGGTCCTATTGTCGATGCTAGTTCTCTAGAGGAACATAATGATGATTCTTCTGAGGAAATGGTAAGAAATGAAACCCTGACGGTGCAAAAAAAAAACATGTGCACCATAGTTTGACAGTGTTAGCCAAAATCCTCAAGGAAAAAAGAAAAAGGCATCAAATTTGAGGTGGGATCGAATAAGCGAGGCCAACATGTTAAACCCAACAAATCCATCTTTATTAGCTACATTGGAATCGTCACTCGGCAACGTGTGCCGATTGATGTACATTCCTGGAACCATGTTGTCACCGGGCTTAAGACACTAATGTGGGAAGAGATTATGGTAACATTATGATATCATTTTTTTAATTTATTAAAATAAAATAAAATACTAAAACATTGACTTAATCTTCATCATCCATTGAAGAGTGCATTTATAGTAGATTCCTCGCATAAGGAATATGTATTAAGAGTTAAAGGAAGGATTCATAGAGGCTTCTGCAAACTTTTAACGAAATATAATCTTAAAGATGTTGAAGGAAGAATCAAGCTGCACCCACCTCCTCTCTATACACACTTGATATCCCAAGGAGTGTGGGATGAGTTTAGCAACCGACATGGGGAGAATACTTTTCAAGTACATTGTGTCTGGTAATATGTTGTTTGACTTTTCTTGTATTCATCACTTTGATTGAGAGTTTTTTATTTATGAAACAACAACTGGGTGTTGAAAATAAAGAATGTGTAACAAAACCAGTGTACCCCTATCGTAAAGCAAGGATGGGGTATGCTTCACTTGAGAAAAAATTGGTACATATTTTAAATATACCATAATACTTTTATGTGACATAAAACAACACCATAACTATGTTCCTCTGTTTATATGCAGATTGATGAATCAAAATCAAAATCCACTTCCATCCCACTCCATGTGCTATGGAAGGAGGCTCGTGTAAATAATATAAATACACAAAAAGTGCGGGAAACATATGTAAGTATGAAATAATATAAATTTGATTTTCTTTAAATCACTATTACATAACAATGACTACTTATTTTCCTATATTTTCTATCTGACATAGTCATAGGAATCAACAACACCTGCACCATATGCAGACATACTTTCAATAACCTTGAAGCAGCCAGAACAGTATGGACGCATCAGAGGTGCGGGTTTTGGGGTGACACCCCGAACATATTTTTAGAAAGAAAAACAAGCAGAGGATCAAACTAAGGAAATGAAAAATATGATAGAAACAATATCTATGTTTCAAGAATAATTACAATACCAAATGAGAGATGATATAAAGTTTGATGGGGGGAGGAAAAGAGAAGAAACTACTCAACAACAACCCGTGCATGAAGATCCCCCCTAGCTTTGAGGTGAGCCATTCCCCTCAAAAACATGACTTAGATGAGGTAATCAATGTTATAATAATTGTTTCTGTGAAATGTGAATCATATATACACCTATACCTTTACTGTACTAATATTTTACATAGTGAAAATTACTGTGATTTATATCTATCAACTCCCACATATCACCTTATAGCGAGGGCTACGATGTTCAATATGAAGAATGACATGCTACACAACAAACAACTTCCAACAGATCATGTCAGAGTGTCGATTAACTTAGCTAATGATCCGAGTTCTGAGATACCTGTTCCAAATGATTATTATGACATTCATACAATCAAAAAAGCTATTGGAACATTCATCTCATGGCCATAAATTCTTGTAAAAAAACATGTCGACAAGGAGTTATCCATTTCCAATTTATTTTTCAAGCTAAACCTTTAACATTTAATGAAAAAAGGTTTGAACTGATGAATGTTATTATAGAAAAATAGATAGAAGGGGGTGAAATGAAATATCATCTCAAAAACTATCTCAAGGATCAACCAACTGATTGAAATGATCCACTGAGAGCACCTTCACCCCACCCATTCTATATCCACATTTAATATCATTGTGGCTCATGTGGATAAAAAGTTGATAGAAAAAAAAACTCACACAGTTTATTTTGAAAAAAATATGTATGGAGAGGAAAAATAAGATTTCATTAGTGCTAAAAATGTAAATGAAATCCTCAAGTATGAATGGCTAGGTGCCTCAATTGTAAATGTATACATGAGGTATTTTTTCATGATTTTATTTTACAAAAGATGATATACTATGATAATTATGACTAAATACATTTCATATTTTTCATAGGAATATATATGAAAAACAATTGAAGGGATTTTCCCATGAATTTTTTTTTTGGACTCATTAGTCCTCACATCACCTCTTCAAAAGAAGAAATAAATTCTGATAAAGAGGCTGAAATAATGTCATCCCTGCTCAAATCATTTGAAAAAAAAATTATGGATGACATACTCTTTTTAATACCAACGATGTAGGGGTAAAAATCTACAATTTAATCATATCAACTATATTTTCATTTCTTTCATTACTTATTAATTTTTGTGTATTTAGGCATCATTCAACGCTGATTTTAGTCAATTTGGATACTCCAAAGATTTATTTTTTGGATTCAATTCATGGCTATACAACAAACTAACCACGCATGATGGAGTTTGTCAATTTGTAATACACTAGATCCAATATTTAAGAACTAAACATCTAGTTATATAATTTATATTATCTTTTAATGAGGATTCTGTTATGATAGGGCGGTGCATCAATATCGTCTACTTCATGGAATTAATCCAGGGCCTAAGGACAAGAACACCTATAATATCTACAAATGAAAAAATATCCTGGTATATATAATAATATTTCACTATCCAAACACATATCAAAACAAATTACTTATTCTTTCGATGTTTCTGCAATGTTCAAAACAAAAAAACGGAAAGGACTGTGGTTATTATGTTTGTAAATTTATGAAATAGATCGTATTTCATCAACAAACTATCATCCATTAAGAGGTATTTTAGAAAAAAATTACAAGTTCATTTAAAATATTTATTAATCCTTTGTGTATTTATATTTTTTTAGAACTACCATGACTGTCGCAAAAACTCATATTCACAATATGATATAGATGTGTTTAGAAACGAATGGGAAGCATACCTAATGGAATATTGTACACAAATAGGATGAAGGTGAATTCCTACTACTTATTTTATCCTTATATGATCATTTATATCTCTCTTGTTTACACTTATTGAGCATATATGATCACCCTTTATTATGTATTATATCCTTAGGTTATGAAGAATGGTTTTAGAAATGATTTGTCTTTCTAGTAAATCATAACTTAATGAGAGACTCTTATGAACTAGTTCTTTATGTTTCCATGTTTCCAAAATCACTAGACCTAAACTATTATGGCATGGATCATTTATATTATATATTTTGGTCATTTATGTAGTTGTTTATACTGATGCAGTATGTTGGAAGAATATTGGTTGTGTACAACTCACAAATTTAATAACAAAACTAAGTATTCTTCACTACTGTTGGTTAAATACTGCTTAGTATAGAATCTGATCTGAACTTCCGATTTGACTTCCCCGGGATGAGAGCATCATGGGGACATGAGATCAGAAGTTCAGATCAAATTCTATGCTAAGTGGTAGTTAACCAACAATAGTAAAGTGTACAAAGAATCATTAGTTTTGTTATTAGATTATATTTGGACCAAATAAACCATTTGGAAAGATGTAAAGGTAGTGTTATGATATAATATGTCTATTTTAATGAAAAATTATATAATGAAATGTTGATTTGAATTTCATTATTCCCTACAGGGTTTGTTTATTTTAGAAGATTTCTATCCATGTGACATGCCTTTGCAGAAAGAGAAATGATGTTGTGTCTGCCCAATTGTAGAGGTAATCTTGATGTTTTCATAGTAAAATCATTTTACATAGATCTTACATCTCAAAAATTTCTCAAAATAAACTCGCATCATATATACATATGAATTCCCATCAAAATCTGGGTGCCTATTCACCTCATATAGAACCTGCATCACATCAATGCCCAGATGCATACACACCACACATACAAATTTCAGAAGAAGAAAAAATAACTTTGTTATAAGAAAGTGAATACCTTACCGATTCCCATGGGCTTCTATTTTTATTTTAGTATTATAATATACTCTTGGTATTATGTGAAATTTCCTATAGATAGGAGAGTAATGGGAAATCTATTTCACTAATGAATCAATATTTCATAGCTCTATGAGAACTCTTAGGTTTTTTCTCTACTTAGAATAACCCTCTTTATGCGATCATGTCACATAAGATCCTTTTTATGAATGCTTCATGTGAACTGATTGTGTGATCTCATCACATGATCAAATCACATAAAAAATCACATAATCAAAGTAATTCACTTGAACCATGATTCATGTATTCTTGTCTTATTTACATGATCACATAAAGATTCAAGGGTATTGTAATTGTATAAATCTCCCAGGTTCATTTTATCACGTGATCCTATTATGGTCATGTGACCACATGACTTTGAACAAGTCACACACTTAATATGATATTTCTAATTAGTCATGTGCCCCTTTCTTACTCAAGTCCATTTTTAACCCAAAATCCTCCATTTTCATAATTAATCTAAATTTTCTATTTTTTATGATACAAATGAATTAAAGAATCGAAGCTGAGGATTCTATAGTTCATTGGACTACAATGGTCTATAGTGTGGAAGTCAACGAGTGAATAGTCATTCAGTCCATTCACGAGCATCTTAAAAGCTTTATGGGAACCAATATCTTGGATTTTCAATTTTCTAATTAGTTTAACTTATATGGGTTTGTTATTTGAAATGATACTATGATATCTCCACCTCATTAAGGGATCATTCCTCCCTCCTACATCCTTAAGACTAATAATATATTCAGGGAGAACATCTCATATGTGGGTAATTTCATCTCCAAAGAATATATCTCTAATGGTTAATTTTGAAGCCTATGTGGATTGATTTTAAAGGGTTATAACATGATTTGGATCTTAAAAGCCATATTTACAGATAAAAAATGTAGAATTCTATATCAAATTAGAAGTTTGGGTGGTTATTTGGCTGGGTTATTCAATCAGGTGGAAGCTTTGGGATGAACTGGGGTTGTCCCTTCTTGGTTTAGTGTACTGCCACAGAGTTTTTGGTTGAGCTGAAAAATATAGGATTTTATGAATCTATTTAGGCTTACCAAACCCTTACTTATTGCAAAAAAATTTGATGGTATACTTGTTCGGTTTATAGAGTAAATACATGAACACATTTCATTTTTTGTATGGTGAGTTCGACATTAGTATATGGGACATTAAGATGATCTATGGTGAGATGAGTTTAGGAGAAAAGTATGATAAGTAAATTATACCCCCATATACTCTGGATGGAATGGAATATAATCCTCCAATTATGAAGGATCTCATCAATCTGGCCAAAACACCCCCTGGGAAGGACCCATATCCAGGGGTTGACATCCCCTTCAAGAAGTGGGCTGACTTGTTCATCAAGAAAACTCAGCATGAGTGTCTGAATAAGAATACTAAGTATTTTACATCATGATAATCCTATGTGGAAGAGGTTTATCACTTTAAAATAGTTTAAGAGTGTCAATTCAATTACTAGGGATGGTTAGTCACCTCCCAGGACCATCACCTTCTTCATCTAGTAAGCTTCTTAGCAATGTACCTAAGCGGGTACTTATTCACAATGAAAAAAAAGGTGGAGTTATGGTCTCCACCTTAATGATGGTAGAAATTATTTCAGGTGGTATGATTATCATCTTGTTTGTTCCCATGTTGGCTAAGTTATATTTCCAACTTCACCACATCTATAGGGGTATGCCCCGTTCAGAATATTCAGCCCCTTCCAACTGTGGTGGGGTTAGATGGGGGACCACATTTGTGGATATGAGTTACTTAATACTCACAACATTCAAAGTTACCAGTTTAGGAAATTTATATAAAGTATCAGTGGGGTCTGGCTAATCACACTAAAGAACTAAAAGATCAAAAGAAAAATGAACCGGTATGATCAGTTTTTTATACCATACGGAGCACCAACCTGTGAAATTACCAATAATGTAAAGGGTGATCCTGTAGCCTAAGCCTATATTTTATCCATATGTGAGTGTATTTTATCCACTTGGATTAACTGAAAGAAATTCTATAAGTGGTATGCATCATACCACTTTGGGAGATAGTTCAGTGCATTCAGATGAAATTCCCCACTCCTCACCACATTTGTTCAGAAATGCATCCCATGGTGGCTCACAAATTGTGGATAATGTTCACCCGATAGGAAACTTAGGTTCAGGTGGCCTTCCCTCTAGATAGTGTGGGTTTTGTCCTCTCCAAGGATTATGTCGATACCTTTATCTGATCATGCCCAAATGGTCAATTGGCTCTATTGGTGATAAAGCACATAGATCTTCTAATAGTGGATGAGGAGGAGGACACATGGGATATGGAAACATAAAAAAGTTAGATTCCATACAAAAAACATCTTCCAGAAGACCCATAGCTCTCTATATTTCTTAGAATAAAACGAGGCACTTAGATCCATCACCATCAACAAGGAGGGTGCCAACAGATTTGGTAACAATGTATGAGGTTCCTGTGAAAGAAGTTCTAGTCGGTGGGGGATATGCTCTAATTATGGTGGTGTTTCCTATCGCATTCCAATACCGGGACAACTAGAGGAGGAATACATTGACCATAGAGGTCTGAAGAGTGTTTTGTCAAGTGGAAATAGTGATGGAGGGATTTGGGAGTGTGATCGCTCCCAAAGGAATCTTCTATGAACAATATCCCATTGAAGTCAAATAACTACTCTAATAACTTAGTGTGGTGATTCATTCTGTCAAAGTACAAGTCCATTACACACTACTAGCTTAGAGAATGATAATTCCTAGAACAATGATAACTAGTGAAGATAAGGGATACTAGGATGGCTCTAGTGAAGAGGTAAGATAAGTTTTATCATCTCTTTCATATATTCTTTTACATTGTTAGGGCTATGGTGAACTTTCTTTTCTCTTGGATATTTCAAGAGGCTAGTAAAATTTGGTCACCTCCCACCTCTCTAGTTTACTTTCCCAATGACATGGTGGCCAAAGTCGGTTCAAAAAGTGACTGAGAGGCTGATGATCAGGGTTGTCCAAGTCAAATGGAGCTCATGGATGTGGTTGTTTCTAGTCCAAAGGAAACACCATTTGTGACTCCATCAGCACCACCTTTGGCACCTCAAGTTATCTTTTGAAGTTCCTTCCTCTAAGATGACTAAGAATAGAAAGTGGGAAAGTCCATACACTAAGAAACCTCTCAAAATCATTAATTGCTGTACTATGTGGATTTTTTTCCTTTTCATTAGTCTAGTATCTTATCATGGCCACTTACCTACCCATATCAAGGTCAGGTATCAAGTATCATCTAGTCTTATGGCCCCCTACCTACCCAAATTTGTATTTTTTTATTAAAAATTGACATTTTATTAAGGTATTATTTCATATTTTGGTTTAATTTATTTCATTATTGTATTACTAACATAATATTTGTTTTCTTATATAGGTGTAATTTTTTTCCTGAGTTCGGATGATTTGTTTGGAAACTAATACCATGGACGACAATTTTTGAGAGGGGATCACAGATGCAAAAAGGATGAAACATTAATGTTTTTAACTGTTTGTACGATAATTGTAATTATAACCATATAAAACATTTTTTGAAATGTATATAGCACTGTGTTTTTTTGTATTCATGATTTCAAGTAAATGTATATAGAATTGTTTTCGAAACTCTTGTGTGTGTTGTTTTGTTCTTCTATGCTTTGTTTGTGTGTAGGTGTTGTTTTGTGCATCTGTTTTGTATGAACGTGCTGTTTTGTGCTGTGTGTGCAGGTGTTGTCTCAGGTGTGCAGGTGTTGTGCAGCTTCTGGGTTTTCTCAGGCAACTTGGCCTTTATTAGCACTAATTATGCACTGATAAATTGGGACTTTATCAGCGCTCAAAATAGAACTGATAAAGGACACCTTTATCAGTGCTCAAAATAGTGATGATAAATGAAACCTTTAACAATGCTCAAAATAGAGCCGATAAAGGGGGCCTTTATCAGCACTCAAAATAACACTGTTAAAGGGGACCCCCTATCTTCGCTGTGATTAACAACACTTTTCTATCACTATTAAAGGTGGGTTTTAGTACTTTTAAAAGTCCTATTTTTAGTAGTGGTTTTTGTAGAGGAGGTAGTCACACCACATGCTCCTTCAAATATCCCTCTTTAGTGATCAACACCACTTGGTTGGTCTCTTCCTTAACATCCAAGTTCTACTCTAATTATGTTGTAACAAAAAATTTAGAAAATGAGAAGTCATAAAACAATTCATCTTGAATAAGATTAAATCATTAAGAATGAATAAGGAAATATTCCCTTTAAAGTAAGTATCTTAGAAATTGACCACTTTTGTAAGGACCATTGGTAACTCAATCTCAGCAGGTACACAGTCAACATCATCTTCTAAAGTAATAGAGAGGAAGAGAGGTGTTGATTTTTCATTTCCAATGATGGGAGGATCATGTTTCAGGTTATCCTCAATAAAGTGATTCCAATATTCTTACAAAAAATATTGATCTTCCATTAATGAATCAGCTTCCATGTGTCCTTCAAGGACATCCTTGAGCAATGGTTGAGTGAGGGATGATGTGATTAATTCTTTTAAAATCTCATTCTCAACCACATCAGGTTCTTTAAAATGAATAAATAATCAGTGAAATCTCTTTTCCCACTCATTTTGCTTCTGGTTCTGGCTCTAGTTCAGGTTTAGATTGATCTTGACATGAATGTACATATTCCATTAGCCATTCCATGTTTTTAACCAGGCCTTGTATTTTTACTTGAAGTTCCTTCATATAAGATTTTTGAATTTCTTCTTCTTGTTGCACATGAGAGTAGTCATTCCATGCATAATAATCACAATTGAAATACATCATTAACAAAGAATATTTTTTTTAGTTTTTGAAATTTATGTTTTTTTTGTGTTTTCTTAAAAGAAATAAAAGAAAATTAATAAAAAAATGTGAATAAAAATGGTAAGCGAAGACCACTTGTCTCCCCACAATTAGTTTCAATTTGATGAAGCGTTCTCATTCATGATTTGAAAATATTTTAATTAAGTGTAGCATAGGGGTTGACCAAAGTCATTGTCTTAAGAAGATATTGTGTGTAATAACCCACTTATCCTCATTGTCTTGAGAGTACAACAAGTAATTACTAGGCCTTAAGCGACATCCCCAAGGCACCAAAGGCTGGCAATAAATGATGAAGGGTTTCAAAACAAGTGGGGGACGATCTACCCTTTTAGAAAATACCACATAACCAACAAACATAACCAAACAAATCAACTAAATGATGCATGATAAAAGTTAAGACAGCTCAACCATTTATTTTATCATAAACCAACCAAGAGTACCACAACAGAAACCAAAACTAAATCAGAGTAAATATTGGAAAGACAAACTAAAACACTACAAGAGGACAACCCAACTCCATGCTCCACAAGCACCAAGATCCAACATCACAAACTATCCCAAGCATCACTAAGTAGTGCTATAAACATGTGACACTTTGCCTTTTCCAACATCCTGGTATATGACATCTGCAAAAGCACCAACGTTCCAAAGCAGGGGATGAGTAATGAAACTCAGTAGGTTTTCCCCGATGACTTCCCAACCCATGCCTCTAGGATAAAACATGTTAGCACATTTTTATAAAACAATTTATATAAAAAAATTCCAAAATAGTTCACAATATAACAAGTTCCATGCCAAAACCATTTTTCGACAAACCCATCTTTCTCAAGAAAAGAAACCAAGCAAAGTTTCCAATCAAAATCCCATTTCCATTTTGGCACTTTCATTCCATTTCAAAAATCCACACAACCAACCATGCATGAAACCTGGACCTTCCTATACTCACGAGTGGTGAGTTATCCTTCCACTAAGCCGTCACTTAGTGGACTACCTTGACGGGGGTACTTCACACCCTTATCCGTCCCTTTTGATGGGGGTAGTTCTCGCCCTTATCCATCCAACCTTTTGATGTGGGTACTTCTCACCCTTATCCATCCCAATGCATATGAACACACACCACAACTCATGAAAATCCATGCCAAAACCAAATGTGTTCAAAACCTTTCAATAAAACATCAAACCTTTTATTGAAAACCATTTCTTTCAAGAAGCAAAACCATAACCAGTTTAAAATCACAATTTTAAATTCACTTCAACAAACACTTTCCAACAACACACAATTCCCATCACCCGTTACTAAAAAGGGGTTTCAACCATTCTTTCACAGCAGGTAAACAAACCATTTCAATCAAGGAAAAAATTTTGAAACTAATCCTTCATGTTCTAAGAAAGAGGAATTGGGAGTGAAGCCACCTACCTCAACAAAATAGGCGAAACCAACCAAGAACTGGGTCGAAACACCATGAAACCTCCTTAGATTCCTTCCCCTAACACCAACAAGACAAAAACCCGACTTAAAAGTCATCCACTGCCTTAGATATACCCACCTTTGGCATAGATCTAAGGATCCATCAAGAGGGAATAAGGAGATCTAAGAAAACTAAAGGAAATGATACTTACCTCGATCAAACGGCCTCTAAATTCCAAGGTAACCCTCCAAATCACTTCCAAAACACCTGGTAAGTGTTCTCCCACCTTCACCAGAGAGAAATCCCAAGTTAGGGCCATATAAGAGCAAAAAAGAGTGGGTTAAATGATAAAACAGATTAGATCCTTAAAAATAGGATATAAGTTGACCCTGCACACGGTTAGTCTACATGGTTAGGAAAATCGTGCGCTAACCGTACGGTAGTCACTGTTTGGAAGGGGCGCTCCACATGGCCTCCTCGCATGGTTTTCCCAAACCATGTGCATGCCGTGTAGTCTCCTCTTTCCAAAGTGACACCACCTGTATGGATTCCGCACGGTTTGGGAAACCCGTGCGAAGCCCATGCGTCACCACCCTTTTTGACCTTTGACACTTTAAAAGTCTCCAACCTTCCCCAACCATTTCTCATATGCTTCATGTACTTAAAAAGAATAAAACAAGGGTTACTTACCAGAAACCGGGGGAACTACATTCTCCCCACCATTGGCCTTTCCATACCCGGAAAGTAGAAAATCATCACATGCATGAAAGAATTCTGGCCACTGCTCTTTCATTTCTTTCTCGCGTTCCCAAGTATCTTCCTGAATCTGACTATGCTGCCATAAAACCCGCACTAGACTGATGCTTTTCCCACGTAAGACTTTATCTTTCCAATCCACAATCTGTACCGGGATATGTATCAACGAAGCATCCGGCTCTAGGTCAACGTGATCCCATCTGATCACATGGTCAGGATCAGGCTGATACTTCTTCAACTGAGATACATGGAACACATTATGCACCAAACTAAACCATGGTGGTAATGCCAACCGATATGCCACCTATCCAACCTGTTCCAGTGTCTCAAAAGGGCCAATGTATCAAGGAGATAACTTTCCCTGCTTCCCGAAATGACGATGTCCAAGCCTTGGAGAGATCCTCAAGAAGACATGATCATCGACAACGAACGACAACGGTCTTCGACGGTGATCTGCATAATATTTCTGATGACTCTGAGCCATCTCCATCCTCTTTATAATCAACTGGATCTTCTCTATTGCCTCTTGGAAAAGGCTTGGCCCGAATAGTGAAGTTTCACCCTTTTCCACCCAGCATAGTGGAGAATGACAAGGACGCCCATACAATGCTTCAAATGGATCCATGCATATCGAGGCCTGATAACTGTTGTTATATGAGAACTCCAATAAAGGCACATTCTCTTCCCACGAACCACAAAGATCCATTACACAAGCCCGCAACATGTCTTCCAACGTCTGTATTGTCCTTTCGGATTGTCCATCTGTTTGAGGATGATACGTCGTACTCATATTCAACTGAGTTCCCAGGGCTTTCTGTAAGGATCTCCAAAAACAAGATGTGAACCTCAGATCTCTATCTGACATGATTGAAACTGGTATGCCATGTCTCTTTACCACTTCTAGGATATATATTTTTGAACTATCTTCCACCATATGAGTTTCACGAATAGGGATGAAATGGGCCGACTTGGTTAGACGATACACTATCACCCAAATGGAATCGTGTTTCTAGACCGTTCTTGGAAGACCTGTAACAAAATATATAGCTATCTAATCCCATTTCCACACTGGAATTGGTAGAGACTGCAACATACCCGCTGGCTGCTGATGTTCTGCTTTAACTTGCTGACAAGTTAAACACCTTGAAACAAATTCAGCTACCTTCTGTTTCATGTTGCTCCACCAAAACTGTGCCTTCAACGCCTTATACATCTTCTATATTTCTGGATGAACAGACCATATGGAATGGTGGTAAGCATGAAGGAGTTGTTCCTGAGCGGTTAAAGGTACAACCATCTGATCTCAAAACCGCAAAACTGAACTCCCATCCAGCTTCCATCCCTCAATGGTCTCCCCACCATTGAATTTTGAACTCATTACAATAAAATCCACATCGTATGCCTGTGCCTTCTGTACTATCTCCACCAAATCAAGAACAAGCGAAACTGTAAAGAAAATCACAACATCAGCTCGGTCTTCACATTCCATACGCATGTTGGCTAGGACCGACATCAATTGCCACTCATCTAAAGCTTCTTTCACCAACTGAGTATACGACTTTCTACTTAATTCATCAGCCACCAAATTGCCCTTAACCGGTGTATACATCAAGTCAAAGTCAAACATTTGAAGATACTACATCCATCTCCTCTTCCTGAGATTCAAATCTCGTTGTGAGAAAATGTGTTTCAAGCTTTTGTGATCCGTAAACACAACAAATTTCTCACCAAAGAGATAATGTCTCCATGTTTTCAAAGCATGTACGACTGCATCCAACTCCAAATCATGTGTTGGGTAGTTATTCTCATGAACTCTCAACTGTCTTGAGCCACAAGTAACAACATGGTCTCCTTGCATGAGAACACATCCCAACCCAGATCCCAAAGCATCACAATACACCACGTACCCCTGTCCTGATTTTGGAAAAATCAAGATGGGTGCTGATGTAAGGTGAACTTTCAACTCTTGAAAATATCTCTGACATTCCTCAGTCCATTGAAATGCACTATTCTTCTTTGTCAATGCTTTCATAGGCGAATCTAGTCATGAGAAGTCACACACAAAGCATTGGTAATAACCAGCTAGACCAAGAAAAATTTGTATTTCAAAGACATTATTTAGTGGTTGCCATGAAAGAACAGCTTCTATCTTTTCTGGATCCACAGAAACACATTTATCAGAAACAACATGGCCCAGAAAGCGTACCTCTTGTATCCAAAAATCGCACTTTGATAATTTGGCATACAACTGATGGTATCTCAAGATTTCCAATACTATCGCCAAGTGTTTCTCATGCTCATCCCTTTTTCTTGAATACACCAATATGTCATCCACAAACACCACAAAAAAAGAATCCAGATATCTCTAAAATATCTGATTCATTAATTCTATAAATATTTTTGGTGCATTCATAAGACCAAAAGGCATTACTACATATTCGTAGTGGCCATATCTCCTTCTGAAGGCTGTCTTCAAAATATCCTCCTTTCGAACTCACAAATGGTGATATCCTGACTGTAAGTCAATCTTAGAGAACCACTGAGCTCCCCTTAATTGATAAAATAGGTCATCAATGCATGGAAGTGGATATTTATTCTTTATCGTAACTTGGTTAAGTTTACAATAATCCACACATAGCCTCAAAGTTCCATCTGCTTTCTTTATAAACAAAACTGGTGCTGCCCACAGAGACATGCTTGGCCGAATAAAACATTTTTTTTCCAGTTCTTCCAACTGCACTTTCAATTCCTCTAACTCCGTTGGTTCCATACTATAAGATGGAAGTGAGATAGGACTGGTCCCCGGAAGGAGATCAATCGTAAAGTCCAATTCTCTTACAGGTGGTAACCCTGAGAAGTTTTCAGGAAAACATCATGAAATTGATCCAAAACTACTGGAAAACTTTTATTCGCGATATCGTCCATCGATTCCAAGTTTAATGCAGCCAACTAGTAAGAGATAATTTCCACTGCTGGTGACAACAATCCTGTTGCACCTGCCTTCACCGCTCTTTCTTCTCTAAAGAGATGCTCGAAGCCATCCTCAGTCGTGAAACTCATTGTTCTGATATAGCAGTCAATGTGAGCCCTGAACTCTGTCAACCAATCCATACCCAGGATTATATCACAGACATCCATCTCCAGCACAGAGAAATCCCATTTCATCTCAACTCCATCAACAGTTATAGAACATGATCTACACATGAAGGCTCTACATTCTCTTTCATCGAGAGGAGTTTGAAGTTTTATCACAGAAGAAATCATTTCAAGTTTTAAGTTCAGCAAAGCAACAATTCTAGATGAAAGAAAATAATGTGATGAACTAGTATTGAACGACACTTGCATGAGGGTAGAATTCAAAAGAATCATACCTCTCACCATAGACATTCCAGACTGGTCATCCACAATCACCTGTTCCGCTCCATACAATTGCTTTGTTGATGCACTTTGCTCCTTATTTCCTTATTGAGATTGCACTGCCTGAGGAGTCATGGTATTCCTGGAATCACCATAACTAGCTCTGTTCTGCTGGTGAGACTGATTTTGTTGTCCCCACTATGTCGAAGCATAATATGTTTGTGACACTTGAGAAGTATCACGAACACCTGACCGTGGAGCACTACGAAAATATTGCTAAAGATTCTCCATCTTGTTGCAATTGTGGAATGCTCTCGGTGGTGCTGTACATTCTCGTTTCATGTGATCAATCGAGCCACATTGAAAACACCCGACTTTCATCATGGGTCATGGAGGAATATTCACTGATCAAGCCGTCTGATTCTGATTTGCACTCCCACCTTGGAAGTAGGTGTCCCTCTTCCACTTGTTCCCAACATTAGAGTTCCCACCCATTCCTGTGAGTATCATCATACTTCATCCTCCCATAACTGTGGAGATGTCTCTTTCATCTATTGTTTCTCTGTTTACCGTCTCCTTATAATCCGTAATACAGAGCATAGCTATCTTCGAGTGAATCTTCTATCGTAACCCTGATTCAAAGATGTGTTCCTTCAGCGACACACTTGCAGCAAATTCTGGTACAACGCACACTAAATTCATGAATTTAGCCGCATACTCTATGACAGAGAGATTCTCCTACTTCATGCTGAAAAATTCCATCATCCTCTGGATCTTGAACGTGTGAGGATAAATTTTTTTATTGAACAATTCCTCAAATTCCTCCCAGCCTAGGCCTTGATCCACCTTAGCCTGCACCACTAACTCCCACCACTGTCATACAAGATTCTCCAGCATATACGTCGCCAACTTTACTTTCAGTTCTACTAGTGTGCCGATGAAATCGAAGATACGATTCATCCTGCTCAGCCACACCTCCGCACTTTCTCGTTCAGAATCACCCCAAAATATGGGTGGATTCTGCTTTTGGAATTTGATGGAATAGTCTACATGCCTTGACTCATCCCTCTGATTCCCTATGTCCACAACCTAAAACACTTGAACTATACTTTGGACTAGCTACTGGTTCACCTGTGGATCAGGTGCGACCACATTCTCCACAACCTCTTTTGTTTGGTTTCTACGATTCCTAACAGGTGCCATTTTCTATACAAACAACGCATGTCGTTAGTCTCACTTCCTAGCAACTGAAGGCTTAGAATTTCAATTTCTATCACATCACTATCACAACATTGATTTCCAACCATCAAGCTTTTCCACCTTTACCCATTTCTAAAAAGAAATCTTTTATTTCTTTTGAAAATCAATCTATTTTCAAAATACATCAACCATTCTCTTTTCAAAATCTTGCCTTTGAAAACAAGTTTTAAAATTGTCATAAATCACGCTTTTGCATCAAACCATAATCCATTTCTGAAAATGATATATGCACTTCTAGTGGGAATTCATTCCTCTAATGCATGTCATGCTCATATCATTGGATAAACCCATGACAATGAGATTTGTTATCCTATAAGTGTCTCCAGAACACTTATGTACCCAAATCCCTGGTAACTTGATGTTCAACATAAAAAGGTTAGCAATGTCTTTTTATGCTCTACATTCCAAGTTCTGACAATCCTACTCCTTCCTAAGATGACCACCCAAGGAATAGACAAGTAAGAATTCAACACCAAGACCAACAAAACTGATGAATACTTGTTCCACAAAGAAAGGAACAAGATAATTGCATTTATACCTCAAGGAATGAACAAACTAATACCATTTGTCATAACCCGCTTATCCTCATTGGCTTGAGAGTACAATGAGTCATTACTAGGCCTTAAGTGACATCCCTAAGGTGCCTTCTTCGACACTGGATTCTGGACAGCAACTTGGAAAGCACTCAGGTACATCAACTCATGGCCATACCTCAATGGTTCCAGGTACACAATCCCTACATTCCAGCAAAAAAGCAGTAGATTTATCTTATGACAGTACTATGGCTGCAAATGCTGTGAGCTTGAGTACTCAACATGAGGAAAAAAATGATAACAACAGAAACATAAACACTATAAACTCGCCTGCAAAAGAGTACTCTAAAACAGATAGCACAAAGAACCCATCTACCCTTACAAGCAGCCAGAATATGAATAAGAGCCCAGCCAACTCTAAACAAATTAGAAGGTCTACTAGACATAAGGGATCGGGAAACAAAAAAAAAAGGGGAGTTCTAACTCCAAACCTAGGTATAAATGAAGATACTTTACTGGAATTGTCAGGGTATTTCCAACTCTGACACCCTTTCTGTCCTTAAAAGAATGGTTATCACATACTCTCCCATTTTGTTCACTATTGCTGAACCTAAAATCAGTTTCTATCCCAAGTTCCCCCACTTGTGTCAATATGGTTATTCCTTTATTGGTGCTACAAAAAATTACTATACGGTTGACTCTCTTTGGGTCTTTTTGCACTCATTTATTCAAAATGTCAACATCTTTAACATATTAGATCAAGTCCACACTTGTGATTTTTTCCTTGAGAGTACTCGTACTATTTGTTCCTTTGTTTAAGCCAAGAATAGATATCAAGATAGAAGACCGCTGTGGGATGACCTCACCCTTATAAACAATAGCAATCAGGACCCTTGGTTTTTAATTGGAGACTTCAACACTATTCTTAATTCTAGTGAGAAAATTGGTCCTTCGCATGCTAAAATCTCCACGAGAGAATTCAAAAAAACCATCTAAGACAATAACCTTACTGAAATAAATCTAACGGGTGCCAAATACACCTGGTATAGAAGACAATATAATAGAGTGGTTGCCTCCAAACTTGATAGAGCCTTCACAAACTCTACTGACCTAGATAAATGGGACACAATTTCCAGCACCACCCTTCATAATATGAACTCTGATCATCACCCAATTTTGGTCAATGTTTCAACCAACACTACTAAATGTCCTCTCCCCTTTAGATTTAATAATGCCTGGTTCTCCAACACTGAATGCACTGACATAGTTAAGAACTTTTGGCTTTCCATGACTCATTGCAATGATGCCTTTGCTTGTCCTTCCAAATTAAAATCTCTCAAACAAATTCTCAAATCTTGGTGTAGCTCTCATGTCAAAAAAATGGACAAGGATATTCTACTCCTTGAGAATGAGTTGGACCAGATTCAAAACCATAGCACAAACTCTGACTTTAGCACTGATCTGAGCCATCAAATCAACATTTTGACAAAACTCAACTCTTTGCTCACTTTTAAAGAAAGAATGAGAAAACATAATTTTAAAGTTAAATGGTTATCTGATGGAGACAGAAACACTAAATTCTATAATTCCCTTCAAAGAGCTCAGAAAGCTTGTAGACCTCTTGCCTCTTTAAACGATGGTGACAACATTTTAGATAATGAAAATGATATTGCCAACCATATTGTGTCTCATTTTGAATCTGTCTTTAATGGCCCTGATAGAAATAAGGACCTCTTACCTGAGATAATTCCGATGGTGGTTAGCGACGAAGATAACAACTTTCTTTTTAGCACCCCTCTTGATCATGAAATCAAAGACACTGTCTTCAGTTTAAACCCTGATAGTGCTCCTGGCCCTGATGGTTTTAGTAATGGTTTCTTTCAACACTACTGGGATATTATTAGCTTTGATGTTTGTAAGCTTGTTAAATCCTTCTTCTCCAATGGTGTCCTCCCTCATGGTCTAAATGCTCAATTTCTCTCTCTAATTCCAAAGGTTGACAATGCCTCTAAGATCCATTCTTTTAGGCCCATTGCCCTCATTAACACCCTCTATAAAATCATCACGAAAATCATTGCAAGCAGACTCTCTTAGATCACTGACAAATTAGTTTCTTGGAATCAATTTGGGTTTATTAAAGGTAGATCCATCCAAAATTTCATTAGCCTTGCTTCAGAATGCTTTAACACCTTAAACAAAAACAACAGAGGTGGTAATATTGGCATCAAACTTGACATTAAAAAAGATTTCGATACCATGGACTGGACTTTTATTTTTAAAGTGCTTCAATCTTTTGGATTTAGTGATTATTTTACCACTACTATCTGTTATTTATTTAATTCGGCCTCCATCTCCATTATAATTAACGGTTCTCCCAGGGGTTATTTCAAATGTACAAAAGGTGTCAGGTAGGGGGACCCTTTTTTTGCCATCCTTTTCTCCATTTCGGAGGACTATCTTAGCCAACTACTCACTTATCTGGTTGATCAAAACAAACTCAAACCCATCCATGTTTCACGTAATCTAAACGCTCTTACTCACCTGTTGTATGATGACGATATCATTCTCTTTCTTCAAGGTGATAATAGAAATATACGCACTCTCAAAAATGCCCTTGCACACTATGAGGATGTCTCTGTTCAAATGATTAGCTGGAACAAATCTTATATTTACTTTGGAAAATTTTTTTTCCAACTAATAGGAAATACAACATTATAAATGACTTAGGAATAAAAGAGGGCTCTCAACCTTTCAAGTACCTAGGTGTCCCCATATTATGGGGAATACCCAAATCCTGTCATTTCCTTGATATTTCCAATCAAATTACAAACCAAATTTCCTCTTGGAAAGGTAAATATCTCTCTATGGAAGGTAGAATCTGTCTGTTCAAATCCACAATTGTCTCTAAAATTGTTTACTCTATGATGATTTACAATTTTCCTACTAGGCTTATTAAAAAAACGAACACCTAAATAAAAAATTTTGTTTGGACTGGTAGCACCGTGGAACGAAAAATTGTCACCATACACTGGTCTACTTGTTGTCAACCAATAGAGAAAGGAGGTATCGACATAAAACATATCAAACATTTTTATGAGGTTCTGCAAGCTAGGCTCACTTGGAACTTATTATATAATAACTCAGAGTCTATCGACTTCCTCAAAAAAAGATTTCTTCAGAAACTTAAAAAAGGAAATACTTATTTTCTTGCCTCATCTATTTGGCCATACTTGAAGCATTCCTTTTCTTCCATCATGAGTAACTCCAGGTGGATGGCCTCTAGAAACTCCTCCCTGAACTTCTGGTTAGATAACTGGACTGGCGCTCCTTTAATTTTCGGGGTTTCCCTTGACCAAAGCCCTGAAAACACCAACCTATCTATTAGAGATGTTCTTAATTATTGTAATGATCATCTTCCTGCTAACATTATGGATTTCATTGATACCCATACCTTCTCAAACACTGATGATTTCTTAGTTTGGGAACCTGCTCACAATGGTATGCTTGATTCTAAAAACTTTTACAAACACTTCTTTTGTAATTCTGATAATGATTTTTGGGTGGATAAAATGTTTTGACGAATCTTGGATAAAACCCTCATGTTTTACTCTTATCTGGCGCCTTGCTCATAACAGACTTCCCACTGATGATCGTCTATAGTCGTCTGGTTTTCAACTCTGTTCTAAATGCAGCCTCTGCAATCAGCACAGAGAATATTATAATCATCTATTTCTTTCTTGTGCCACCACTTATGCTCTTTGGAATTATATTTTTGATATTTTTGACTGCAGATAGTGGATACATGACTCTACCAAAACTCAATTAAAAAGATGTGTGGATCTTAATAACTCTCAACAAATTAAAAAAATCTTTCTTGCTGTTGTCGCTAAACTTCACCATGTGATCTGGTATGATAGAAATTCTATTATTCATAATAAATGCTCACCCAATTCTAATGCACGTAAAACTCAGATCCTTATTGCCATTCATGAAGCTGCTTCGATCCAAATGGGTCACTGAAACAACACGGTGCAAGACTTTATAATCCTTCATCGATTGCGCATTTCCGGAAACTTTCTCCAACCACACCGCACTTTTGAAGTCTTCTGGCGTGCACCTCTTCCAGGATGGATTAAGGTTAATGTGGATGGCGCCTCCAAAGGCAATCCTGGTCCTGCAGGTTGTGGAACTGTCTTCAGAAATCACACTGGTCAGATCGTTGGTTGCTTCTATGGTAGCTGTGGCGTTGCTCCCTCTCTAGAAGATGAAATGATGGGTATGATTCATGCCGTCTCTTTTTCCAAACAACATGGCTGGAACAACATCTAGATTGAGAGTGATTCAACCACTATTGTGCAAGCCGTTTGGAATGGCGTGATACATCTAGCATGGTCGATCACCACTCACTGGATGGACTGCATCCGTGCTCTTCACGACACCAACTACATCATCACTCACATTTATCGTGAATCTAACATGGTTGCTGATGGTCTTGCAAACAAAGGAGTCAATCATGACATTACCTGGATTAATGAACTCCCTGATGACTTACTTCCCTTTCATAATAGAGATTGTAATATGCTTCCGTCTTTTAGACTCTTGTAACTATTTTATTTAATTTCTATAGTGCCCTGGTTTTCTGGCCAAGCACCATCCATCTTTAAAAAAAACATCCCTAAGGCGCCAAAGGACGGCAATAAATGCCTAAGGGTTTCAAAACAAGTGGGGGATGATTTACCCTTTTAGAAAATACCACAGAACCAACAACCATAACCAAAAAAATCAACTAAATTTTGCATAATAAAATCTAATACAACTCAACCATTTATTTTATCATAAACCAACCAAGAGTACCATAGCAGAAACCAAAACTAAATCAGAGTAAAAAGCAGAAATACAAACTAAAAGACTACAAGACGACAACCCAAATCCATGCTCCACAAGCTCCAAGCTCCAACATCATGAACCGGCCTAAGCATCACGAAGTAGTTCTATAAACATGCGACAATTTTTCTTTTCCAACATCCCGGTATATGACATCTGCAAAAGCACCAACGTGCCAAAGCAGGGGATGAGTAATGAAACTCAGTAGATTTTCCCTGATGAATTCCCAACCCATGCCTCTAGGATAAAACATGTTAGCACATTTTTATAAAACAATTTATATAAAACAATTCTAAAACAGTTCATAATATAACAAGTGCCATGTCAAAACCATTTTCCAACAAACCCATCTTTCTCAAGAAAAGCAACCAAGCAAATTTTCCAATCAAAATCCCATTTCCATTTTGGAACTTTCATTCCATTCCACAAATCCACACAACCAACCATGCATGCAACCTGGACCTCCCTATACTCACGAGTGGTGAGTTATCCTTCCACTAAGCCATCACTTAGTGGACTACCTTGACGGGGGTACTTCACGCCCTTATTAGTCCCTTTTGATGGGGGTACTTCTCGCCCTTATCCATCCAACCTTTTGATGGGGGTACTTCTCGCCCTTATCCATCCCAATGCATATGAACACACACCACAACCCATGAAAATCCATTCCAAAACCAAGTGTGTTCTAAACCTTTCAATAAAGCATCAAACCTTTTATTGAAAACCATTTCTTTCAAGCAGCAAAACCATAACCAGTTTAAAATCACAATTTTAAATTCAATTAAACAAACACTTTCCAAAGACACACAATTACCATCACCCATTACTAAAAAGGGGTTTTAACCATTCTTTCATAGCAGGTAAACAAACCATTTCAATAAAGTAAAACAATTTGAAACTAAGCCTTCAAGTTCTAAGAATGAGGAATCGAGAGTGAATCCACCTACCTCAACAAAATAGGCGAAACCAACCAAGAACTGGGTCAAAACACCACAAAACCTCCTTAGATTCCTTCCCCTAACACCAACAAGACCAAAACCTGACTTAAAAGTCATCCACTACCTTAGATCTACCCACCTTTGGCATAGATCTAAGGATCCATCAAGAGGGAAGAAGGAAATATAAGAAAACTAAAAGAAACGAGACTTACCTTGATCAACCGACCTCTAATCACCAAGGAAACCCTCCAGATCTCTTCCAAAACACCTAGTAAGTGTTCTCCCACCTTCACTAGAGGGAAATACCGAGTTAGGGCCGTCTAGGAGCAAAAAATAGTGGGTTAAATGATAAAACGGATTAGATCCTTAAAAATAGGATCTAAGTTGACCCTACGCACGATTAGTCTGCACAGTTAGGCAAATTGTGTGCTAACCATGCGGTAGTCACTGCTTGGAAGGGGAGCTCTGCACGGCCTCCTCGCATGGTTTTCCCAAACCGTGCACACACCGTGTGGTCTCCTCTGTCCAAAGTGACACCACCTTCATGGCTTCTGCACGGTTTGGGCAACCCGTGAAAATCTCGTGCATCACCACATTTTTTCCCTTTGACACTTTAAAAGTCTCTAAACTTCCCCAACCATTTCTCATATGCTTCATGTACTTAAAAAGCATAAAACAAGGGTTACTTAATAGAAACCGGGGGTACTAAATTGTGGTCAATCACTTACCACTTCAAATTTTCTAACATCCCCAAATCTAGAACTCTCTCACATGGCCAGAAAAGACTGGTTATAGGACCTCGAGCATGCCTCCCTGTATCCCAAAGGTTGTTGACTAGCAGCGGGGGTGTGGATAGTATAGTGGGTAGACTATATCTCCTTGGTATGAAATTTTATTTGGAAGAAAAAATTCACATTAAAACAATAAAATTAAAGTAAAACAATGTGGAAGATAACTTAATAATCAAATGTATAATAAGGAATAATGTAATGGCATGCTGGAATGTCACTAAATGTCATGCGAGAATAATACAATAAAAAACTAGCATACGCAAATAAAATACACAAGTCCCGGGTCCCGAGCCCCATTCTGGTCCCATCTCCAAACTCCATCCCAACATCAATAATCAATCAACACTATGGTCCCTTGTCCCTACCTAAACCTACATCCACAAAGTCTAATTGGGTGCCAAACTATGGCTCAAATAGGGTGTGATTAAAACTCATTAGGTCAACACCACCATGTCTAAATAAAATTAGTATGATAAGAAGTTTATGCAGTAAAGTGATAAACATGTGTATTAATTAATAAAACAATTAAATAAATACATCAACCTACTTTGGCTCCATGCCAGAATATCTCTGAGCATGTCTTAGGACCATGTCAAATACAACCATAGAACCAAGTAAAATAAGCTACTTCGATTCCATGTCATAATATCTCTGAGCATGTCTTACAACCATGTCAACACCAACATATAACCAAGGTAAGTCACAACATACAATCTGGGTCAAATACCTATAAGAATTACAACATGGGACTGGGCATAGCTTGCTATCTATAAGAATTATAGTATGGACTGGGCCAAGCCCACTCACTATCAATATTACATCATTTATGTGTGCAAGTGCCTGGGGCTAGCCCGTTATATAAGCATCTCAGCATAGAACTGATTCATGTCACACATCATGGATATCATAATATCACATCATGTATCTCAAGGGTTAATTATGAGAATTATCATTATTCCTTCATATGTCACTTTGCAATTAAATTCAAAATTTATTAACAATTATATCAAAATAAATACTCCATAATTTAGGGATTCTATAACAAGAAATCACCCTAGGTCACATGTCATGCTAAACGTTCTTTAAGGTATTAGCCAATTATAAATCTGTTTGAAACCAATGGAATCCAAGGGATAACTCCATTAAATTAATTAATTAATTTGGTCACACAAAATGAGTGATAAATCATGATATTGTATAAACCTGAAAAAAAAATCAAACCATAGGGTTGATATTTAGACCCCTACCTTAAACCGAAGATCCAGTAATGTTTCCTACGGAAAATTCCCACAAGGAATAAGATGCAGATGACTATAAAGAGGTTCCTAGATCAAGAGTTGATCAAGTTCAAAACCAACAATGAAATTGGGTAAAGGATTTACCACAACTGTTTAGGGAAGAATGAAGAGAAAGAAGAAACATTATCAAAGGAACTTACCAGGGATTGATCGCATCAACAGGATGTCTGAAAAGGTGATTGGAAATCCAAAATCATTAGAAGAATTCCCTAGGGTTGATAGAGAAGGAGCTTCAACCAATTGAAAATAAAATCAGTTGCACAACAATTTTAAAACTGTTGGTTGAGAAATTACAAGATGTGTAATCCAGTTACACATCGTGAATTTATTTTTCATGGTATCCACCAAAAAACTCTTCACATTGGATTTATTTTATTAAAACCCACAAAAAATTACATGATTTGTAATCCCTTCACACAGTGTGTAAATTTTCTTTATTTTTGTTTTCATCCCATTCGACCTTTAATGTCACTCAACTTACCAAGAACCTATTTAACAATAAACCCATTTATATCCAGACTCCATTAATTAAAATAAACATATATCCCTGAACTTTAGATCATTTTATCCAACAAATACTCATTGTCTTCGAAAAAGACATGACCACAAAGGTTTAAAATAAAAACTCGGAGAGAAACGTACCTGGAAAATGATAGGATCTTACAACCTACCCACCTTATAACAAATCATCCATGTGATTCCCTAATGTCACTGTGAGGTCTCTATGAATAAGTCTGGCCAATGTATTCATATATCAGACTCCATTTCCCAGATTTCTTCCCGAACTTTCCCATGCCACCACTATACTCGAACCAACGGTATAGTCTGACCCTGAAGATATTTCTCACTACGATCCACAACCTGTATCAGATTCTCCTCAAAGGACACATTAGCACAAAGATCGATGTCTGTTATTTCTATCACCTGGGAAGGTTCATGATGATATATTTGCAGTTGCGATGCATTGAACACATCGTGCATGGCACTGTAGTGTTTTGGAAGGGATAGACGACACGCCACTAGACCTACCCTTACCACTATTTCAAACGGTCCAACAAACTTGGGTACTATCTTCCCCTGTTTCCTAATACGGTGTTGTCCTAATCTAGGAAACACCTAGAGGAAAACATAATGACCAACATGGGCACTAGAATCCCCTGTTTCCTTGAGTGACATATGTTTCTCCTATAAACCACCAAAATCCAAAACACAGGCTTGAAGCATATCCTCAAGAACTTGAATAGTACACTCTGATTGACCATCATTCTATGTATGATTGGTTGCTCTTAAAAGAACTTGTGATCTCAGGGCTTTCTGAATATACTTCTAGAAATGTGATGTGAAATGAGGATCTCTGTATGAAATGATACTCCTCGAAACACCATGAAACTGAACTACTTTGCACAAGTAAATATTTCCCAAATATTAAACTGTAATGATTCCCCTAATAGGTAAAAAGTGGGATACCTTAGTCAGTTGATCTATAAAAACCCATACGACATCATTCTTATGGGTCATCCTGGGCAATCCTGTAACAAAGTCCATTGTGACCTCATTCTTAATTCCTAACCACCAGTACTATCTATGGAAATCATGATACATATTTGATAAACCAGGATGTGTTTACTATTTAGAATCATGAAACACCTTCATTATCTTCTGACGCAAGCTCGTAGGAACTCATACTCGGCCATCGAAAAGAATAGAATTTACACTACTGAGAGACCATCCTAATGGTATCTCCCCACCATGTAATTTTTATTTCAGAACTGAGCCCTCCATATCAGATAACTTCTCAGTCTTAATCAGGTCTAAAAACATAGGTATAACTGATGTCGAAGTTAGATCCACTCACCTGTGAAATTTCTGAACATCCAGATGGATTTCTGCAAAAAGGTCCATTATCTTCCACTCATCTCAAGACTCCCATACTACCATTTTATGCGTCTTTCATCTCAAAGTGTCTGTAAATACATTTACCTTGCCTATTTTATAAGCCAATTTGAAGTCTAAAGATTGCAGATACTCAACCCACCTCCTCTGTTTAAGATTAAGGTCTCACTGAGAAAAGATATACCTGAGGCTTTTGTGATCCGTGTATGCCACAAACCTATCATCCATGAGATAATGTCTCCAACATCTCAAGAAATGTACCATTTCCTATAACTCTAGATCATGAGTAGGGTAATTCCTCTTATGTGGTCTCAGATTTCTAGAGCCATAAGCAACCACATGATCCTCTTGCGTTAGAACGACTTTAAGTCCAACTTTGGATACATCACAGTACACAATATTTTCTTTACCTGACATAGGTAAAGTGAGGATAGGTGTTTAGGTCATCCTATCTTTCATCTCTTGGAAATCATTTTCACAAGCATTAGACCAAACAAACTTCAACCCTTTCTTTTTTATCCCAGACATTGGTGCTTCCAAATGGGAGAAATCTTGGATAAAATACCAGCAATAACCCGTTAAACCCAGAAAAATCTGTATTCAAAAGATGTTCTTGGGTTGTTCTCAAGATATCACTGCTTCAACCTTCTCTAGGTCCACTGAAACTCCTACCTCTAAGATGACATTTCCCATGAAGTAAACTTTATTTATCCAAAACCTGCATTTACTTAGCTTGGAATAAAGTTGATTCTCTCTCAATGTAATCAGAATGATGTTAAGATGTTTGGCATGATTGTCGGATGAATGGGAGTACACTAAGATAGTATAAAAAACCACCACAAAATAATCTAGAAAAGGATGAAAGATCCTATTCATTAGGGCCATAAATACCGTAGGTGAATTAGTCAACTGAAACAGCATCACTTCGAATTCATACAAGCCATACCTGCTCCTAAAATAAGTTCAAGGTATGTCTGATAGTCTCACCCTTAACTAATGATATCTTGATCTCAAGTTAATCTTGGAGAAGATTTTTTCACCTATAAACTAATCAGAAAGGTCATCAATTCACATAAGAGGATACCAGTTCTTGACCTTCATTTGGTTCAACCACCAATAGTATACACATAAGCACAAAGATCCATCAGCCTTTTTGGTGAATATAACTGAAGAAACCCATGAAGATGTACTAGAAAGTATGAATATATTTTATTATAGATCTTACAACTAAACATTAAACTCTAAAAGTTATTCTAGTGCCATTCGGTAAGGTTGGATAGAAATTGGCTCCACTCCCGACATCAACTCGATCGTGAAATCGATCTCTTGCTTGGCCAGTAAGCCATAGAACTCGTTAGCGAAAACATCCTAAAAATGGTATACCACTGGATAAAAAGAATCCTGATGCATTTTTTCATTATCTAGAGAAAAACCAACAATTTGATCCATGAGACAATCTAATATGCACTGAATTGATCCTGCATGACTGGCCTGAAGATCCCACTCACCCTAGTGAGAATAGTTGTTTCCTTCTGGAGATAAGAAATTAACTCTCCTCCTATAATAGTCGATATGATCCCGGTATAGGACTAACCAATTCATACCAAGAATCAAGTACAAACATGTCATTTCAAGCATGAATTGTTCCTAAAAGAAATAGTAACCACCAAACTCTAGAGAACATGCCTTGCAACTTTTGATATTTTCTAACTTCACTCCCAATGGTGTGTTGATGGTTAAAACAACATCTATGATTCACACTACCAAGACCAAACCATTTGAGAAAAGAGTAGATTGAAAATAATGATATGATCCTATATTAAACAAAACACAAGCTAAGGTGTATGATATAAGAATCAAACCACTGACGATAGATGGTCCTGCATCCACATTAGCCGAAGTAGTCTTCATAACGTGCAAATGACTTATCCATCTTCCATGGGCTCTATTATAATTAACTTGATATACATCCCTTGATTGGTATTGTTTTCATTGCATTGGGGTACCACATCCACTGCCTCAGTCTGAACATCTTGTAGAACTATAGCTACTAGCCTGCTGAGGTGTAGATAATCCCCTTCCTGATTATGGTGCTTTTCCCGATCCTCTTCCATTGTTCCGTTTCATAAAGTTCAAATAGGACCTCTAAAGATGAACTAGTTTTCCATAGATATGACACTCGAATGCGGGGTAAGGAAATTGTGGGAACTTGTGACCAAACGTGCCACACTGATAGAGCTGGAACGGAACATGATCTTGAAATGGTTGTCCACTTCCCTAACTGCTCTTCCCACTACTGCTTTGGCAGAAACTGTCATATCAGCATTTCTTACCACTCTAAGAAGAACTCTAATATTTTCCTTCTAAAATAGTATGAACACTGCTCATGGCCTCTTTTATATTCTCTTCCATGATAAGATTATGATTCAACATGTCTTCAAATATTCTTAAATGGAAAACGTTCACCTATGACCTGACCTCATAGTGAAGATCGTCATGGAAACATCTCACCCTGGAGATCTAATCAGATGATAAGGATGGCGCAAATCACTATAGGTCAGTAAAACATCCAATATAATACAACACTAACAAACCCTCCTATATCAAATGCATAAACTCGTGAGCATTTTCATTCCTTGAGGTCTCGAGATATAAATGGCTCAGGAACTTCTTCTCGAAGTCCTTTCAATATAACTCATCCTGATGCCCAACTTATTCTAGAATATCACACCAACGTTTGGAAGTTTCATGAAGCATATACACAAAAATATTCACCCTCCTATCTGAGGGTGTCTCAAGATACTTGAATATTTTTTGGATTGATTTGATCTAGAACTCAGCTTCCCAGGGTCCTCCTTCCTAAGTAAACACAAGCGGATGTTGAAGTTGAAACTCTTTTGTCATCTTATACATCGAACAAATTGTACAAACAGTCTCCCTTTTCATGGATCACATGACCTTTGGGAAGTTTTCTTGAAGCTAAATAGTCATCTTCTCCTTAGGAACTACAAGATGTTCTGGTTCATCTATGTTAGAAGCATGATGATTTCCACTCTCCTGATGCTCAAGTCGAAGACACCGAGGATGAATTTTCTCTATAAGGAAAATGCACACCTTAGAGAACCAGCTTGTAACAAGGTCAACCTAATAGGTAACATTAATAGAGAACCACTAACTCTTGGCCTCTCTAGACATGGCTTACAAGAACTTTAGCATGACATGACAACAAATTTTTATTTATTCAGTTAAATTGATATCTTGTATTTCAGTTCAACAAAAAAGTATATATTGCATGAAAAAATAGATATGCCCCTATTATGAAAAATTTATGTCAATATATCCCTATGTGCCTACTATGATGCATGTATTCTTATCTTGCACCATGTCAGGACACGAGTACACATCTCACGAAACAATAACATCATAAAACAATAATCTCACACAGTATGTGAATCACCCAAGGTGAAATAACATTAACTATAACAAGCACACAACACAAACAATAATCCCATCCTTGGGTACACAGATTTTCCCTCGTACATGGATTAGCTACTTTCATCCACAATCTCATTACCAAATCCCAACACATCATAGTCTTCTTTCTACCTTTCCCAAATAGTAAAGAAAAATAAAAGAAAACCAGATACTCTCATACCACATTGTAATGTCCCCAAATCCTGCACTATCTCATGTGAACATAAAAGGTTAGTTACGGGACCTCAAGTGAGACTCCCCATATGCCATAGGTTTCTGACTAGTAGTGGGGGTTTGAATAGTACAGTGGAGAGACTATAGCCCCTTGGTATGAAGTGTAATTTGGATGAAAAAAATCATATTAAAATAGAAACAATCGGAGTAAAACAATGTGGAAGACAATTATAAAAGCTAACTGAATAATCAAATATATAATAAGGAATAATGTAATGACATGCTGGAATGTAACTAAATGTCATGCTAGAACAATACAACAGAAGACTAGATACTTGAATAAAAGACTCAAGTCCCGGGTCCCATGCCCCATGTCGGTCTCATCTCCCAACTCTAGCCCAATAGTAACAAGAAATCAATAACAAGGTCTCTCATACTTTCCTAAACCTGCATCCATGGAGTCTTCTTCGATGTCAAACGGAGGCCCGAATAGGGTGTGATTAAAACTCAATAGGTCGAAACCACTGTGTCTAAACAAAACCAGTATGATAATAAGTGTATACAATAAAGCGATAAATATGTGTATTAATTAATTCAACAAATAAATAAATATATCAACCTATTTCAGATCTATTCTGGAATATCTCTGAGCATGTATTATGATGATGTCAACCATAACCATAGAACCAAGATAAATAAGCTACTTCGGTTCCATGTTGGAATATCTATGAGCATGTCTTACAACCATGTCAACACCACCATACAACCAAGGTAAGTTACAACATACAATCTGGGTCAAATCCCTATAATAATTACAACATGGGACCGGGCATAGCCCGCTCTCTATAAGCATTACGGTATGGACTGGGCTGAGCCCACTCACTCTCAGCATTACATCATTTACATGTGCAAGTGCCTGGTCCTAGCCTATTATATATGCATCTCATCATAGAACCAATTCATGTCACACAACATGGATATTACGTTATCACATCATATATCTCAATGGTTAATTATGTGAATTACCATTATTCTTTCATATGTCACTTTGCAATTCAATTCAAAATTGACGAAAAATTATATCAATAAAAATAAGCCACAATTTAGGGATTCTATAACAAGAAATCACCCTAGGTCACATGTCATGCTAAACGTACTTTAAGCTATCAGCCAATTATAAATTCATTTGAAACCAAATGAATTCAAGGGATAACCTCATTCGATTAATTAATTAATTTGGGCACAATAACGAGTGTGCAATCACAATATCGCATAAAATTGAAAAAAATAAAACCATAGGGTTGATATTTATACCCCTACTATAACACCCCAAGCTTCCACGGTACATTTACCTTTAAATAATGCAATAGCTTGCATTGTACGCAACTTCGAGATTATAACACACTGCGACCAATCAAACTAGCCGTTATGAATAGTAATACCCACTTTTTGAAATTTTATAAATTTTATCTTTCAAAATGGACTTCTTTTTTGGATTTGGAATATCAAAATTAGATTAGGGTGAATTTTTGGTATTTTTTTGAAAAATTTCAATTTTTGATGAATAGTGAAAAACACTGAGTCATTGTTTAAAACCGACTTTTTATTTAAATAATAATTTATTTTATTTAAATTTATTTTAGGTTAAAATAGATACATAATACCTATATAATTTCAATGTAATTCATTAGAGTCAGTTTATAATAATTTTAGATATATAAAAATTTTATTGAACTTTTTACCATCTTTTACCCACCTTCTAGGAGCATTTGCAAATTTGCATAAAACTTAATTTTACCGCTTTTGTGAGATTAATTTTGAAAATACAAGAGACGCGGTCAATATCAAGGAGTAAAATGTGGTTCAATAAGATAAAAATAATTTTTGGTGAATAGTAACTTTTAACTTTTATTTACCACGGTTAAAAGTAAATAGGGTAATTAAAGGTAAAAATGATATTATTATTACCCTAACACTTGTTATAATTCTATTGGATAAGTGTTATTCGACCAAAAACAACCTTAGGAATAAAATATGATCCTTTAGGTCCACTTGTATTCGATTAAGATATTTATTATTATTTTATTTAAAGAAGAGTTAAAAGAGTTAAAATCAAATATTTAATAACTAAACCATTTTTAATATAAGGTTATAAATAAGATAAATTCAACTATAAATATTCATTATAAAGCTAAAAATATTTCCTACACAATGGTATTTTATTTATAATTTTTAGACATTAAATAATTTAATTTATTTATGACACAATGATGATGCAGTAATTACCTTATTAATGAAATATTAAAATAATTGAAAATATAAATACCTAAATAAATATAATTTGAGACTTTTTATGAATTAAATTAATTTTATAGGTTAATATGACATGTTAGGGTTGATTAAATGAATTTTTTTTGAAGTAATAATTCTTTTATGAATTTAACAAAAACAAATAGCAAATAGTGTCAAAATTGACATAAAAGAGTTTTTTAAAAAAATATTATATTATTAATTGATATTATATTCCTAAAAATATAAGGTTAGGAAAAAGGTCTTAAATAATATTATATATGTCATTAATGAACTACTTGAGGTTCTATTGAAAGTTTATAGTAAGTTTATTAACCATATAATATAAAAATACAAAGAGACATGATAAATGTAAAACTATTTAACTAAGAGTTAAATCTAAATGATATGGTTAAAATGGTGACCTAAACCTATCTAAAACCTATTGGTTGAGAAGATTTAGACCCATCCCCACCTTATCCTATAAATAAACCATTTTGGAGCCATTAGAAACCGAAAATGATTTTATTATAAAATAATATTTCAATCTTTTCCTAAGGTGCCCCTCACTCTTATAAAAGGGAACTCCCCCTTCTCTCAAATTAACACCTTCAATGCATTTTGGATCATCCAAACCCTGCCCAAATATCCTCTAAACTATCCTACCTTTATCCTAGAGTCCTTCCTTTATTTAGAAATCCAACCTAACGACCCCTTTTGATGAAATCAAAAGGAAGAACCCGAAGAAGAGGTAAATATTTCATCACCCCTTTCAAGTTCTTTTCTTCTTCCACTTCCTCTATATTTGTTGTTTATATTCTAAAATAATAACTCCAGTATCTTCTATATACTGTGATGTTATTATAAATATGGTACAACCATATTCATTATTCTATCCATCCTTTGAATGACATGTCACCATACGTGCGTACGCACGGCTTACTGTCTCCACGTCGTAGTGTAGTTGTTATTCAATACATTATTAGTTGGATGGGTATAATAATGATGTATAATTGATGTAAATAATAAATATAACATGATAATGATTCTGTATATATGATATTATATCCAATTATATATGATTTTAATATCAAAAGAATGATATTGTTGCTCGTGCGTACGTACGGCTTACCGTCTCCACGAACTCGATGAGATTCATTCCCCATTGTATCCATTCAAGACTAATTTTCATTTTATGTTTAAAAATAATGTTTAAAGAATTGATATCATTCTTTATATAAATACTATACATCCCATACATAACAAATATGACTCACCTAACAAATAATATAATGGAAAACGAATCAGTTAACACCAGAAACAACAATAATACTAAAATATTATTAACAAAACAATATTAGAAGATCATATATGATATCATATTTATGTATATGGTTATTTTATAATTTAATAACAATTATATAACTATTATACAGGAGGTTAAAGTACCCTCGACCAAGGAAAAGTACAAGGTAAGGGTTAATTTCACAATCTCTTTATTATCTGAGGTTGTTTATACGTAATTATCTACTGGGACCTCTTTATCATCCACATCCATGATTATTAAAAATGTATTTAAAAACATTTTTACTATTTATTGTACAATTGGTTAAAGTCATTTATACCCTTATTTTACCTTATATTTTTTGGAAGGAATCTTTTTGTCATTTTACAAACAAGGTACTTTATGACCTTTTTTGACAAAATTAAGGTAAGAATGTTTTTTTAACTTATACGGTGGGTGCGGCTATTTTATTCCATTGTAACATCGTCAAAGCTTTACTTATAAGCTTATAAGAATATTTTCAAAAATAAATGTTTTATTTTATAATTACAAGAATTTTAAATTATTTCAAAATAGAAAGATATATTTCTCTAAAAAGGTTTTGATTTCATCTATGTCAACATCCTTTGATGGATTTCAAGATTATTTGAAGTTGATTTATTATGATACAAAAATTCCATATTGTATTGAAGGTTTTGTGATATTTTTGACTATGGATGTGTTATTTTTACACCATTCATGGTTTATGTATAAAGTATTGACATTTCGTATGCTAGTTTTAATACGAATGTTTATGTTATGTTTAAACCTTTTCATATGAGGAATGCATTGGACTTAGTAAGTAACGGGTGGATCTCGCTATAGCTCCTAGATAAATCTGTAGGTCTCAAGAGACAAACTAGTGTCTTGGTACAAGGCCTTGAAAAAAATTTATTTGTAGTTTTGGCACAAGGCCTTGACTATGTGGTTATGAATTATGGCATTATGCATTCCATCATTATGAAAGTGGATATTGATATTGCATGTAATTATTAAAATAGTAGAATATACATGTGAATAAGTAAATGGAATTATTTGATTTTATCTTTTCCATATTATACTTATGTTCAAGTTTAAAAGGCTTTTTTCTTAGTCTTATACATTGCCTTAAATGTTTATGCTTATTTATGAAAGCTTCCGCTATATTATTATCCTTACTGAGCATATGAGATCACCCCTTTCTATGTTTTATTTTTCCCAGGATGCGAAAAAGTATTTTATGACTGACCTGTAGGGATAGTCTAAGAGGATATGAGTGTGGTCTATGGAAAAAATTTTGTTGTAGTTTTTCATTTTATAATGTAATGTAAAACTTATGAATGTATCTAGTATTTCCAAGGCTACTAAACTGACCTGTATTTCGGGAAATGATTTCCTTGTATCATGAAAATGTTATGTAATAATACACCGACTATGGGTAACTAGGATCGGGGTGTTATAGTTGGTATCATAGTAAGTTTATTACAAAACTTGTAAACTAGATTTAGATAAACTCTGATTAGATCGCATTACCCTAAGATAGACTTTAAGGATTAGTATAGAAGAACTTCCTAGAATTTTGGTAATGTAGATATTTTTTGAGTTTTCCAAGCAATACATCCCTGTCTGAATATGAGCAGGTAGAGGCGGCTCTGGCATAGATGTACCTAGGGGTAAAACCCAAAAAAACCACTTTGATCTAGACTCAAACGGGAACTAGTGCATGACAATGGGCCTTGCTGCACTCTTGGTTACGACACTCCCGGGGAATATGATTAGGATAATTCTCATTTTATTTAAAAACCATTATGAAGGGTTTATGAGTATATAATTTCTCAAAGAAAACATTTTTATGATTATGGATTATATCCATAAACTGTTCAATTTATGTTAAGTGTTTTACAAGTTTGGGATTATGTATTGAAATTCATAAACTAATCTAGTTTATACCATTGTTTAGAAATGGAACCTAGTGGAAGGAATGGAATCTGTATCAACGCATATAATCCATGTAGGGATTTACCTCCTACTCAAGATAATTATAGTGGAGATGGTGAAGAAACTGGTGTTGATCATCTTATCACCATACTGGGGAAACTCACTCAGGTTATGAATAATAACCTTACCCATATGAAGCACCCTGATCCACAGTATGGAGGATCAATTTAGATCGCTTCATGAGGAAACAACCACTAAAATTCAATTGGAGTAAAAATCCATTAGTAGCTGAGAAATGGATAAATTCCTTAGAAAAAATATTCCACACCTTGGGAAGTAGTGAAAGGGAAAAAGTTTTCATGGCAGTTGACTGCCTCATTGGAGATTATGATCAATGGTGGTCATTGATTCAAAACACAAAGGAAGATGATGAAGTATCAAATATGTAATGGAGGGAGTTTAAAGATATTTTATTCGAAAAATACTTTCCTCATGACCATCGAGTGTATATGGAAAGACAATTTATGACTCTGAGGAAAAAGGAGGATGAGAATGTCACAAAGTATAAGGATAACTTTACAAGGTTAGCAAGGCATGCTACAAATTATATACGCAACCCAAGAATTAAGATTGAACATTTCTTTGATGGGTTAAAAACATTTATCCGTCGAGCATTAGTATAACAATCCTTCTCGTCGTACGAAGATATTGTCTCATGTGCTATCAAGACAGAAAAGGAATTCTCTAAGTCTTACGACTTTAAAGAAAAAAAAGAGAAGAAGAGATCTACTGAACACTCTGGGAAAGAAAATAAAGAAACAGGGAAGAAGGGAAGAATTAAATTTCCACCGTGTGATAATTATGGGAAGAAACACCCCAGTACTTTCCTGAAGGGAATGGGAGTCTATTACAAGTGTGGTGGAAAAGGACACCAAGCTCATGATTGCAAAGGAAAGAAAGAGGCTGTCAATGTTTAATGGTACAATTATAGAGAAAGGGGGCATTATGCAAATGAATGTCCTAAGCACCAAGGAAACTTACCACATAAAAGGCTAAGGGATCAAGGTCAAGCTTATGTTATCACTAATGCTAAGGTTGAAGCTCTGAAAGACATGGTGGAAGGTAATTTAATGGTTTCCTCAAGTTTAGAAAATGCTTTATTTGATTCTGGATCATCGCATTGTTTCATATCTTCCCAGTTTTCTAAGAAAATTAGATATTTCCAATTTGATTTAACAAGGGAGTTGTCAGTGAAAACTCCTAAGGGAAGTATCATTGCAACAAAGTTTTGTGAATCAGTTCCCATTAAGGCACATAAATGTTATTTATCTATTGATCTCATCATCATACCCATTATTTAATTTGATATAATTATCAGTATGGATGGGATTTCAGACCATGATGAAAAACTTTATTGTAATAATAAGGTGGTTATGATTTTTGATGACAATGATAAAGAAAACCTTATCTTTAGAGTAGAATCTTCACCACCTGATTCTTTTATAAATCCACCCCCAGTAGATCAACTAAATTCAATTATTGGGGAGGAAGAGAATGAAATAACCGTGGGTGAGGAAAAGAATGTTCAAATAGAGGATGTACCTATTGTGCAAGAATATGTTGATATATTTCTAGAAGATTTACCTGGACATCCTCTAGAACGAGAAATTGAGTTTTCCATTGATTTAATTCCTAGTTCAAGGCCTATATCAAAGACCCCTTAGAGAATGGCCACTGTGGAATTAGTGTAACTAAAGAAACAACTAGAGGAATTGAGTAACAAGGGATTTATTCGCCCTAGTTTTTCTCCATGGGGAGCCCCTGTTCTTTTTGTTAAGAAGAAAGATAGATCTATGAGGTTGTGCATTGACTACAGGGAGATCAATGCTATAACAATAAAGAACAAGTATCCCCTACCTCGCATTGATGATTTATTCGACCAACTTCATGGAGCTCAATATTTTTCTAAGATTGACCTTCGATCTGGATATCATTAGTTGTGTGTGAAGGAGGAAGACATCCCAAAGACAACATTTCTAACCAGGTACGGGAATTATGAGTTTACAGTAATGCCTTTTGGGATGACTAATGCACCTTCTGTTTTCATGGATCTAATGAATAGAGTTTTCAAGGAATATATTGATGACTTTGTTGTGGTATTTATTGATTATATCCTGGTATACTCCAAAATCTATGAAGATCATGAAAATCACTTGCACACTATTCTGAAAACCCTCAGAAGAAATGAATTATATGGGAAGTTTAGCAAGTGCGAATTTTGACTTCAGGAGATTTCTTTTCTTGGCCATATTGTCTCTAAGGATGGAATCTTTTTTGACCCTTCTAAGACAAAGGCAATCCAATAATGGCTAGAACTGACAAGTATAACTGAGGTATTCATTTTTATTGGGTTAGCAGGATATTATCAATGTTTCGTCCAGAATTTTGCCCGATTGGAAAACCCATTAACCAATATCACACGTAAAGGGGTTAATTTTTTTTGGACAAAATAGTGTGAAGAATGTTTTGAAGAACTGAAGAAAATATTAGTCAATGATCCCATATTGACTCTACCATTGGGGAATTATGGGTTTGTTATTTATAGTGATGCCTCAAAGAAAGGACTTGGTTGTGTCCTTATGCAGAATGATAGAGTTATTGCTCATGCATCATGACAGCTAAAAATTCATGAGAAAAACTATCCCACTCATGATCTTGAGTTAGCAGCTGTAAACTTTACTTTGAAGATTTGGAGACACTATCTCTATGGTAAAAAATGTGAGATTTATAATGATCACAAGAGTTTGAAGTATATTTTCTCTCTGAAGGAACTCAACATGATGCAAAGGCGATGGCTTGAACTACTCAAGGATTATGATTGCACTATACACTACCACCCGGGGAAGGAAAATAACGTGGCAGATGCTTTAAGCAAAAAGGATCATGGAGTTTTGAACAAGATGAGAGTCGAAAGAGATCCTATTTTCATGGATCTAGTAAATATAGATATGGGAATAACCTTGGAAGGTGAAACATCAATGATTTTTCAAATGGTTTCCAAACCATCTTTAGTAGAAAGGATAAAAAGTTCTCAGGCTGATGATGAGGAGTTTCAAAAGAATATTAAAGTTGTGAATAACGGGAGATTGTGTGACTTCGTATATGAAGGTGGGATTTTGAAATTTGGGAAGAGACATTGTGTTCCCGATATACCTGATCTAAAAAAAGAATTTTTGGATGATGATCATAGATCCAATTTCTCTATACACCCTGGGAGTACCAAGATGTATAGAGATTTGGAGGAAATTTTTTGGTGGGACAACGTGATGAGAGAGATTGCTGATTTTGTGTCAAGATGTATGGTTTTTCAATAAGTGGAAGCTGGAAGGCAACAACCTAGAGGAGTCATGCAACCTCTTCCCATACCTAAGCGGAAATGGGATAATATTACGATGGACTTTGTCATGGGACTACCAAAGACTCCTAGAAGGAATGATGCAATATGGGTCATTGTTGATCATCTTACCAAGTAAGAAAATTTTCTTTCTATAAGAGAAGATTTACCACTTGAACGTTTAGCAAGACTGTATATTAATGAAGTTGTAAGACTTCATGGAGTACCCCTATCGATTGTTTCTGATTGTGATCCCCATTTCACATCAAGATTCTAGAAAAGTCTTCAGAAATCCTTGGATACTGAAATTCGTTTGAGCACTGCCTACCACCCTCAAACTGATGGAAAATCAGAACGGGCTATTCAAACCTTAGAAGACATGTTGAGATCTTTCTCACTTGACTTTCAAGGTATGTGGGATCAATATTTACCTCTGGTAGAATTTTCCTATAACAATATCTTCCATTCAAGTATTCAGATGACACCATATAAAGTGTTATATGGAAAGAGATGTCCTACACCAACATGTTGGGATGAAGTTGGTGAAAGAAAACTCGTAGGCCCAGAACTAGTTGAGGAAATGATGGAAAAGGTGAAGGTAATCCAAACCCACATCAAAGCATCTCAAAGTAGGCAGAAAAGCTATGCTGATAACCAAAGGAAGGATTTAGAATTTCAGGTAGGAGATCATGTTTTCTTGAAGGTATCTCCATGGAAGGGTGTTATACGTTTCGGTAAGAAGGGTAAATTGAGTCCTAGGTACATCGGACCTTTCAAAATTCTAGAACGAATTGGGGATGAAGCTTACCATTTGGCAAAGCCGCCAAGTCTCTCTAAAGTTCATGATGTGTTCCACGTATCACAGTTGAGAAAATACATGCCTGACCCAATGCATGTACTCACCTATGAAAAAATTATACCAAAACCAGATCTATCTTATTGTGAAGACCCTGTCAAGATTCTTGATACAAGAGAACAAGTGTTGAGAAACCAAATGACTCGTCTGGTAAAAGTTCTATAGAGAAACCATAAGATGGAAGAGGCAATGTGGGAACCCGAGGAACTTATGATGAAGAACCACTCAAATATTTTTATGCGGTAATATTCTAGAAATTTTGAGGAAGAAATTATTTGAAGGAGGGGAGAATGTAACACCCCAAGCTTCCACAGTACGTTTCCCTTTGAATAATGTAATAGCTTGCATTTTACGCAACTTCGAGATTCTAAAACACCGCGACCAATCAAACTAGCCGTTATGAATAGTAATACCCACATTTTGAAATAATATAAATTTTATCTTTCAAAATGGACTTCATTTTTGGATTCATATTATCAAAATGAGCTTAGGGTTAATTTTTGATATTTTTCTGAAAACTTTCAATTTTTGATGAACAGTGAAAAACACTAAGTCATTGTTTAAAACTGAATTTTTATTTAAATAATTATTTATTTTATTTAAATTTATTTTAAGTAAAAATATATAAATAATACCTATATAAGTTCAATGTAATTAATTGGAGTTAGTTTATAATAATTTTAGATATATAAAAAATTTATTGAACTTTTTACCGTCTTTTACCCACCTCCTAGGAACATTTGCAAATTTACATAAAACTTAATTTTACCGCTTCTGTGAGTTAAATTTAGAAAATCCGAGAGACTTGGTTAATATCAAGGAGTAAAATTTGGTTCAATAATATAAAAATAATTTTTGGTGAATAGTAACTTTTACCTTTTATTTACCACGATTAGAAGTAAATAGGGTAATTAAAGGTAAAAATGGTATTATTATTACCCTAACACATGTTCTAATTCTATTGGATAAGTTTAATTCGACCAAAAACAACCTTGGGAATAAAATATGATCCTTTAGGTCCACTTGGATTAGATTAGGACATTTATTATTATTTTATTCAAAGAAGAGTTAAAAGAGTTAAAATCAAAGTTTAATAACTAAACCATTTTTAATATAGGTATATATATAAGATAAATTCAACTATAAATATTCATTATAAAGATAAAAATATTTCCTACACAATGGTATTTTATTTATATTTTTTATACATTAAATAATTTAATTTATTCATGACACAATGATGATGCAGTAATTACCTTATTAATGAAATATTAAAATAATTAATATTATAAATACCCAAATAAATGTAATTTTAGACTTTTTATGAATTCCACTAATTTTATAGGTTAATATGATATGTTAGGGTTGATTAAATGAATTTTTTTCATAGTAATAATGTTGTTATGAATTTAACAAAAACAAAATAGCAAATAGTGGCAAAATAGACATAAAAGAGTTTTTTTAAAAAAAATTATATTATTAATTGATATTATATTCCTAAAAAACTAAGGCTCGGTCAAAGGTCTTAAATAATATTATATATGTCATTAATAAACCACTTGAGGTTCTCTTGGAAGTTTATAGTAAGTTTACTAACCATATAATATAAAAATACAAAGAGACATGGTAAATGTCAAACTATTTAACTAAGATTTAAATCTAAATGATAAGGTTAAAATGGTGACATAAACCTGTCTAAAACCTATTGTTTGAGAAGATTTATACCCATCCCCACCTTAGACTCGAAATAAATCATTTTGGATCCATTAGAAACCGAATATGATTTTACTATAAAATAATATTTCAATATTTTCCTAAGGTGCCCCTCACTCCTCTTATAAAAGGGAACTCCCTCTTCTCTCAAATTCACACCTTCGAAGCCTTTTGGATCAGATGACCCCTGCACAAATATCCTCTCAACTATACTCCCTTCATCCTAGAGGCCTTTATTTAGTTATAAATCCAACCTAATGAGTCCTTTTTATCAAATCAAAAGGAAGAACCCGAAGAAGAGGTAAATATTTCATCACCACTTTCAAATTCTTTTCTTATTCCACTTTATATTTCTTTGTTGTTTCTATTCTAAAATAATAACTCTAGTATATTCTATATAATTTGATGTTATTATAAATATGGTACAACCAAATTCATTATTCTATCCATCCTTTGAATGACATGTCACCATACATGCGTACGTACGACTTACCGTCTCCACGTCGTGGTGTAGTTGTTATTCAATACATTATTATTCGGATGGGTATAATAATGATGTATAATTGATGTAAATAATAAATCTAACATGATAATGATTCTGTATATATGATATTCCATCCAATTATATACAATTTTAATATCAAAATAATGATATTGTCGCTCGTGCGTACGTACGGCTTACCATCTCCACAAACACGATGAGATTCATTCCCCATCGTATCCATTCAAGACTAATTTTCATTTGATGATTAAAAATAATGTTTAAAGACATGATATGTAACGACCCGAGATTTTGAATAAATTTTGTTTCCTAACTTTGTGTGTTATTTTATTTTTATACTCAACAAAACTATTTCATTTAATAAAATGAGTATAATTAAAATGAGACCATTGGGTTTGGACTTTTATATGACCATTGGTCAATAAGACCGTTGGAAACTAAATGTTACAATTATTGTCTATAAATACAAGTGATCTTGATTAATTAATATAGAAAGAAGATTCGATGGCCCCATCCAATAGTCTCAATTCGATCGAAGCCCATCTGATGGAACTCGGGAAGGAGGTAGCACCTTTGGGCTTTGCTCTAGACCAAACCCAATCTGAACTTCATCATGTGAAGCTGGAATGGAATCACCTTCGCGAGAAGTTCAAGCTGATAGAAATCACTAATCGGCCAATGTTGGCCGAGCCGCCCCAATATTCTATCACCCTAGAACACCTTACTCTTAGGTCCTATGCTGGTGTTATAAGGGGTTATGTAACGAGACCGTAACTGCCTTGTTTAATCCTTTCTTTTAAATAAAAATTGTGATTTCTTCTTACGGTGAAGTTTGTGAATTTTCAAATGTCCGAATAAATATAGTATGCATATTATTGATGAATTTTATAAAAAGGATATTTTAAAAATATTTATGTAAACCTTAAATAATTAATAATGTGTAATGATTTTCAAAAAATGGTCGTCTACAGTTATATTCAGTAAGAAATTTAGAGTCTTATGAGATAAACTTAATTTTTGATGAATATTAATTAATGAATAGTGATTTTATGCTTAGGATTAGTAATGTGACCAAATGGATTAGTAATCTCACTTAAAGAAAATATCAATATAATTTAGGTACCTTGATTAAGTAATGTGATTCAATAAAATAGGTAAATAATTGTTTTAGAAATTATTAGTCAAGTATTAGTTTTTTCAGGTGAATAGTGTTTTTTAATTAAAAATTAAATTAAAAATATTTAGAAAAATATTTTTATAAAATGGAGTTCATTTTTGAATTCAGAGCATCTTTATTAGGTTATGGTGATTTTGGGGGATTTTTCTGAAAAAAATGAATTTTTAGTGAATAGTGTTTTTATATAAAAATTAAATTAAAAATATTTAGAAAATTATTTTCATAAAATGGAGTTCATTTTTGAAATCAGAGCATCAATATTTGGTTAAGGTGAATTTTTGGGATTTTTCTGATAAAGTTGAATTTTCGGTGAATAGTGAAAATACAGTTTTTGAGTTCCGGGTGTTTAATGACATCATTAAGGATGTAATAATTATGAAATAATTATGGTCGACTTATGAATAGTAATATAAGGTATGAGGTGTTTCAAGTGGCCAATACCATGGGCAAATACCGTGGGTAAGCCCATGGTTTTTCCAATACCACCAATGAGGTGTCCCTTAGCCATTCATGCCTTGTCCCCTCACTTCACCTATAAATACCTAGCCATTCTCTCATCCTTTCCATTCCAAAATCCTTCTAAATGAAGTTCTGGTCTCCTTAACTCTCAAAGAGTCCTCCCAAGGTTCCCTCAAGCCTCCCAAGGTCCCAAACTTCAAGATTTCGAAGTTACTCTTCAAGGTAAGGGATCCGACCTCTCTCCTTCATTTCAAGTACTCTCTTTCATGTCAGTTATTTTTTGCTCCATGTTAATATGTTGGAGGATGTTCTTTTATATCCAACTTACTGTAATTTTTATGTTCATATGATGAGATACCCCCTCTTTCTCTCATCAATTCATTTTAATAATGTTTAAGTGGCGCCGTTAGGCTGCCGAATTTTTGTAAGGGATTCTTTCACCCTTCTCGTTTTCAAGTTCTATTTTCATGTCACATATTTCATGTTCCTTTTTATTATGTTGTAGTATGATCTATATATCCATAATAATGATTTTTTATGTTCATATTATGATATACCCTATTTTATCTCATCAATTCTTTTTTTTAAGTTTTAAGTGACGTCGTTGGGCTGCCAAATTTTCATAAGAGAAATCTTATTTTTGTCTTCCTTCCAAGTTTTTCATTTCATATGGTATGTCTTTAAAATTTAATTAATATGTTCTTATATCCTTTATATTATATACATCTAATATTTTATGAATCATTTATGAGTGGGTGACCCATGTCCCCTCTCTTTTCAATATTTTCTAAAACCCTGTAACAAAGCCGTTATGCTGCCGAATTTTCGTCTCAAAATGTCTCTCTCTTTTTCTCAAATTATTTTATTTTATTAAGTGAATTATCAAATATATTTATTATATATGGGTATTCACATATTTATCAAAATTTTCACTTTTAATTCTTGGATTTACATACATGAAACCCACTTTCCTTTTCTGTGGGTTTAAAGTGACATAAAGATCATGTCTTTTAAAGCAGTTTTTAAAATGTTACAATTATGAAATGAAACCCATTTATTTTATGCTATATGGGTTATTTATGAAATTTTTGATGATGATATATGTGTCTCACGTGATAATAAAGACAAATTAAGGGTGCACCATGATAGTGCTCTAATGCATTGGGTAATGATGTGATCTCTAGGGATCATAATTTTAACGATACCTTGGTGAATAATGTTGGTAATTTTTTTAAATGACAGCTTGGGGATGGAACTTGGTGATATGTTCATGATTGTATAAGTTAAATGTTGTAGAAACATCTTCAAGTTATGAAACACGTTATTTTTATTATGATATTCCTCATGATCTCTTTCTCATGCCTTAAAGTTATTTATCATGACTTTATTGATGTATCTCAAGTTCACATGTAAAATGTTTCTCTTGTTTCCCTTACTGGGCCTTTTTCTCACCCTTTCCTTTGATGTATGCTCCCAGGTTATGATATGTTGTAATGAACTTAGGATGAACAAAGAATAAGCCTTTCAAGTGTTTAATAAGAATTTTTTGTGTCATCATGTATTAAGTTCCTGGTTTCCAAGACACTAAACCTTAAAGATACTTGGTTTTGTAAAATGTAATGAAAAGTTATGTTATAAAAATGCAGGATATCATAGTTGGTATCAAAGGATGGTTTAGTTATTTATGGAAATTGGGATATGAAAACTTTAGTAAGAACCCTATAGAAAAGTTTAAATATAGGAAATCATCCTGTTATTTTGGTGAGTATTGAGTAAGTGGTTTATCAAGCAAATACATCCATGTCTGGATACGAGCAGGTAGAGGTGGCTCTGGAACAGATGTACATGGGGGTAAAACCTGAAAACACCACTTTGAGCTAGACTCGAACGGGAACTGGTACACGACAACGGGCTTTGCTGCACTCTTGGTTACGACACTCCCAGAGGATATGTTTGGTTAATCTCAAGCTTTTTATGAATCATTATGAAGGAATTATAGAAAAATGTAATTGTCTAAGCATGAAGTTTTAATAAATAAAATCCTTTTTAGTTAAAAGATTCGTAAATTATATAAGTTTCTCATGAAGGATTTATTCTTTTAGAAAATTTCCCCATCATATATGAATACGTTGACGTATTTCCTGAGGAGTTACCCAGACCTCCCCAGAAAGAGAGGTAGAGTTCTCCATTGAACTCATACCTGGATATCATCTGATGTCAAATACCCCATATAGGATGGAAAATGTAGAGATAGAGGAATTAAAGAAACAACTCTAAGATATTTTGTAGAATGGGTTTATCCAACCAAGTGTTCTCCTTGGGGAGCACCAGTTCTCTTTGTGAAGAAGAAGGATGTATTGATGTATCTATGCATTGATTATAGAGAACTGAATGAGATCACAGTGAAGAACAAATACTCTCTTCCAAGAGTTGATGACTTATTTGACCAAATTCGTGGGACTCAATTCTTCTCTAAGATTGATCTTCATTCTGGTTATCATCAATTGAGGGCGAAGAATGATTATATTCCAAAAACTGCCTTCCAATCAAGATATGGGCATTATGAGTTTGTTGTTATACCCTTCGGACTGACTAATACACCTGCTATTTTTATGGATCAAGAATAAGTTGATTTTGGAAACTTGTGTTTTATTAAATTGATATATTTTGTATAGGAAAATGATTTGGTAATTAAATGATAAAGGTTATTTTGGATGATGTTTTCTCTTTTGGAGTACTATATGCCTAAGGAAAATAAAAATACTACAGGATTTTATTTGTAGAAGAATGGTTGAAATTTTTATTTTGTAAGAATCTATGTTTTTATTGTGGACATATGGTGATTTGGGTTATTTTTGGAAAATGATTAACCTAGCATATAGAATATGTGAATAGGTTAATTACACTTTAGTATGAGACTTTAATAGTAGTCGATGTTATTTGGGGATAAGTGTTAAGATTTATTGGGAGACTATTTGATTAAATCCTTCTGAGTTTTGTGTTCTAATCTTAGTTTGGATTATTCTGATGAATTTTAAGGATGATTGTGTATTGAATGGTCTTTCTTGAACTTTGGGTACTATTTGTTGAATTTTGGAGATTAATAGTAGTTTTTTTAAAGGATTATCCTTTTGGGGGATTATATGATCTCGTACAAACCATTTTGGTTTTAGTTGATGTCTAAATACAAGGGAAATATATAGTTCTCCTTTTGTGGATTATGTGATTCTCTAGAAGATGATTCTTGTGCTTTTGATGAGACTAAGTCTTTTGGAATGCTCATCGTTTGGAGAAAAGATTAGTTTTGGTAGAAACTTATTAAAGGATGAAACTCTACTTGAAGGTAAGTATATTTCCTTATGTTTTTATTCTATCTAGTAAATGAATTCCTCAAAATTGTGAAAAGGAAAGTAAAACAAAAATGTTGTTGGTTTACGTTTCCTACTGGGTAATCAAAGACCACTTACACACATCATAAGTTTGTGATTTTCTTGTTGTTAACTTTCTCCTAATAAAGTTTTCTATCACTCTCCATCAGAACATGACCCTTTGTTTTATCTTCCATATTCATGTTTCCCTATATGGAATCCTAGTATGGGTTAACTCGGGTGACCTTTGTACTTCCCTTTCTTTCTTTTAAAGTAATAGTTTTATTGACTCTTTTTCCGATGTGGGACTTTCAACGAAATTTCCAAGCCCAATTTTTTTTTTAAATTGCGAGGACACAATTTCTTAAGGGTGGAAGAATGTAACGACCCTAGATTTTGAATAAATTTTGTTTCCTAACGTTGTGTGTTATTTTATTTTTTATACTCAACAAAACTATTTCATTTAATAAAATGAGTATAATTAAAATGAGACCGTTGGGTTTCGACTTTTATATGACCATTCATCAATAAGACTGTTGGAAACTAAATGTTACAATTATTGTCTATAAATACAAGTGATCTTGATTAATTAATATAGAAAGAAGATTCGATGGCCCCATCCAGTAGTCTCAGGCCGATCGAAGCCCATCTGACGGAAATTCGGAAGGAGGTAGCACCTTTGGGCTTTGCTCTGGACCAAACCCAAGCTGAACTTCATCATGTGAAGCTGGAACAGAATCAACTTCGCGAGAAGTTCAAGCTAATAGAAATCACTACTCGGGCAATGTTGGCCGAGCCGCCCCAAGATTCTATCACCCTAGCACATCTTACTCTTAGGTCCTATGCTGGTGTTATAAGGGGTTATGTAACGAGACCGTAACTGCCTTGTGTAATCCTTTATTTTAAATAAAAATTGCGATTTCTTCTTATGGTGAAGTTTGTGAATTTTCAAATGTCCGGATAAATATAGTATGCATATTATTGATGAATTTTAGAAAAATGATATTTTAAAAATATTTATGTAAACCTTAAATAATTAATAATGTGTAATGATTTTCAAAAAATGGTCTTCTACAGTTATGTTCAGTAAGAAATTTAGAGTCTAATAAGATCAATTTATTTTTGATGAATAGTAATTTATGAATAGTGATTTTACGCTTAGGATTAGTAATGTGACCAAATGGATTAGTAATCTCACTTAAAGAAAGTATTAATATAATTTAGGCACCTTGATTAAGTAATGTGATTCAATAAAATAGATAAATAACTGTTTTAGAAATTATTAGTCAAGTATTAGTTTTTTCTGGTGAATAGTGTTTTTTAATTAAAAATTAAATTAAAATTATTTAGAAAATTATTTTTATAAAATGGAGTTCATTTTTGAATTCAGAGCATCGATATTAGGTTATGGTGATTTTTGGGGATTTTTATGAAAAAAAAAATGAATTTTTAGTGAATAGTATTTTTATATAAAAAATAAATTAAAAATATTTAGAAAATTATTTTCATAAAATGTAGTTCATTTTTGAAATTAGAGCATCGATATTTGGTTAAGGTGATTTTTTGGGATTTTTCTGAGAAAGTTGAATTTTCAGTGAATAATGAAAATACAGTTTTTGAGTTTCGGGTGTTTAATGACATCATTAAGGATGTAATAATTATGAAATAATTATGGTCGACTTATGAATAGTAAGATAAGTTATGAGGTGTCCCAAGTGTCCAATACCATGGGCAAATACCATGGGCAAGCCCATGGTTTTTCTAATACCACCAATGAGGTGTCCCTTGGCCATTAGTGCCTTGTCCCCTCACTTCACCTATAAATACCAAGCCATTCTCTCATCCTTTCCATTCCAAAATCCTCATCAACGAATTTATGGTCTCCTTACCTCCCAAGGAGTCCTCCCAAGATTCCCTCAAGCCTCCCAAGGTCCCAAACTTCAAGATTTAGAAGTTACTCTTCAAGGTAAGGGATCCTACGTCTCTCCTTCATTTCAAGTACTCTCTTTCATGTCATTTCTTTTTTGCTCCATGTTCATATGTTGTAGTATGTTCTTTTATATCCACATTACTGTAATTTTTATGTTCATATGATGAGATACCCCCTATTTCTCTCATCAATTAATTTTAAGAATGTTTAAGTGGCGCCGTTAGGCTGCCGAATTTTTGTAAGGGATTCTTTCACCCTTCTCATTTTCAAGTTCTATTTTCATGTCAAGTCTTTCAAGTTCATTTTTGTTATGTTGGGGTATTATCTATATATCCATAATAATTTTATTTTATGTTCATATTATGAGAGACCCTATTTTATCTCATCAATTCTTTTTTTTTAAGTTTTAAGTGACGTCGTTAGGCTGCCGAATTTTCATAAGAGAAATCTTATTTTTGTCTTCCTTCCATGTTTTCCATTTCATATGATATTTCTTTAAAATTTCATTACCATGTTGTTATATCCTTTATATTTTGTCACTCTACTGTTTTATGGATCATTTATGAGTGGGTGACCCATGTCCCCTCTCTTTTCAATATTTTCTAAAACCCTGTAACATAGCCGTTATGCTGCCGAATTTTCGTCTCAAAATGTCTCTCTCTTTTTCTAAAATTCTTTTATTTTATTAAGTGAATACTCAAAACTATTTCTTCTATAGGGTTATTCACATATATATCAAAATTTTCTATTTTAATTTTGGGATTTACATACATGAAACCCGCTTTCCTTTTCCGTGGGTTTAAAGTGACATAAAGATCATGTCTTTAAAGCAGTTTTTAAAATGTTATGATTATGAAATGAAACCCATTTCTTTTATGATATATGGGTTATTTATAAAATGTTTTATGATGATATATTTGGATCACAAGATAATAAATACAAATTAAGGGTGCACCCTGATAGCGCTCCAATGCATTGGGTAATGATGTGATCTCTAGGGATCACAATTTTTTAACGATACCTTGGTGAATAACCTTGGTAATTTTTTTAAATGACACCTTGGGGATGGACCTTGGTGATATGTTCTTGATTGTCTAAGTTAAATTTTGTATCCACATCTTCAAGTTATGAAACACGTTATTTTTATAATGATATTCCTCATGATCTCTTTCTCATGACTTAAAGTTATTTATCATGACTTTATTGATGTATCTCAAGTTCACATGTAAAATGTTTCTCTTGTTTCACTTACTGGGCCTTCTGCTCACCCTTTCCTTTTATGTATGATCCCAGGTTATGAGATGATCTAATGAACTTATGATGAACAAATAATAAGCCTTTCAAGTGTTTAAGAAGAATGTTTTGTGTCATCATGTATTAAGTTCCTGGTTTCCAGGACACTAAACCTTAAAGATCCTCAGTTTTGTAAAATGTAATGAAAATTTATGTTATAAAAAGGAGTAATGCCATATGATATCATTCTATATATGAATAAGATACATCCCATCTATAACAAATATTACTCACATAACAAAGAATATAAAGGAAAACGAATCAGTTAACACCCGAAACAACGATAATACTAAAATATTATTAACAAAGCAATATTAGAAGATCATATATCATATCATATTTCTATATATGGTTCTTTTATAATTTAATAACAATGATTTAAATATTATACAGGAGGTTAACTTACCCTCGACCAAGTAATAGTACAAGGTAATGGTTAATTTCTCAATCTCTTCATTATCTGAAGTTGTTTATACGTAATTATCTATTGGGACCTCTTTATCATCCACATCCATGCTTCTTAAAAATGTATTTCAAAACATTTTTACTACTTACTAGACAATGGGTTAAATTAATTTATATGCTTATTTGACCTTATATGTTTTGGAAGGAATCTTTCCTTCGTTTTCCAAACAAGGTACTTTAGACATTTTTTGACAAAATTAAGGTAAGAATGTTTTTTTAACTTATACAAAAGGTGTGGTTATTTTCCACCATTATAACATCATCGAAGCTTCCCTTATATTCTTATAAGAATATTTTCAAAAATAAATGTTTTCTTTTATAGTTACATGAATTTTAAATAATTTCAAAATAGAAAGAGATATTTCTCTAAAAAGGTTTTGATTTCATCTATGTCAACATCTTTGATGGATTTCAAGATTATTTGAAGTTGATTTATTATGATACAGAAATTCCATATTGTATTGAAGGTTTTGTGATATTTTTGACTGTGGATGTATTATTTTTAGACCATACATGGTTTATGGATAAAGTATTGACATTTCGTATGCTAGTTTTATTATGAATGTTTATGTTATGTTTAAACCTTTTCATATGAGGAATGCATTAGACTTAGTAAGTGACGGGTGGAACCTGCTATAGCTCTTCAATGCATCAGTAGGTCTCATAAGACAAACTAGTGTCTTGGAAAAAGGCCTTGAGAAAATATTATTTGTAGTCTTGGCACAAGGCCTTGACTATGTGGTTATGAAGTCTGGCATTATGCATTCCATCATTATGAAAGTGGCTATTGATATTGTATGTGATTATTCGACTAGTAGAATATCCATATGAATAAGTAAATAGAATTATTTTATTTTATATTTTCCATATTATACTGATGTTCAAGTTTAAAAGGCTTTTGTCTTAGTCTTATACATTGACTTAAATGTTTATGCTTATTTATGAAAGCTTCCGCTATATTGTTATCCTTACTGAGCATCTCAGCTCACCCCTTTCTATGTTTTATTTTTCCCAGGATGCGAAGAAGTATTTTATGACTAACCTGCAGAGATAGTCTAATGGGATATGAGTGTGGTCTATGGAAACAATGTTGTTGTAGTTTTTCATTTTATAATTTAATGTAAAACTTATGAATGTATCTAATATTTCCAAGGCTACTAAACTGATCGGTCTTTTGGGACATGATTTCCTTGTATCATGCCAATGTTATGTAATAATGCACCAACTATGGGTAACTGGGGTTGGGGAGTTACACCTACCTTAAACTGAATATCCAACAATGCTTCCTATGAACTACACCCACAAGGAAGAAGATTCAAATAACTACAAAGAGGTTCCTAGATCAAAATTTGATCAAGGTCAAAACCAAAAACTCAATTGGGTAAATGATTTACTACAACGGGTTGGGGAAGAATGATGAGAAGGAAGAAAATTAATCAAAGGGAATTATCATGGATTGATCGCATGAATGGGATGTCCAAAAAGGGGTTCAGTACTATAAAATCGCCTAGAGGATTCCCTAGGCTCGAGATAGGAGTTGCAGTCGATTGGAAATAAAACCAGTCGTACACCAATTTTAAAATTGTTGGCCGGGAAATTACACATCATGAAATCTAATTACACGTCATGAATTTATTTTTTCATGATATTTGATGAAAAACTCGTTGCCTAAGATTTATTTTATTAAAAACCATGAACAATTACATGACATGTAATCCCTTTACACAACGTGTAATCCCTTTACACAATGTGTAAATGTTCTGAAGTTGAGTTTTCAGCCCATTCACCCTTTAAAGACTCTCAACTTTCCAAGAACTCATTTAACACTTAAACCCATTTATAACCAAACTTAATTAATTTAAAAAAAACATACATACCTAACTTTAGGCCATTTTATCTAAAAAAGGCTCTTTGTATCCGAACAAGACATGACCACAAATTTTTAAAAGAAAAACTCAAAGAGAAACGTACCCAGAAAAAGACAGGATCTTAAAAATCCACCTTTTATTATATATATATATATATATATTTATTTATTAAATAAAACTAAAATAAATTTAGGTTTGATAATTTGAGAATGAAATACTAAAATAAAACATGCATATGAAATAAAAACCCAGTGACTGCAAATATAATGAAGTTTGAAGGAAAGGGGATATTCTTGAGAGAATCACCCAGATTAAACTTTTATTATCTTATTATTAGTTTCAAATATACTTAATGATCATACTAAATTATATGTGTGAACATCCTATCTTATATTTGGTTGTGAATATACAGTGCACTCAACGATTTCCGATAGACCACACATCCACCTCCTCGATCGAGGGAGAATATTGTAGAATAGAAACCTAAAATCTCTGGTGGCAAGTGAAAACACAAATATGATTTTTCCACTAATATCTCTCTCATATTAACTCTAAGAAAATAATAAAAATTAATAAATATAGCTCAAAAATTTGGGTTCAACGCTGGATTGCTACCCCATAAACTTCTCCGGGTTAGTTACTCATGGTCATGAGTATTAGAGATCACAGTGGAGAAACAAATAAAGTAGAAAACATAAAAGATAAAAATATGAGAATGAGAGGAAGAAGAATACTAAAATATACTAAAAATTAATAATATTATTACAGAAAAATAAAACACAACAAATCTACTGAAAATGGTCACATAGAGTGTCAACCCTTTAAAATGAAGAAGAGACTCACTTTTATAGGTAAAAGGGGTGAAGTTTTTTGCTCTAAATCTATCCACCGAAATTTTGCACGTGGGAGCCCCATTTAATGACCAAATTTGGAAAAGTGGTATTCTTGAAAGTTTTTACCCTACTTTAGTCATGTGGACCCTCAAAATTCCATTTTCATTGTCCATGTATGTATAGAGTTACAACCAATTTACTCTGGAAATTTATTCTGCTTAGGAAGACTCTTCGTATTCCACAATTTTGGTTTCCCATGAATTTATGACTTTGAAAACGAAGGAATCGTGCATGTACACCTTAATAAATGTTGTTCCTAGAGATTTTTTATTTCTCCATATTGAATTTTAGCTCTTTTTTCATCCATTTATGAGATATATTCCCATCATCAAAAATATTTAGATCTGTGCACAGTTTTCAATGCCTGAATTATGATCTAGTTTTGGGCCTCCGAATAGTGGAATGATATTTCAGTCCAAAATAATGAAATAAATACCATGGAAAATAGAAACCTATAAAAGAATAATTTTTCAATTTAGATTATTTAATGAAAAGTTATGGTAGAAATATGGAAATAAATTAAAATAGTTAAAATCCAAAATATGTCTATTTTTGCAATTAAACTCAAAATTCTTCAAAACCCATAAAATATGAAAATTCCTCACAAAATAACACTATAGTGGGATTAAAAATAATGAAATTAAGAGTAAAATAATTGAAAATAATTTCTCTATCAACCACCATTTGATATGGGTTGTTCATCTTGGAATACAGAAGATGTATAAGTCGTTAAAAGCATAGTTTTGGTAGGTTGGCATGAAAATGAAGGTGGTTGAGTTGGTTTTGAGATGTTTAACTTGTAAGAACATTAAGGAAGAGAAGCAGTGACCAGAAGGTATGTTGAAATATTTACCTATTAATGTTTTGTAAATGGGAGCAAATAGCTATGGATTTTGAGACAGGTCACCCAAGAATGGTTCAAAAACACAATGTCATATGGGTGATAGTGGATCGCCTCACAAATTTGTCCCGTTTCATCCCTATTTGTGAATCTCATACAGTGGAGGAATTATCTGAAATCTATATCTGAGATGTGGTAAATAGGCATGGTGTACCATTTTCAATAGAATCGGACCGAGATTTGAGGTTTACATCTCTTTTCTCAAAATCCTTACAGCAAGCCATTGGGACTCAGTTGACCATGATTATATCATATCATCCTCATACTGACGGACAATATGAATGGATTATGCAAACATTGTAATACATGATGCGATCTTATGTAATTGATTTTGGTGGATCATGGGAGGAGTATGTACTATTAATGGAGTTTTTTTATAAAAATGGTTATCAGGCCTCGATACATATGGATCTATTTGAAGCATTGTATGTACGTTCTTATCGTTATCCATTTTATTGGGTGGAAATAGGTGAGACATCACTTGTTGGATCGAGCCTTGTCCAAGAGACAATGGTGAAGAATCATTTGATCAGGAAGATAATGGAGGTGGCTCAGAGTCGTCAGAAAACGTATGCAAATCATCATCGATGACCGATGTTGTTCGAGGTGAGTGATCATTTGTTCTTGAGAATCTCTCGAATTCTTGGGCATCATCATGTTGGAAAATATTTCAAGTTATATCCTCGATACATAGGCCCTTTTGAGATACTTGAATGGGTTGGTGAGGTGCCATATATGTTGGATTTTCCACCATGGTTCAGTGCAGTTCATAAAGTGTTTCATGTATCTCGATTGAAAGGATATCATCTTGATCCTGACCAAGTGATTTTATGGGTTCACATTGACCTAGATCCAGATGATTCATTGGTATATATTCCAGTATGAATTTTGGATAGCAAAAAGAAAGTATTGTGTGAGAAAATCATCGATCTAGTGCAAGTTTTGTGGCAATATGGTCAAATTCAGGAAGATGCTTGAGAAAGAGAGAAGGAAATGGTCGATCAATGACCCAGACTCTTTCAGATACATAGGCCCTTTTGAGATACTTTATGTTTTTTAAGTATGTAAAGTGTTTGGGTGAAGTTTTGGAGGGTTTGGAGGACTTTTGGAATTTTTTGGGAACTTTTCTGGCGGTTAACGGTTTGAGCACGATTAGTAAGGCAGTGGGCTCTGGGTAGGCGCACAATTAGGTGCACCGTTTGGACAAAATTTGAATTCACTTAGGTGTAACTGTGTAAAGTGTGACAAAGGGAAAAACATAGGTAGAACATAGTTTGTCAAACCGTGCAAACCAACCATTTGAAGGGTGTTTGGAAGTAGTGGTTGGAGCATGGTTTGCCTAACCATGTGAGCCAACCATGCATGGTTAATTTTTAGATCCTAAGAAAGTGGATCTCACTCGGTTTTACCCCTAAACCTTTTTTTTTCACTTATTCCGACCCTAAATTGGTTTTTACTCCTACCAATGGTTGTAGAGACTTTCACCTTCGATCCAGAAGTGATATGTCGTCAAATCTTGGAGCATAGAAGGCCATATTACTTGGTAAGTACCCATTCTTGGTGGGTTTTCTTAGATATACTCTTTTCCCTCTCCCAAATTCATATTTCTAGTCTGTTGGGGATAGATCTATGATGGTTGATGTTAATCATGATGATATTTGGCTATGTTGATGTTAGTAAATGAGATATAAGGTGGTTTTTTGGAGTTCAACCTGGTTTTGTTGAATAATTTGTGTCGTTATTCGTTTTCTCCATAGTTTCTCAGGTAAGTGGATTCACTGTTCACTACTATTATTAGAGATTTAAGGATTACTTTTAAATTGTTTTAATTTCTTGAAATTGATGCGAAATTTTTTTTATAGACCTTCTTTAGTGATGGTTTTTGGAATTGTGTAATTTTTGTGCAAAGTGATTTGTTGAATGATTTTAAAAGAGTGTCTTGGTTTGATTTATGGAAAAAGGATTTATGGAAATTTTTTCAATAAAAATACTATTTTACTAATTTTTTTATCATAATTGGTTTGTCATTGGTTTTTGGCATAATGGATGGTGTGTGTTCATGTGCATTGGGTGGATAAGGTTACGAAGTTTCCCCATCATTAGTGGAATGGATAAGGGCAGGAACTTTCCACTGTCAAAAATGGTTCACCAAGTGGCAACTTATTGAAAGGATGACACCCCACTAAAGAGTATAGGGAGGTTCATGGTTTCATGAATAGTTTGATATGTGAATATTTGGAATGGAATGGGTATGGAAAAATGGAATTTGTGAAATGGTTTTAAAGTATTGTTCGGTTATTTTCCTTGGAAATGGATTTGGTTTGAAAAAAAAATTGGTATGGAATTTTTTTGATATTCTAATAAAAAATATTTCAACTTGTTTTATATAAATTGTTTTATATAAATTTTCTAACATGTTATATCCTAGTGGAGTGAGTATGGAAGTTATTTGGGGAAAACCTACCGAGTTTTGTTACTCACCCCCTACTTTGGAACTTTGGTGATTTTGCAGATATTGTTTACTGAGGCACAGGTAATGGAAATGTATCACATTTAATTAGTGGTGCTTCATGATATTTGGGGATGGATTGTGGAGTTGGATCTTAGAGCTTATTGGGAGTTGCAGAGTTGTTGTATTTGGAGTCTTTGAGCTTTTTCAATTTTTTCTTCTACTTTGTAGTTGATGTTGATCTTCATTTCTACTCAGTACTCTGGTATAGTTTGGTTTGTTTTGTTATACATTAAGTAGTAATCTTGTTATCATGCATCATGTAGTGATTTTTGGTTATGGTATTCTTGGTTGTGGTTGGTTTTTTCTCAAATGGAAAATCATCCACCAATTGTATTGAAACCCATGGCATTTATTGTCAGCCTTTTTCATCTTGGGGATATCGCCTAAGGCCAAGTAGCAATTTCGCTTAGACTCAATCCAATGAGAAGGGGATATATGTTACACAAAAAACTTCTTTGCAAACAAGAATAGATAAGCCCAAGGAGACGTACTCGGACAAATAAACACCTTATCCATCAAATCTTCTTGTTGAGTATTAACCTCTTGAAGTTCTGTTGGTGTCATTTTGTAAAGTGGAATAGAAATGGACTCAACCCCTAGAATGAGATCAATTGTAAATTTCTTATCTATCTCATGTGTCCCTGAGAAGTCCTCAGTAAACACATCCTGGAACCTATCCACTTTAGGTGAAAAAACATCATGATTTTCACCTCTCTCACCTAGTAATAGACTTGCAACCTAGGCAGTGAGCTCCCCCAGTTGCTGATGAACTATCCCGACACAACCCACCTAGATATCTAATTCTCAACGGTGAATATAATTGTCACCCTCAGGAGATGTAAATTTCACTCTCCTGCGGTAAAAATCTATGCGGACTCAATACGCCACTAATTATTCCATACCCATAATTAGGTCAAATCCATACATATCCAACATGTAAAGATCCATAAGGAAATGATACTCCCCAAACTCGAGAGAACACCCTTTGCATAAACATGTGTCTCTTGACTGTACTCTCTGTTGGGCGGAAAAGAAAGGAGTGATGGAAAGAGGGGGGGGGGGTGAATTGCCTTTTAAAAAATAATTAACAATTTAAAACAATTATCAAAGTGCAGCGGAAATAAAATAGGCAAGACACAAAACTTGATAATGGAGTTCGGCTTAAATCCCAAGCCTACGTCTCCGCTCCCAACTCAACCGTTGAGAGATTTACTACCGCTTGCTTTTTAATGGTTTTAGCAAGAAACCCACTAGACTTTAAGGTTAGTCTAGAACCTATTACAACTTGATTTTAATGGTTATGCAAGAACCCACTTGCTTTCAATGGTTGAGCAAGAACCCACTAGCCTTCTTACAGGTGAAGACTAGCTCACCTATGACTCAAGCCTTTTAAAGGGAAGGCTTGACTAACCTCTTCACACCTTGAAGGTGGTGTGAAAACCCAAAGAAGAGAGGATGAGAGAAATGAGGGGTTTGTAGGCACAAAACCAAATTGAAGCTCAAAATAATAAAACAATGAAAAACCGTAATGGGGAGAAGCCTTGGGCGCCAAAGGATTGATGGAGTTGATGAAGAGTGCTCCCAAGCTTCTTTGGTGGTGCTCCTTGGATGTGGAAGTGAGTTGGAGCAATTGGGGGTTCCTTGGAGGAATGCGCCGGAGGTTCGCCAAATGATCAAAAATGTTCCCGTGGGCTTCCGTATGTTTCCGGGGCTTCCTAGTCCTTTATTTATAGAGGGGGAACCCTCAAATGGCCTTTGGGGGGCTTCGGAGCCGTTGGGAGGCAAGTGGACAAGTCTGGTCAAAGCCCAATGGCTAGTTTGACTGGCTCCACCGGCTGACCGGTGCTAGGCCACCGGTTGGCCGGTGCTTTGAAAAAGGAGAGGCCTTCGGGCTCAGGCACCACCGGATGGCCGGTGATGAGGCCACCGGTTGGCCGGTGCTGAGGCAGTAGCTGACACTATTTGTCTGGGTGCCACCGGCTGGCCGGTGGTGGGACACCGGTTGGCCGGTGGTCTGGACAGAAATGATGCCTTCTGTCCAGGCTCCATCGGCTGGCCGGTGGACATCCACCGGTTGGCCGGTGGACTGATTTTCAGTCCACTTTTGGTCCTTCTTGGCCCAATTCCTTGACAACCTTTTTCCTATCAACAAAAACACTTAAAACAAGATTAGATAAATAAGAGAGTGATTGTGATCATGAAAATTAAACCACGAGGGGTACGAGAGGTACAACAATCTCCCCCTATTTTGATGATCACAATCACCAAAACAAACAATGTAAAAATGAAATGAAAGGCATGCTTTAAAGGATAAATGGGAAAGTAAAGCAAAGTATGAGAGAAAGATTTCTCCCCCAATCAACCAAGAATTTCTCCCCCTTTGTGATTATCAAAATAGCACGGGGCATAAAACTTGATTGAGGGAAAGGTTGAAAAACAAGATAGAGATTTTAAACCAATTGAAATTTTTGAAATTTGAATTGAAGTTTGAATTTAAAGTTTTGAATTTAAAGTTTTGAAATTGAAAGTTTTGAAATTGAAAGTTTTGAATTGAAAAACGCAAAAAGCTTAAACAATCCTAACTCCCCCTAAATAAAAACAACAAATCACCGGGGAGAGGTTTTTGAAACCGAGACAAATTTTGGTCCGGAGAGACTTGATAAAAGGGATTTTTCAATCCATACTTGTCTAGTGGCGGGTCTTCTCCTATGAAATTCATCATTAAAGAAAATTGTTTTGGGCCTTCCATACCGGGCATTTTTGCAATTGCACTCATAAATTAAGTGCCCGGGTTTTTTACAATAATTGCAAAATTTAAATTGGGAGCTCCCCCTTACAAAAATAGTTGGAGCATGGGAAGAGGAAGCTTGCTTGGAATAGCCAAGCCCTTGGGTGGTTCTAGATACGCATTGGGAACCAAGTAATTTGGTTAAATTTTGTTCCCCTTGGGTGAACTTGGCAAGAGATTCCCTTAAATCCTTGATTGTTGATTCCATAGAATCAACATCGGGAAGGTTTTGGATCTTGAGGGACAACTCTTCCTTTTTTTGAGAATTTGTTCCTTTTCGGAAGAGAGTTTTTTGAAATTCTTTTTTAAAGCAACAAATTTGGAAGAAAGTTCGTGAAAACCTTCCTCCAATTGATCTCTCGCATGTTGGAGATCCTCATAGGATAAATTATTGAAAGAATTTGAAGAACTAGAGGATGAGGAGTCGGAAGAGGTTACCTCATGAAATGTCATTAGGCATTTTTTACCGTTGTCACTTGAGGAGGAGGAGGAGGAGGATGTGGAGCTATCACTCCATGTGGCCTTGAATGCCTTATTCTTTTCCTTTTGCTTGGCCTTTTTCTTGTTGAGTGGGCAATCGGGCTTGTAATGGCCTTTCTTGCCACACCCGTAACATGTTACCTCGGGCTCGGATTTTTCGTTGGGTTGAGCCTTGCAGGATTTCTTCTTTTTGTGCTTCTTCCTGAATTTGTGCATTTTGCGGGCAAGATTCTCCATTTCTGAATCGCCGCTTGAAGAGGAAGACGATGAGGAGGAGGAGCTTTCTTCTTTTTGAACTTTGAATTCATGTGGGTGCATGGTGAAAGACTCAAAATCTTGACGGAACATATCCAATCGAGTATCCTTGACTTTGTTGGTCCCCTCATGGGTAACCTCCAAAAGTTTCCAGATTTCATGTGATGAGGTGCATGTGGAAACTCGATTGAATTCATTACGATCAAGGCCGCAATGAAGAGCCTTCATGGCTTTGCCATCAAGCTCGAAATTTTTAATATCGGCTTGAGTCCATTTGGATTCATCGAGAGAAGAAAGAGAATAACCATGCATGACAATTTTATAAATAGGATAGCCAATACTTCTAAGAAAAGTGGTCATGCGGGTTTTCCAAAAAGTGTAGTCGGTTCCATCAAAGAAAGAAGCACGACCCAATGAATAGCCTTCGGGGGCGAAAGAAGTTGAAGCCATCACAAAGGATCTTGAATTTGAAACCGGTGAAGGTATTACTCAAATTTTGCCTCTGATACCAATTGTTGGGCGGAAAAGAAAGGAGTGATGGCAAGAGGGGGGGTGAATTGCCTTTTAAAAAATAATTAACAATTTAAAACAATTATCAAAGTGCAGCGGAAATAAAATAGGCAAGACACAAAACTTGATAACGGAGTTCGGCTTAAATCCCAAGCCTATGTCTCCGCTCCCAACTCAACCGTTGAGAGATTTACTACCGCTTGCTTTTTAATGGTTTTAGCAAGAAACCCACTAGACTTTAAGGTTAGTCTAGAACCTATTACAGCTTTCTTTTAATGGTTATGCAAGAACGCACTTGCTTTCAATGGTTGAGCAAGAACCCACTAGCCTTATTACAGGTGAAGGCTAGCTCACCTATGACTCAAGCCTTTTAAAGGGAAGGCTTGACTAACCTCTTCACACCTTGAAGGTGGTGTGAAAACCCAAAGAAGAGAGGATGAGAGAAATGAGGGGTTTGTAGGCACAAACCCAAATTGAAGCTCAAAATAATAAAACAATGAAAAACCGTAATAGGGAGAAGCCTTGGGCGCCAAAGGATTGATGGAGTTGATGAAGAGCGCTCCCAAGCTTCTTTGGTGGTGCTCCTTGGATGTGGAAGTGAGTTGGAGCAATTGGGGGTTCCTTGGAGGAATGCGCCGGAGGTTCGCCAAATGATCAAAAATGTTCCCGTGGGCTTCCGTATGTTTCCGGGGCTTCCTAGTCCTTTATTTATAGAGGGGGAACCCTCAAATGGCCTTTGGGGGGCTTCGGAGCCGTTGGGAGGCAAGTGGACAAGTCTGGTCAAAGCCCAACGGCTAGTTTGACTGGCTCCACCGGCTGACTGGTGCTAGGCCACCGGTTGGCCGGTGCTTTGAAAAAGGAGAGGCCTTCGGGCTCAGGCACCACCGGCTGGCCGGTGATGAGGCCACCGGTTGGCCGGTGCTGAGGCAGTAGCTGACACTATTTGTCTGGGTGCCACCGGCTGGCCGGTGGTGGGACACCGGTTGGCCGGTGGTCTGGACAGAAATGATGCCTTCTGTCCAGGCTCCATCGGCTGGCCGGTGGATATCCACCGGTTGGCCAGTGGACTGATTTTCAGTCCACTTTTGGTCCTTCTTGGCCCAATTCCTTGACAACCTTTTTCCTATCAACAAAAACACTTAAAACAAGATTAGATAAATAAGAGAGTGATTGTGATCATGAAAATTAAACCACGAGGGGTACGGGAGGTACAACACTCTCAAAGGTGTATCAATCATAAACACCCCGCCCACAAACTCCACTGTCAGTTTCAACCCATTCACAAGTTGTGAAGATATAAAGGAATGAGAGGTATCAGTATCAAATAAAACACTAAAAAGAATATAAGCTAAAAAAATAGTATCTATAATTGTCGATGGTCCAACCTCACTATCCACTAGTGTATGCTAGACTACATGCAACTATCCTACCCCTCTTCCTTATGATGCAGTATGATCCCCCTGAGATTCACCACTCTTCTAATATGGGTGCTCTTTCCTTGAAGCACCACTTCCACTACCTCTACCACCACTTCCAATAGAACTCCAACTTCCATATTGATACAGTTTAGAAGATCCACATCCCGCACTCTGGTTTAGCCTAACTGCTCCATCACTAACCATCTATCATGGGTTCCTACAGAACTATTGTAAATGTTTCATCCTGTTTCAAGCACAAAACTATACCAGTGGTCGAGGATAATGTCTAAGGAAGTAGTCCGGCCTACCACACTGGTGGTAAGGAACTATGGTAAGATCACATGTAACTGATTATTCCCCCTGTCTAGTCTTATTTCCACTAATTTGGTTAACATTATCATGGAGACACTTCCTACTCTCAAAAGACAGACCTCCTAATCATCCAGCAGAAACTACTCGTCCTCCACTGAAAGTCTCCTTCAGGTAGTGCATGGGATCTTACAATCTACCTACCTTATAACAGCTCATCCTCGAGCTGTTCTTATAAGAATATCTAAGATTTTGAGATAAGAATATCAGATCACTGATCCCATATATCCGCTTATCTTTCATGGTATTTCCCCACAAGAATTTCTCACTGTGATCCAACACACGCATCAGATGCTCCTAAAAGGATGCATTAGTCTCAAGATCAACATAATCCACATCAATCACATGAGAAGGGTCGGGGTGATACCAACTAATCTATGACACATGATAAACATCATGCATAACATTGTACCTATGTGGAAGAGTCAATCGGTACACCACCAGCTCGATTCTCTCCACAACCTCAAACGGTCCAACAAACCTAGGCACCAAATTTCCCTTCCTCAGAATCCCACGGTGACCCAATCTAGGCGACACTTGGAGAAATACACATTTTCCCTCTTTAAACTCAAGGGGTCATAAATATCTATTATCATATGACTTCTGTCTATTCTGATATGTAGTCATATGTTTCCAAATCAACTGAACCTTATTCGAAGCATCCTGTATGAGACTCAGTCCCAATAAATCTAACTCACCTAACTCCATCTAACATAGAGGGGATCTGCATGGATTACCATAAAGATCCTCATATGGTTTCATTTTAATAGTTCTCTGATAACTATTGTTATAGGAGAATTACACAAGTGTTAGGTGCTTCTCCCAAGACCCATCTAAGTCTAGGACACACGCTCATAGCATATCCTCAAGCACATGTATATTATGTTCCAACTACCCATATATTTTTTAGTGGAATTTCATACTCAATAATACTTGTTTACCAAGAACCTTCTGCAAGACCTACCAGAAGCATGAAGTAAAACGTGAGTCACAATCTGAAACTATACTATGTGGCACCCCACACAGACAGACTATCTCTCGAACGTGCATGTCTCCCAACTGATCCACAAAGAATTTCTCTGGTATAGGAAATAAATGTGCTACCTTAGTCAAACATCCCACAATCACTCAAATAGTGTCATTATTCTGAGGCCTCCTCGGGAGTACCACCACAAAATCCATGATAACGTCATCCCAATTTCATTCTGGAATGGTCAATGGATTTAGTAAACCACCAGTTCATTGATGCTCAGCCTTCACCTATTGACCAGTTTAGCATCATTTCATGAACCCTATTATATCCTTTTTCATGTCTAAGCACCAATATTTTCGTCGTAGGTCATGGTAAATTTTGGTCAAACCTGAATGTACCACCCACTTTGAGGCATGAAATTTATGTATCAGCTCCTCTGACATACTTGTAGGCATAACCACCTGATTTCTAACATATACGATCTTGTCCTCATCTATGGTCCACTCTGAAGGTGACTCCCCACCTTCAAGGATTTCCCTCAAGGCCAAACATTCTGAATCCTCATACCGTCTTTCTCTAATCTAACACAAAAGTGTAGACTTTACAGAAACTGATACGAGAGTCATCTTCTCCTAACCCTCCTAAACCAAAACATGCATCTTATCCATGAAATTCATCTTCTTCCACTCAGAACTAGACTCTTGAACAGTCTGAGTCTAGGTTTTTGTATTTATAATATCAGCAACATTGTTTCATTTCCTAGGAATATATACTAGATCAAAGTTGAATGAATGCATATACTTAACCCATATATGCTACCAGAGATTCAAATATCATAGTGAAAAGATGTATTTTAATCTCTTGTGATCAGTATACATAGTGAACTTCTCACCAATAGATAATGTCGTCAACACTTCAAAGCATAAACCACTACAACCAACTCGAGGTCACGCATAGGGTAATTTTGTTCATGTGGCCTCAAATTTCATGACCCATATGCTATAACTCGATATCCTTGCATCAAAAATTCTCCAATATCGATCTCAAAAGCATCACAGAACACTATATACTCCTCACCTGGCTTAGGTATGATCAAAATTGGTGTCATGGTCAAAAACTTATTCAAATCTTGTAAATAATTTTTACATGATTTCAACCATTTAAACTTTATCCCCTTTTTTTTCCAAACCCAAAAGTGGTTCTTCTAAATGGGAAAAGTCCTGGATGAACCTCTGATAATATCTTTTTAATCCCAAAAATCTTCGGATATCAAAAACATTCTTGGGTTGCTTCTAAGAAACTATTGATCGCACCTTCTCTAGGTTCTCTGAGACACCTTCCTCTGAGATGATGGGATCCAAGAAACGTACCTAATCAATCCAAAACTAACACTTAGATAGATTGGCGTATAGACGATTCTCTCTCGGTGTACTCAAGGATATTTCAAGATGTTGGGCATGATCTTCATGAGTCTTGGAGTACACCAAGATGTCATCCACAAATACTACCACAAACTGGTTCAGGTACGGATGAAAGAATCGGTTCATCAAGGTCCTAAACACTGGTGGTGCATTCATAAACCCGAACGACATCACAACAAACTCATAAAGGTCATACCTACTTTTGAAAGTAGTTTGAGGTATATCATAAGGTAAAACTCTCAACTGGTGATACCCCAATCTCAAGTCGATCTTAGATAAAACACAAGCTCTTCTCAACCGATCAAAGAGATCACTAATACAAAGAAGAGGATATTGGTTCTTCACTATCATCTAGTTAAAATTCCGGTAATCAACACACAAGCACACGGTTCTGTCAGTCTTCTTTGAAAAAAAGACGGGAGAACCCCAAGACGACATACTCAGATGGATAATCACCTTATCCATCAACTCTTTTAGTTGAGTCTTAAACTCTTGAAACTCTGTTGGTGTAATTTTTTAAGGTGGAATAGAAATTGGTTCATACCCCGACATTAGTTCAATTATAAATTTAACATCTCTCTTAGGTGGAATTCGTAAGAATTCCTCAGGAAACACATCCTAGAACCTGTCCACTACGGGTGGAAAAAAACATCATGCTTTTCACCTTCTCCACCCAATAACAGACTTGAAAGAAAGGTGGTGATCTCCACTGGTTTCTAATGAATTGGCCCTGCATGGCCCACGTGGATATCCCATTATCCACAATGAAAATAATTTTCACCCTTAGGAGAGGTAAATGTCACTCTCTTGTGCTAACAATCTATGTGAGCTCATTATGCCACTAACCAATCCATACCCATAATTTGTTCAAATCATAACATATCTAGTATGTAAATATCCCAAAGGAAACGATACTCCTCAACCTTGAGAAAACACCCATTGCATAAAAATTTGTCTCTTTATCGTACTCTCAAAGGTGTATCGATCATGAACACCCCACTCACAAACTCCATTGTCAGTTTCAACCCATTCACAAGTTGTGCAAATATAATGGAATGAGAGGCACTAGTGTAGAGACCCAAAGCTTGATGTACATGGATATTACATTACTTTTGCGGAATACTTAGTACATAACAAAAACACACACACAAGGACCGTAATATTTTAGTGTCTTTGGAAACTCGGAATATAATCTTCTAATCGTGGTGAAAGATCTTCAACATCTCCCATAAATATCTTCCTTTTTTTTAACTAAAACCTTTCTTTATTTCCTGGGGAAAAGAAAACATAAAAGGGTGAGCTCAAATGCTCAGTAAGGGTAATCATGGATAAAATAAAACATACCATATACATTTGAACTTAAAAACATGAACATAATGTTTAAACATCAAAAGCTTGAGTAATGACATAAAACATGGAAGTACGTAAGGCATAGATCATAAAGAAACATTAAGAATGATAAAATAGCATGGAAATAAAACATGTAATTGTGACAACCATTAAGCACATGATATGATTTCCATAGTATCCAAGGCATTGCTGCCAAGACCATCTTAGTGGACAAAGTCCCTTTCTGAATCGAGTTCACTCCTCGTTCCAGTCCTGTATTACTGAACTAGTTTAACTTGCCGTTCCAGCCATTTCTATCTCATGAGATATAAATCTTTATCCAATACATTGTAGGGAGATATAGGTCCCACCCATCTCATAATGAAATCATTCTTTCGTGTGCCACAAAATCATAAATCATACATCATAGCATAACCCATAAAATAAAATGGGATTCTTAAACATCAGGCCATCATAACATAATCCATAAACAATTGATATCATTTCATAATAAGAAAATTGAAACCATTTAAATCATAGAGACATTTTAATTGAAACATACACATATGAAATAATGTCATCTTAGATGGAAAATATTTTTGACAAAACACTTGAAATGAATTCTTGAGAAAAATATCCTTTCTTCTTTAAAATCATTTTCTTTTCACAAAATTCCATGCAATTTTAAAAGATAAGGGTTTTGTTGAAAATAATCATGCAATATTGTAGAGGAAGCTTCTTGAAAATGAGGAGTTATTAAACCATAAAAATCTATTCATTCCATATAAGTTAAAAATTACATTCTCTTCGTACTTTTGTCGGAAAAGTCAAAAAGTACCTTATATGGTAACCAAAGGAAAGATTTCATTCATACAATGTGGTAAAAAGTCAATAAAGGGTAAAAATGACTTTAAACATCCATGGAAGAATGGTAAACATTTTATGAAAGCATTTTTAGAAAACATGGTCATGGATGATAAACGTAACCCCAGTAAATACTTACGTATAAGTAATCTCGGATAAAAATGAGATTGAAAATTTATCCCTTACCTTAGGTCTGATTTGCTTCGTAAGTGTCCGAACCTCCTGTATAATGATTTAAATAATGTCATTGACTTATTACAGAATCATAATCATTGTTATGATATCATATATGGTTCACTTATGACTTTATATTACCCGTTCTTTTGTAAATTCCACGTTAAAGAGCGTTTTGGGTAAAATCGTTTCATTTGTCGTCCGTGTTTTGACTTGTAATTATTCATATGATTACTTAGATCATGATTAATTAATTATAGAATATAAAACATTATTTATATATAATATATATTCATAATATACATATATATAATATATCAGTAAATGGGAAGAAATACACCGTTCATGGAGACGGTAGGTCGTACGTACGCATGAACGCTGTTTTCGTTTCCTTATTGAGTTGAATGGAATTAAGTAGATGACATACATATATATACACATAAATCCAGTATCATTATTATGTAATATATTTCATTATTACTTATTATATATACTTTATAATCATTCATTAATGGTTAACGTGGAGAATGAATCTCATCGCATCGTGGAGACGGTAGTCCGTACGTACGCACGAGCGATGATATCGTTCTCATGATCGTGGAATTGTATTGGAGTGCATGTATATTATTTCAGAATCAATATAACTTTACAATAATCATATATAGTTATTATGTACACCATTATACCCATCCAAGTAAGGTGGTGGTGGAAAATAGATTACACCACGGCGTGGAGACGGTATTCCGTACGTACGCACGCGCGATGATTTCATTTTCCGTAGGATGGATAGATGCTGAAATAGGGTTGTTTCATACTTATAATAACATATCAGTATATGAGTGATACTGATGTTATTACTTCATAATGAAACAACCTAAGAAGAAGAAGTGGAAGAAGAAATAAAGTTGAAAGAATCGGTAACGGACATTACCTCTTCTTTGAAGCGCCTCTTTGAGTCCTCCTCTTAGGGAACTAAAATTGGTCTTTGAAGAAGACCAGGACCTCTAGGATGTTTCTAGGGAAGTGGAGAAGAGAATTTGGCAGGGTTTGGCCGATCTTGAAGACTCAAAGTGGTGTGAGGAAGAGAGGGAGGAGGTGACCTTTTATAAGGGAGGAGAGGGGCACCTTTGGAATAACTAAAAATATTATTTTATTATAAAGCTAAATTCGGTTTTAAATAGATCCAAATTGATTTATTTAGAATCTAAGGTGGGTATGGGTCGAAATAATCTCATACAATAGAATTTAGACAAGTTTAGGTTCCTATTTTAACCTTATCATTTAGATTTAACATTAAGTTAGATAATTTTACTTTTACTGTGTCTTTTTGTGTTCTTACACTATAAGGTTAATAAACTTACTATAAGAAGCCAAACGAACCCCAAGTTTTTTATTATTAATATATATAACCTTATATAAGTCATTTGGCCGAACCATAGATTTTTATAAATAAAATAAAAATTAATAATATAATATTTGTTTTAAAAACTATTTTATGTCAATTTTGACACTATTTAGTAATTGATTTTTGTGAAAATCATAACAGAATGATTAGTTCGAAAAAAGTTAATTAAATCAATACTAACATGTCATATTAACCTATAAAATTAGTGTAATTCATAAAAAGTCTCAAATTACATTTATTTTGGTATTTATAACATAAATTATGTCAATATTTCATTAATAATATAATTACTTCATCATCATTCTGTCACAAATAAATTAAATTATTTAATGTCTAAAAATTAAAAATAAAATACAATTATGTAGGAAATCTTTTTATATTTCTAATTAATATTTATAGTCGAATTTATCTTATGTATAACATTATATTAAAAATTATTTACTTATTAAACTTTGATTTTAACTATTTTAACCCTTCTTTAAATAAATTAATAATAAATGTCCTAATCTAATCCAAGTGGGCCTAAATGGTCATATTTTATTCCTAAGGTTGTTTTTGGTCAAATTACACTTATCCAATAGAATTAGGACATGTGTTAGGGTAATAATAATATCATTTTTACCCTTAATTACCCTATTTACTTTTAACTGTGGTAAAAAAAGTAAAAAGTTACTATTCACCAAAAATTATTTTCATCTCATTGAACCACATTTTACTTACTGACATCAACCGTGTCTCTCGGATTTTTGAAATTCCACTCACAGAAGCGGTAAAATTAAGTTTTATGAAAAATTCATTTTTTTTAACTACCACTTAGTGGTTTCACTATTCATCAAAAAATGAAAGTTTCCAGAAAAATACCAAAAATTAGGCCTAAGCTATATTTGATATTATGAATTCAAAAATGATGTCTATTTTACCAAATTAAAAACATATCAGTTGCATTAATTAATTTAAAAATTAATTCCCGTCGTCAAAACATATAGCGTGTTCTTAAGAGATAATAACTATCAAAAGATTGACACTTGTTTATGTCTGGTTTAAATGTGAAATTACATCCAATGACCAACATTGTATTAAATTGTAAAAATATATTCTAAATATACTTTAAAACCAATAAAATTAATAATTTATCACTATTAATTATTTCGATTAAAAATGTTGTTTTTAATTAAAACTTAGTAATTTTCACTATTCATCAGAAAATGAAAGTTATCCGAAAAGTACCAAAATTTCACCCTAAGCTAATTTCGATATTCCGAATCTAAAAATGAAGTCCATTTTGAAAAACAAAATTTACAAAATTTCAAAAGGTGGTTATTACTATTCATAACAGCTAGTTTTAATAATATTTTAATAGCATATCGTTGTTTGGTGAAACTCAGTATTGCGTACTACACACGCTATCGAGGAAGGTCGTGATTGCGTGTAATGCAAGGCAAGTCAAGGATGCGTGTTGTGAAAGATCCTTTTGGTGTAGCGTACAACACAAGACATTAATGAAATTAAAAAGAATATTTTTTATAAAATCTCAGGGTGTTACATTCTACCCCCCTTAAAATGAATTTCTCCCTCAAAATTCGTCGGGGTTATAAATGGTTTACTACTCGAAAGTTTCTTTAATAGAAACCCACATCGTAAAAAGGAATACCAAAACCAATCTTTAAAAACAAAAGTATGAAACCTAACGGTTAACAAAATAAACTAATCACTGGGTTTCCACATAGGTGAAAATATGGATATGGAAGAGAAATCTAACCATTATGTTCTGATGGAGAGTGGTAGAGAACATGGCTATGGAAAAGCTAGCAATCACAAAGCCATAAATTTGTGACTATCTAAGGTACCATCTGATTCATCAGATATAAGAGCACTAGGACAACATTTTTGGTTTTCAAGATCATTTCCCTAAAGTTTATGAAATTGGAATTAGAAGAAATACTTTCATGATTTTGGTATAGTCTCACCGTTAGTCGTTCTTTGGACAATTTCCACTTCATCTCTTAAAGAAATGAAGTTGAATTTGTCATTCGTGATGTGTTAGCAGATCATGTGATAGAATGATGAGTCATTCCATCTACCTCAAACAAAAGGTTAGAAAAGTTATCAAAAAATACATAAGTCCATCTATAGTGAGATTAATCATATATGGTTCTTAAATGGACTTATAATTCATATATTATACTGCTTAATATAATAAAACTAGTTTCTACTAAACAGGGACTTCCTGTAGGCCAGTGGTAGGCGATAAAGGTCAATCGCACTTCGGTTGTGGGTTTGATTCCCACAGCCTTGTCCAACGCGATGGGTCGTCGTCCGTCCTGTAGGTTGTACTTTTTCTAAAACTAAATTACTATATCATCCCATCAATAATATCGAAAAAGGTTTTATCCTTAAACAATACTAACTTATGTCCAACATATTCCATTCCAATCTTTAGGCTTATCCATAATATTGTAGTCCATTGTCATATTATAGTGAAAACAATTACCAGAGATTTCATATAACAAGCATGTTAATACCATCGTTGATCCCCATATATCATAAGATATTTCTTTTTGGTCACATTCCAAACGTTCGAAGGCCTTAATCATGTATTCTCTTGAAAAATGAATACCCATTGAACCTTAGTGAAAACATTAGTGCTGTCAAAAGTTAACTCTTTCCACATACCAAAACCCCAAAATTCTATATACTCAAACCATGATATAACTATTTCCTTATATCAGTCATAAGCTCATGAATACTATCAAACATTTAATTTTCTCCTTATCCCTTCATTATGCGCATATCATCTACTTTCCAAAAATATCTGAATAACCTTTCATTGTTACTGGTACCATTCATCATACACTTTCAAAACTTAAGGAAAGACAACAATGTAACAATCCATAGATGTCTCTTTATTCCATAGTACCATGAGATTACTTATACAACATTACACTTGATAAACATGTAATCATTCCACTACCTTCTTAAACCATTGATCGAGCTTCAACAATTATTTCAACTCACATATCATTTATAGTCTCTTCATCATCATCAACATAAATATTACCCATACGACTATACTGATTCTCTTAATGAGACTTTACCTTAGGGAATTGGTTTGCATAATTCCCGTACATTCCACATTTAAAGCATTTAACCATTGTTGATGTCGTAGAAATACCATTATCCTCATCCCTGGTGTTAACTGATCCTTTTCCTTTGCACTTACGGGCTTTGTGTCCTTCTTTTCCACACCCAAATCATATTCTAGTTCCTTTGAAACATTCTCCTTGATTCCTCTTCCCACATGATTTACATAGGGGAAATTGAACTTTCTTTCCTCTATGATCATCATGAAACTCCATATTTCTCTTATTAGCCGAGTCAGGAAACTTACCAAATTTGAGTTTATTAAACATATTATGAGATTGCTGATTCGGCATAATAATGATGTTTGGACTTCCAAATCCCATTTCATTTGGTTGCTCATGAATAGTTTCATTCCATTGTCCATCATATCCTCCATTATCATGAATCATCTTGTTTCCAGCCATTTTCTAAAACCCAAAAATAATTGTGTGAGAGGGAAAAATCACGCTAGGGAAAACAATATAATAAAGGGGGAGTACCTTCAATATCTAACATCTTCAGTTACCATAATTCTAGTATTATAACCTATACTTATACTTAACCTTAGGGACATCCCTAGACATACCTTAGAAATATCTCTAGGGATCTCAATAAAGTTCTCACATCCTAGTTTCCAAAGGTTGACTAAACCATTCCTCTGATACCAACTATAGAGACCCAAAGCTTGGCGTACATGGATATTACATAACTTTTGCGGAATACTTAGTACATAACAAAAACACACACACAAGGACCATAATAGTTTAGTGTCTTTGGAAACTCAGAATATAATCTTCTAATCGTGGTGAAAGATCTTCAATATCTCCCATAAAGATCTTCATTTTTTTTACCTAAAACCTTTCTTTATTTCCTGGTGAAAAGAAAACATAAAAGGGTGAGCTCAAATGCTCAGTAAGGGTAATCATGGATAAAATAAAACATACCATATACATTTGAACTTAAAAACATGAACATAATGTTTAAACATCAAAATCTTAAGCAATGACGTAAAACATGGAAGTATGTAAGGCATAGATCATAAAGAAATATTAAGAATGATAAAATAGCATGGAAATAAAACATGTAATTGTGGCAACCATTAATCACATGATATGATTTCCATAGTAGCCAAGGCATTGCTGCCAAGACCATCTTAGTGGACAAAGTCCCTTTCTGAATCCAGTTCACTCCTCGTTCCAGTCCTATATTACTGATCCGGTTTAACTTGCTGTTCCAGCCATGTCTATCTGATGAGATATAAATCTTTACCCAATGCATTGGAGGGAGATATAGGTCCCACCCATCTCATAATTAAATCATTCTTTCATGTGCCACAAAATCATAAATCATACATCATAGCATAACCCATGAAATAAAATGGGATTCTTAAACATCATGCCATCATAACATAATCCATAAACAATTGATATCATTTCATCATAAGAAAATTGAAACCATTTAAATCATAGAGACATTTTACTTGAAACATACACATATGAAATAATGTCATCTTAGATGGAAAATAGTTTTGACAAAACACTTGAAATGAATTCTTGAGGAAAATATCCTTTCTTCTTTAAAATCATTTTCTTTTCACAAAATTCCATGCAATTTTAAAAGATAAGGGTTTTGTTGAAAATAATCATGCAATCTTATAAAGGAAGATTCTTAAAAATGAGGCTTTATGAAACCGTAAAAATCTGTTCACGCTGTATAAGTTAAAAATAACATTCTCCTCGTACTTTTGTCGAAAAAGTCAAAAAGTGCCTTATATGGTAACCAAAGGAAAGATTCCATTCATAAAATGTGGTAAAAAGTCAATAAAGGGTAAAAATGACTTTAAAAATCCATGGAAAAATGGTAAACATTTTATGAAATCATTTTTAGAAAACATGGTCATGGATGATAAACGTAACCCCAGCAAATACTTACGTATAAGCAATCTCGAATAAAAATGAGATTGAAAAATTATCCCTTACCTTAGGTCCGATTTGGTTCGTAAGTGTCCGAACCTCCTGTATAATGATTTAAATAATGTCATTAACTTATTCTATAATCATAATAATTGTTATTATATCATATATGGTTCACTTATGACTTTATATTACCCGTTCTTTTGTAAATTCCATGTTAAAGAGCGTTTTGGGTAAAATCGTTTCATTTGTCGTCTGTGTTTTGACTTGTAATTATTAATATGATTACTTAGATCATGATTACTTAATTACAGAATATAAAACATGATTTATATATAATATATATTCATAATATACTTATATATAATATATCAGTAAATGGAAAGAAATACACCGTTCATGGAGACGGTAGGCCGTACGTACGCATGAACGCTGTTTTCGTTTCCTTATTTAGTTGAATGGAATTAAGTAGATGACATACATATATATAAAAATAAATCCAGTATCATTATTATGTCATATATTTAATTATTACTTATTATATATACTTTATAATCATTCATGAATGGTTAACGTGGAGAATGAATCTCATCGCATCGTGGAGACGGTAGTCCGTACGTACGCACGAGCGATGATATCGTTCTCATGATCGTGGAATTGTATTGGAGTGTATGTATACTATTTAAGAATCAATATCACTTTAAAATAATCATATATAGTTATTATGTACACCATTATACCCATCCAAGTAAGGTGGTGGTGGAAAATAGATTACACCACGGCGTGGAGACGATATTCTGTACGTACGCACGCGCGGTGATTTCGTTTTCCGTAGGATGGATAGATGGTGAAATAGGGTTGTTTCATACTTATAATAACATATAAGTATATGATTGATATTGATGTTATTACTTCATAATGAAACAACCTAAGAAGAAGAAGTGGAAGAAGAAATAAAGTTGAAAGAATAGGTAACGGACATTACCTCTTCTTTGAAGTTCCTCTTTGAGCCCTCCTCTTAGGGCACTAAAATTGGTCTTTGTAGAAGACCAGGACCTCTAGGATGTTTCTAGGGAAGTGGAGAAGATAATTTGGTAGGTTTTGGACGAGCTTGAAGGCTCAAAGTGGTGTGAGGAAGAGAGGGAGGAGGTGCCCTTTTATAAGGGAGGAGAGGGGCACCTTTGGAATAACAAAAAATATTATTTTATTATAAAGCCAAATTCGGTTTTAAATAGCTCCAAATTGATTTATTTATAAGCTAAGGTTGGGATGGGTCGAAATCCTCTCATCCAATAGAATTTAGACAAGTTTAGATTCCTATTTTAACCTTATCATTTAGATTTAACATTAAGTTAGATAATTTTACTTTTACCGTGTCTTTTTGTGTTCTTACACTATAAGGTTAATAAACTTACTATAAGAAGCCAAACGAACCCCAAGTTTTTTATTATTAATATATATAACTTTATCTAAGTCATTTGGCCGAACCTTAGATTTTTAGGAATAAAATAACAATTAATAATATAATATCTGTTTTAAAAACTATTCTATGTCAATTTTGACACTATTTAGTAATTGGTTTTTGTGAAAATCATAACAGAATGATTAGTTCGAAAAAAGTTAATTTAATAAATACTAACATGTCATATTAACCTAGAAAATTAGTATAATTCATAAAAAGTCTCAAATTACATTTATTTTGGTATTTATAACATCAATTATGTCAATATTTCATTAATAAGATAATTACTGCATCATCTTTGTGTCATAAATAAATTAAATTATTTAATGTCTAAAAATTACAAATAAAATACCATTATGTAGGAAATATTTTTATCTTTCTAATGAATATTTATAGTCGAATTTATCTTATGTATAAGCTTATATTAAAAATTATTTACTTATTAAACTTTGATTTTAACTATTTTAACCCTTCTTTAAATAAATTAATAATAAATGTCCTAATCTAATCCAAGTGGGGCTAAATGGTCATATTTTATTCCTAAGGTTGTTTTTGGTCGAATTACACTTATCCAATAGAATTAGGACACGTGTTATGGTAATAATAATATTATTTTTACCCTTAATTACCCTATTTACTTTTAACCGTGGTAAAAAAAAGTAAAAAGTTACTATTCACCAAAAATTATTTTCATCTCATTGAACCACATTTTACTTACTGACATCAACTGTGTCTCTCGAATTTTTGAAATTCCACTCACAGAAGCGGTAAAATTAAGTTTTATGAAAAAATCATTTTTTTAACTACCACTTAGTGGTTTCACTATTCATCAAAAAATGAAAGTTTCCAAAAAAAATACCAAAAATTAGGCCTAAGCAATATTTGATATTATGAATTCAAAAATGATGTCTATTTTACCAAATTCAAAATATATAAGTTGCATTAATTAATTTAAAAATTAATTTCTGTCGTCAAAACATATAGCGTGTTCTTAAGAGATAATAACTATCAAAAGATTGACACTTGTTTATGTCTGGTTTAAATGTGAAATTACATCCAATGACCAAAATTGTATTAAATTGTAAAAATATATTCTAAATATACTTTAAAACCACTAAAATTAATAATTTATCACTATTAATTATTTCGATTAAAAAGGTTGTTTTTAATTAAAATTTAGTAATTTTCACTATTCATCAGAAAATGAAAGTTATCCGAAAAGTACCAAAATTTCACCCTAAGCTAATTTCGATATTCCGAATATAAAAATGAAGTCCATTTTGAAAAATAAAATTTACAAAATTTCAAAAGGTGGTTATTACTATTCATAACGGCTAGTTTTAATAATATTTTAATAGCATATCGTTGTTTGGTGAAACTCGGTATTGCGTACTACACACGCTATCGAGGAAGGTTGTGATTGCGTGTAATGCAAGGCAAGTCAAGGATGCATGTTGTGCAAGCTCCTTTTGGTGTAGCGTATAACACAAGACATTAATGAAATTAGAAAGAATTTTTTTCATAAAATCTCGGGGTTTTACAACTGGTATCAAATAAGACACCATAAAGCATATAATCTATAAGAATAATACCTCTAATTGTTGATGGTCTAGCCTCACAATCCACCAGTTTAAGTTGAACTGTAGGAAACTATCTTGACCCACTTCCCAGTGATTCAATATGATTCCCTTGAACTACATCATTCTGCTGATACAGGCGCTCTTTCCCTGAAGTACCCCATCCACTGTGTAACATCCCAACCCGAACCACCGAGTCCAAGCCAAAATGACACATAACCTCAGGTATGTCTCCCCATACGCAAGAGGGTGCCGACTAGTAGTGAAGGTCTATGTTCAAAAATGGGGAGACTATACCCTCTGTGTCATGTCATCGAGAAGGATAACAAATAACAATAACAAGAAAAGGAATTAAATAAACATAGTAAATGCATAAACTAGATATGACATACAAGGTTTATAAATAAGATCTCCCAAAGTGGAAATATGACTAGAGAAATTAAATATAGAGGACAAATAAAACAACTATAGGGTTCTCTAGTGTCTGCCCCGGTCTGCCATCCACCCCAGTTCCAAGCCCCACCTACTCAGCCATTCACCATAGAGCCATTTCCCTTCGCCAAGTCTCTTGTGGAATCTACAAGCACATCGAAATGCCTGAGTAGGGTGTGAATACAAGACTCAGTAGGACACCACCAATGTGTCCTTGACCTGATATGATCAATTATATAAGTGTATACTATAATAATAATAAATTCAAGAAAACACATAAACATACAATCAAAACCAAGAGGTGGTGCACTAACCAAACTACAACAACCCCTTGTCGTACCTTCTTCAACTCCATACTGGAAGATAATTGAATGAGTCATAATAAGTAAACCTGCCCTTGTACAATGTCCTCATAGTGCCACGAAGATGATACTCGATGTCATCTATCCATCAAGTGGACCATGTCACCCGGATCCTCTAGACGAGATCAAATTGTGTACTCACATAGACTAGGCTGTCTCATGATGAATGGCACTTAGAATCAAGGCATCCTTGAGCACACCCTCGATACGATGCCATGGCGTCTTCATACCTCCACCCTGTTCTCCGGTCCCTCGTCTCTATGGTTGCAAACAAGCGTTCATCCCCGCTAGAGGATAAATATAAGTCATGATGGTACACCTATCCCAAATAACACTAACAACCAGCAAGGCATGGTAATACATATACAGGGCAAGTACACAAGTATGCATAATATATCAACATGAGTATATATCACCATACATGACAACATGTGATCATAATCAAATATGTATAAAAGCTACACTTATATCACTCATCGAGTGACAATATTTTCTATGGTCTACACACACCCACATGTGATCACAATCAAGCACGATCAATTTAAAAGTTACAATTATAATTATCAAAGTAAAAATTGTAAACATGAGCCCAAGAAGGTAAGGAACTTCCTACTTAAAAAAATGTTGAGTCCTCTTTACAGTTTTATTATCACGCTAGGAAATAGGTCAACGATTCGAGTTGTTAGCACATTGATACCCGAGGTATGTCAAGGGTTCCTAGAACAAAAATAGTCATTTTATTTCAAAAAGAACCAAAAAATAACAGGTGATGATACTTTCTCTCTCCAAGATTATTTTCATATTTTCATTGGTTAAACTCATATGCTTGCAATTATAATTCAATAATTTTCCTTGATAATCTCACAATTATCATTTTATAATTATAATTATTATTCTTTGATAATACACGCAATTATCCTATGTCAATTTCGATAATCATTGTCATGTGATAATTACCCTATAATTATCCTTTAATAATTTTTGTAAAATTATCTTCGATAATCTCATTCAATTATTCATTGATAATTTTAAATGTTTATCACTTGATAATCATTCATTATTATTCCTTGATAATTATTTGTAATTATCTTTTGATAATTTTTTTATAACTCATCCTTTGATAAACTCATAAAAATTATCTTTTGATAATTTTTTTTCTAAAAATTATCCTTTGATAATTTCACCCAATTATCCATTGATAATTTATTTAAATAACCATCTCCTGACAGTCCTAAGTAATTATCGTTTGATAATTCAAAACAATGATCCATGAAAAAATTTCAAATAAATAATGTTTTATAAAACCTTTCAAATTTATTTGATAATATCTCACAATTATCTTTTTATAAGATGATAAAATCAATTCTTGATAATTTTTTATCAAACTTCTAATAATTTTCATAATTATCATTTTATTTAATATGTTTAATAATTATCATTGATAAAAATAAGTTTTATCATTTATTTTAATTTCCACCATTATTTCTTGATTTCATGATGGAAGAATAAACTAAAAAAATAAAATAAAACAAAAAATAAAACCAACCTTCTTTGCGTCTTTTGTAGGGAAGTTGCGCACCGCCTGAATCTAAAGAAGGAAAAACGAGGGGCTCCATCATCGTTCGTACCCAAGAGAAACTTGAGGTCATTCTCAATCTACTATATTCACCACAAACAACAACGATCTGTATGGTTTATAAGGAAACCCCAAGTCGTGTGTTCATAAATTCATGAATTAAAATACCCGATTTCAAACTGTTATTCAACCTAGAAATCAATACGGAGTTGTTGATTTCCACTTAATAAGGGGTTAACAATTTTTAATCGGTTTGAAACGCATTAAAATGGAGGTTTCAAAACCTTCAGTTGTCATCAATGGAGGAAGTGGTGTTGAAGAAGAAGAGGCCCAAAAAACGACTTTTTTCCTTTAATTTTATTAAAATCGGATTTGTCATTATATTAATAAAATTAATTATTTATGTTGAAAAATAAATATAACCAAACACTTACTACGCATAAAAATTATACTCTACCAAGGGTTAACACCTAGTTCTGGACCCAACGGTGGTCTCAGGTTTCTCATATGGCACACTGCTTGAGAGATATTAAATATTTGATATTTAAAAAATGGAATAAATATTTAATTAAAAATAAAAAAGTTTTTATCACGAGCGAGCTATCCAAAAGTCTGACGCTTACAAATGTTATACCCCATATAGGGTAAATGATAAAACACTATTTTATTGAATATTTTATTGATAATAAATGATATAATTTCCTCACATTGTGTTAAACATGTTTATTTATTAAATATTTGGGATTTGATCATTCATTTGAAAATTTGGTGAAAATTCCAGTTTTACCCTTAATAGTGCACTGTAGTATTTCGAAGATATATATTTTTATGTTTATTATTTGAATTTGAAATTTTGTAACAGTGTTTCTAACTTAATTATCTACAACTTTTATTCAGGACACTAAAGCTAAAGAGTTCATTTGGTTGTTGAAATTGGGCCATGAAGTCAAAGTTGGGCTGGGCTCGCCAGAATGGAGAAGGTTCTGTATTTGGGCCATATATTCTACATACGGGCTTGGATTGAGCCCAAATTTTGATGAAAGCTCGGGGACATGATGTGGCACAAATCATCCTTCTGGAAGGCCGGCCAATTCACGCGTTTTGGTGGTCAAATGGGCGGTGAAAGTTTCATTAAAATATTTGGCCGAGATTTTGCATTCACACTTGAAACCACTTTAAACCTAGCCTCCCCTCCACTCTATAAATTAGTGATTTTCTCATTTGGAGAGGCTGGTTCGTGCATTGGGAGATTGGAGGCAGAGGAGAATTGGTTTCAACCAAATTCTCCAACCATTGTAAGAGAGGTAGCTCTTGAAGCAAGGATCCTCTCATCGAAGCCTCCTTCTCTCCTTCATGTTGTAATTGTTTTGTTTGTGTAATAAACTTCTTTATTCTTCTTTTATTTCTTCTCTTTTCCTCTGTTTTATTTAAATTTATTCTTCTCTCAATCTTCCTCTTGGGGCTGGAATTCTTGAGTAGAAGCGATATTGGGTTATACCCATTATAAACCTTTGCACATGCAAAACGCTTCTACGATGATTACGCCACCCATGGAAGAGTAATTTTTAGTGATCGATCTATCTTCTACCCGCTTCATTTAATTATTTTGAATCATTGAGCCTACTATAATTCACTTAATATGATCCATGAATTATGTTTTTAAATTGTAAGAAACTAAGCAAGCAATTGAACAATTAACACAAAAACACGCGAGGTCGGGATTTTGTGTAAATTGTGAGAGCGCGATCTTAATCGGTAATACAAGACCACACGGGATAAATTTGTAGAGTTCAAATATAATCCCTAAACACAATTCATCCTCATTTCCAGAATGGATATGTGCCTTAATTTACCACTGATCATAAGCTAATCTTAGAACATCAATCAAAGCAGGGTGCTGCGATTGCACGTTCCAAAGTTAGCCTAGGTTTAAATTCACATCATCTTTGTGGTAAAGTTAATTCTCGTAGGGTTCGGGATTTAACGAATTAAGGGATCATAATTAAGTGAATGTTAATTTAAATGATAATGATTAATAATAAATTGAAGAGGTAGAGTTAGATCGATTACGCTTTTTAAATGGATTTCTAAAAAAAAACATCTTCTTGTTGTGTCATTTAAATTGAAATTCATTTCAAAACTAAAAACAAAAAAATTATACAATCTTCTTCCAGCAAACTTCTTCTAGATTCATAAACTATAAACAACCACCCCCATCCTTTCAAGTAGTGTTTTTATTCTCTTTTATTTTTTTTTTAGAATACCTCTAATAAGATGTTTTAATTCACTTCCTCCTTTGAGAGACGACCTTGGTTAGCCCCCTATGCTACACCAAGTAAACTAAACATTAGCTTCATAGAGTGTTGTGCTTGGAGTTTTATCCAACGTAACTCACTTTTGAAGTTCTTTTGAGAGCGTGTGCGACAACGCTCTTTCAAATTGGCGCCGTTGCCGGGGAGGCAAGTAATTATTTCAACCAACTAGAGGTATTTATTTTATTTTACATTTCATTCTCTTCCTCTCTTCTTTCTTCCTTCTTTACCCAATCTGATTTTTCTTCTTCTTCTTTTAATTTCTTCTACTTCTCTTTGGACCATCAACTCAAACTTCTAATTTTTATTTTACTATGGTCCACCTTCTTTCTTTTCATCTTTCATTGATTTATGACACGAACTAATCCCGAAGATCTCTTAGATCTTGACCCTGAGATTGAACGTAGCCTTAGGGCACGAATCAGACATTCTCAATCTACGGGAAGTTTCAACATTCAACCAGTTGGAGAATTACTCCAATATCAGAACATTGAAATTGGAAGCAATTCAAATTCAAACATAAAAGAGGAACCAATGGCTGATAATAATGGAAATGAACTTAATAGAACCATTCGAGAATTGGCTGCACCTGATATTAACTATCAACCAAATTGTATTGCATACCCAAATCTCGAATCGGACTTTGAATTGAAATCTGGATTAATTCACCTTCTTCCAAAGTTCCATGGCTTATCTGGTGAGGATCCCAACAAACACCTTAAGGAATTTAATGTGGTTTGCTCAACTTTAAAACCAAGAAATGTTTCTGAAGATCAAATTAAATTAAGAGCATTCCCATTCTCACTTGATGGAGCTGCAAAAGATTGGATGTATTATTTGCAACCTGAAGATGTAACATGTTGGAATGATTTGAAACGTCTTTTCTTGCAAAGATTTTTTCCAGCATCAAGGACAACATCCATTCGAAAGGAGATATCGGGGATCAAGCAAGCCCAAGGAGAGTCGATGTATGAGTACTGGGAGAGATTCAAGAAGTTGTGTGCAAGCTGCCCACATCACCAAATCAGTGAGCAACTCCTCATTCAGTACTTCTATGAAGGACTCACACCCATGGAGAGGAGCATGGTGGATGCTGCAGCTGGAGGAGCATTGGTGGACAAGACACCAGTAGCTGCACGAGCATTGATCGACAAGATGGCCCAAAACTCCCAACAATTTGGTGATAGAGGTACACCACATGTTCGAGGAGTACATCAAGTAAGTCCTTCTTCTCTTGAAAGTCATTTGATTGATACTAAGTTAGAAGAATTGACAACTATGGTGAGGCAGATTGCATTGGCACAAAAGACATCTCTACCCCCTCCTTCAAGGCCTTGTGGTATTTGCACTGAGACAAGCCACCCAACTGACTGTTGCCCACAACTCCAAGAAACAGAAGATTGTGCAGCAGTGTTCCCTGGGAGACCATTTCAGCAGCAACAACAACAACCATATCCCCAAAAGAAGTTTGATCCAACCTACAACCAAGGGTGGAAAGATCTAGCGGACATGAGGTATGGCTCTGGACAACAACAAAGGCCCCCTTTTCAACCAAACTTCCAGCACCCTCCGCCTTACCAGCAGGGTTTCCAACAACCCCAAAGGAGATTTGAAGCTCAAACATCAACAAGTCAACAACAAGGGAATCATCCACCAAAGGTAGATTCTAATACTGATGATCTTTTGAAGCAAATTGTTCTTAATCAACAGAATGAGCTGAAGAGTCAAGGTTCGGAGCTGAGAGAGTTGAAGACTCAAATGAGTCAGATTGCCACCGCCCTCCATGAACTTGTGAGTAAGAATTCTGGAAATCTACCTTCCCAACCCACTCCAAATCCAAAGGGGAATGTTAGTGCCATCACATTGAGAAGTGGGAAGCAAATGAACGATACATCTACACCTACCATTCCACCGGGATTCACCTCAACTTCAGAGAAGCCGCATTCCATACCAACTGATGAACAATCCAAGGAGAAAGATAAAGGTAAGAAAAAGATTGATGATGTTCCTCCTAAACCACTTCCTTTTCCAAACAGGGTTGTTCAAACCAAGAAGATGGCTGAAGAAGCAATGCAAAAGGAGGTTTTGGACACATTCAAGCGTGTGGAGATCAACATTCCTCTACTCGAAGCCATTAAGCAAATCCCAAGGTATGCCAAATTCTTAAAAGAACTTTGTACCAATCGAAGAGGGCTCAAGGGAAATGAGAGGATCAACCTTGGAAGGAATGTCTCAGCACTCATTACACCAACTCTAGCAATGCCAACAAAGTGCAAGGATCCCGGGACATTCACCATCCCATGCACCATAGGGGAGTTTCACTTCTCTGATGCTCTTTGTGATTTAGGAGCTTCAATAAATGTGATGCCTCACTCTGTTTTCTCTTCATTGCAGATTGGTGATCTCAAGCCTACAAGGGTAGTGGTGCAGCTAGCGAATAGAGCTACAGCATATCCGGCTGGTGTCCTTGAAGATGTGTTGGTAAAGGTAAAGGACATGATCTTCCCTGCTGATTTCTATGTACTAAACATGGAAGATGACCAGGTAAGTTCTCATGCCCCTATCATTCTTGGTAGACCCTTCCTCAAAACTGCTAAGACCATTATCAATGTTCATGAGGGTACTCTTTCCATGGAATTCGGGGATGAAATCGTGAGGTTTAAAATCCTGGATTCTATGAAGTACCCACCAGAGGAACACTCAGCATTCTTTCTCTCTCATTCTGAGTCTCCATGTGATAGTCCCTCTATTTTTGATTCCCAATCTCTTGAGGACTATTCACTTCTTAATGAAATAATGAGTATTGGGTCCAACTTGATGTCTCATTCTACTTCATCCCCTTTAATTCATGATCTTTCTGATCTTGGGATTGGTTCATTTGTCCAATCATATTCGAATTCTGAGCATGTATACTCTGATTATGATATGGCTGCTAATTTTTCTGATGGATTTGATGCATTGTTCTCTCATTCAGATGATATGTATGATTGTGCACAGATGTCTACGCCACTCATGCTTCCATCCATTCAGCAGCCACCATCACTGGAACTAAAGCCATTGCCACCAAATCTCAAATACTCATACTTGTTAAGTGGTGAAAAATTACATGTTATCATTGCTAACAATCTCTCTTTTGAACATGAAGAAAAACTTTTGAATATTTTGAGGGAGAACATCAGGGCAATCGGGTGGACCTTGGCTGACATATCAGGTATTAGCCCCTCCATTTGCATGCATAGGATTCTTTTGGAAGATGAAGCTAAACCGGTGAGGCAACCACAAAGGAGACTCAATCCAACCCTTCTGGAGGTTGTTAAAAAAGAGGTTGAAAAATTGCTCGAGGCAGGTATAATCTATCCCATTTCAGATTCTCAGTGGGTAAGTCCTATTCAGGTTGTGCCTAAGAAAAGTGGTGTTACTGTTGTTAAAAATGAGAAAGATGAGTTAGTTCCAATGAGGGTACAAAACAGTTGGCGCGTGTGTATTGATTATAGGAAACTAAATCATTCCACTCGCAAAGATCATTTCCCCCTCCCATTTATTGATCAGATGCTTGAGAGACTAGCTGGGAAGACACACTATTGTTTCTTGGATGGATTTTCTGGATATTTTCAGGTTCCTATAGCTCCGGAGGATCAGGAGAAGACTACATTCACCTGTCCCTTTGGGACATTTGCCAATCGGAGGATGCCATTTGGACTTTGCAATGCCCCAGGTACCTTCTAGAGATGCATGGTGAGTATTTTTTCTGATTTTATTGAGACATGCATGGAGGTATTTATGGACGATTTTACAGTGTATGGGTCTTCATTTGATGAATGTCTAAGTAGTTTGGAAAATGTGTTGAATCGTTGTATTGAGAAGAATCTAGTCCTGAACTTTGAAAAGTGTCATTTCATGGTAGAGCATGGCATTGTCTTAGGGCATGTAGTGTCAAAACATGGGATAGAGGTTGATAGATCTAAGGTAGACATCATTTCATCCTTACCCTACCCTTCATGTGTGCGTGATGTTCGATCATTCCTTGGACATGCTGGATTTTATCGACGCTTCATCAGAGATTTTAGTAAGATCGCTCTACCCTTATCTCGATTGCTTCAAAAAGATATTGACTTCAATTTTGATGATTCATGCAGGGTATCATTTGATGAGCTAAAGAAGTGTCTGACCACTCCACCAATCATACAGCCCCCACGGTGGGAGATTCCTTTTGAGCTTATGTGTGACGCCTCCAACTTTGCGGTTGGAGCTGTCTTATCTCAGAGGGTGGAGGGACGTTCACATGTGATCGCCTATGCATCGAGGACACTAGATTCAGCCCAATCAAACTACACCACAACAGAAAAGGAGTTTCTTGCTGTTATATTTGCTTTAGATAAATTTCGTTCATATTTATTGGGCTCTAAAGTAGTTGTTTTTTCTGACCATGCAGCTTTGAGGTACCTCCTAAAGAAGCCAGATGCAAAGCCACGACTTATCCGTTGGATGCTACTTCTTCAAGAGTTTGACCTTGAGATAAAGGACAAGAAGGGGTCAGAGAATTTGGTGGCAGACCACATGAGTAGGCTTACTCACACACTAGAGGGTGACACCTTGGACCAGGTACCACTTCGGGACACTTTCCCCGATGAGCATCTCTATACCATCTCAGGTTTGGAGTACCAAAGGCCATCATCAGTGACCAAGGGACACACTTTTGCAATAGGAATTTTTCTTCCCTCCTTCAGAAGTATGGGGTGACACACAAAACATCAACACCATACCACCCCCAAACAAATGGCCAGGCTGAGGTTTCAAATCGTGAGTTGAAACAAATCTTGGAGAAAACCGTGCAGCCAAATAGGAAGGATTGGAGCAAGCGCTTGGATGATGCATTGTGGGCTTATAGGACAGCATACAAGACCCCCATTGGTATGTCCCCATTTCGGATTGTTTTTGGGAAAGCGTGTCATCTCCCCGTGGAAGTCGAGCATCGGGCATATTGGGCTATAAAGAAATGTAACATGGATTTGGCCCAAGCTGGAATTCAAAGGAAGTTGCAAATTCAAGAGCTTGAGGAGATTCGCCTGTCATCATATGAGAACTCAAGGCTCTACAAGGAAAGATCAAAAGCAGCTCATGACAAAATGGTCCAACAAAGGGAGTTTCATATTGGAGAGAAAGTCCTTCTCTATAGTTCACGACTGAAGTTGATGCCTGGTAAGTTGCGTTCCAGATGGTTAGGTCCTTATATTGTGTCTAATGTTTTTCCTTATGGTGCAGTGGAGATCACACAAGAGGACACTGGAAGGAGCTTTACAGTCAATGGGCAACGTTTGAAGAGATACATTGAGGGACATCCTACTGATGCAGTGGATTTTATCACACTGCATGACCCCATCATCACTTGATCACATCAGGCTGTTCCTAACCCTTTCACTTTTATATTATTTGTCCTATTTGAAAAATTCTGCATTCCATGTGCATATATCATCTCACGGGTTCACATTGAGGACAATGCAATATTTTAAGTGTGGGGGAGGGAACCTTTTAGTTTAGTAATTTAAATTGTTTTCCTGTTAAAAAAAAACAAAAACCAAAAAAAAAAAAAAAGAAATTGTGTGTCTTTCAAAATTTGTGTGTTTATTTTACAATTTTCTGTGTGTTTTTGAAACTTTTGAGCTGAAATGATTCTCATCACCATTTTTAAATCCATATCAATAAGTGAAGCAATTTACCCCTTGAAACTAAGCTTACATGAATGCTGAAATGACTTTGTTTCAAGTTCAAATATTTAGTAATTTCATGGAAAGTACACCGAATTTTGAATCCCATGCCACATCTCACTGTCTTTAAATTTGAAATCACTTCCTGTGAGGCTTCTGAACCATTATTTTCATATTCTTTACATTCACCTCACTTCTTGAGAGAACCAAACCATACTTGATTTAACCAGAATTTGATCTATTCCTGTCAAAACTTGAGGGTTTGAGGTACTTGTGTTTAAATGATTGAGGCATTTGTTTGGTATTAAAACCCCTATTTCAAATAATCCTTTTTTATAATGGCCTACCTTGAATATTTAACCCTTGTAGCCCTTAGAAGCCATGCACAACCTGTTAGGTTAAGCCACATTACAAGCCAATTTTCCCTATCCAACCAACTCTTGAAGTGAAATTGCATAATCTAGTTGAGCTTAAGTGTGGGGGAAGCTGTCTTGTGTTGTGACACCACATTATGTGATACTTTGGGTGGAAAATTAAATTCTGAAGAGATGTGTTTGCTGCTAAAGAAAGTCATTATATTGAAAGCTGTGCCTTTTCTGGAGCTTTCATGACAAGTGAAGCTGTGCCTTTTCTGGAGCTTCTAATTGAGGTGGAAAGCTGTGCCCATCTGGAGCTTTCAAGAAAATCATGTTTTAGAAGATTGACATTTTTTATGCTGAAATGATGAATGGTGTAAACCTTTCATGACTTTTCATGATGATGGAGCTGAATTGATACTATGGGGATTGAAGAGAAGACCATATTTAAGTGAAAATTAGATTAATGCAATTTTGCTTTAAAAGAGTCAAGCCCTCCTCATTCAGCCTCAGAGTTTTTCACATCTTAATCCTACCAACCGAAAGCCACAGAACAACCCTGAAAAGTCCTCATGATAAACATATGTCCTTGACTCACATCGGGTAGCGATGTAGGAATCTATCAAGCCTATGGTGACCCTTGTATGAGTTTGGATGAGAAAGACATTGCAAAAAAATTGATATTTGAGTGATGAGAGAAAATTCAAGCGAGGTAAGTGTTTTGTGCATGGGTGGATAAATGAAGTGGAAATATATTGAATGATATAAATGGAGAACTTGAAATAAGGTTTTTTATGTGGCATGATATCTTTTGATTCTTGGTGTGAAATTGATTGATCTTAAAGATATGTGTTTTAAAATTGGTTTTGATTTGATATTGATGTTTACTTGATATGAGGTTTTGCCCAGGTGTGCAAAAGGGTAAGTGTGGGGGAGTTGATAAAACACTATTTTATTGAATATTTTATTGATAATAAATGATATAATTTCCTCACATTGTGTTAAACATGTTTATTTATTAAATATTTGGGATTTGATCATTCATTTGAAAATTTGGTGAAAATTCCAGTTTTACCCTTAATAGTGCACTGTAGTATTTCGAAGATATATATTTTTATGTTTATTATTTGAATTTGAAATTTTGTAACAGTGTTTCTAACTTAATTATCTACAACTTTTATTCAGGACACTAAAGCTAAAGAGTTCATTTGGTTGTTGAAATTGGGCCATGAAGTCAAAGTTGGGCTGGGCTCGCCAGAATGGAAAAGGTTCTGTATTTGGGCCATATATTCTACATACGGGCTTGGATTGAGCCCAAATTTTGATGAAAGCTCGGGGACATGATGTGTCACAAATCATCCTTCTGGAAGGCCGGCCAATTCACGCGTTTTGGTGGTCAAATGGGCGGTGAAAGTTTCATTAAAATATTTGGCCGAGATTTTGCATTCACACTTGAAACCACTTTAAACCTAGCCTCCCCTCCACTCTATAAATTAGTGATTTTCTCATTTGGAGAGGCTGGTTCGTGCATTGGGAGATTGGAGGCAGAGGAGAATTGGTTTCAACCAAATTCTCCAACCATTGTAAGAGAGGTAGCTCTTGAAGCAAGGATCCTCTCATCGAAGCCTCCTTCTCTCCTTCATGTTGTAATTGTTTTGTTTGTGTAATAAACTTCTTTATTCTTCTTTTATTTCTTCTCTTTTCCTCTGTTTTATTTAAATTTATTCTTCTCTCAATCTTCCTCTTGGGGCTGGAATTCTTGAGTAGAAGCGATATTGGGTTATACCCATTATAAACCTTTGCACATGCAAAACGCTTCTACGATGATTACGCCACCCATGGAAGAGTAATTTTTAGTGATCGATCTATCTTCTACCCGCTTCATTTAATTATTTTGAATCATTGAGCCTACTGTAATTCACTTAATATGATCCATGAATTATGTTTTTAAATTGTAAGAAACTAAGCAAGCAATTTAACAATTAACACAAAAACACGCGAGGTCGGGATTTTGTGTAAATTGTGAGAGCGCGATCTTAATCGGTAATACAAGACCACACGGGATAAATTTGTAGAGTTCAAATATAATCCCTAAACACAATTCATCCTCATTTCCAGAATGGATATGTGCCTTAATTTACCACTGATCATAAGCTAATCTTAGAACATCAATCAAAGCAGGGTGCTGCGATTGCACGTTCCAAAGTTAGCCTAGGTTTAAATTCACATCATCTTTGTGGTAAAGTTAATTCTCGTAGGGTTCGGGATTTAACGAATTAAGGGATCATAATTAAGTGAATGTTAATTTAAATGATAATGATTAATAATAAATTGAAGAGGTAGAGTTAGATCGATTACGCTTTTTAAATAGATTTCTAAAAAAAAACATCTTCTTGTTGTGTCATTTAAATTGAAATTCATTTCAAAACTAAAAACAAAAAAATTATACAATCTTCTTCCAGCAAACTTCTTCTAGATTCATAAACTATAAACAACCACCCCCATCCTTTCAAGTAGTGTTTTTATTCTCTTTTATTTTATTTTTAGAATACCTCTAATAAGATGTTTTAATTCACTTCCTCCTTTGAGAGACGACCTTGGTTAGCCCCCTATGCTACACCAAGTAAACTAAACATTAGCTTCATAGAGTGTTGTGCTTGGAGTTTTATCCAACGTAACTCACTTTTGAAGTTCTTTTGAGAGCGTGTGCGACAACGCTCTTTCAGTAAACATCGTGTCCCAGACCCAAACGTGATCTCAAATTTATCATATGATGCATTATTGTAGAGTTATTCGATTATTTTGAATAAATTGTCCGTGATTAAAATAATATATTTAATATTTTTTTATGTCTTTGTCGAGACTTCACATACTACATAAACTTGCACTAAACTCTAAAAATATTCAATTAAATATTCCAGAGCGTTAACTGGGATTTTTACCCTTTGGCGATACGTTTAACAAAAAACCAAGATTTCTGGCTGAAAAATCATTTTTTTTCCACTAAATAATTTATCATAAGAGAGCTTTATCATTATTGTAAAAATCAGGATGTTACAATTATCCCCCTATATCAACTTTTCGTCCTCAAGAAGCATATCTAATGGTCTTGGTCGAACTGCTTAGGCTTCTGAGCTCGAACTTCGGACTCATGTTCTCACATATATTCCTATATCCATCCATGTTGTCATTGAAAATGAACTAATGGTATCAATTTTTTTAATGTTCTTTCCCACTACGGTCTGTAATCTATACTGGACAGTCATCAAAATATGCAATAGGTTCCAACTCAACATCATTGCAATCTACAACATGCATAGGACCGGGCATGTACCTTAGAAACTGAGAAAATGTGGAACACATTACGTATACCTTGGTAGTGATAAAGGATTTTCAGTTGATACACTACTACTCCTATCCATAGAGTGAGTCCCTCATAAATCTCTCACTAAAAAAATATTGACTACCGCTCTCTCATATACTAGGGTTTCATGTCATCATTCAATGACGTATTAGAGGAAGCTAAGTTAGGGAAACATAACTCTACTGGAAAGTCAAGTCCAGACACATCTCACTGATATAAGGAAAACATCAGTATCAAACAAGGCATATGATCAAAAGGACATGCTCTAGACCGTACCTCGTATAGTAACAAGTTATCCATCACCATCAATTGGTGCTAGATCCATTGCATAGACATTTCCTACCTCAGGTCCTTGATCATATCCATGACTTCCTGAGTCGTCATTGTCTGGGGAGTCTATATCTCCCTTTTGGGGTTCTCCACTTTACTTCTTCCCCCCTGACCGTGTTGGTCTCCCTCTCCTAGCTAATATTCTGAAACAAAAGTACTGGATGTGTCCATTCCTTCCACATTTTTGGCAATGGCTTTGGGGTGCTGTGCACACTCGACTATAATGTCCAAAATTCCCAAAGTTAAAGCACTGTGGGTCACCTCCATAAGGGACTGAAGAGATGGAGATCTACTAAACATTCATGTTACTACTCTGATGCATGTTCCTTGACTTCCTCTTTCTTCCATTAGAAGACGTATTCACAACAGCAGTGGAAGATCCACCTGTATGACTGGTGAAAGGGAGGAAAATGCCAGATGTTCATCCATCCTCAAGAATCCTCTTAATGGTTAGGGCCTTCCTCAGAACCTCAAGGTATGAAGTTAGGTCGAAACTCCAGACCTGATCTCTAAGTTCGGTTTAAAGACTAATTTCAAACTTCATGGCCTTTTAAGCCTCATTACCAGCCAGAAGTAGTGAAAAATGGAGGAGCTTGGTAAATTGTGCAGAGTATGCCGGTACTGTCATGGAACCCTAATGGAGCTCCATAAACTCTTGTTCTCGATCGATTTTTAGAGTGTCGTGGAAAAACTATCCAAAAAAGGTCTTGAAGGTCTCCCAAGTGAGACCCTCACATTGTCCAGCCTATCCCATAACTCCCCATAATCACCCAGCAGGTCCTTGTAGCATGAAGGCTGCCAACTTCACCTTCATGTCTGATGGAATCTCCATGAGGTCAAAGATACCCTCCATGATATCCACCCAATCCTCAGCATCATGTGGTCCACCAGTTCCCTGAAAGGATGGGGGATGATCAGTTGTAAATCCCTCACATAGTCAACCATGGATCTCGGTGGTATCTTATAAGAAACCACTACTTGCACCACTGGAGACGGCACGGGGATGTTCTCAGGAGAAGCCTTCTCAGATGGCGTTCCCACTAAAACTCTGCGTGGTGGCCTCTTCTATAACATAAAGAGGATTAGGAACACAAAATTTACTAAAAATTCTATGAGATCAAACAAGGTTTTCTCTAAACCAATCTATGGGATCAAACAAGGTCTTCTCCTAGAAGTCTACCATTAACCCAAGGTATACCCCTCTAGAACTAACCATTATCTTCGTCCCTATACATTAGTATCATTCATTAAATATACACTAATACAACATCATACCCAGTTCAACTAATTAAATCCAATAAAGATATACCACACAAAATAATCTATCCCGAACAGATAATACAAATCAAGGCATTTAATTAATGAACTACAATGCTTCACAATAACAAGTATATATATGGCATGTAAACCTATGTGACTATTCATGATCCATGAACATAATACAAATCTCATAAATCACATATCAACTTCATTTACATAACCCAAGGTGGGTTTTAATTTATAGTAATAGCAAATCATAATTCCCATTAAATGGTAACTCGGAGGTCCACTATACAGTGTTGGAAAGACACTCACATAGTTCCCCTGCCCAAGTCCCAATGTACTAACTCATGTCTAACCTGTCCCAACCTAAGAAAAGGATAAGAAACAAGTTAGTGTAAAACCTTCTCTGATACCATTTTGTAACATCTCAACCTGAACCACTAGGTCCGAGCCAGAATGTCACATAACCTCATGCACACCTCCCCATGCACAAGAGGTTTCCGACTAGCAGTGAGGGTCTATGTCCGATAATGGGGAGAAAATATCCTATGTGTCATGTCATCGAGAAGGATAACAAATAACAATAACAAGAAAAATAATTAAATAAACAGAGTAAATGCAGAAACTAGAGATGACATACAAGGTTTATAAATAAGATCTCCCAAACTAGAAAGATGACTAGAGTAATGAAATGTAGACGATAAATAAAACAATTGTAGGGTCCTCTAGTGTCTTCCCCGATATTCCATCTACCCCAATTACAAGCTCCACTAGCTCAGAAATTCACTGCAGGTCCCTTTCCCTTCGCCAAGACTCTTGTGGAATCTACAAGCACATAGAAATGCCCGAGTAGCGTGTGAGTACAAGACTCAATAAGACACCACCAATGTTTCCTTCACCTGATGCGCTTAAGTATACAAGTGTATTCCCTAATAATAATAAATGTAGGAAAACACATAAACATACAATCAAAACTGAGCGATAGTGCGCTAAACAAACTACCACAACCCCCGGTCGTACCTGCTTCAGCTCCATGCCAAAAGATAACTGAATGAGTCATAAGAAGTAAACCTTCCCTTGTACGACGTCCTCGCAGTGTCACGGAGATTATACTCAGCGTCATCTATCCTTCAAGTGGAACATGTCACCTGGATCCTCTAGACGAGATCAACTTGTGTACTCACATCGAATAGGATATCTCATGGTGAATGACACATGGTATCAAGGCATCCTCAAGCACACCCTCGACACAATGTCATGGCGTCTTCGTAACTCCACCATGTGCTCAGGTCCCTCGTCACTATGGTTTCAAACAAGCATTCATCCCCGTTAGAGGATAAATAAGTCATGACGGTCCACCTGTCCCAAATACCACTAATAACCAACAATGCATGGTAATATATATACAGGGAAAGCACACAAGTAGGCATAATATATCAACATGAGTATATAACACCATACACGATAACATGTGGTCATAATCAAATATGTATAAAAGGTACACTTATATCACTCATGGAGTCACAATAGTTTCTATGGGATACACACACCCACATGCGATCACAATTAGGCATGATAAATTTAAAATTCACAATTATAATTATCAAAGAAACAATTTTAAGCATGATCCCAATAAGGTAAGGAACTTCCTACCTAAAAAAATTGGTGAGTCCTCTTCATATTTTTATTATCACCCTAGGCAACAAGTCAACGATTCGAGTTGTTGGCACATCGATATTCGAGGTATGCCAAGGGGTTCTAGAACCAAAATAGTCATTTTAATTCAAAAAGAACCAAAATAACACAGGTGATGATACTTTCTCTCTCCATAATTGTTTCCATATTTTCCTTGGTTAAACGCATATGCTTGAAATTATAATTTGATCATTTTTATTGATAATCTCAAAATTATTGTTTTATAAATATAATAAATATTCTTTGATAATACACATAATATTCCTATGTTAATTTCTATAATCATTGTCATGTGATAATTACCCTATAATTATCCTTTAATATTTTTTGTAAAATTATCTTCAATAATATCACGCAATTATTTATTGATAATTTGAAGTGTTTATTGCTTGATAATCATTCATTATTATTCCTTGATAATTCTTTGTAATTATCTTCTGATAATTTTTTTATAACTCATCCTTTGAAAAAATCATAAAAATTATCTTTTGATAATTTTATTTCTAAAAAATATAATTTGATAAATTCACCCAATTACCCATTGATAATTTATTTAAATAACAATATCCTGATAGTCCTAAGTAATTATAATTTGATAATTCTAAACAACGATCCATGAAAAAATTTCAAATAAATATTTTTTTATAAAACATTTTAAATGTCTTTGATAATATCTCACAATTATCTTTTTATAAGATGATGAAATCAATTCTTGATAAATTTTTATCAAACTTCTAATAATTTGCATTAATATCATTTTGTTTAATTTGTTTAAGAATTATCATTGATAAAACTAGGTTTTGTCATTTATTTTAATTTCCACCATTATTTCTTAATTTCATGATGGAAGAATAAAATAAATAAATAAAATAAAACAAAAAAGAAAACTCACGTTCTTCACCTCTTGTGCTTGGAAGTTGTGCACCACCTGGATCCGAAAAAGGAAAAACAGGGGGATCCAGCACCATTCATACCCAAGGGACACCCGAGGTCATTCATATTCAACTATATTCACTGAAATAAACAACGATCTGTACAGTTTATAAGGAAACCCCAAGTTGTGTGTTCATAAATTCATGAATTAAAATACCTCGTTTAAAACCATTATTCAACCTAGAAATCAATACAGAGTTGTTGATTTCCACTTAATAAGGAATTACCGGAATTTAATCAGTTCGAAACACATTAAAATGGAGGTTTCAAAACCTTCAGTTGTCATCAATAGAGGAAGTGGCATTGAATAAGAAGAGGAAAAAACAACTTTTTTCCTTTAATTTTATTAAAATCAGATTTATCATTATATTAATAAAATTAAGTATTTATGTTGAAAAATAAATAACACCAAACACTTACTGTGCATAAAAATTATACTCTACCTAGGGTAAATACCCCGTTCCGGACCCAACAGTGGTCTCGTATTTCTCATACAGCACACCGTTTGATAGATATTAAATATTTAATATTTAAAAAATGGAATAAATATTTAATTAAAAATAAAAATGTTTTTATCACGAGCGAGCCATCCAAAAGTCCGAAGCTTACAAATGTTTTACCTCATCTAGGGTAAACACCGCATCCTGGAACCAACCGTGGTCTCAGATTTCCCATACGACGCATCATTGTGGATTTATTCAATTATTTTGAATAAATTGTCCATGCTTAAAATAATATATTTAGTATTTTTTTATGTCTTCGTCGAGACTTTGCATACTACAAAAACTTGCACTAAACTCTAAAAATATTCAATTGAATATTCCTGAGTGTTAAATGGAATTTTTAACCTTTAGCGATGTATTTAACAAAAAAATCAAGATTTTTAGCTGATAAATCATTTTTTCAGTAAATAATTTATCATAAGAGAGCTTTATGATTATTGTAAAAATTTGGATGTTACACACCGCCTCTACCGCCACATCCATTAAACTCCAACTGTCAGACTAATATGGCGTAGAAGATCCTCTTCCCACACTCTGGTTCAACATAGCTACTCCATCACTACCCATCTGTCATCAGTTCCTGCAGAACCGTTGTAGATGTCCCATCCTGCCGCAAACTCAACACTCTACCAGTGATCAGGGGTAATGTCTAAGAAAGTGTCCTGGCCTACTGCACTGGTGGCAAGGCACTTAGGAAAGATCCTGGGTAACTCATTCTTCCCCTTGGTCACTCTTCTTTCTACTGATTTGGTCAACATTATCATAGTGATGCTTCCTACTCTCAGAAAACATACCTCCTAATCATCCAACAGAAACTACCCATCCTCCACTGGAAGTCTCCTTCTGGTTCCCCTTAGATATGAGAGCATGTTCCACCACATCATCAAACTTATTTAACTGAAAGGTGTTAACCTAGGACTTTATCTCATTTAAGTTCATCCTAGAAACGTCTTATCATAGTTGACTCATCCTACACCAGTGCTGAAGCAAAATGTTGCAAGTCAATAAAGCGGACAACATAGTCCATCACAGACATACTCCTTTGGGTCAACCGCATAAACTCAGTTTCCATCTCTTATCTTAGTGTTTCTGGATAAAAGTGTTCCAAAAATATCTCTTGGATTTCCTTTCATACCATACCATCTGTATGCCCAGTCTGAGCCTGAAAATCTCACCAACACTTCACTAATACTCATAACATATAAGTTTCCAACTAGACCCTCTTCTCATAAAGAGTCTCCAAATTGTCAAGTATAGTCTGAATGGATGTAATCCATAACTATGGTGCCTCAATTCCACTCTCCGGTGAAGGTCGGAGAGTGCTGTAATTAAAACTCCCATGTCAGGTTAGACATACTCTTCACAACCCGCTCTAGGTCTCTCTCCATAAACAGCATGAATCGAGCAAAGTTCTTACAAAACTGCTTTCCGGCTCCTTCTCTTGGAACTATTGGTGAATCAGGTTCCACGATTGGAGGATCATTTCCAGCCATATTGTCACAAACCAGCCCGGGTACCCTAGTAACCCGATAACCAAGTCGGCCCTGACATAGCCCGAAGGACGTTCCTGATCCCCATGGGTCGGCGACTAGCACCTGTCATCACACAACATGCAAGTGGGAACGATTTTTTCACCAACAATGTGGATAAAAATAAATAAGATAGTATGCATAACAAAAGAAACTCCACCGGGAGTAATGTACAAGAATACAAAGAGGCATAAAATCCAAAGTACTAAAATGGGAAAACAACCCCAAGGTCCCTAAAGACACAACTCACCATGACTAAAGCCGATAGCTTGATCCACCACCAAGAGATCCCTTCCCATTGCTCGAAACTGGAAGAAGAAAGTCTACAAACACTCGAAGGCAAAAGTAGGGTGTGAGCCTAAGGCTAATAGGATACCACCAAAGATTCCATAACAGATGCCAAAAATAGATTATCCAAATAAAAGCTTTCAATTTTCAAATAAACAGGTTTGTCAATTCAAAAGAATATTTAAAAAAACATGCTATATAATTTCAAATGATGGAAATAAATATTTTAAGAAATGATTTTACAAATGATGGAATATTTCTAAAATAATGGATTATTTAAAACATTTATATCTCAAATATAAATAAACAAATGAGAAACATGGTTATCTGCCAAAAGGTATGATAGTATTAACAAGTTATAGGATTCCGCACTCTCTATGTGAACTCAGCAAAATGTGTATACACACGTCCCTATGACATTGGTAAAAAGAGACTCGTCACCAACCCATTGGGGATGTGACCCACCACAAGTATGTTTTAGAACGTTGTCGTAGCGTAGAGTGTATCCAAATAACTCACTAACTACCTAAGGCTTGGATGCACTCTTACATGATGGGTGAACTATTTTAAGACTACTTAAGAAAACAATCAATCTCATTCTTCCATTTCAAAAGTTCCAATTTCTTTCCATTTAAAACCAAAATAGGTTTTATTCAAAAACATACCTTTTTCACAAGATAAAACCACTGGGTTTCTATCAAATCATTTTAAGCCATTTTCACCAGTTTGAAATCCATTCAAAACCAATTCCATCATTACACAATTTACTTCCACAATTAAATTCAACAATTTAATTGAAATCATTTCCATCAAATCCACAATTTAAATTAAACAATTTAAATCATCCAATTTCCATAAACACACCCAATTCAATGGAATCAGGGGTTTTCCAAATTTCAATGCCAAAACCATTTCAAATATCTCGATTCACTGGAATCGAGTTTTTATCAATTTAATTGAAAGAAGATTTGAGTAATTGAATTTAAATCAACAATTGAAATAAATCAAGCAATACAAGGATAATCAATTTGGCTAATCAGAACGGAACCACCTACCTCAAGATTGTCGATGTCAGTGGCAACTATAATCCAGCCAGTGTGGTTCAATACACCTCCTCACGACATTATTATCATAAGCGTCGAAACACCAATGATAGGCGTTCGTTAAGGGTTCCTAGAACTAAAACATCTATTTTATTTCACAAGGAAGTAAAATAAATTACATGCGAGTACATTTTCTCTCTCCTGGATAATCTCTATATTATCATTTTATATTAACACATGCAGCCACAATAAATATCCATAAGAATAATTATAAACCACTTTCTATAATTATATACCTCTATTTTTTCACAAGGAAATAAAATATTACATGTGATTACATTTTCTCTCTCCTAAATAATCTCTGAATTATCATTTTATGTCAATGCATGTGTTCGAAATTATACATCAATATTTCATGCAATTACATGTTTATAATTTTATATTTAATAAAACTATCCTTAACTTCCAAAATTAATTATCAAAAATATATATCTAACTATTTATATATCATTTGATAACCAAAATAAATAACACTAGATAATTTTAATAAATTATCCCAAGTGTGTTTATCAAGATATATATATACATATATATATATATTGATAATTCATTATCTTTTGATAATCCAAATAATTATCATTCGATAATTATATTAATTATCCTTTGATAAAATATGTAAAAAATTATCTTTGATACTCCCATGAAAATTATCATTGATAATTCATTTTATAACACTTATAATCATACTCCGATAATTTGATGAGATTATCATTTTACAAAACATCACAATTATCATTTTGAAATTTGGTTATAATGATTTGTTTCTATAAATTATCATTTGATAATTTGAAGTAATTATCCATTAATAATTTTTTTATAATTATTTTCAATAAGACGTTTAATTGTGCTTTAATAATTCAAAGCGATTATTGTATGAAAGATTTATAAATTATCACTTGATAAATCCATATGATTACATTTTGATAATTTATTTTAAATGATTCATTAAAAAATGAAAAAGAAGATTGAACAAAACATTGTTGCCTTCAAAATAAAAATATTATTTTGCTTCTTCTCGTCGAGGTGAATTCAACCGACGATGCGCAATTCCGACCAATAACGAAGAAGTTATAGAATTTAGAAGATTGTAAGATTAATAAAAATAAATAAATAAAATAAAATAAAACTAAAGGAAGAGAAGAACCTCCATCTTGCAGCACACCAAAGTGGTGAGTGGTGCGTCAACAGGAGAACCAAGGAACAGCCCCAAACACACCCACGAGAGTCTCATGTCCTCCACACATGGCAAGATCGACCACTAAAAACCATATCTTCAGGTTATTTAACGCCACCAAAAACCACTGTGTTTATTCATTCCGAAAAAACAAAACCCTCTATTAAACCATCGGTTTACCTTAAGTTTTCACCATATTTTCAATACAGAGTGATTAATTTCATCATATTAATGCGTTACAATAGAAACCATTCAAAACGGTCAAGAAATGGATGATTTGGAAATTTTGAATCGTCAAAAATGGGGTTACGATTTTGTTGAAGATGAATGAACAGTGAATTCTGATTTTTGGAATTAAATTAATAATTAAATGAAAATAATAATGTCAATTATTTAATATAATTATTAAATAACATAAACTTTATAAGCGACCAAAGCAAATGTCTGTTGCTTATGAAAGTTATATGTCGCCTAGGGTAAACACCTCATTCCGAACCCAACGGTGGTCTCAGATTTCTCATAGAGTGCACTGTTTGAGAGATATTAATGTTTTATTATTTAAAAATCGGAATAAATAATTAATTAAAATAAAAAGGGTTATTTTTGTGAGCGAGAATTCCAAATGCTCGATGCTTACAAATTTTATACTCCATCTAGGGTAAGTCCCCCCTTCTGGACTCATCGGTGGCCTCAGATTTACCATACGCCCCACCGTTTGGGAGATATTTAATTATCTTTAATAATTAATATATTAAATATTATTTAATAACTTTAACTTAGGAGTGAGGCATCCAAACGTCTGACACCTTCAAATGATATACCCTTCCTAGGGTAAACACCATATTTCGGACATAACAGTGGTCTCAGATTTCTCAAAAGACGCTCCTTTTTGTAGTTATTCAAATATTTTGAATAAAAAGTGTGTGCTTAATATATTATATTTAATAATTTTATTCCGTCTTCGCTGAGCCTTTGCAGGCCTTGGAATCATGCACCAACTCAGTGTCGAACTCCAAAAAAATATTCAATTGAATATTCCAAGATGTTAACTGACAGTTAAGGCCTTTAACAAATTTATCAAAAAATTCACTGACAAATCATTATTTTCAACGTAAGATATTAATAATTTAACAGAAGAGGGTTTATCAATACCTAAAACAGTAACATGATGTTACAACCTCCCCACCATAGGAACTTTTTGTCCCCAAAAAGCATACGAAGAAGCCTCCAAGTCAAAAAGACAAGGTCATTGTTCTCTCTTCAGTGTCTCCCTCTCTCGTGTCTCATGAGAATTAGAACCATGCTTCCATATCACGCATACCAGAGGTATCATCCTCCCATGAAGTACCTTGGTCTCAGAATCAACAACCCTGACTGGTCATTCAGTCACAGATAAACTAGGTTCCACTTCAAGATCACGCTAACTCAAAACATGATATGGGTGAGATAAAAACTTTCAAGTTGAGATACATGAAACACATTATGTATTGATGTCAGCTATTGTGGTAGTGTCAAACGATATGAAACTTCCACACCTGATCAACAATATCAAAAGGTCCAACAAAATGAGAATTAAACTTCCCTTGCTTCCCAAGCTGTCAATGTCCAAATTGGGTGAAACTTTCAAGAACGCCTGGTCACCAACTTAGAACTCCAAAGGTCTATAGCAAAGATCAACATCGGACTTATATTGTCTCTGGTTCATTAACATTCACTGATGAATCAACTGAATCTTTATTGTCATCTCTTGCACTAAACTTGGTCCAACCAAGGAACTTTCACCAATCTCTGACCAACACAACAAAGATTTACAAGGATGACCATACAATGATTCAATAGATCCATTCTGATCGTGGACTGGTAACTGTTGTTTGTTAGAAAACTCAAACTCTCTTATAACGCGGTAAACCAGAAAATTCAGAAAGAAACACAATAGGAAACTCGACAACAACTTTAGGGAGACCACCACTCATTTAATCTCGCTCCTGATCAAAAGAAAACACAGATATCACTTTCCCCGACTCTGGATAAGAAGGTCTGTCTCAGGTCGATTTTAGGTCTCATTCTCCTTGAAATACAAGAGGCACACTGGGTGAATTAAGGTAGACCCGTCGAAGATAAAAATCAATCCTGGATTTATAGGCAACGAGTCAATCCATCCCGAATATGACATAAAGATATTTCATGCCAAGTACCAGAAAACTCCAAGACAGTTTGACATCTGGTAGAGAGAAGACATAAGAAGAACTATAGAGACCCTGCTCTCCCTTTGTACCAAGGGGTGTAGTAATATCCATTGCACAAGATAAAAGAACCATATGAAGATTAAGAAGATTAACAGTATGGGTTAAAAAAAATGATTGAGATGCACCAATATCAAATAGAACAGTCATTAAAGACAAAGCTATATTAATGATACATATCACGGTCGCTGAACTTGTATTAGCTTCCTCTGGAGACTCTTCCACTATGTGAAGAAGCTTCGTTCTGGATGTCTGTGGCTGGAACCCTTTTGTACGTGAATCATTTGATTGCCCCATAGTTTTTGAAGGTTCTGATGATCTCACCTCAACTAAATTCATACCCAAAACATGATTCACTCGTTGAGGTTCAGTAGAAGCCTCCTCCTAGATCTGATTCACATGTTTTCTTGGGGGCATAATGTTACACAACATCAACATTCAATATGAATACATTAGATTAACACTCAGACTGAGTAACAAGAGAAATTATTATCAACAGAAGGAACAAACAAGATTTGGATTTCACTATATCCAAATCATAATAGGGAAAAAATTGAAACTACATAGCAAGACGTCTTTCCCTAACCACCCCCGGTGACTTAGGTTCATTACGGTGAGAGATGGTCAGGCACTCAATCGCAACTACATCCTAAGTCCCAACAAGATTTCACAAATGCATACTGACTTCAAGAAAAAATCTCAACTTCCCTCTAATACCATTTTGTCACGAACCAGCCCAGGTACCCTGGTAACCCGATAACCGAGCTGGACCTGACATAACCCAAAGGGCGTTCCTGATCCCCATGGGTCGGCGACTAGCACCTGTCATCACACAACATGAAAGTGGGAATGATTTTGCCACCAATAATGCGGAAGAAAAGAAACAAGACAATATGCATAACAAAAGAAACTCCTCCGGGAGTAATGTACCAGAATACAAAGAGGAATAAAAGCCAAAGTACTAAAATGGGAAAACAAACCCAAGGTCTCTAAGGACACAACTCACAAAACCAAAGCCGATAGCTAGATCCACCTCCAAGAGATTCATTCCCTTTGCTCGAACCTGGAAGAATAAATTCTACAAACGCCCAAAGGCAAAAGTAGGGTGTGAGCTTAAGCCCAGTAGGATACCACCAAAGATTCCATAACAGATGTCAAATATAGATTATCCAAATAAAAGCTTTCAATTTTCAAATAAACGGATTTGTCAATTCAAAAGAATATTTAAACAAAACATGCTATACATTTTCAAATGATGGAAATAAATATTTTAAACAATGATTTTACAAATGATGGAATATTTCTAAAATAATGGATTGTGTAAAACATTTATATAAAATAGTTTATATAAATTCAGCAGTCATGTAAGGAGTTCAAAAAACATTGGCATACATTTATATCTCAAATATGAATAAAAAAGCGAGAAACATGGTCATCTTCCAAAAGGTATGATAGTATTAACCAGCTATAGGATTCCACTCTCTATGTGAACTCAGCAAAATGTGTATACACACATCCCTATGACATTGGTCAAAGCAGACTTGTCACCAACCCGTCGGGGATGTGACCCGCCACAAGTATCTTTTAAAACATTGTTGTAGTGTAGAGTGTATCCAAATAATTCACTAACTACCTAAGGCTTGCAGGCACTCTTAAATGATTGGTGAACTATTTTAAGACTACTTAAAAAACGATCAATCTCATTCTTCCATTTCAAAAGTTCCAATTTCTTTCCATTTAAAACCAAAATAAGTTTTATTCAAAAACATGTCTTTTTCACAAGATAAAACCATTGGGTTTCTATCAAATCATTTTAAGTCATTTTCACCAGTTTGAAATCCATTCAAAACCAATTCCATCATTACATAATTTATTTCCACAATTAAATTCAACAATTTAATTGAAATCATTTCCCTCAAATCCAAAATTTAAATTAAATAATTTAAATCAGACAATTTCCATAAACACACTCAATTCAATGGAATCATGGGTTTTTCAAATTTACATGCCAAAACCATTTCAAATCTCTCGATTCACTGGAATCAATATTTTATCAATTTTATTGAAAAAATATTTGAGCAATTGAATTTAAATCAACAATTGAAATAAATCTAGCAATACAAGGATAATCAATTTGGCTAATCAGAACGGAACCACCCACCTCAAGATTGTCGATGTCAGCGACAATTATAATCCACCTAGTGTGGTTCAATACACCTCCTCACGATATTATTATCATAAGCGTCGAAACACCAATGCTAGACGTTCCTCAAGGGTTCCTAGAACCAAAACATCTATTTTATTTCACAAGTAAAATAAATTACATGCGTGTATATTTTCTCTCTTGGATAATCTCCGGATTATCGTTTTATGTTAACGCATTCAATCGCAATAAATATCCATAAGAATAATTTTATACCTCCTTCGATAATTATATACCACTATTTTATTTCACATGGAAATAAAATATTACATGTGATTACATTTTCTCTCTCCTGGATAATCTCTGGATTATCATTTTATGTCAATGCATGTGTTTGAAATTATACATCAATATTTCATGAAATTACATGTTGATAATTTTATATTTAATAAAACTATCCTTAACTTCCAAAATTAATTATCAAAAATATATATCTAACTATATATATATATCATTTGATAAACAAAATAAATAACATTAGATAATTTTAATAAATTATCCCAAGTGTGTTTATCGAGATATATATACATATATATATTGATAATTCATTATATTTTGATAATCCAAATAATTATCATTCGATAATTATATTAATTATACTTTGATAAAATATGTAAAAATTATCTTTGATACTCCCATGAAAATGATCATTGATAATTCGTTTTATAACACTTATAATCATATTCCGATAATTTGATGAGATTATCATTTTACAAAACATCACAATTATCATTTTGAAAATTTGTTATGATGATTTGTTTCCACAAATTATCATTTGATAATTTGATATAATTATCCATTAATAATTTTTTATAATTATTTTCGATAAGACGTGTAATTGTGCTTTAATATTTCAAAGTGATTATTGTATGAAATATTTATAAATTATCACTTGATAAATCCATGTGATTACACTTGGATAATTTATTTTAAATGACTCATTAAAAAATGAAAAGGAAAATTGAACAAAACATTGTTGCCTTCAAAATAAAAATATTATTTTTCTTCTTCTCGTTGAGGTGAATTCAACGGTACCGGCGATGCGCAATTCCAATCAATAACAAAGAATTTATAGAATTTAGAAGATTAGAAGATTAATAAAAATAAATAAAATAAATAAAATAAAACTAAAGGAAGAGAAGAACCTGCATCTTGCAGCGCACCAAAGTGGGGAGTGGTGCGCCAACCAGAGAACTGAGGAACAACCCCAAACGCACCCACGGGAGTCTCATGTCCTTCACACGTGGCGGGATGGACCACTAAAAACTAGATCGTCGGGTTATTTAACGCCCTGAAAAACCACCGTGTTTCTTCATTCCACAAAAATAAAACCCTACATTAAACCATCGGTTTACCTTATGTTTTCACCATATTTTCAATACATAGTGATTAATTTCATCATATTAATGTGTTGCAATAGAAACTATTCAAAATGGTCAAGAAATTGATGATTTGGAAATTTTGAATCGTCAAAAATGGGGTTACGACTTTGTTGAAGATGAATGAACAGTGAATTCTGATTTTTGGAATTAAATTAATAATTAAATGAAAATAATAATGTCAATTATTTAATATAATTATTAAATAGCATAAAATTTATAAGCGACCAGAGCAAATGTCTGTTGCTTATGAAAGTTATATGTCGCCTAGGGTAAACACCTCATTCTGGACCCAACAGTGGTATCAGATTTCTCATAGAATGCAGCATTTGAGAGATATTAATGTTTTATTATTTAAAAATCGAAATAAATAATTAATTAAAATAAAAAGGGTTATTTTTGTGAGTGAGAAGTCCCAACGCTCGATGATTACAAATGTTATATCTCGTCTAGGGTAAAACCCTCATTCCAGACCCATCGGTGGCCTCAGATTTCTCATGCATTGCACTGTTTGGGTGATATTTAATTATATTTAATAAATAATATATCAAATATTATTTAATAACTTTAACTCAGGAGAGAGGCATCCAAATGTATGACGCCTTCAAATGATATACCCCTCCTAGGGTAAACACCATATTTCGAACATAACAGTGGTCTCAGATTTCTTAGAAGACACACCTTTTTGGAGTTATTTAAATATTTTGAATAAAAAGTGTGCACTTAATATATTCTATTTAATAATTTTATTCTGTCTTCGTCGAGCCTTTGCAGGCCATGGAATCATGCACCAACTCAGTGTCAAACTCCAAAAAAATATTCAATTGAATATTCCAAGATGTTAACCAGCAGTTAAGGCCTTTAACAAATTTATCGAAAAAATCACTGACAAATCATTATATTCAACGTAAGATATTAATAATTTAATAGAAGAGGGTTCATCAATACCTGAAATAGTAACGGGATGTTACACATATCCTCTTGTCATCCTATCAACAAACATCATCATGGAGGCATGTCTCAAGAATGCCAAACACACACCTCGAGACACATTTCACAACATTAACATGTTTAACAAGAGGGATACACAATAAGCCATAACAAGTCATTCCCCCCTTTCCACCACACGGTCAAAACTGAGGCACCGTCACTACCCTTAACGATCCAACATCTAGGTCATGCTTCACATATGGTAACAAACTTTAATGACTCAAGTTTCTCAGTAGACACTCATTTTGTGCATTTTGCATCATTTTACAACATTCAATTCCATATTAGGGTCCATTTTTAGTTCAATTACACAAGGAAAAACATTTTAATTTCAAAAACTTACCCAAAATTCGTTATTCTATGTACTTCTAAAAATGATGCATGTCACAATAACTCATGAGTTCCTAGAATGATGCATGCATACTCAACTCTCATGTCATACCGAGTCACGAGTCAAATCTCATAAAATCTCAGAAATAAGAATCACGTCACATAATAAGTGCATCACTCGAGGTAAAGTAACATCTAACTGTAACAACACACATCAATAACAATAATCCAACCCTGGATACTTAGGTTTTCTCACATACATGGGATAGCTACTCTTATTCACGTGCTCATGTCCAAGGTCTGACTCTTCCTAGTCTCTTGTCTATATTTCCCAAATAGTATGACAAAATAAAAAAACTTCTCTAATACCACTTTCTAACGTCTCGACCCAAGTGCCACACACTGATGCCCCGAGCCGTTCGGTCACATGACCTCAAGTGCGCCTCCCCGTATGTCAGAGGCTAACAACTAGCAGTGAATTTCTAATATAAAACATCAAGATACTATACCCTATTTATCAAAGTAATACAATAGGAAAAATAGAATAAGAATAACCAAATGATATAACCAATTGTAGGTTTTGGGCGCAGTGGAATCGTGCGATTGGTCGTACCCAACTTTGTTTTTTGCCATGATTGATGATCAATCTGATATTTACACAACGATAAACGTCGAGATCAACAGAATTTAATCAAAGAAGACTATACAAGGGATAGAACACCAGGACCAGAGAGAGGATCATCACATGTTATTTATAATTAATTAAATTAATTAAAGAATTACCTTGTTGGAATTATTTTTTCGTTGATGGATCTGACAACAGATCTGTGTTGTACCATGTAACGTCCCCAACCCAGAAGCCACTAAATTAGTGCTCTGAGTCGGGTCACCACATGACCCCAAACATACCTCCCCTTGCATCAGAAGTTGCAGACTAGCAGCAAAGGTCAAATAGATCACGTGGGGAGACTATACCCTCTTTATCAGAGTAAGCCACAACAAACAACATATAAATTAAAGGTAACAATATGCAATAATCCAGAAGCATGCATTACTAAAACATTTCCCAAACAGGGTATAAGCATAGCCAAACAAGTAAACATGTCATGTCATGATAATAGGGTCAAAAGTGAAGAAAATACAAAATAAAGTCAAATAGAGAAATCCCCAAAATGGTCCCGATTCCAAGTCTAGATCCTCCCCCATGCACAACCAAAGCCCAACTTAATTCCCTAGCACGGGACCTTTGCCCTTGTCCTGACCTGCAACCATGAAATTTGCTCAAGTACCCAATGGCAGCCTGAGCAGGATGTGAGTACAACTCAGTAGGCAACCACCAATGGTGTCTACAAAATATCCAGTCTAAACAGATAGTGCATGCATATGTGAAATAAATGATAAAGTAAACAAAGAGACAACTCGGGTGTTGTTGGTTATTAATATTCACTTTAACCATTTCCAACATCAATTCTATTTCCATCATTTATACCACCCTTATTACTAGTTTCATTCTCAACACATATTACATGGGTTAAATTTGCATCATTTACACGACGACCTAAGACGACCCATTTCAATGTATAAGGTATAACTCAATTCCCTATCTCACTAGGGATAAACATTTCATAAATGATCATAACACACTTACTTTGGAGCATCAATCCAAGTAGTTTCATACAATGCAACTGTTAGGGGCCTAAAGCATAGGTCTTATTCCCTAACCTGTGCTTCCTAGGGTGGGGTTTAGAGCCTCAGTTCAACCTGACCCATGGGAGGAGCCTCAGTCCTTTATCCCCCACTACCAAGTCATGTGGCATGCTTATTCATCCATTCACCACATATATCATATCACAAACCATATACATTCAATACACATAACATTTACAATTCACATTCCATTTAACATGTCAAGCATCATCAAGCCATAACTCCTGTAGCACATTTAACATTTACTTAGCATAACCCATTTAATCTATTTTCTTGTTCACTCAACCAATTTAGCATAACTAAAAATTATCATACATTAGACTAATTAACACTTACATCAATTCCATTGTGTTAACTCATTTAACACATTCATCAATTCATATTCTTAAACACATTCATCAATTCATATGCTTAAACCCATTTGCGCATTTCCATTACCATTTCATAAACCCTTTGACACAGTCGTATTAAACCATTTCACACATTCACCATTGACACCCCTTTATGGTTTAAGCTACATGTCAACATGTTTACAATGGAATATTCCTCATCTCAAATCAACATTAGGCCTAACATTACAAACTTCTATGTTCGGGAATTCTAGCACGCCCCATGGGTGGCCCCAGATCGGTCTAATAAACCTCAACGCATCCCACAGGGATCGTGAGGGGTCCAATTCATCATTTAACCCACCATTTTACCCAATCTTACAAAAGACAACAATTGTACAACAAGATGGAAGTTATATCATAATGACACATGCACAAATCTGTAACAAAACTATGGGATATAACTTTTAGACCACCTACCTTGAATCTGAAGATGAACGCACTCTTAATCATAGCCTTAGATCCGAATTCAAACACCCTTTGAAACTTTAACCTGGATTCCACCGAAAAAAGAGGGTTTTAGGGATTTGGATGGAGATATCCAAAGCTACAATCCCTAATCTGAAAAAGAGAAGCAAGAGGGAGAGTATACTTACCCAGAGCTTCGATTCACAACCAACGACACCCCAAACGACCCAGAATCAAAGGAGAACCACCCTTGGGATGTTTGAGTCGCTAGGGTTTGTCACTAGGGCTGGGGGAGGAGGAAATGGGGAGAAAAACGAGTGGGATACTTAAAATTCCAAGGTGGGGAACTGGAAATTCCCATTTTTTAAAGGGCGCATGGTTTGTCAAACCGTGCGCCTACCTCTGACCAAGAGGAGGCTGAGTCGTATAGTTACCTGGGGATTCCACACGGTTTGAAAAAATGTGCGCCAACCATGCAGAACGCCTCTATCTAGGGTCACATGGGTTTCTTGGGGAGGTCGCATGATTTTACAAATGTGCAAAATGGTTTTTTCCATATTTGCACGGTTTGGCCTCCCCTTTGCACAGTTTACTTAACCGTGCGCCAATCGTGTGTCATGTACATGTTGGCCCAATTTTCCTTCCTTTCATGTCCTGAACCCCTGAAACACCTCCGAGGCCCTTCATACTCCATAGAAACATTTCATTAACCAAAAAAAGAGATTAAAACCAAAATTTAAACAAGGTCATACCTCCACAAATTCTGGGATCTTACAACCTATCAACCTTATAATGGCTCATCCTCGAGTCGCACTTCCAAGCATCACTAAGCCTCTGAAGAAAAGAGTTTGGGCCACTGTACCCGCATATCTGACTCACTTTCCCAAGTTTCTTCTTGGACATTACTATACTGCCACAAAACTGAAACCAAAAAGAAGGTCATTCCCCACAATACTTTCTCACTACGGTCCACGATACGAACTGGATGCTCCCCAAATGACGCATCATCCTCAAGCTCAGCATTCTCAACATCAATCACATGAGATGAGTCGGGGTCATACCATTGAAGTTATGACTCATGAAAGACATTGTGCATACCACTATACTTTTGTGGAAGATCCAATCAGTACGCCACTGGTCTGATCCTCTCCACAATCTCAAACAGTCTCATATACCTCGGTGCCAACTTGTCCTGCTTATGAATCCGACGGTGACCCAACCTTGGAAACACCCGAAGAAACACTCGATCACCCACTGAGAATGCAATAGGTCTACAATGCCAATCCAAAAATGAATTCTGACTACACTGCACTGTTTCCACGCACTTCCAAATTAACCAAACCTTCTCCGACATCTCCTACACGAGGCACGATCCCAACAATTCTGATTCTCCAGCTTCCATCCAACACAATGGGGATCTACACGTTCTACCGTAGAGCGCCTCAAACGATGTCATATGAATTGTTGCCTAGTAACTATTGTTGTAGGCAAACTCAACCATTGAAAGACGGTTCTCCCACAATCCACCAAAATCTAGGACACAGGCTCTCAACATGTCCTCAAGTACCGAAATCGTATGCTCTGACTGCCTGTCTGTCTGCGGGTGGAAATATGTACTCAAGAACATATGGATACCAAGCGCCCTCTGTAATCCCTGCAAGAAACACGATGTAAAACGCAGATCCCTTTCTGAAACTATGGTCTTTGGTACCCCATGCAACTGCACTATCTCCCAAACATACAACTCACTCAGCCTGTCAATAGTAAAAGACTCGGATTAAAAAGAAATGTGCCACTTTAGTCAATTGATCCACCACTACCCAAATCACGTCATTCTTCTAAGGCATCCTCAGAAGGGCCACAACAAAATCTGTCATTACATCATCCCATTTCCATTCCGGAATGGGAAATGGCTATAACAAGCCACCACCCACTGATGCTCAGCCTTCACCTCATGGCAGGTAAGGCATCGCACCACAAAACCTACAATCTCTTTCTTCATCTGAGACCACCAATACTTCCTATGAAGAACATGATGCATCTTGGTCAAACCTGGATGCACATCTCACTTCGATGCATGAAACTCATGCATTAAATCTTCCTAAAAACACATTGGCACAACCACACGACCACAAACATGAATGACTCCATCATCTCCAACTGTCCAGCCATAAGGTGACTCCCCACCTTAAAAATTTCCCTAAAATCCAAACATTTAGGATCCTCATACGACCTTTCCTTAACCTGGATAAGAAGCGTGGACTCAACTGCCAAGGTTTCAAGGGTCATCTACCCCTGACCATCCTTTACCTCAAGATGCATCTCAGCAAACAACACCATCATCTTCCATTTAGAACTAGATTCTTGGATTGCTTGATTTTGAGTTTTTTGACTCAGAGCATCCGCAACACTTTCCCTTTCCTGGTGTGTAAACCAACTCAAAGTCAAAGGATTGCATGTATTCAACCCATCTTCGCTACTGAAGATTCAAATCACATTGAGAGAAGATGGGCTTCAAGATTTTATGGTCGGTGTACACCGTAAACTATTCTCCCAACAAGTAATGCCACTAACATTTTAAGGTGTGAACCACCACAGCCAATTCAAGGTCATGCGTAGGGTAATTTATTTCATGATTTCTCAAATGTCGTGACCCATACGACACAACTCGATCATCCCGCATCAACACTGCCCCAAGCCCAACACCAGATGCATCATAAAACAACGTATGCTTCTTACCTAGCTCAGACAAGATCAAAATCAGCACGATTGTCAATCACTTATTTATCTCCTGAAAGGCATTCTCACATGTCGCAGACCACTCAAACCTGACACCCTTCTTGGTCAATCCTAAAAGTGGTGCTTCCAAACGAGAGAAGTCTTTAATGAACCTTCAGTAATAACCATCCAAACCCAGAAAACTTCGGACATCAGAAACATTATCGGGCTGCTCCCAAGATACAATTGTCTGCACTTTCTCTGGATCCGCATACACACCTTCCTTTGAGATGATGTGCCCTAAAAAATGCACATTATCAATCCAGAAATGAATTTTGGATAGCTTTGCATATAGTATATGCTCTCTTAGTGTACTCAAGGTGATGTTAAGATGTTTGGCATGATCTTCATGAGTTTTGAAGTACACTAAGATGTCATCAATGAAGACAACTACAAACTGATCCAAGTAAGGGTTAAAGATTTTGTTCATTATGGCCATAAACACTGTCGGTGCATTGGTCAATTCAAAAGGCATCACAACAAACTCATACAAACTGTACCTGCTCCCGAAGGTCGTCTGCGGTATATCAGAAGACCTTACACTTAGCTGATGATACCCTGATCTCATGTCAATTATTGAAAACACATAATCACCCCTCAGCTGGTCAAATAGATCATCGATCCTGGGTAAAGGGTATCAATTCTTAACTGTCATTTAATTCAACTTCCTATAATCAACACAAAGCCACAAGGACCCGTCGACCTTCTTGGAAAACAGCACTGGAGATCCCCAAGGTGATGTACTAGGACAAATAAACGCTTTATTCTTAAATTCTTCCAACTTAGCCTTAAGATCCTGGAGTTCTGTTGGTATCATTCTATATAGAGAAATGGAAACTGGTTCTACTCTAGACAACAATTCTATCATGAACTCAACATCTCTCTCAAGTGGCATCCATGAGAAGTCCTCAGGAAACACATCCTGAAACTGATGCACAACAGGAGGGAAAACAGGCTGCTCCACTCCCCCATCATCAAGCATGAGACAAGCCATTTGGGTTGTTAGCTCCCCCAGCTATTGGAAAATTGGCCCTGCACGGCCTACCCAAACATCTCATTCACCACGATGAACATACGTGTCTCCCTCAAGAGACGTAAACGTTACCCTATGACGGTAACATCCAACATGGGCTCGGTACAATCGGATCAAAACTCATCATCTCAAGCACGAACATGTCCCATAGAAAGCGGTACCCCCCAACCTCGAGAGCGCACCCCTTACACTGCTAGATATTTTCTGCCTGCACCCCTAACGGTGTATCAATAGACATAACCTCACACATATGATCAGCTAACAGACCCAATACAACTACAAACTGAACTGAAATAAAAGAATGTGAAGCACCTGTATCGAATAAAGAACTAGAAAGAGTGGAAGAAACGAGAATAATAACTCGAACAGTCGATGGTCCAGCCTCGCCACCCCCAGGTGCAGACTGAACTGCATGGAGTTGACCTACCCATCTACCCTGGGCTCCGGTCTAAAATTTGGGTGCTACACCATCCTGCCGATATCAACGCTCCCGCTGCGGAGTACCACATCCGAAACCTTTATCGGTACGACCAGTAAGCTCTAACTACATGCTAGATATTGGGTAACTAACCCCCTGCCTATACTTTGCACTAGCCTTAGGCCTCCCTCATTACCCGCCTGATGAGGATTTATACAAAACCTTTGTAGATGCCCTATTTTGTCGCACGTTCGACACTCAACTGGTGGTCGGTGGCACTAACTATGCACATGCCCCAACATGCCACACTGAAAACAGAAAACCCAGTCACTGCTCTGAGAGGTCGGTTCTCTCTTCTAACTAATATGTCCACCACTGCCTTGGTGTACAATCTCATAACGGTGCTTCCTGCTATCGAAATTCATACCACTAGGTCATCCAACTGGAGTTACACATTCACCACTAGAAGCTTCCTTGAGATTTCCCTCTTAAATGAGGGCCTGATCCAGCACATCATTAAACCTTTTTAAGCGGAAAATATTTACCTAGGACTTAATCTCATGTCTAAGTCCATCCTGAAAACATCTTGTCGTAGCTACCTCATTACCTACCAATGCCAGAATGAAAATTTTCAAATTAGTGAAATGGACAGTATACTCCATCACTGACATAGACCCCTGGGTCAACCTCATAAATTCTGCAGTCTTTTCCTACCTCAAAGTCTCATGATAGAAATCCTCTAGAAAATTTTCTTGAAAATCCTTCCATACCATACCTTCGGCTTGCTAGGACTTGACCAGAACATCCCACCAGCGCTTTTTCTAGCCTTGTAGCATAGTCTCCAGCTTGACTCTCTTCTCAGGAGGTGTCTCTAAATGATCAAGAATCGTCTGGATGGACTCTATCCAAAAATCAGCTGCATCTTGTCCACCCTCTCCAGCAAAAGTTGGAGGGTGTTGAAGTTGGAACTCCCTAGTCAGTTCAAACATACTCGGTGTCACCCACCCTGGGTCTCATTCCAAAATCTGCACAAAACGAGAAAAGTTCTCACAAAACTACTCTTCTCCCCTATTACCCTAAATCAGCAGGTTCCCTTGCTCCACTTCTGGATGAGCGTTCTCAGTGACGTCCTCTTATCACCCAACTGGAACATGATGTCATGGTGGCATCTTCCTACAATGCCAAGTGCACATCTCAAAACACATAACACAAAGCTTTTACAATTTACACAAAAAAAAGGCCTTCCACTGTTGAAATGGTGGGTTCCCTAGATCCAACTATGCGATGCTTTTGATTACCATATCATGTATACAATTAGTTATACATGATGTCATATTACCATTATAGTGTGGACTTTTCTACGTCCACTATTAAAATAGTAATGTCCAAAGATTAATTTTTGTATCGAAAGGGTATAGCATATCCCAGGCTATAATGAGAACCTCAAGACACTATGGCATTAATCGTAAATATATGTTCTATGGTCTAGATACATCTTACTGATCGGACACATTGGATGTTTGACTATCAGGTGTTGGGGGCTCATAAGCATTGAAACTTCTTCTCATGAAGTTCGCACTTAGTGATCTCTAGTAGTGAGATCATGAGGACAGACCCGCCAATAGGAACACCACGTGTTTCAGGTGTCATTGAATGTTCCTATCTACGATCATGTGTAATGGTCTCCTGACTTGATATCATTGCTAGTGTATGTCAATTGATCACGTACTTTGATGAAAGATGAAAATCATTATGTTGAAATCGTGGAGAGGTAGTTTGTGTTGGGTGCATCATTGATGGCATGACATTTGTTGAATGGTTAAGAAAGGATTTTTCGCTTCTAGGTTATGGAAATAATATATCTCATGTCATGTTAATAAGGATGGTAGTACCTTAATAAGACCCTGGCCATGGTAGTTGAGAGTAAATCCTTCCAGTTGGATAAACTAATAATAAAGCAAGAAAAGGGCGATGACACATGTGTGCATCCTACTTTATAAAATATTAAAGACAAAGAGATTATATTACACGGTCCATGTTCGTAGGTTGGTTGTCGTTGTTGTGACAATCCTTATCTCTTTAGGAGCCATGGTGGGTTGTTAGATCATGTTCTTGGTCTGTGAATACTATTCACTACTATCGAGATAAGGGCCTAGAGGGTCACACACAATAGTGTATTCGAGAATCTTTCATATTCAGTTGAATAAGAGTTTTGGACATGGTGGGCCCCACCACTGGGGTTTGGGATTTGTCTAAGGAGATACGATCACCAATGAAATAAATAAATTCATATTATTAAAGTTATGAATAATGTATATTGAATTTATTTGTTAATTGTATTTACAAGTTTTAAGTAAATACATGAAAAATATTATTTGAACGAATATTAATATATTCAAGGTTCAATTAATATTTATGGGAGTACGAACCGAGTTGATGGCTCGGGTATTATCACGTAATATATTTGTTACTGTTAAGTGATGATAATAATAAATAATATTTATGACTCAGTTTGGTAGTCAAAATACTTTTTATAGTGTGATTAATTATTCGGGGGTCGGGCCGGCACTTCCGAGTAATTTCATTTCACTCTATAAATAGAGGAGAGGAGTTTTCTAGGTACTATTCATTGCCTCTCTCTCTCCTCTTCTCTCTCCCACATCCTAGAGAGAGAGACTCTGGATCCAAGGAGCTCGGATCGATCCCTCTCTCAAGCATTGCAAGCGAAGCGATGCGGTGATCACCAGAGCACTGAAAGCGTCGTTGGATCTCCACGCTAGCACCCAAAATTCAACGATCGGCGCTCCCATAGGTTTCTTGAAGCGTGTGTGGACGATCTAGAGGAATTCAGCTTCAGATTTTTCAAGTAGTGATCTCCAATGATGAGCAGACGTCATGTGCGGCTTCAGATCTAAACCAGGTATTTTATGGTTTTTATTTTGTGCTTAAAACTCTTCACAGAAGATCCTCAGCTTTAATCAGGCATCTATTCGCTGACATCGACAAGAATACGTTGATCGTCGGTGAAAATTTTTAAAATCTCACTTTTTGGGGCTTCTGCTGCATGCTCGGTTCCTTCAAGTGGTATAAGAGGGAATGCGTGAAATTTTAAGTCAATGAAAGAATTAAATTTTCATTAAGCTATGAAGAGGGCATTGTTACGGTTCCAACGCAGCAGACGGAATCAGAATCAGATATCAGATGGCCAGTCTACGGTCATCCGAAGTTTTAAATTCGGATTCGAGATTGAATTTCAGTAATGTTTTGTATTTCGATCGGAAATCTCGTGGCCGAAATACTCATCGGAAAAACAGTTTTGCAATGGCATTAATTTATTAAAATTAATTGTATTATTATAATAATAATAAAATTATATGATGTTTATTATAATAATAATTTAAATTTTATTATAATAATAATATTATATTATTATTATTATTATTATTCCAAAGCCTAAAAGATAGGTTTTGGAAAATTTTATTAAGGGGGTTACCTAGTGGGGGCGATGGCTAGAAAACAAAAAAAAAGGGGGGGTGGGGGAGACCTGCTTTGCAGGTCTCAGATGATAAAAAAGGGGGAGAGCTGCTTTATAGGTCTCCGATAAAAAAAGGGATGGGTGACCCAAAAGTTGGGTCTCCTTCACGCTGCATGGGGACCCCACCAAAGGGGCCGCCTCCTCCCTGCTCCAGGCATAGCGTCATCGCACCCCTACCAGGCAAGCAAGCTGTCGGCACACCCCTCACTCCCGTTGTCGCCTCCTGCTTGAGACCCACCAGCCAGGTCGAGTTCGGCAACCTCCCGTACCACGCCGGTGCCCCGGTCCCAGCTCCGCCCTACTACAGACGACCACGGCTGGCCGACCTCCTCCCAGACACATAGCAGGTGTCGCCGCCTCCCCGTCCGGCGACCTCGATGCCCCAATCCCGACCGCCTCCACCCACACCACCCCCCTTGCCGGAACCCGAGCGGTCGACGCCCGACGCCCCGCACCGCGCCGCCACCGACCTCACCCGCGGCGACCCCTCTTTGACAGCCCCTCAGGCATCGTGTACCGCCCAGGTTCGGCGCACCGCATCGGTTCCTCCCTGCTCAGACCGCCCTAGTCGCGCTAGTCCGGCCGCCAAACCTGAACCTCGGCTGCCCTCCTGCATGAACCACCCGCGACTGACTGCTGACCGGTCGGGCCACCAAGTGGGAGTGTTGAAATAGTGGGTGCCCTAGACCAAATTATGTGATGATTTTGATTACCATATCGTGTATACAACTATCTATACATGATGTCATATTACCATTATAGTGTGGACTTTTCTGCGTCCACTCTTGAAATGGTAATGTCCAAAGATTAATTGTCATATCGAAAGGGTTAGTAGATCTCAGGTTATAATGAGAACCTCGAGATACTATGACATTAATCTTAAATATATGTTCTATGGTCTTGATACATATTACTGATCGGACATAGTAGATGTTTGACTATCAGGTGTTGGGGGCTCATAAGCATTGATACTTCTTCTCATGAAGTTCGCACTTGGTGATCTCTAGTAGTGAGATCATGAGGAGAGACCCGTCAATAGGAACACCACATGTTTTGGATGTCATTGGATGTTCCTATCTACGATCATGTGTAATGGTCTCCTGACTTGAGATCATTGTCAGTGTATGTCAATTGATCATGTACTTTGATGCAAGACGAAAACCATGATGTTGAAATCGTGGCGAGGTAGTTTGTGTTGGGTGCGTCATTGATGACATGACATTGGTTGAATGGTCAAGAAAAGATTTGCTGCTTCCAGGTTATGGAAGTAATATATCTCAGGCCATGTAAATAAGGATGGTAGTACCTTCATAAGACCATGACCATGGTAGTCGAGGGTAAATCCGTCCAGTTGGATCAACTAATAATAAAGCAAGAAAAGGGCGATGACACACGTGTCCATCCTGCTTTATAAAATATTAAAGACAAAGAGATTATATTACACAGTACATGTTTGTAAGTTGGTTAACGCTGCTATGACAATCCTTATCTATTTAGGGGCTATGATGGGTTGCTAGATCCCACTCTTGATCTGTGAATACTATTCATTATTATCGAGATAAGGGCCTAGAGGGTCACACACAATAATGTATTCAAGAATCTGCCATATTCAGTTGAATAGAAGTTTCGGACATGGTGGGCCCCACCACTGAGTTTGGGATTTGTCCAAGGAGATATGATCATCAATGTAATAAATAAATTCATATTATTCAAGTTATGAATAATGGTTATTGAATTTATTCGTTAATTATATTTACATGTTTTAAGTAAATACATGAAAAATATTATTTGAACGAATATTTATATATTCAAGGTTCAATTAATATTTGCGGGAGTACAAGCCGAGTTAATGACTTGGGTATTATCACGTAATATATTTATTACAGTTAAGTGATAATAATAATAAATAATATTTATGACTCAGCTTAGTAGTCAAAATATTATTTATATAGAGTGATTAATTGTTCGGGGGTCGGACCAACAATTCCGGGTAATTTCATATCACTCTATAAATAGAGGAGAGGAGTTTGCCATGTACTATTCACTGCCTCTCTCTCTCATCTTCTCTCTCCCACATCCTAGAGAGAGATGTTCTGGATCCAATGAGCTCGGATCGATCCCTCTCTTAGGCATCGCAAGCGAAGTGATGTGGTGATTGTCAGAGTGTTGAAAGCGTCGTCGGATCTCCGCGCTAGCACCCAGGATTCGATGATCGGAACTCATGTAGGTTTCTTGAAGCGCGTGTGGATGATCTAGAGGAATTCGGCTTCAGATTCTTAGAGCAGTGATCGCCAACGACGAGCAGACGTTGTGTGCATCTTCAGATCTAAACCAAGTATTTTATGGTTTTTATTTTGTGCTTAAAACTCTTCATACAAGATCTGCAGCTTTAACCGGGCATCTATTCGCCGACATCAACAAGATTACGTCAATCGTCAGTGAAATTTTTTAAAATCCCACTATTTGGGGCTTCCGCTGCGTGCCCAGTGCCTTCATCCACTTTCCATAAGCAAGCCACTTGCATACACTATCCCAACGGGCATCTTCACACATAGAGCACTACCCTCTTCCATCTATACCGCGAGTGATGGTCAACCTGGGGTAAATCAAATTACATGGTCACAAATCTTTTGCTAGACACCTTTTTAAACCAATTCCTCTTTCACAACACAAATCTTTCTAGTTAGGCACATTTTCCATTTCACAACTTGTTATAATTAACATTTTCAACTCATTCACACCTTTCATTAAACATAATTCTTTAATCATTCTTCAACTTTCTTGTTATTTAACTATTTGCATCATATTTATTAGACACCATTTTTTCAAATTTTCAAGGAAGTGAAATGAATTCTACTTTTTATGCCCCCCACACACTCATCCCGTGTGTATTTATCATGATGCATGTCACCTACATCCCTAGGTTCCTAAAATGATGCATGAATGCACAACCTCATATCATTCTGGCCATGAGAAAAATATCATAATACCATCACATCACACAACATGTGCATCACCACCCAATGGTGAAATATCATTCAATTGTAACAACGCATATTAAGAACAACAATTCCCACCCTGGATACTTGGGTTTTCCCTAGTAAGTGGGTTAGCTACTCTCATGCATGAGCTCATTGTCAAGACCCGACACGTCCTAACCTTCGGCCTACCATCTCAAATAATAAGGCACAAAAAAGACTGTTATGATACCACTTTGTAACATCCCCAATGCGGACGCCGCTAAATTGGTGCTTCAAGTCGGGTCACCACATGACATCAAGCATGCCTCTCCGTACACTAATGGTTGACAACTAGCAACGATGGTCTAATAGATCATGTGGAGAGACTATACTATCTTTATCAGAGTAAGCCACAACAGACAACATATAAAGTAAAGGTAAAAATATGCAATAATCCAGAAGCATGCATTACCAAAACATTTCCCAAACAGGGTACAAGCATAACCAAACAAATAAACATGTCATGTCATACTAACAGTGCCAAAAGTGAAAAAAAATCCAAAATAAAGTCAAACAACAAAATCCCCAAAACGGACTCGACTCCAAGTTTAGATCCTCCTCCATGCACATCCCAAACCCAACTTAATTCCCTAGCATGAGGCCTTTGGCCTTGTCCCGACTTGCAACCATGAAATCTGCTCAGGTACTCAATGGAAGCCCCAGCAAGGTGTGAGTACAACTCAGTAGGTCACCACCAACGGTGTCTACGAAATATCCAGTCTGAACAGATAGTGCCTGCATATATGAAATAAATGACAAAGTAAACAGAGAGACAACACGGGTGCCATTGGTTATTAATATTCACTTTAACCATTTCCAACATCATTTCCATTTCCATCATTTATACCACCCTTATTACTAGGTTCATTCTCAACACATATTCTATAGGTTAAGCATTTGCATCATTTACACAACGACCTATGCCGACCTATTTCTATATATAAGGTATAACTCAAGTTCCCTACCTCACTAGGGATAAACATTTCATAAATGGTCATAACACACTTACCTTGGAGCATCAGTCTAGGTAGTCTCATTCAATGCAACTGTTAGAGGCCTAGAGCATCAGTCTGACTCCCTAACCCGTGCATCGTAGGGTGGGGTTTAGAGCCTCGATCCAACTTAACTTGTGGGAGGAGCCTTAGTCCTTTATCTCACACCACCAAGTCATGTGCACATGCTTTTTCATCCATTCAACACATATATCATATCACAAACCATATAAATTCAATACGCATAACATTTACAATTCACATTCCATTTAACATGTCAAGCATCATCAAGCCATAACTCATGTAGAACATTTATCATTTACTTAGAATAACCCACTTAATCTATTTTCCTTTTCATACCTCAAACAATTTATCATAACTAACAATTCTCATACATTAGCCCAATTAGCACTTACATCAATTCTCTTGCGTTAACTCATTTAACACATTCATCAATTCATATGCTTTAACCCATTTACAAATTTCCATTACCATTTCATAAACCCTTTGACACATTCGTATTAAACCATTTAACCCATTTCACCTCATGTCAAACAATCACTTATGCCCTTGCTACAACTAGACACATTCACCATTGATACCCCTTTATGGTTTAAGCTACATGTCAACATGTTTACAATGGAATCTACCTTGTCTCAAATCAATACTAGGCCTAACATTACAAATCTCTTTGTTCAGGAATTCCAACGCACCCCACGGGTGACTCCAAATCGGTCTAATAAACCTCAACACATCCCACGGGGATCGTGAGGGGTCCATTTCATCGTATAACCCACCATTTTACCCAATCTTACCAAAGACAACAATTGCACAAGAAGAGGGAAGCCATATCATAACTACACATGCACAAATCTATAACAAAACTATGAGATATAACTTATTGACCACCTACCTGGAAGAGGAAGAAATGTGGAGAAAACGAGTTGGATACTTAAAATCTTGAGGGGGAAAACTGGAAATTCCTATTTTTCATGGTTTGGCCGCATGGTTTGTCAAAACGTGCGTCAACCGTGTGTCTGCCTCTGACCAAGAGGGGGTTGAGTCTCACAGTTACCTGGGGATTCCGCACTGTTTGACAAACCGTGCGGAACGCCTCTGTCCAGGGCCACACGACTTACCTAGGGAGGCCGCACGATTTGACAACCCATGCGCCAACCGGGCGAAATGGTTTTGTCCATATTTGCACGGTTTGACCTCCTCTTCGCACGATTTACTTAACCGTTCACCAACCGTGCGCCTTGCACAGGTTGGAAACCAAAAACAAAAGATTAAAATAAAAATTTAAAAAAGGTCATACCTCCACGAAGTTCAGGATCTTACATACTGTCGTTGTGTTGTAGGAATCAAGAGTTGATTCCCTCTAGCGGTGATTCACATGTGTTCCACAAATCTTCGAACATCATCGTAACAATATCTGGGTGCTAGCACAGAAGATCCTATCGCTTACATCGTCTGCCTTTGATCACCACGAGAACCGCTTCCAAAGCGTTCTCCTTGATCTCTCTTGACTTGAGAGTGAGAGGTGGAGGAAGATCGCTTGTAAGAACCCAAACATTTCTTTTCAGGTATGGATTTTTCTTTTCTGGTGTTTTTGAGAAAAAGATGAGAATCTGTAAATTTAAGGAGTACATGTTGTGTACTTAAGAGTACACGCCGTGAACCTGGTTGTCGCAGGTGACCGTGTACTGGCCGTGTAACGGCCAAGTACATGGCCGTGTGGGGTGACCTAGAGACCGCCTAAAGCGGGGCCTAGTAAAGGCATATACACATCATGTACTTTTCTTTTTATTTGTTATATCAGATCGGGGTCACGTCTAATTGGCAGAAAAGCCTTCTTCTAGGTTCGTCTCGTCCAGGAGCGACCGAAGCCGACGATTCTTCTCCGAGCCCTCGACCTGTCGTCCGTTCTCCGAATCAATCGTCGTCGATTGCATTGGAATCGCCACGGTGAGTTATTCCTTCTTCTAGAACCTCGTTGCTTGATTTCTCCTCTTTCGTGAGATATACTTGGTTGAGCATTTTTTACGTTTTTGTAGATCTACCGCGTTCTAGGTCGATTCAAGGGTCGACACTGGAGTATATCGATCGTACAACACCGAGGTAGGTGGTTTGTACCTTTTTGTAGTTGGTCTTTGAATTTTATGTGAAAAAAGTGCCCAATACCTTAGATTGGGGTATTGCGTGTTTAGATATTTTAACCCTGTTGATGCCTGCTATGCTTGTTTGCTTGAGTAGGGCTCTTGTTTGTGATTAGGGTTATTTTTTCATGCTATGGAGGTGTTTTCCCATGTTTGATTTGATATTGATCGTTCGGTCTAACTTTGTCTGTTAGGTGCTTGCTTTCCATGCTTAGTATTGTTAGGATGGAGTGATTTTATCTAATGTTGTGGTATGCCTTGTAGCTTTTTAGCAAAGTAGTACTTTTAGGTTTACTTTGGCTGCTGAACATCGTTTGTGCACGATTGCTTTACACAGGGCTGTGAGAACCTGGTGTAGTGAGACCATAGGGGGAATTGACGTTGAGGGCTTCCCCAGAGTGTCTGTTATATTTATCATGTTGCGAGACCATAGGGGTGATTGACGCTGAGTGCTCCCTCATAGTGTCTATAGTTACCGTTACGAGACACAGGAGGAATTGACGTTGAGTGCTTCCTCAGAGTGTCTGTAGTTTATCGTTAAAAGACTATAGGGGGAATTGATGGTGAGTGCTTCCTCAGAGAGTCTTTGTTTGCATGAGACCAAAGGGGTTAGACCGTGTGAGCTACCCAGGAGGTTGTTATATCCGTGTATAAGTTGAACCAGAGGGGATAGGTTGTGAGAACTTTCTCAGAGGGTTGCTTGTGAATGTTTGGTTTAATAATTAATAAATGTAAATGAATGTAATTGAAACTGTAGGACTGTTTACTTTTAAGTACTTCCTTGTTTATTGCTTCATTTTGCTTATTGTCTGTCATATATATATTCACTGACTGTTAGGCACAGATCTTTGGGTGGTTGCCTACTGGGATTCGTCTCATACCCTATTTGGGTCATGCTTTTGGGCTCAAACAGATTATATTGTTGCAGGTATAGATAAGGTCAAACGCTCTTCTACTTCAGGTACTTGACTGTTGTGGAGCTGGGGAGCATGGGACCAAGATGAGGCTTGCGATGCTAAGGAGTTGTTTCCTTGTTTTCCTTTGTACTTTGGTTTAGTACTGTATTATAGTATTGTGACTTGTTTGGCTGCTTTCCTAGATACTTGTGACATGCATCATTATTGATATATATATATATATATATATATATATATATATATGTTGAGTTGTCTATTTACCTTCAGTCTTCCATTGTTTACTGTTGTATGGTATTATTACTGCTTCCGCTATTGTTAACTGTTTATTTCCGCTGTATTACTCTGCCAATGAGGGCATAGTTTCCCCACTATCACACCCAAGACCATCGCTGCTAGTCGGCAACCTCTGGCGTTTGGGGAAATGCGCTTTAGGCCATGTGACCAACCGGGTACGGGGCACCTCTAGGTGGCACCCAGAACTGGGACGTTACAAAGTGGTATCAGAGGAATTCTTGTTTTCTTAAATTACTGTTTGGAGCCTATAGACAGGGATAAGAAGGAATAGGTAGTTAGTAATAAGTTGTGTCTGGGAGTAGCTAACCCGTGTACAGGGAAAAGCTAATTTACCTCAATTATTGCAATTTTTCTAGTTTTTCAATTATTACGGTTGATTTGATTTCATTGTTGGGAAATTCACATGTTTTGTGTTGTTATGATTGATATTATTGAGGTTTTATTTCCGTTGAAACCTGGCGAGATGAGGGTATGTAATCTCATGCATCATATATGCACTTGCTAGAGATCACATGTCGTGCATTCGTGTCATGCCATTTAGGATACATTACCGATTGCATGTTGTTGTGATAGATGTTGTGCTATATATGCATGTTGTTGTGATAGATGTCTTGATAGAATACCTGATATTTAATAGGGTATTGGATTGTGTAAGGTTTCGCTTGAATGAACGTCAATCTTCGATTCACGGAGAGTATGGGCCCTCATTGATCGAAATTTGACACTTTAATGTTCGTTTCAGTGTTTTTCTGGGTTCCAGAGTAGTTTCTGAGGCTTACTGTCCGGAAAAACCCAGAATACACAGTGTGTGTTGCTGAATACATGTCATGTATCCTTCTGTTCAGGAACTGTTTTTCTTAAGTACATGTCGTGTACTATATGTACATGTCGTGTAGTCTCTAATTGCGTCACTGGCTGTGTGGGCAGAGACACAGGGTTGGGAAATCCTTGGAGGAACACGCTATGTATCGGGCGTATATGCAGTGTTGTAAGGACCGTGTGTCCAGCTGTGTGACCAACGACACGGGTGGATGAAACTCAAGTAGTACATGTCGTATCCAGATTGAACAAGCCGTGTAGAGTCGACCATGTATTCGGCCTTGTGACTAACAACATGGGTTGGTGAAATTCTTCTAGTACACACCGTTTCTGGCACAAAAAAGTTGTGTAGTCTCGTTCTAGGAGAACTGTGTGGGTTAGTCGTGTAGAAGAACTCATGGAGGGGGAAACGGTTCAAGTACACGTCGTGTCTTGGGAGAACACACCGTGTGTATGGGGTCTTACACGACCAGGGTTGGCAGAAGTACACACTCATGTGAAGGCTTAAAGGAACACGTCGTGTAGGGGTCATAGACGTCGTGTATCCCTATTTTGAAAAACTTGAATGCTTTCCTTCTCCTGTTCCTTTCTTGCACTACTAAGTTTTAGTCCTTGATAATCTTGAACTAAGGTGTGTGCTTGACCCTGCAGAGTCATGCCACCGAGACGTCCTCTGGTTGTACGCTAGATTTAGGGTGGTGACCAGACACCGGACATGGTAGATCAGGGATTACCAGTAGACCCTCTCGTTGTGTCTGTCTTGGCACCGACCATAATTCTGGACACAGGAGCCGATGCACAGTTCCGAGAAGGCTTCATGAGGTTTATGCAGACCTTCCAGGGAGCACCGCATCCTGCCCCGTCTATGGCAGAGTTGACGCGGGTCTTTCAGCAGCAGTATCCTCCCACTTTCTCAAAGGATGGAGGACCTCAGGCTGCAGAGTCATGGTTAGAATCCATGATATCGATCTTTGAGCATCTGGAGACGCCTCCAGAGAGGAGAGTGAAGCTCACTACTTATATGCTTCGGGATTCCGCCAAGAGATGGTGAGATGTGATCTCACAAGCAGGGCGCCAGCAGGGTATGACTTGGGATGAGTTTCAGCGCATCTTCTAAGATTACTTCTACTCGGAGACTTTGAGGGTCGATCGAGCCCGATAGTTCATGAGTCTGGAGCAGGGTACTCTTTCATCCATGGAGTATTCTTCTCACTTCACAGAGTTGCAACGCATCACACCCATTCTAGGTGGTGACAAGTTATTCCTTGCGAGAAAGATTGAGGATGGTCTCAGGCGTGACATCCGATCTCAGGTGAACATCTTCAGGTTGACTTCCATTCCTTCTACTTCAACCAGACACTGATCACAGAGCGCAACCTGAGGGATTCTGGAGCTGTGAGCCAGGGCGGTTCAGCATCCAGAGTTAGTGCTTCTCCGGCTGATAGTAGGAAGCGCCGCAGGGAGTCTACACATGGGGATCCGAGTAGGCGAGATACACCTTTAGGTAGCCAAGTGGTATGCTACCAGTGTGGGAAGGGCGGTGTGGAAAGGGCGGACATACGAGGCCACATTGCCCGAGAGACCCAGTGGAGTGCCGATCTTGCGGTAAGATGGGTCATTTTCAGTGCTTCTGTCAGTTTTTCTCACCAGCAGCTGGTGTTAGGTGTTCCTCTATGACTCCTCGTTCAGGAGCAACAACAGCAGTTTCTCATCAGTCTTGGAACTTGAGTTCTTCCGACCGTTCAGGTCGATGTGGAGGTCGTGGCCGTGGTAGCCGGTCGTCAATATTTCAGCGACAACAGTGTGGTCAGATAGGGTCTCAAGGTCGTGGTACAGGCCAGACTTTTGCAGTGAAGCAGACCCAACATGAGAAGGATTTCGAAACCTCTACAGTTCGAGGTATGATTCTAGTTGCCTCAGTTTTAGCTTCTACACTTTTTGATATAGGGGCTTCCCATAGTTTCATATATGTTGCTGTTGTGGAGAGACTAGAGCTCTGTATCTTTTCTTATGTTGATGTCTTGACACTGGACACTTCGTTGGGGACAAGAACGACTAGTGTACATCGGTGCAAGGAGTGCCCTCTTAAGGTTGGTGGGTGTCACTTCTTATGGGACCTCTATGTCTTAAAGATGACAGACTATGATGTCATTCTCAGAATGAACTGGTTAGTTCCCTTTCAGGCTGTTGTCGACTGTTATCGTCGTAGGGTGAGTTTCACATTACCAGAGGGCGGTTTGTTCTTACATAAGGGCGAATAGGATGTTCAGGCAAGCAGAGCAGGACCCGAACATCATGGGTTGGGAGGAGTTACAACCCAAAATTGCTAGTCTATATCTGGATGACCAGGGGACTTCACAGTTGGACTTTCCTCCGGTGGTCGATCGTTTCAAGGATGTCTTTCCAGAGGACTTTTCAAGTTTACCTCTAGAGCGAGAGGTGAACTTTTCTATTGAGTTTGTGTCAGGAGTGGCACCGGTGTTCATTCCTCCGTATAGGATGGCTACACCAGAGTTACAGGAGCTCAAGAAGTAGTTAGAGGAGTTGCAGGCAAAGGGTTTCATCTGACCCAGTACTTCTCCTTGGGGTTCGCTTATCCTTTTTGCGAAGAAGGCGGACGGTACCCTCAGACTTTGTGTGGATTATCGGAAGCTGAACCAGTTGACGGCCAAGAACCGATATCTCTTGCCAAGGATTGATGATCTCTTTGATCAGCTTTGAGGAGCCCGAGTGTTCTTGAAGATTGACTTGAGATCTGGTTATCATCAATTGCGCGTTAGACCATCAGATATACCTCTAACAGCCTTTTGGAACAGGTATGGTCTATACAAGTATATGGTTATGTCGTTCGGTCTCACAAACACGCCTGCAGTTTTCATGGCACTACTGAACCGAGTGTTCCATCCATACTTGGATTCTTTCGTGCTAGTTTTCGTGGACGATATCTTGGTGTACTCTCACACTCTACACGACCATGTCACACATCTTGAGATCGTTTTGCGTACACTGAGAAAGCATCAGTTATATGCTAAGCTCTCAAAATGCCACTTTTGGATGGACCAAATTCACTTCTTGGGTCATGTTATCACAGAGACAGGTGTATCAGTAGACCCAGAGAAATTGAGAGCAGTAGTTTCCTAGGATGAGCCAAAGAACGTCTTTGAGGTACAGAGTTTTCTAGGGATGGCTGGATACTACAGATGTTTCATACAGGTCTTTTCACGCTTAATGGCGCCACTAACGGGTCTGACTAAGAAGGGTGTGAAGTACTTATAGTCAGATTCTTGTGAGTCAGCCTTTCAGGAGCTGAAAGGGAGGTTGACTTCAGCGTTGATACTAGTTTTTTCAGAGCTGGGCAAGAGCTATACTGTTTACTGTGATGCATCAGGTATCAGGTTGGGAGCAGTGCTTATGCAAGGGAAGGAGTCATTGCATACGGGTCTCGGCAGTTGAGGCCACATGAGAGAAACTACCCGACGCACAATCTCGAGTTGCTTGCAGTTGTTCATGTCTTACGTTGTTGGAGACATTATCTTCTGGGAGAGCATTTTGTGGTTTTCATCGATCACAAAAGTCTCAAGTATATCTTTACTTAGCGTGATCTGGATCTGAGACAACAAAGGTGGGTTGAGTACCTTCAGTCTTTTGATTTTGAGCTTGCATACACGCTTGGGAAAGGTAACGCAGTAGCTGATGTGTTAAGCAGAAGGACTCAGATACAGGCAGTTCAGGAGGCCAGCAGTGAGTGACGGCTTATAGCTCTATTCTCTGAGATGCATTTGGAGGTGCACGACAGACAGGGGCAGATGTTTCTTTCTTCTGTAGTTGTTACCTCTACTCTTCTTGATCGAGTGCGAATGAGGCAGTTATCAGATTCTGAAGGCCTAGTCCTACGAGAGAGTGTGTTAGGAGAGGACCCTATTCCTGGATGGAACATAGGCGATGATGAAATCTTGCGCTTTCATGGACGCGTATGGGTGTCAGCAGACGTACGCGAGGAGCTAATGCGGGACTTTCATTCCTCAGTTTGGGCAGTTATTCCAAGTGTTACCAAGATGTATCAAGATCTACACCGTCAGTATTGGTGGCTAGGTATGAAGAGAGATGTTGTTGGTTTTGTGATGAGGTGTTCCACCTGTCAGCAGGTGAAGGCGGAGCATCAACGACCAACAAGACTTTTTCCGCAGTTACCCATTCCCGAGGGGAAGTGGAACGATGTCGTGATAGACTTCGTAACAGGTTTGTCGAGGTCGCCTCAAGGAAATGGTGCGGTTTGGGTTGTCATTGACAGACTCACGAAGGTTGCTCGCTTCTTGCCGATCAAGGAGACTTTTAGTGTTGATGAGCTGGGAAAGTTGTACGTTCAGAAGATCGTACGTCTACATGGGGTTCCACACTTCATTGTTTCAGATAGGGACGCACGTTTTACTTCTCAGGTCTGGAAGGGACAACAAAGGGCTTTGGGTACACAGGTACTTCTGAGTACAACTTACCATCCACAGACAGATGGTCAGTATGAGCGTATGATTCAGGTGTTAGAGGACATGTTGTGCGCATGCATCTTAGATTTTGGAGGTTCTTGGGAGAAGCACAGGTACTTCAACCCAATATGTATTATACTCGTATATTGTGTTGGATTGGTATAATTTGATCTGTTCTGAATGATGATTGAGTTGAATTCTTTCGGCTCATACTGCGCACCAGGCCGCAACTCTGCGGGTTGAGCTCCGTAGTGTGCTTGTTGGTGATTGTAGGGGGCAACTCGCCCTTGCTCCGAGGGTCCGGGGGTCGAAGGTCCCCGACCCAAAATTTGGAGAATTATAGCAACTCTGATCGGCTGTAACAGAGCTGACCGGACGACACCAAGAAGGCATTGTAGCAGTGTGGACTTTGGAGACAACAGTATTGTAGCTCCGCATATTTCCAGCCGTTGGCCACTGTAGCACCATGGACTTGGGTGGCCGCAACACTCTAGCAACGCAAACTTCCAACCACCTTTCACTGTAGCACAACGAACTTTCTATGTTGTTGGTGGAATAATGTTTCATCTTCTTTATTAGCCCATTTTGGACTAGGGTTTCTGTGTGTGAGAAACTCATAGATACTCCCTGTAATTTGTACTCTTGAATCATAGTGATATTTCTGCCTCTCCGTGGATGTAGAGATTATCCCCAAACCACGTAAATCTTTGTGTCCTTTGTGATACTTTCTTCTATCTTTTTCTTCACCTGCAAACATATTCTTCCTTTTTTACTTTTCTGTGAATCGTTTATTATTTCGTTGCTCCCGACATTTTTTCACAACAACTGATATCAAAGATTTAGTTCGGAATTCTCAAATTGAATGATAGACATGGAAGAAGGCAAGGTGAAGATTGTCCGCTTCAATGGAATCGACTTCAGCTACTGGAAGATGCAGATCGAATACCATCTTTACCAGAAGAAAATGCATTTTTTGATTTTGGGTTTAAAGACAACAGACATGGAGCAGACAGAGTGGGAGCTATTGGATCGTTGGGTTCTGGGAGTTGTCCACCTTGCGTTGGTAAAAAATGTGGAGTTCAACATCATAGAGGAGAAGACGGTGATTGAGTCGATGAAAGCTCTCTCGAATATGTATGAGAAGCCTTCTGCGGTAAATAAAGTGCACTTAATGCGATGATTGTTCAATCAAAAAATGGTTGAAGGGAGAATTGTTGCAGATCACATCAACGAATTTAACACTATCATAAGTCAGTTGACATCTGTGGAAATTGCGTTTGGTGATGAGGTATGTGCACTGGTTTTACTATCTTTATTACCAGACAGTTGAGAAGCGACTGTAACAGCTGTGAGCAATTCTTCGGGGAATACCAAGTTGGTTCTGAAGGATGTACGGGACCTGATCCTCAATGAGGATATCTGAAGAAGAGAGTCAAACAGATTCTCTAGTGCTGCTCTGAATGTAGAGGGAAGAGGAATATATGCATAGCGAGACAATCGTAGAGGAAGATCAAAGTCAAGAGGAAAGAGCAGAAATGTGGTAGAGGGGGTTGGTCCTACCTGCTGGACTTACAGGAAGAAAGGATACATCAAGAAAGTGTGTAGAGAAAAATGGAAAGCACCTGAAACCGGTGGAGCAAACACAGTGGCTGAAAGAACTGATGGTGTGTTGCTGCTAAGCGTGGATAGCCTTATGGAGTCTTGGATTTTAGACTTAGGAGCGTTTTTCCATTCCACATCGGAGAAGGGTTTCCTAAACAATTTTGTTTCTAGAAATTTTGGCAAGGTACATCTTGCTGATGATGAACCCTTATATATTGTGAGGAATGGTGATGCACGGATCAAGACCAACAGTGGGAGTCTCCTGGTTCTGAAAAATGTGAGGTATATCCCTGATTTAAGAAGAAATCTTATTTCTATTGGGCAACTTGATGATGCAGGTTTTAGTACCACGTTTACTGGTGGTGCCTAGAAGATTACCAAGGGAGTCATGATCATAGCTCGATGAGAAAAGAATAGTACCCTATAGAACATGAAAGAAACAAGCATGCTTGCATCAGTAAATGATGTTGGGGATTCAAAAATGTGGCACTACATGTTATGTCACATGTGTAATAAGGGGATGAAGGTGATGGTAACAAAAGGACTCCTACCAGAGTTGAAGTCAGTGGATGTTGTCCTTTGTGAAGACTATATTTTTGGAAAGCAGCAGAAGGTGTCTTTTGCAAAAGGAGACAGAACACCGAAGGATGAGAAGCTAGACCTGGTGCACACTGATGTTTGAGGGCCTGCACCGGTAAATTCCCTTGGAGGCTCACAATATTATGTGACATTTATTGATGAATCAACAAGGACGATAATAGTTTACTTTCTGAAAAGAAAATATGATCTGTTTAAGATGTTTCAAAAGTGGAAGGTCATGGTGGAGAATGAGTCCAGATCAAAGCTGAAATGCTTGAGGTCTGATGATGGTGGAGAGTATAGCAGTCAAGAGTTCAGAGAATTTTGTTCCAATAATGGAATTTGGTGAGAGAAGACTATTTCAGGAACACCACAGCAGAATGGTGCAGTTGAAAGGATGAATAGGACACTAAATGAATATGTTAGGAGCATGAGGCTGCATTCGGAGTAACCCAAGACCTTCTGGGCTGATGCAGTGAACATGACATCATATCTCATTAACAGGAATCCATCTGTGCCAATGGAAGAATGTCTACTCGATGAGCTCTAATCTGGTAAGGAGGTAATACTCTCACATTTACGAGTCTTTGACAGTTTGGCATATGTACATATTGATGTTAATGCAAGGGACAAGCTTGACGCTAAGTCCAAACTATGCATCTTCATTGGTTATGGTGCTGACGAGTTTGGTTATCGCCTTTGGGATGATCTCAACAAGATGACCATCGGGATCCAGAACGTGATATTTAATGAAGGTGTCACATACAATTATCACCATGTAGATGGAGATGAAAATGAGAACAAAAAATCAGAGTGCAAAGAGAAAGTGGAACATGAACATGTACTTGAGCACGGGATACCAAAACCAGTGGAGCCTACTCAAGTGGAGTTGAGGAGATCAACAAGGGTTAGAATACTTGTGCATAGGTATTCATCATCCTTAAATTATTTATTATTGGCTGAAGGTGGAGAACCAGAATGCTTTGAAGAAGCAATGTAGTTGAAGGAGTCAAGCAAGTGGGAGTTGGCCATGAAGGAAGAAATATCTTCACTACATGACAACAATACTTGGGAGTTGACACATCTACTACAAGGGAAGAAATTATTGCAGAACAAATGGGTATACCGAGTCAAAGAAGAACATGATGGAAATAGGATGTTCAAGGCAAGGCTGGTGGTGAAAGACTTTCAAAAGAATGAGGGAGTGGATTTCAAAGAAATGTTCTCACTTGTAGTGAAGCATACCGCCATCCGAGTGGTTCTCAGCATTGTGGCATCAGAAGGCCTATATCTTGAGCACCTTGATGTGAAGATAGCTTTTCTTTATGGAGATCAAGAAGAGGACATCTATATACAGCAGCTAAAGGAACACATTGAGTCTGGGAAGGAATACCTAGTGTGCAAACTCAAGAAGAGCTTGTATGGGTTGAAGCAGACACCCAAATAGTGGGAAAAAAAGTTTGATTCATTTATGTCTAAAAATGAATACAAATGATGTGGCATGGATCAATGTTGCTACATCAAGAATTTTTGTGATGAATATATTATATTGCTTTTGTATGTGGATGACATGCTCATTACAGGATAATGTGTGCAGAGGATTGATGAGTTGAAAGGGAAGTAGGTCGAAAAGTTTGAGATAAAGGATCTTGGAGAAGCTTGCAAGATTTTGGGGATGAAGATTAAGAGAGACTATGCAGCTGGAACCTTAATGTTATCACATACTAACTACATTGGAAAGGTTTTTAGCAGATTCAGTATGCTGGAAGCAAATCCGGTTTCTATCCCCCTAGCGAGTCATTTCAAATTATCAAATGAGCAATCATCGAAACATCAGGAGAGGTTGAGTACATGGAAAATGTTTCATACGCATCAACTGTTGGAAGTCTGATATATGACATGGTCTGTACTCGACCTGACATTGCTCGTGCAATGGGAGTTGTGAGCAGGTACATGGCTAACCCTGGAAAGCAACATTGGGAAGTTGTGAAGTGAATATTGAGGTATCTGAAGGGAAGCAAGGAAGTATATATGTGCTTTCGGGAAGGAAACTCATTGCAAAGATATGTGGATGTTGACCTTGGAGATGATGTCGACAGCAGGTGGAGCACCACATGTTATGTGTTTACCTGTGGAGGAATTGCAGTGAGCTGGATATCTCAACTACAAAAGGTGGTGGTCATGTCCACCACAGATGCAAAATACATTGTTGTAATATAAGTCAGGAAGAAAATGGTTTGACTGAAGAACTTCTTGGATGAGTTGGGTAGAAAATGAGAGGAAAATGTATTGCGCTGTGATAGTTAGAGTGTCATGCATCTTGCAAAGAACTCAGTGTTTCATGCCCGAACGAAGCACATTCAGTTAGAGTACAATTTTATCAAAGGTTTGATACAGGATGAGTTGCTGACATTGCAGAAGATTTGTGGAACAAACAATCCTTCAGATATGTTGACGAAGTTGATGGTAATACAGATGTTGAGGCGCTATTGTGCCTATGTTTGGTCTCCACCAATGAATGGAGGATGAGAGGCAAAATATGGGAGGACACTATGGGAGCACGAAAGGAAAACAACTGGTATTTTATGAATCGTCAACTTGGAATTAAAGTTGTGAATGGAAAGAACGTGCACCAATGAGTGAAGAAGAGGAGGGGATCATATTAAGTATGTCGTCTTAGTCAGTGACATTAAAGCAGGTTAGCATAGTGGATCAAGTTTCAAGTGAGAGATTGTAAGATTGGTATGGGTTGATTCGTTCTAGATGATGATTGGGCCGACTGCTTTCGGTCTATACTCTGCACTGGGCCACAACTCTGTGGGTTAAGCTCTGTGGGGAGTTCGTTGGGGGATTGTAGGGGGTAACGTGATCCTTCTTTGGGGGTTCGGGTTTCGAAGGCCCCCGGTCCATTTTTTGGGGGGTTGTAGCAACTTTGACTGACTATAGCAGAGCTGACTGAACGACACCGACAGAGCACTGAAGTAGTGCGGATTTCGAAGACAGTGGTATTGTACCTCCGTAGACTTTTAGTCGTCGGCCACTGTAGCACCTTGGACTTGGGTGATTGCAGCACTGCAGCGACGCAGACTTCCAACCACCATTCACTTTAGCACAACAGACTTTCTGTGTAGTTGGTAGAATAGTGTTTCATCTACTTTATTAGCCCATTTCAGGCTAGGGTTTCTATGTGTGAGAAACTCTGAGATACTCCATGTAATTTGTGCTACCAGAGCATAGTGACATTTCTGTCTCTCCGTGGACGTAGGGATTATTCCCGAACCACGAATCTATGTAACCTGTGTGATTATTTCTTCTGTATTTTTCTTCATCTGCAAACTTATTCTTTCCCTTTTACCCTTTTGTGAATCATTTATCGCTTTGTTGCTCCCGACATTTTTCCGCAACATACTGTTTACTCTTCTGACATACAACATACATGACTTATTGCATACTTTCATAACGTGTATTTCACCTAAATGATTACATGAATTATATGACTTTTCGATCATGTGTTATGCTTCAATGCACGTAGAGTAACAACTATAATACGACTCATACATGATATACAGATCTGAACATCACGCAAATATTAATTAAACACACACACACACATGTATATATATTAAAACTCATCACATGACGTGTCCTATCAACTTAATGACCACATACAAGCACATGTCGATAAGGTCTACGCAGTATAATAAATAAATTTTAAATCTGCGTAATTTGGTATAAGTACACGACGTGTATAGGCGAGCTACACGTCATGTACAACTCTCACCGTCTATCTGAGGCACGAGCTTAGGGACTCGGCGTGTAAATCGTGCCTCAGAAAATAGGAGTACACGACGTGTATAAAGGACTACACGACGTGTGATCTCTGAATTATACGGTCACCAGTCGGGTAGGTCGTGTATGAAAATACACGACCCGTCTATGACTTAAAAGGACTACACACCATGTACGTGGGCTACATGGCGTGTACTCCGGCTAACCGTGCACCAGGCCGACCTGGTCAACACGCGGTGTAAGGAATTAAATGCATCACATGTAATCAATGCACACTGTTTGAATTAATTTCCGAATTAATTCATGGTGCATTGAACACAAGTACACAGTGTGTAACACCGGTTACATGACGTGTACTCCTGTGTTATCCGGTTAGAATCCTCGGCACCTCCAGATGAGTTCTTCGATTTTATTTCATTCATAAAATTAATCATTTTGATTAGATCTATGAGAAACGGAGGAAGAAACCGATCTCACAATTCGGATTAAAAGAAAGATTAAAATTGAATTGAAAACTAAATGAAAAATGCGCAAATCAATCAACAATATTTAAATAATTATAAATAATTATGTGACCGTTCTGATACCACTTGTAGGTTCTGGGCACAACAGAAGCATGTGATGGGTCGTACTCAACTTTGCTTTTTTCCATGATCGGTGATCAATCCGAGATTTACACAACGATAAACACCATGATCAACGAAATTGAATCAAAGAAGACCAGACAAGAGATAGAACGTTGGAACCAGAGAGAGGGTCATCACATATTATTTATAATTAATTTAATTAATTAAAGAATTACTATGTTGGTATTCATTCTTCATTGATGGATCTGACAACAGATTCGCATTGTACTGTCGTTGTGTTGTAGGAATCAAGAGCAGATTCCCTATACCGGTGATTCACACGTGTTCCAAAAATCTTCAAACGTCGTTATATGAATCTTCGGGTGCTAGCACGGGAAATCCTATCACTTGCATCGCCCGCCTTTGATTGTCACGAGAACCACTTCCAAAGCATTCTCTTTGATCTCTCTTAACTTGAGAGTGAGAGGTGGAGGAAGATCGCTCGCCATTTTTGGGAGCGATTTTGGAGAATGGAGCTCTCTAAGGCTTGAGAGGATTCTCCAAATTCGTTTCGTACAACCAAACAAATGAATTGGCACTCAAAGAAAATAATATAATTGATTTTACATATTGCTATTGTTAAAAATAAATAATTGCACAAGTGCCCCTTATTATTTATTTAATCCATTGTAGAACCTCATGTCTATATTATTATTATTATTATTATTATTATTATTATTATTATTATTATTATTATTTCCTTAACATGCGCTTAGCTTGTGAATTAAATTAAATATTATTTTATCAAATAATATTCAATATATATTATTTCTCACCGGACCTAAAATCTTGGTCTGTCATTCCTCAATAATATTTATCGAGCCTTAAATAATGACTATTTATTTATTAAATAAATATCATTGCATTATTCGCCAATAAATAAATATTTATTTATTAAATATTCCACTCACATTATATTCTCTTGAATAACCGGTGACGGGATATATGCAATCAAGCATACATGAATAATTATTAAACCACGTTCGGGAATAATATTTATTCAACTTGTTAAATAATAAATAATATTATATTATTTAACTGAGATTGTGGATACACTTAGTGTGTGACTCTCTAAACCTTTCTCTCAATGGCATTGGGCGAAGCAGCCTAAAGTCCAAGGTTTACATCTAACAACACGTCAAGGCACCCATAGAGAAAGAAATTAATATCGTAGTGACATAATACCTCATACGAACACTTATTGTGCAATATAATCTCTTTATCATGATATCTCTAATCAAGTAGGTTGCATGTCGGGTATTAAAAATAATTTGTCAAATGAGTTTAGAATACTACTTGAGAATGAAAATTCAAACATTGGACAATCACTTAGGGCATGATAAAAAAATGTTCTTCAATAAATGCATATTTCCAATATTTAAATTTAGGAAAAAGAGAGCATAGTAGCAATAAATTTAAAGCTCTGCTCAAAATTAGAAAAAGTATATAATTTTCAAAATTCTCTCCAATATATCTACCGTCAGTATGCTACCATCGTTTTTATGTCTCATTCAAATTTAATTTCTCCAACGGCTAGTTAATTGAATTTAATGCATTCAAGACCCATGTGGATTTAAGAATCATTATTCCTAAACAACTTCATGGATGCATTAAAGACAAAGTCAGAGCTTTCCTGATTTAATGCTCAATACGAGGATCTGAGATATTTTAATGGTTATTCTTCAATGGATAATTTGGACCTAGAGAGCTATATATTCAGAAGATCTTCCTCGTACACTTATGTATGTGCAGGTGTGGAACTGTCTGTCGAAAAAAATAGAGCTAATAACATAGATACATACAGAGAGAACACAACTGAACATCAACAGACAGTAAATAGAAGGATTTTCCTAGACTCTATGATACTCTGTTTTTCTGCACATTCTGAGAAACTTGTTCAACCTCCTTCAAACACAAACCAAGGACTATGAACAACTGAAGCATCACGGATTGAGTTGCACCACATATTCTATCTATATCTCACTTGCAATTTCCTATTTATGATTTACTTTTGAGAAGTGTGATATTGTACTCTATTTATCTGTACACAATGTCTCATGTACAAAATTGGAGTATGCTTACCACACTTTCTCATATTTTCTCTTTTGTATACCCATGGAAACTATGGAAGAGGTCTTGCATGGCCTAGTAATGTTTTTCCTCTCACGTATAATTATGGAAGAGGCTTTGAGCCTAGACAGCCTGTGTGATGTTGATTGTAAAACCTGATCCTGATTGTGGATCAAATTTATTATTTAATAAACTGTTTGGCAACAGGTGATTTCCAAGTGGAGGAGATTCAATCTCATCTTGAGACTGAACCCCTAGTTTTATTCTGTTGTGTGTTTTACTTTTGTTTTTCTATACTTCAAAGTTAAAATCGTATATGTTATTTAAAATATGTAACAAAACCTTACATTGATAGTTAGTCTTAACTTGTGTTTATATAAAGTGTTTGATTAAGTAATTTAGTTTCAAAAGCTACGATGATTTCAAATATTATTTTAACTGATCCTTAATCCCGTTTTGAGAAATTATTTGAAAGATCAAACTTATATAATTCTACAGTTTTTATTAACTGGGTGTCTTTAGTTAATTTGGAAGATTTATTTTTAAAGTGTTTTTAACATAAATTTTTATTGGGAAATCAATTCACCCCCCTCTTGAGTTACTCCAACCAACAAACAGTTTATTTGTTAAATATTCCTACAAAAGGATATAATGTTATTTACTACCACAAAATGGTTTGTGCATCATAACAAGATATTCTGAAAAGAATTTGATGACTAAGAGGCTAGTGGGAGTATGTTTGAACTTAGAAAAATACAAAATTAACAAATAAAGGATAACACCAATCTAAAGTTAAAGTAATTTCCACTTAATATTCTAATAATTTTAAGATTTGTGATGGAAAGAAAAATGTAAAGTGTTACATGTAGGTTCTGAGCGCAGCGGAAGCGCGGGAGGGATGGTGCCCAACTTGATTTTTTCTATATTCAATGAACAATCCGGGATCTATGTGACAATGAACGTCATGATCCACGGAATTGAATCAAAGAAATAAGACAAAGGAATAGAAACCCGAAACCAAGATAGAGGATCAACATATATTATTTATAATTAATTTAATTAAATAAGAATTACCTCCAAAATTTATTCTTTCTTCGTTGATGTGTCTGGCCACAGATTTGCAGTGTACCGTCATTGCGTTGTAGAGATCAAGGGTAGATCTCCTCTAGCGGTGATCCGTATGAGTTCCACAAATCTCTGGATGTCGCTAAAGGAGTATCCAGGTGCTAGCACGGAAGATCCTTGCGCTTGCGTCATTCGACTTCGATCGCCTTGAGAACCGCTTCCAAAGCGTTCTCCTTGATCCGGTGGAGGAGGATCACTCTTGTTCTTGATAGCGTTCTTGGAGAAGAAAATAACTCTCTAGGCTTGATAGATTTTCTCCAAAACTATTTTGCACAACTGAATTAGCATCGCTTGGCTAATAAGAGAATAATATAAACGGACATTTATTTCACTAGGGTAATAATAAAATAATTTGCACAAGTGCCTTTAATTATTTCATTAATCCTAGCGAAACCTCATGTCAAATAATAACAACAATATTATTATTTTCTGACATGCGCTTAACTTGCGAGTTATAATTAAATATTATTTAATCAAATAATATTCAATATTATTATTTCTCACTGGACCCTTAAACTCAATCCGTCAATCCTCCTCAATATTTATCACGCCTTGAATAATGACTATTTATTTATTAAATAAATATCACTACATTATTCACCGATAAGTAAATAAATATTATATTTACCAAATAGAAAATAAATATTTATTAATTATTTTGTTCACAATATATTCTCTCAAATAACTAGTTTTAGAATAAATGTGATTAGGCATACATGAATAATTATTAAACCACGACCAGAAATAATATATATTCAACTTGTTAAATAAATAAATATTTAACTGAGATTCTAGATACACTTAGTGTGTGACCCACTAGACCTCTTTCTCAGTGGCATTAGGCGAACCTGCCTAAAGTCCAAGGTTAGCGTCTAGCAACACGCCAATGCATCCATAAAGAAAGAAGTTAATGTTGCAATAACACGTCACCTCATACGAATGTTTACCATGTAATATAATCTCTTTATCACAATATCTCTAATCGAGCAGGTTGCATATCAGTGTCATCAACTTATATGTTCGATATCTCTTTCTTTGACTTTCTGGAAATAGAACTTGCATATAGAACATCATGATCATGGATTTATTTAGGCTATATCATTTCTATCAAATGGTCTGAGATATTAACTTCTGTTAGTGAACAAAAGAGATAAATTCGTTCTCACATTATTCATTAATGCAATATTACTCGTGATGCACCCAACGTATCATACCTCACCATGAACATTTATCATCACAGTTTTCATCAATACATCAAAGTATGCAACTCATAATATCCATTAATAATAATCTTAAAGTCTAAGGATCAATACACGCATCTGCAGATAAGAACATCCAATGACACTTATAAATATGGATTTCCTACTGTCGGGTCTCGTTCTCATAATATTCTACTGGATATCACCAAGAGCATACACCATGAGAAGGTACCTCAAAGTCCTATGGGTCTCCACCCATGATAGTCTGTATCATTTGTACATCTCAAATGATATCATCCGACCATAGAACATATATCTAAGAATAGTGTCATAACACTTCTGGGTTCCTATCATAACGGGGAACAACTATGACTTTTTAGTGCGACAGCTACTCTTAAGACATTATCACATACAATGCTACACGAAAGAACAATCATGATGTGATAAGTAGTTTATTAATATTCAAAACTATGAATACATGTAATCATAAAGTACATAGAAGTTGGTTATAGAGCACCAACTCCAACACCAATAACCAGACAAACCACTATCGCATGATGGTTAAAACAAGAATACAATATTCAAACCAAAACAGTAGATATGTCATGTCAAGTACGTGTCAAGTATCAAAATGCAAACCCAAAATAAAGACACCGACAACTCCCCCAAGCAGGTCCCGACACCAAGTCCAGTTCCCTCGTCCATGCTCAATCCCAACTCCGCCATCTAGCATAGGGTTTTTGCCCATATCTTTTCAGGAAAACATGAAGTCTATTCGGGTACGGATCAGGCACCCCGAGTAGGGTGTGAGTACAACTCAGTAGGTCACCACCAACAGTGTTTAAAACAATATTCAGTCGATAACAATGTATGCAGTTGTAGAAAGAATAAAGTATTATGCATAAAGTAAACAATTATCACATTTCATTGCTCTTTAATTAACCAAATAAGTCCTCGGGTTCACAATGACACTCATACTATCAATATCTACTTCAGCCCGTGTCGGAGTCGAACTATCCTCAAGGGATATCACATATCACAATACTATAGTTATCACTTATCATTTCATTTCAATTCATATCACGGCCAATTGGAACCCTAATTCGATGTCAATCTCATGGGCTTAGAACGTCATGTCTAACACCTCGTGGGTATTTTGAGTCTTTGTCCCTGTCTCACACCTCAATGTTACATGGGTATTTTGAGCCTCAGTCCTTGTCAAGCACTCACTGTCACATATGTGTATTTGGAGCTTCAACCCATGTCACACACTCACCAACTCATATGGGTATTTGGAGTCTCAGTCTCTATCTCACACCTCAATATCAAATATATCGTAAATATCATAAATATCACAATATAATAAAGTTAATCATCATTAACCCTCTCATCGACATTTCACATCATGGTATACCATTTCAGTTATCAAAACAATCAAGATCCATCACTTTAATTCACATGGAATAATATGAACAAATCACTATTAAAACGTTTATCAACATTTAATATAATTCATCAACCCTTCAATGTTAAGACAAACACTCATTACTTCTTGTTAATCAATTAACTTTTCATTCAAATAATCAATCAATTTCACAATCTCATCAAGTGACCAATTACACAAACTCAATAATTGACCACTTATTCAATCCCATTAATTGACCAATTTTCATAACCTCGTTAATCAATCAATTTAATGCCCTGTTATTCACCAACTGCATAATCATAATTACCAAAATTTAATTTGCCCAAGTTCAACTCATTTCATATTCACATGGCAAATCAAATAATAAATTCCATGATTCCATAAATTAATTAATTAAGTAATTTATTTATTTCAAGATTCAATTGCCAAATGTGTTGATTAAAATTTCACAACACATACACGCAATTGGAATTCAAGACTCTGAGGATTGAATTTAGACCACCTACCTCAAGATTGTTGACGGACGTTCGCCAACAAAAATCCCCAATTGAAGTGGAACAACCAAGATCACGACTTAGAACGAGATCTAGATCCAAAACCTATATCCTGTTGCGGAATCGTCGGGAGACACAACGACAGAAAATGAGAAAACGAAAGAAAGGAAAAACAACAAAGAACACGGCGATTTACGTGGTTCGGGAAAAATCCCTACGTCCACGGGAGAGGCAGAATTTCACTAATCGGGAGTAGCAAATTACAGCGGATTTCAATCAGAAACCCTAGCCCGAAAATGGGCTACATATGAAGAAGACGGTCTACTATTCTGAATAGTAGTCCGCGTTGCAACAGTGATCGGCGTCTCACTTTGTCAAAAGTGTTATAGTGTCTGCCGGCTGGAAGTCAGAAGCGCTACAGTACTGTTGACCCCGAAGTCCGCACCGCTACAGAACCTGTCGGTGTCGGTCGGTCAACTCCGCTACAGTACCTGTCGGTGTCGGTTGGTCAACTCCGCGACAGTTGCGGGCCACATGCATTCGGCCCAACCGGATCGGGCAACACCAATCCAACATATCCGAGATCAAACGGATTTAGATCTATCATAACCTAAATATAATCCCTTGCCAACGGAAAACAAAACAAACCTCTTCGCCCGAAAAGAGAGACGGGGGAGAGATGAAACCACACAGGATGAGAATCTCTTATCGGGAGAGGTGCAAATTCATCAATCCAACCTTCGATTTGTCAAGAATGGAGTTTGGAAGCCCTTGAAATCTATCCAAAAACCTCCAAAAATGAGAGAAAACGTTTAGGGTCGAGTTGGGTCGACTTAGGGTGAAGTCTGTGGGGTTCGGGAATTTTAAAAGTAATTTTCCGAGGTTTAATTTTCTGCACGCACGGTTTTCTGTACGGGGCGCACGGTTTTCCCTAACTGTGCACTTAACAGTGTGCCTCCTCCCAAGGGTCGCACAGTTACTACTAGGAGGGTGCATAGTTTAACAAATTGTGCGCCAACCGTGTGAATCCCCTCTATTTGGGTTTGCATGGTTCGCTGGCCTAAGCGCATGGTTTGGCCAAACTGTGCGTCAATCGTGCATTGCCCATTTTCTTTCCAAAATTCTCCAATTTCACCCCAGAACTCCCCAAAGTAAAACCCAACCAAAATACACTAAAACAAGGGTAAAATAGTACCTGAAAAAGAGCTCTAGACATCTCCAGAAAAAATCGGGATCTTACACAGGCCCATGATGCATCACCCAACATGTGTATCACCCAAAGTGAAATAACATCCAACTGTAACAAGTAAACCACAAGAACATCAACCTCATCTCTAGCAACTTGGGTTTTCTCCCACACATGGGTTAGATACTTTCATGCACGAGCTCATTATCAATCTCTGACACATCCTAGTCTCATGTCTACCTTTGCCAAATAGTAAAGCAAAAGAAAAGATTTGATGCTCTAATACCACTTTGTAACGTTCCGACTTGGCTCACTCCGACTAGTAGCGAACTGATTCGGCTACTAGTCGGAGTAAGTCAGGCAAGGACACTACTATTTTGCTTAAACTGTATTTCTTATGGTAAACTGATTTGATACTCTCACCCGTTGTTTCATATAAACTGGAGCTAACTTGTTTCTGGTCTTAGTCACATGTGTTAGGTTGTCTCTTTGGGAAAGCCTACTAGATATGATTATTCACCCCCTACATATGCACTTTGATGCATATGTAGACATTGTTCTTAATGAAATAGGTAAAGGAAATGTCTCTTATTTCACTAGTGGAGCATCGTGATGCCACTACCTCGAGACAGATGTTTGGAGCTTGGAGTTTCTCTTGTGAAGTTGTTAGAGTGATGTCGCATCAATGTGGTTGTGTCGAGGGGTCATTTGGTTTTCTTGAGTCGTATTGTCACACTTTTTCGCCGCTACTCTGATTTTGTTGTTTATTGGTTTTTCAGTGGAGTTGTATTGTTTATACTCATGCATCGTATAGGTTGGTTTGGTTGTTTTATTTTGTTACATCTATTTGTGTTTATTTTAAAAGGGTTAAATCGTCCCTCAATGTTCAGGCAAGCCCTTGACATTTATTGTCAGTCTTTGGTGTCCTGAGGACGTCACCTAAAATCAGTAGCACCTTTGACCCGGCTCAAGACAATGGGTTGGGCGGGGATGTGATAGGAATGCAAGGGGGCTGCTGCTGGGGAATTTGTTGTAACTGCATGGGGGTCCATGGGGAATATGATGGGATCCTAGGGGGAATATTCTTGGGGCACACTACAGTTATAGGAGGTTGTTATAGAGGGGCTTGGATGGGAGAATATGATGGGGAATGGAAGGGGGGATATGCTGGGGGGCCATAGGTGGTTAGTAGGGGTTGTTATAAATGTGGAGGGCTCGAGAGAGTGGAGGGGGAATTTTATCTAGTTGGGCGGCCTAAAGACTTGGAAATTCGATCGTGGGCCTTGGGCAAGAGTGTTGAGTGCCTCTCAAGGGGAGTTGCGTCTTCATCTTCTCTTCTTCCTCCTACCTCTTTTATTTCTAGTTCTGCTCTTTTAATACAAAGAAGCTAGATTTGATGTCTTGTCAATTGGTCAGATTTGCCACTCATTTCCACTTCGTTCTTCCTCTCATGATTCCCATTTTTTTGAGCTGCATCCACTGCCGTCGTCTTCCTCGCTTTGGTCATTATCAGCACCGCTGCACTCTGTCGGCGCCTTTCGCAACAGCGGACACACGCATAGCAGCCACACCCAGGCGTCACACACTCGCTCACTGAAATTCCTCCAACTTCGCCCTACCGCAATCTGCTGATTCTTGTCTTGCTTGGACGACGAGGCTTCGCTAGTTCTCGTCTTGCTTGGACGACGTGCACCCTAACGGTACTTCGCTTGGAGGAGACGCCCACCGTCGTCACACGTTTTGAGATGGCGCACTTGGATAGGCTGCAAGCACCGTGTCGGATACACGTTTTCTTCTCACACGGAATTCTGGACATATTTTTTCGGAGGAGGTGCGCACTAACAGCTCGCAACCTAAGGCAACAGAGGAAATCTGAGCGTTGTTGATTAACTTCCGAAGGAGGACATCACTGTCGACATTTTTTCACAGCAGGTTAACGCTGCCAGATATTATCACTGCTGGAGACCTTTCGCTGCGGAGGGGAGTTCTGCCAAAAACAAGCGTTGCTGGAGTAAAACGCTAGCAATGGAGGCACGACTGGACAGTTTAGAACAACGCATCGAGCGAGCCTCACAAATTATTTCTAATTTGGTGTTAGCTTGGGAGCAAGAGCGGCGAGATCAGGCTGAATTCCTAAAGGATCGGGCCCGCGAGCTAGCAAAACTTAACAAATCCATAGCAAGTCCGGCGCAACACTGGGAAAAGCGTCGCAGTAGGAAGAAGAGTGGCTGACCTTAACGACGAACCTGTCAGCATCACACGCTGGGAAGTCTATTGCAATTGAACAGCACAACTGAGAGCCACGACCCACTACGAACCCCAACGAGCTGGGTTCGGACAACTCAACTACAGCTCAACGAATAAACTTGCCTATGTTTGATGGCAAAAATCCGCAAGGATGGATAGCGCGCGCAAAACTCCTTTCCCACATCCAGTAGACGTCAAATGAAATGAAGGTCCCCCTCACTCATGAGGAGTTATTGGAGCAATTTAGCAGCTCGAGAGATCAACAATCTTACACAACGATGGCAGTCCTGCACCCGCATGGAACTGTTGATTTACAGATAGCAGTGCAATCAGAGTTGTCAAAATTGAGGATCATCGAGCAACCAAAACAAGTAATGATCATTGGCAGGGTGAGGTCGAACCGTCACACTAGGGGTCACAACTGCCATTTTGAGGACAAGGTGGAATTTTAGGGGGTGGCAGTGATAGGAATGCAAGGGGGCTGGGAATATGTTGTAACTACATGGGGGGTCATGGGGAATATGCAAGGATCCTGGGGGAATATTCTTAGGGCCCACTGCAGTTAGAGGAGGTTGTTATAGAGGGGCCTAGAGGGGGGGATATGTTGGGGAATGGAAGGGGGTATGCTAGGGGGACCCACATGTGGTTGGTAGGGGATGTTGTAAATGTCGAGGGCTGAAGAGAGTGGATGGGGGATTTTATCTCGCTAATTGGGCGGCCTAAAGGCTTGGAAATTCAACCGTAAGGCTTGAGCGAGGGTGTTGAGTGCAAAGAAGTTGGTGTTGGTGTCTTATGAGGATGTTACACTTTCAATCATTCCTACTACATCACACGTCGAATTAATCTGCAACTCATTCATACAAGTCACAAATTAATAGAGGATCATAGTTCTATAATTTCACAATAATTTAAGCTCATTTGTTTGGTGTTCGTCATTCGGCGCACATTTTAAACTTATAAAAACATTTTAATTCTAAAAATGTGCTTTTGGTCATTCTAACCACACTGAATGTCAGATTAACGTGTGATTTGTTCATATTTATAATAAATTAATTTACTCGATTTTGGTCATTTAACACATGTTTTTAAAACAATTGTTTTAATTCTAAAAATACACTTTTGATCATTCCAATCGCACCACACATTGAATTGATGTGAGATTAGTTCACATATATCACAAATTAATCGACGATCGTTATCCAATATTTTAACAACAATTTGAGTCCTTTTACTCAAATTTTGATTGTTTGACCCGCGTTTTGAACTTAGAAAAAAATACAATCTAAAAATGCACTTTTGATGAGAGAAGTTTCAGGGAACATACCTCAAACATATGGTACATTATGCGTCTGCTCACCTAAAAACTCACGACGATGACCATGCATCTGGAGGCTACAACAAATAAATATTATATATTTACATTGATGCGAGGGAAGGGGCTACATTACAAAGTAAAGCACACAATACACAATGCAGAGAAATACTCGGCGAGACTCGAACTCGAGACCTCGTCGAGGCCCACAAGTGCAGCTACCATTGAGCTGCATAAATATTATATATTATAAACATATAATAAAAACCATTTTAAATATAGTTTATTTAGTTTTGTACCTGTGACGTCGAGACTTGTCCAAAGTGTTGCACTATACTTGCCTCGAGATGTGCAAATTTCTCCTCCAAATTTGCACATTTCTCCTCCAGATATGCACATTTCTCCTCATGTTCCGTATCTAGCTGCATCATCCGAGCATCTGCCTCACGTCGCATGGATTGTATTATGGCATCAACCTCACCTTGTGTGTACATCTTTACAGCTCCATGTGCACTTATTACCTCTGCTCTCACAACTGCAGGTCATAGAATATATGTGTCATACATCAATGAAGAATTTCAAGAAAGGCAACCTCCTTGGAAGTATTCTCAAGGGGTGTGTGTGTGAATGAAGACAAATCACACTGAAAGAAAATGTGTAAGCTTGTAAGAATAGTCATTAGTCTGATAAGTGAGTACATTTCTATTTGGACACTTGGGTGGGCCAATAAATGGAACAACGCATGTGTGCGAGCAACTAGTTGTGTCGGGCAAGGTGAGACTTGAGGGGGTGTTTGTGTCGGTCGACAAAGCCCAATTGTTGCAATTGGTGCCAGAACCAATACCCGGCTAGAAATGTTGTGGTACTGTCTGGGTTCGAGGTGTGGGGTTTACAACGAGCGTGTTATGCTTTAAATGATAAAAACTGTAACATACGTAAAAAATAAAAATTTAAGATTAATTGAATTGCACATGTAAACAAGGTGTATATTTCTTTTTAGGAGTTTGTTTGATAAGAACTCCATAAATAAGCGTGTTTGGCTTTGAGTTGTTTCGGTATGGATTTAGAGATAAGTTTTCTCGAGGTGTGTGCGAGTGAAGACAGAAGACATTGAAAGAACATGTGTTAGCTTATGGAGGCAATCATTGGTCTGATTAAAAATCATTTATATGTTTAGGCGCATGTGTGGGTCGTAGAGATACCACATGTTCTATGGAGGCGGTCTATGGTGGGGAGATCCCTAGGGGTGGACATAGTGATAACGAGGGCTTTGCGAGTGAACAATCACCCAGCCGTTACATAGAGGATGCATACTCTAATAAACTAAAAAAAAAAACTGGAAGCCAAAGAACAAATACTTACAAACATACAAGAGGGCCAGTGACATTCAAAGCCATAGGAAAGGAATGGTTTAAAGAGTAGGAAATTTTACATCTGAAATTTCAGTCTAGCAATGAGAAACATTTCATGGGAGATTTTACCTGATTCATTTCCATTAACCAAGTCTTCATAAGAGTTCTCAACATCCTTGAAAGCTGAATAAGAAGAAGAATCTAGTCCTCCAATTGCGGGGGAGGACATTTCACCTTGTTCAGAACTCCAGCCACAATATTTGATAGAACTTCCTGTGAACAGGCTTGATGGTGAGGAAGAATAATCCTTTTGATTCCAGTATTGCTGTGACTACTTAATAGCAAAACCTTGATCTCCTCCATCATGATGGCTAGGATCCAAGGGGGTTGCATTTGAAGGTTGAACAAAATCCGTGGGGCGGGGGGGATCATTTCCATTGCTATTTCTTTTTTCATCTTCCATGATAGAACCGGAGCCTGCAACAACAGAATTAGACCAGGATTTAGAAGGATTCAGAAAGAGATCAACCTTGTGCAAGGAGAGTGTCTGCAGAACCTGCAAGGGGAAGGATTTGAATCCATGAGAACAAGGTTGAGGGTCATCAAAATCCTTCACAGCAGAGGGTTTCATAGTGGCAGCAACCAACTCAGGGAGGTCGGCCATAGTAAAAGATGTCGAGGTCTAGGAAATCATTATGGGGTCGGAATGAGGGAGGGGAGTTTCATTAGAGGGGTCCAATGGATGTTCGGGGCCGGGCAGGAGCTGGATAGAGGGATCAGGAAGGTGATTATTTTGGAGCAATGGAATTGTTTGGAAACGCTAGACTGATGAGGTCCGGAGATGGTCGACGGGGAAAGGGGGCTTTTGGCTTTCCAAGCTTGTTTAGAATTAAACGTTTTGGTTGCAGCTGATGGCGCGTCCTGATTTAAATCAAATCAACAAGAAGAAGAAGCGTGCCTCGTTTTATGGAAACTCATACAGTTTGAAGAGATGGACAAGAAGATGTTTGAAGGAAACACGGGGGAACGCAATCGGAGATTCAAATTTTCAAAGCGGCGATTTGAGCAGTTTTATAAAATGACTGTCGAAGATCTAGGTTTTGCGAATCAAAATTTGGTAATAGTCAGATCAGGTGGGGGAATGGAACAGTAGATTCAGAGTATCTATCAGACAAATTCAAGCAATTTTTTTGATAGTGACGAAGTGCAGGCGCTTACCTGAGAATTTACCCACGAGATGGCGAGAAGCTGGACCTCCACTTCCGTCAATGATACGGTCCTAGACGAATTCGGGTCAGAGTTTCAGATTATTTGTTTCCGACGTGTTAAAAGCAGAAAATTAATGACGATCCACGACCGAAACAGAAATTTAATGTCACTTTAGAACCAAAAAAAATAGAAATACGCGACAAAAGACTAAAAAGATTACTAATTTTAAATTGAAATTAGATTGCACCTTGAACTAAAATATAGGAGGCCCTTAATTGGAATTAAGGCCCCCTTTTGGTCAATTGCCATTCCTCCATAAAAAAAAATGGAGCCCGACCTGAAATCTCCTTTGTTGTCTAAGACTTGGAATTGAAACGTTGTCTCTTTGAGGGGGGTCACTCCTGTAAGAACCCGTGTTTTTCTGGACAGTCGTTTTGAGCAGAAATTTGAATTTTTGCTGTTGGATGCTCGTGAGGGGTAAAACGGTCATTTTCCCTTACCAGCTGATCTCGGATATTTTTTCTAACAGCTCCGTTGGCCCCGGAATATGGAGATTACCCTAGGACAGGAGTTTGGAGGAAATCTGAGCTGTTCAAATTTTGGCGGAATATTTAAAACTGGGTCCAAGATGCGTGAACCCCGTTCACGCATCACGGACCCCGGGAAGATGCGTGAACGGGGTTCACGCATCTTAACCGCGCTGAAGGATGCGTGAACCGCGTTCACGCATCCTACAGTGTCTTTTTTTTTTAAATTTTTATTTTTATTTTTTGTTTTGTTTTGTTTTATATATATATATATATATATATATATATATATATATACGAACAAAACATAAAATTCAGCAGAATTTATCTGCTATTTAATATCCAGCAGAACTGCCATTACAGCAGTCTGGATTCTGACAGAAACCATCACCCATGGCTCTCTTTTATAAGAGGGCTTGCCCAGGAAATCATACTGCATTTCCGATGTGGGATTCAGGTTCTCTTTTCCTGCACAGAACATTCTGCATTTCCGATGCGGGATTCTGTTTCAAGTACGTGACTTTGAAGGACTGTAAAATACAAACTATACGACCAATATAAATGAAACTTAAAACATGGATTAAACATATAATAAATAGTTGAAAATGAAAAGAATTTCGTAAAAAGGGTTGATGAATATTAATTTATAAGCTTTCAAAACCACCAACTTGAAACTTAAAAAAGTTTCAAGCACGTGACTTTGAAAGACCATAAAATAAAAACTATAAGACCAATATGAATGAAACTTAAAACATGGATTAAACATACAAGAAATAGTTGAAAATAAAAACAATTTCATAAAAAGTGTTGATGAATAATAATTTATAAGCTTTCAAAACCACCAACTTGAAACTTAAAAATGTTTCAAGTACGTGTCTTTGAAAGATTATAAAATACAAACTATATGACCAATATGAATGAAACTTAATATACGGATTAAACATATAAGAAATAGTTGAAAATAAAAAGAATTTCATAAAAAAATTTAATGAAAAATAATTTATAAGCTTTCAAAACCACCAAATTGAAACTTAAATACGTTTACGTGCCTTTGAAAGCCTATGAAATACAAACTATAAAACCAATATAAATGAAAATTAAAACATGGATTAAACATATAACAAATAGTTAATAATTAATTAGTTAATTAGTAATATAATTATTAATTAGTTAATAATTAATATAATTATTAATTATTAATTACTAATATACAATAATTAATTAGTTAATTAGTAATATAATTATATAATAGTTAATTAGTTAATTAGTAGTATAATTATTAATTGATAATTACTTAGTTAATTAGTAATATAAATCTTAATAGTAATTATTAATTATAATTATAATTATTAATTATTAATTATTAATTAGTTAATAATTAATTAGTTAATTAATAATATAATTATTAAATATAATTATTTATTATTTATTATATAATAATTAATTAGCTAATTAGTAATATATTTATTAATTATAATTATTTTTTATTTATCTATAATTATTAATTAGTTAATTTGTAATATAATTATTAATTATAAAATAACTAATTGATTAATTAGTAATATAATTAGTGATTATAATTATTTATTATAATTATTAATTATTAATTATTAATTATTAATTATTAATTATATAATAATTAAGTAGCTAATTACCAATATAATGATTAACTATTAAAAATTAATTGGTTATTTACTACTATAATTATTAACTATAATTATTATATATTAATTAGTAATATAATTATTTATTATAATTAGTAATATAATTAGTAATTATAATTAGTAATATAATTATTAATTATAATTAGTAATTATTAATTATATAATAATTAATTAGTTAATTACCAATATAATTATTAATTATTAAAAATTAATTATATATTAATTAATTAGTTATTTAGTAATATAATTATTAATTATTAATTACATAACAATTAATTAGTTAATTAGTAATATAATCATTAATTATATAATTAATAATTATAATAATAATTAAAAATTATATTACTAATTAACTAATTAATTATTATATAATTAATTATTAATTATTAATAACTAATAATTGTAATGAATATTTGTAATTATTTATTATATTACTAATTTACTAATTAACTAATTAATTATTATGTAATTAATAATTATATGTTTAATCCGTATATTAAGTTTCATTCATATTGGTCATATAGTTTGTATTTTATAATCTTTCAAAGACACGTACTTGAAACATTTTTAAGTTTCAAGTTGGTGGTTTTGAAAGCTTATAAATTATTATTCATCAACACTTTTTATGAAATTGTTTTTATTTTTAACTATTTCTTGTATGTTTAATCCATGTTTTAAGTTTCATTCATATTGGTCTTATAGTTTTTATTTTATGGTCTTTCAAAGTCACGTACTTGAAACTTTTTTAAGTTTCAAGTTGGTGGTTTTGAAAGCTTATAAATTAATATTCATCAACCCTTTTTACGAAATTCTTTTCATTTTCAACTATTTATTATATGTTTAATCCATGTTTTAAGTTTCATTTATATTGGTCGTATAGTTTGTATTTTACAGTCCTTCAAAGTCACGTACTTGAAACAGAATCCCGCATCGGAAATGCAGAATGTTCTGTGCAGGAAAAGAGAACCTGAATCCCACATCGGAAATGCAGTATGATTTCCTGGGCAAGCCCTCTTATAAAAGAGAGCCATGGGTGATGGTTTCTGTCAGAATCCAGACTGCTGTAATGGCAGTTCTGCTGGATATTAAATAGCAGATAAATTCTGCTGAATTTTATGTTTTGTTCGTATATATATATATATATATATATATATATATATATATATATATATATATAAAACAAAACAAAACAAAAAATAAAAATAAAAATTTAAAAAAAAAAGACACTGTAGGATGCGTGAACCGCGTTCACGCATCCTTCATCAACTTCGTGAAGGATGCGTGAACGCGGTTCACGCATCCTTCAGCGCGGTTAAGATGCGTGAACCCCGTTCACGCATCTTCCCGGGGTCCGTGATGCGTGAACGGGGTTCACGCATCTGGGACCCAGTTTTAAAAATATGCGAACCCTAGCCCCTTTTGGCATATTTTTATTTTTTTAAAACCCATATAAAAAAATTAGCCGAAATTTAATGTCACTTTAGAACCAAAAAAAATAGAAATACGCGACAAAAGACTAAAAAGATTACTAATTTTAAATTGAAATTAGATTGCACCTTGAACTAAAATATAGGAGGCCCTTAATTGGAATTAAGGCCCCCTTTTGGTCAATTGCCATTCCTCCATAAAAAAAAATGGAGCCCGACCTGAAATCTCCTTTGTTGTCTAAGACTTGGAATTGAAACGTTGTCTCTTTGAGGGGGGTCACTCCTGTAAGAACCCGTGTTTTTCTGGACAGTCGTTTTGAGCAGAAATTTGAATTTTTGCTGTTGGATGCTCGTGAGGGGTAAAACGGTCATTTTCCCTTACCAGCTGATCTCGGATATTTTTTCTAACAGCTCCGTTGGCCCCGGAATATGGAGATTACCCTAGGACAGGAGTTTGGAGGAAATCTGAGCTGTTCAAATTTTGGCGGAATATTTAATATTTAATATTATTAAATTAAATATTAAATTATTCGCGTAGGTTCGTTTGGAAATAACTTTTAAACAGAGCGTCGGATTGAGATTCCGTATGCGCCGTTGAGTCCGGAATGGGGAGTTTAGCCTAGGGAAGGCATAAACTCATGTCGGGCGCGGGGGCCGGCCCGAGCCCCTTTTTCTTCCTTTTCTTTTCTTCCTTCCTTTTCTTTTCTTCTCTCTTCTTTTCTCCTCCTCCTTGTGCACATCTCCTACGCCGCTCCTCCTTGGATGTGACCTATGGGAGAATTTGGAGATTGAGAAAGAGGGAGAGCTGGGAGGCAAGAAGGGTATCGATTTGAAGCTTTCGACGCGCTGAGTCGGTGTGCGGCATCCAGGAGCCGTGAAATCAACTGAAGCTTCGGCGGTTTCCACCCGAAGGTAGGGCCGTTTATGTTTTCTTCATAGATCCCCTTTAAACATGTCGTTTTATGTCTTTTAAGAATTATATCGCTTGCTTGTGGCCTCTCAAGGTCGGATCTAATGTTTCAGGGGCGATAACGGGCGTTTCGTGTGTTTTCAGGGTTTTCCCGTCGGAAAACCCAGAAGACACGGCGTGTATTCTAGGGGTACACGCCGTGTGTTCTTCCCGTTCGGGGAAGACGAAGTTTTATTAAGTACACGACGTGTACTTTGAGTACACGCGGTGTAGTGGGTGGCCGTGTGGCTGGCCGTGTGGAGTAGAACACAGAATAGTGTCTTTTTTAGGACTACACGTCGTGTAGTGGTACATGGGCATGTGTTCTGGTGAAAATGGACATGGCGTAACTTTTTGTGAACAATACAGGTCGTGTACAGTAAAGTACACACCGTGTACTATTACACAGGCAGGCCCATTGTGCTCTGGTCGTGTACTCTGGCCATGTACTGCTTCAGTTTAGTAATTTTGAGATATCTTGGGCTCTAAAAGTCAGAATTGGGCGTGTGAGTAGTCGATTTTGAGTGTTTTTTTCACATAGATCGCAATGGTGGAATCCTTTTGACTTTTAGAGGTTATCTAAATGGGTTTTTGGGAATTTCTATCTAAATGGAGGGGTTCTTCCTCCACTTGTCGAGTTCAGTTGTCACCTGAGAGTGAGACATGGTGTGGATGATAGGTTGGGTGTTCGGACCAACTTAGTTGAGACCTTTAATAGGAGATGATCTATGAGATATCTCCCGTAACCCATACCTTATAGGACGTTTCCCTTGTGAGACGTTCTCTTCTGGCCTTTGAGGATTTGAGACCAGGTACTTCTAACACTACGGGAAAAATGAGCAATTGCGACGGGTTATTTGCGACGGGAATAAATCCCGTCGCAAATAGTCATGTTAAAAAATTATTTGCGACGGGGGTATTTTCCCGTCGCAAATAAGGAGGCTTTTGCGACGGGATTTTTTTTCCCGTCGCAAATCGTTTTCCCGCGATGCGCGCCAAATCGCGGGAAACGTATTTGCGACGGGGACCCGTCGCAAATAGTTTTCCCGCGATGCGCTCCAAATCGCGGGAAACGTATTTGCGACGGGGAAATATTCCCGTCGCAAATAACAAATCGCGGGAAACGTATTTGCGACGGGGGAATATTCCCGTCGCAAATAACCGGCGGCGGTAAATGGTATTTGCGACGGGAATATTCCCCCGTCGCAAATACTATGTCGGCAGAGGGTTATTTGCGACGGGACCCGTCGCAAATAACTATTTACCGGTTGACCGTAATAAATGTTGGCTAAGATATTTGCGACGGGACCCGTCGCAAATAATACTAGTTGCGACGGGAATCCCGTCGCAAATGAGCCCGTCGCAACTAATCTAACCTATAAATACCCCCATCCGTTTTTTTCATTTCATTCTCATTCCTTATCTTCTCTCTCTCTCAGAATCATATTTCTAGAGTTGAGTTTTTCTCTAGTGTAAGTTTTTTCTCCGGAGCCGATATTAAAGTTTTGAAGAACGATCAGAACAGATCAATTTTCAAGGTATTTATCTTTATTTTAATTTTTTATTTATTTTTAATTTTTTATTAGTTTTTATTATTATTAATTAGTTGTAATTTAATTATTTTTAATTGTTTATATGGTAATTAGGAATAATTAGTAATAATTTTTAGTAATTAAGAATAAATATTAATAACTAGTAATAAATACCAATAATTAAGAATAAGAACATTATTACATTATTAGTTTATTTTATTATTAATATTAAAATAATATAATTTTTTATATATATACAGTTCTTTTTTCATCTGTGTGTTTGCTGTCTTCACATGTATTATTTGTATGTGGAGATAGAAAACGCACAGATGAAAACAGAACTGTATATAAATTAGAAAATTATATTATTTTAATATTAATAATAAAATATATTAATAATTTTATTATTTGTAATTATTGGTAATTATTTCTAATTATTGATAATTATTCATTTAATTACTAATAATTATCAATAATTAAGAATAATTAGTAATAATTACCAATAATTAACAATAATTAGTATTAATTACCTCTAATTAGTATTAATTACCAATAATTAGTATTAATTACCAATAATTAGTATTAATTACCAATAATTCGTAATAATTAGGAATAATTAACAATAATTAGTAATAATTAGGAATAATTAACAATAATTACGAATAATTAACAATAATTAGTAATAATTAGGAATAATTAGGAATAATTAGTAATAATTAGGAATAATTAGTATTAATTAGGAATAATTAGTAATAATTATCAATAATTAGGAATAATTAGTAATAATTATCAATAATTAGGAATAATTAGGAATAATTAGTATTAATTACAAATAATTAGTATTAATTAGGAATAATTAGTATTAATTACAAATAATTAGTATTAATTACAAATAATTAGTATTAATTACCAATAATTAGTATTAATTACCAATAATTAGTCTTAATTACCAATAATTAGTCTTAATTACCAATAATTAGTATTAATTACCAATAATTCGTAATAATTAGTATTAATTACCAATAATTCGTAATAATTAGGAATAATTAACAATAATTAGTAATAATTAGGAATAATTAACAATAATTAGGAATAATTAGGAATAATTAACAATAATTAGGAATAATTAGGAATAATTAGTAATAATTAGGAATAATTAGTAATAATTCGGAATAATTAGGATTAATTTGTATTAATTAGGAATAATTAGTATTAATTACCAATAATTAGTATTAATTAGGAATAATTAGTATTAATTACAAATAATTAGTATTAATTACCAATAATTAGTCTTAATTACCAATAATTAGTCTTAATTACCAATAATTAGTATTAATTACCAATAATTAGTATTAATTACCAATAATTAGTATTAATTAGGAATAATTAACAATAATTAGTAATAATTAGGAATAATTAACAATAATTAGTAATAATTAGGAATAATTAGTATTAATTAGGAATAATTAGTAATAATTACCAATAATTAGTATTAATTAGGAATAATTAGTATTAATTACCAATAATTAGTATTAATTACCAATAATTAGTATTAATTACCAATAATTAGTATTAATTACCAATAATTAGTATTAATTACCAATAATTAGTAATAATTAGGAATAATTAACAATAATTAGTAATAATTAGGAATAATTAACAATAATTAGTAATAATTAGGAATAATTAACAATAAGTAGGAATAATTACGAATAATTAGTATTAATTAGGAATAATTAGTAATAATTACCAATAATTAGTATTAATTAGGAATAATTAGTATTAATTACCAATAATTAGTATTAATTACCAATAATTAGTATTAATTACCAATAATTAGTATTAATTACCAATAATTAGTATTAATTAGGAATAATTAACGATAATTAGTAATAATTAGGAATAATTAACAATAATTAGTAATAATTAGGAATAATTAACAATAATTAGGAAGAATTAGTACTAATTAGGAATAATTAGTATTAATTACGAATAATTAGTAATAATTACCAATAATTAGTAATAATTACCAATAATTAGTAATAATTAGGAATAATTAACAATAATTCGTAATAATTAGGAATAATTAGCAATAATTAGTAATAATTAGTATTAATTAGGAATAATTAGGAATAATTACCAATAATTAGTATTAATTAGGAATAATTAGTATTAATTACCAATAATTAGTATTAATTACCAATAATTAGTATTAATTACCAATAATTAGTATTAATTACCAATAATTAGTATTAATTACCAATAATTAACAATAATTAGTAATAATTAGGAATAATTAACAATAATTAGTAATAATTAGGAATAATTAACAATAATTAGGAATAATTAGTACTAATTAGGAATAATTAGTATTAATTACGAATAATTAGTATTAATTACCAATAATTAGTCTTAATTACCAATAATTAGTAATAATTACCAATAATTAGTAATAATTACCAATAATTAGTATTAATTACCAATAATTAGCAATAATTACCAATAATTAGCAATAATTACCAATAATTAGCAATAATTACCAATAATTAGCAATAATTACCAATAATTAGTATTAATTACCAATAATTAGTAATAATTACGAATAATTAGAAATAATTAGAAATAATTACCAATAATTAGCAATAATTAGCAATAATTAGAAATAATTAGCAATAATTAGAAATAATTAGCAATAATTAGAAATAATTAGCAATAATTAGTAATAATTAGCAATAATTAGGAATAATTAGTAATAATTAGGAATAATTAGGAATAATTAGGATTAATTAGGATTAAATAGGATTAATTAGGAATAATTAGGATTAATTAGGAATAATTAGTAATAATTGCCAATAATGACCAATAATTGCCAATAATTACCAATAATTGCAAATAATTAGGAATAATTGCAAATAATTAGGAATAATTAGGAATAATCAGGAATACTCAGGAATACTCACGAATACTCACGAATAATCACGAATACTCACGAATAATCACGAATACTCACGAATACTCACAAATAATCAGGAATACTCAGGAATACTCAGGAATACTCAAGAACACTTAGCAAAAAAAATTATATTATCAATATTTATGAAAAAAATATTAATATTATTAAAATAATAAAAATTTATAAAATATTAAAATTATCAATATTTACAACAGATTTTGCTCTATTCTTAACATGTTCAAATCTTAAAGGGTCGCTAATTGTCAGGTCATGCGCAATAAAAAGTTTCTGTCAGCCATGTCCAATGTAAACTCTATAATTGTCCTTGCATGGTCGATCACTTCAAAAGTAATGTTGCAATCAGACAAACCAAGTCATTCCCTTCTTATCTATAAGAATCATCTCACATGAACCTTTACATAGACCATTCTTCCTTGAAAATTTAAGGGAAAAATAATGATATCCCCTCAAATTTTTAAGGAAGAATGATCTATGTAGAGGTTCATGTGAGATAATTCTTATAGTTAAGAAGGGAATGACTTGGTTTGTCTGATTGCAACATTACTTGCGAAGTGATCAACCATGCAAGGACAATTATAGAGTTTACATTAGACATGGCTGACACAAACTTTTTATTGCGCATGACCTGACAATTGACGACCCTTTAAGATTTGAACATGTTAATAATAGAACAAAGTTTGTTCTGAATATTGATAATTTTAATATTTTTTAATTTTTTTTATTATTTTAATAATATTAATATTGTTTTTTCGTAAATATTGATAATATTTTTTTTATTACTAATAATTAGTAAACGAAATCTGCTTGGATAATGAAGGGAAAATTTATAACCATCTCCACAACGATGATTATCAAATTTCCTTTCATTATTCAAGCAGTTTTCCTTTTGCTAAGTATTGCTAAGTATTGCTAAATTAGTAATAAATAGTAATAATTAGCAATAAATTGTAATAATTAGTAATAAATTGTAATAATTAGTAATCCTTGCTTGAGTGTTTTTTCTAACAAATTATTCAAAACCAGTAATGCTTTTATATTTTATAGAGAAATATGGAACAGCGAGGTCGTCAACAGTCATTATTAGATGACCGCATATGGATAAATCAACGTAGAAATCCAAATGGTTCTGGTTTAAATCCAGTATATATAGAGGGTGTGGAGATTTTTTTATCATTTGCGGCATCAAATTCAGAATTTGTTTCAGAAGGAAAGATAAAATGCCCTTGCAGAAAATGTGCATTGAGAACGTTTGACACGTTTGACAAAGTGGGGGAACATCTCTTGCGTTTTGGTTTTCAAGCAGATTATGTTTTTTGGTATCAACACGGTGAACGCAGTTCCAGAGCAGGTGATACCAACTTGATTCCGGATCCATCCCAGTTTCAAGATTTAGTACATGATGTTGCAGGTTCATCTGTTCAACATACAGAAACTCCGGCTGATATAGCTTCAAATCCTGAGTTGGGACCGTCTGAATTTTATGAGTTGTTGAAGTCTGCTGAGGATGCATTATATCCTGGCTGCAAGATGAGCAAATTAGAAGCAGTTGCAAAATTTATGGCCATCAAATCAGATAACGGAATGTCAAACACATGTTTTGACCAGATATTTTCTTTGCTGAAAACACTGTTACCCGAAGGAAATGTTTTACCTGCAAATTACTATGAAAGTAAGAGGTTGGTTCGAAATTTGGGACTTACTTGTCAGAAGATTCATGCATGTTCAAATGACTGCATTTTATATTCAGGGGAAAATGAGTCGTTGGATAGTTGTCCCACATGTGGGCAACAGAGATATAAAGAAGGACAACACGGGAAGTCTGGTTTGATTCCTGTAAAACAACTGAGATATTTTCCGCTTACATCCAGACTTCAGCGTTTATTCATGTCTAAGAATACAGCGACAATGATGTCATGGCATAAAGAGAATATTTCAACCGATAAAAGCTTGAATCATCCAGCCGATGGTGATTCATGGAAACATTTTGATAGAGTGCATCCATCATTTGCTTTAGAAGCTAGAAATGTTCGACTGGGCCTTTCCACTGATGGTTTCTGTCCGTTTGGATCTTATGGTAGTCAATATTCATGTTGGCCTGTTTTTTTAACTCCGTATAATTTACCTCCATGGATGTTGATGAAGGAGCCATATATCTTTTTGACTTTACTAATTCCAGGACATCCGAAGAAAAATATTGATGTTTATTTGAAGCCATTGATTGATGAATTAAATTTATTGTGGAGTACTGGTGTCAGTACATATGATGTTGCAACGAAACAGAATTTCATACTGAGAGCAGCATTGATGTGGACAATAAGTGACTTCCCGGCTTATGGGATGTTATCTGGCTGGAGTACACATGGTCAGAAATCATGTCCTTACTGTATGGGAGAGAACAAAGCATTTATGCTCATTCATGGAAAGAAACCTTGTTATTTTGACTGTCATCGCAGATTTCTTCCAGCTGATCATCCTTTTCGCAGAAACAGATCTCATTTCAGAAAAGGAACAGTTGAAAGGGATGGACCTCCAAAAATGCTATCAGGTTCGGAGTTAAAATCGGTTGTATTTTCATTACCTCCCATCACTTTTGGTCCCACAATAAACCAACAGAAAATTTCTGGTTTTGGGAAAGAACACAATTGGATTAAACGTAGCATATTTTGGGATTTGCCATATTGGTCTGATTTGTTGGTCCGACACATGTTAGATGTCATGCATATTGAGAAGAACTGTTTTGATAATTTGTTTCATACAGTTTTGGATACGCCAGGAAAGAGCAAAGACAATGTAAATGCACGTTTAGATCTTGCCCAAATTTGCAGACGTCCAGAATTGGAACTATTTGAGAATGTCAGAACAGAAAGGTTACTGAAACCAAAAGCAGCTTATACACTGTCTAAAGAAAACCGTTTATTATTTTGTCAGTGGATTGCAGATTTGAGACTTCCAGATGGCTGTGCTTCCAATTTGGGTAGATGTGTAAAGAATGGTCATATTACTGGATTGAAAAGTCATGATTGTCATGTTATAATGGAGAGACTTCTACCAATTGGATTAAGAGGTCTGTTGAATTCTGTGATTTGGGATTCCATAACAGACATGTCTCATTTTTTTCGGGAAATTTGTGCGGCTACGGCAGATTATGATGCTCTAGGCAAACTTGAAAAAGATGTTGTTGTAATTATATGTAAATTGGAAAAAATATTCCCGCCGTCTTTCTTCGACTCAATGGAACATTTGATGTTACATTTGCCATATGAAGCCAAATGTGGAGGTCCGGTACAGTTTCGATGGATGTACCCATTTGAAAGATGCATGCAAAAATTGAAAAGAAAAGTACGCAACAAAGCATCTGTTGAAGGATCTATTGCAGAAGCTTATTTGCAAGAGGAAATATCTTTTTTCTGCTCCCATTATTTTGAATCTGAGTATCCTTCAAAACACAACCGAATGGGACGGAATGAGAGGAATATTGATGAAATCGACAATCAATTATCTGTTTTCAACCAGTCAGAGCTTGGTTTTGGTGGAGTTTCTGAACGCTGGCTTTCAGATGATGAACATCATAGAGCTCATACGTATGTTCTGCTCAACTGTGAAGAGATGACATCAGTTGTACTGTAAGTGTTTATATCACTTATTCTATCATTTATGTTACAGTAAATAACTTTGGTTTTTATAGGTTGTATGATAATCATATCAAGAAACAAATTCCACAAATTACAGCAGCTGCTCTCGAAGAACGTCGACTGAAAAATTTCTCTCAGTGGTTTCAAAAACTGGTAACATAAATTCTTTATCTTTTAGCAACTCATTCAATGTATAGTTTACTATATTGATAATTATTTCACAAATTTTCAGGTGTCTCGACATGCTGATAAAATTGACAAACGGCTGTGTGTATTGAGTAACCCACCTTCCAAACTTGTTAAAACTTATAATGCATATGTGGTGAATGGATTTCGATTCCACACACATGCATATGGGGAATCAAAAAAAACAATGAACAGTGGAGTTAGCTTGAGAGGATCTCATCATCGAGAAAATGAAGTTGACTTTTATGGCATACTTGATGAAATCATTGAACTCTGTTATCTTGGACAACATTACATAACCATGTTCAAATGTCGTTGGTTGGATACAGAGAGAGCCGTGCGTGTTCATCCGACTCATGGAATCATCGATATTAAATGTAAAAGTGTTCTCGCAGTAAATGAACCATTCTTATTGGCTCAACAGGCATATCAAGTTTATTATGCAAAGTACTGTGCAACATCAAGAGACTTGACTGATTGGTGGAGTGTAATAAAAATCAAAATTCGAGACAATCAGTTTAGTCAAAGTGAATGTGCTTTCACTGATGTGCAAAGAATTGAAGTTTTTCAAGAGAGTACTCAAAATCAATCTTTTTTACAAAGAGACATGAGTATCGATGACGACACCCCACATTTAAGAGTCGGTGATGACGATGATGTTAATGATGTCACACATGAATTTGAAATGGTAAGAGATGAAGCAACTGCAACTCGAATGGATATCGATGATGTTGAGGAGGAATATGAAGATGACATTGACATATATGAAGATGATGATGAAGATGAACACTTATAGAATTCCATGGTATTTATATACAATCATAATATGTATATATGTATATATAATAGTAATTATCAATTATTTGCTAACATTAACATTTTCTGTTTCAGATGGACGAGGCCACATTTCGTGAGTTGACGGATGCTGACCTGCCTTTCGATGCGGATGAGTTGCTGGCAGATGACCCTCAGCCTGCAGGCGCTTCAGGGAGTACGCGGAGGGGGCGCGGTCTTGCACGATTGATGATTCCTGACCCCGTCCCCGAGCGACGTCCACGCCTTGGGTTTGATCCGCGCACCCGGAGGTGTGATAACCTGTGTGATAACCCGTGGATTTGACTAAGATTTCAATAATCTATTCACATAATAAATGTTTATTATTTTTTTTCAGTTTTCCGCATATAGCAGTCGGACAGGGCAGCGCTATTTTGCGCAACTATTTCTCTCAGCCGTGGACCACATGGGAGCAGATTCCCATTGATGTGCAGCAGGCCATGTTCGACCATTGGCTGGTACGTACGTAAATAAATAATTTTTATTTTGAAAATTATTTCATTTCTAACTTGATATTTTGATTTTTTTTGTAGGGTTTATGGTATCCGATCGAGGATACCATGCGTGACGCCATCCACGAGGCATGGGAGGTGGCCATGCGTGATCGCCTTCGTCAGTTTTTGCACAATTTAAGAAAAGCTGCGATGAAGAAAGCAGGAGTGTCAGATTTTGAGGAGTCATGTAGAGCACACCGACCAGAGTATATTTCATCCCATGTATGGGATGGATTATGTGCGCACTGGTTGAGTGGTGCCTTTCAGAGGAGATCATCGCTGGGGAGGCAGAATCGGGGGAGACAGGAGGTGACTCATCGAGCTGGGAGTCGTTCTTTCAGTACTCATAGACAGCATCTGGTACGTACATTATTTATAAATATTTTATATAACTATAAATATTAACAGTTTATTTTTTATTCTTATAGGCTGTCGAGCACCCCGATATTACAGAGTACGACGTATATCGGAGGATGTATAGTGATCCTGCTACTGGGGAGCTCAGAGGTGATCGTCAGCATCACATCGTGGTCAGTATAATTTGTTTTCAAGTTTAAAAATTAACTGCATATAATATATTCACAATTTTAATTTTAAATTGCAACTATAGGAGTCATATGAGGCCGCAGCGTCACAGACCCGGCCTGAGAGTCAGGCCGAGTCATCAGATCAGACCACTGCCCGTCAGTTTGATGAGGCGGCATGGATGCAGGCCACCCAGTATGCTTTCGAGAAGGGCCGGGTAGTTGGTATCGGCTCTCGACTGACTCCCAGAGATTATTATGGCAGTGCTGCGATGTCGGCGTCCAGCTCGAGAGGAGCTCGTGCATCTTTTTCTACACAGTATGAGGATCAGTTGCGATCTCAGACTGCACAGATAGAGAGTCTCCGACAGGAGCAGGAGCAGATTCGTCAGCAGCATGAGGAGGAGCGTCGACGCCAGCAGCAGCTGTACGAGGAGCAGACGAGGCGGTGGCAGCAGCAGCATCAGGAGCAGATGGAGTACATGCGCCGACTCACTCATGCTTTAGGGGTGGAGTTTCCTCCACCACCATCTGCAGATCCCCCACCTCCCCCCCCTCCTTCAGATTAGATTTTGTATTTCAGTTATAAAATTTGAGAAATCAAATTTTTTTTTTCTATTCGTAGTTTCTGTCTCATTATAAAATATTAATAATATTATATTTTTAAATAACAATATTAATATGAATAATAATATTATTTATATTTTATAATATTAAATTTTATATATATATTAAAATTTTATAATATTATAATTTAATTATTTTTTTTGTAATACTTGAATTATTTTAATATTTGAATGTAAAATAATTCTATTATTTTTATATTAATTAAAATAACTTATTAATATTTTTGTATTTATGAATTATAATTGTATTATTATTATATTAATTAAATCATTTATTAATATTCTATTATTTTTTATTTTTGAATTATAATTTTACTATTATTATAGTAATTAAAATAATTTATTATTTTCATTTGTAAATTATAATTCTATTATTATATTCATTAAAATAATTTATTAAAAATTTATTTTTTTTATTTTTTTTATAGTATTTGCGACGGGATACTATACCCGTCGCAAATACTAATATTATTAATAGTTTTTTATTTTTTTTAAAAATATTATTTGCGACGGGTCCCGTCGCAAATACTATCAATATTATTTGCGACGGGATGCGATGCCCGTCGCAAATACTAGTATTATTAATATTTTTTTATTTTTTAAAAAACGTTTTTGCGACGGTACCGTCGCAAATAGTATTTGCGACGGTACCGTCTCAAAAGGTATTTGCGACGGGTCCCGTCGCAAAAACGTTTTTAAAAGTTTTTACAAAAATACGGAATAATATTTGCGACGGGGAGAATGCCCGTCGCAATAAACCGCTATAGCGACGGGCCCGTCGCAAATAAGTGTAGTTGCGACGGCGTTTTCAGCAACGGGCTATTTGCGACGGGGTCCCGTCGCAAAAAGCCATTTGCGACGGGATCCCGTCGCAAATAGCCCGTCGCAAATAGCTGTTTTTCTAGTAGTGTAAGGATCCCCTGAGGGATGCCCTTGCTTATGTGCTGACCTAGGGAGTCCCATGTAGGATCTCTCTCTTGTTCTTATATTGATAGGATCCATGTTATGGGATGTCTATGTTGTCCTTCCTTTGAGGATCCCATGTAGGATTCCTCCCTTACTCTTTTCTACGGATCCCGCGTAGGATGCCTTCACTCGTGTTTACCTGGAGGATCCCGAGTATGATGCCTCCTCTGTGTTTGACCTGAGGGACCCAGTGGGTTCCCATTGTTTGACCGAACCTGGGTTGTTATGTCGGGTTTGGGTAGAGATGGTGATCGGGTGTCACCTAGAACCCGTGCCAAACCGGTAATCCCTTTGGACTTCGGATGTATTGTTGAGTTGGGCGTTTGGGCCACCCACATAGTTTGTTTATATCTGACTTGGTTGCTGATTGTTATAGTGTTTACCTGAGGTGCTTCCTGGTTGGTGGCTGCTGAGCCTGATGCGATGCGCCTTTCTTGTTTGTTTGGATGCCTACTTTTTCTTGTGTGTCTGAGTAGGTGGTTGCTTGCCTTACGTTGAATGTCTTTGAGTTTTCGTGCAAAAGTGTCAGATACCCATGCATCGGGTATCTCGGGTTAGGGTTTTGATCCTGCTTTATTATCTGCCTTAGACTGATTGTATGCTTGTGGCTGTTAAATGAATAATGATTGCTTGTTACCATGTTTGAGGATCACCCCATGGGTGTTTCCCTTGTTTTGGCTGTTTATCGCCGTTTGACTTAGGTTACCTGTGAGGTAGACCTTGTTGCATTGCTTGCTTGCCTTGATATAGTTGATTGCATGAATTTTCCTGCTGTTTATATGCTTTTGATGCATTGTAGCTTTTAGCCAAGTAGTTGTTGAACTTACTTAGGGCTGCTGAAAGTCAATTACGCACGACTGGACTGCTCAGGGCTGTGTGAACCTGGTGTAGAAGACTAAAGAGGGAATTGATGATTAAGAGCTTCCCTAGAGAGTTTGTTATAATTAGTTTCGTACGTAGGACCTACAGGAATTGGACTTTGTGCTTCCCAAGAGTGTCCTTAGTTTACGCACGTATCGAGACCATAGGAGGAATTAGACATAAGTGCTTCCTCAGAGAGTCTGTAGCTATCATTGCAAGACCACAGGGGAATTGATGGTGAGAGCTTCCCAGAGTGTCTGTGCCTTGTATGTTGACTTGACTATAGGGGTCTGCTAGTTTGAGCCACCCAGAGAGTCTATGCTTTAGCTAAACTAGAGGGGTGAGACTATGCGTGCTGCCCAGAGGGTTGCTTGTGTTGCTAGGTAGGACCAGAGGGTATAGGCTGTGAGTACTTCCCATAGGGTTACTTGTTGTGTTATCTGCTTGCTTGTGTTTGTTTGGTTGAACCAGAGGGGATAGGCTGTGAGTAATTCCCATAGGGTTACTTGTTTTTGTTTATCTTGTTCAGAGACATATTTCCGGCGTTGGCCGAAGCAGGTACATGTCGATGGGATTACAGACCTATAGATCGACTCAATGATACACGGCTTGAGTGGCATGATGTCCAACTCAATGCCCTTGAACCGGATGTCCGAAGATCGAGCTTATGGTCCCAAGGATCGATTGCTGATGTTGTTTCTTGTTATTTGAATCACTTCATCATGAATATTCATATTTATGTATATGTGTATAGGTATGGGACTATACATGTGTACGTATATAGATATGGACATCCATGGTGGCACTTGCCCAGTTGACAGGGATTACACACCCTGAGTTCAACTGTGGTTGCACGTTTGGTTTACTTCCTTTTGTTGTGTTTCAGCTAGGATGAACACATAGTTGTTGCATACACTTTTAGCAGCACAATTATAGCTTGCTTTTCGGGGTTCCCTATTGAGATTATTTCTCACCCCTGCACGTGCACCTCGGTGTACGTGCAGACCTTATGTCTGCTTTTCAGGATGAGCATGAGTTGCATGGTGGCTAGGGCTAAGGCCCAATGTTACATGATCGAGCGGAGCTGCTCGAGTGGTTCTACGAATCGGGCTACTCCAGTTCGATATTGTCTGGAGATCAGGTACGTGGATTGGCTCGAAGTTAGTAGCATAGCCCTATACTTTTAATTTCAGTTTATTTGTACTTGTATCTATATGGTCGGCCCAGTGGGTGACCAGTGTTGTATTGTATTGCATAGATGTTCGGGCCTTTACAGCATTTTACTATTACAACTTGTTCTATTTCAGTTGTTTACTACTTCCGCACTCTGTTTACTTTCCGCTGTGTATGATACTTAGTCATTTCTGCTATTTTCTTACTCTGGTATGAGGGCATAGTCTCCCCACTATTACACCCTAGGTCCTCGCTGCTAGTCGACAGCCTCTGGCGTATGGGGAGGCGTGCTTGAGGCCTTATGGCGAACCAGCTCGGAGCATCGGTTTAGTGGCTTCCGGGTCGAGACGTTACAAAGTGGTATCAGAGGATTTTTCCTTCTTGGTCTTTACTATTTGGGATATGGTAGACAAGAGTATTAGGAATGTGTCGGAACCTGTGATGGATATCAGACTGGTGTGTCTCGAACACTTATTCCGGTAAGAAGTCCTGGTTTCTAGGGTTTGGGATTGTTGTTCCGATTTTGCAATGTTACGTTTGTATATGATTTTCGCCTTGAGAGACTCACATGTTGTGTGGTGTTTTGATTTACTATGGATCTCTGGCTCTTGGCCATTGGTAAGATGCCAGGGATAGATTTTGACTCTTGGCTGGAAAAGGCAAGAGGCATCTCATGCATCATACTAGGCACGTAGGATTCAAAGCATATAGGCCTGCTAGTGTGTGTTTTTACTGACGACTGAGACCCTTGGGTCTACTTACACATACTTTTTATTCTGATGGAAGGTTACGTGGATCTATGTTAAGGCGTTTTTGATGGGCCTGATGACTCAGTCCTTTTGCACAGGTGGTGTAGTGACCCTAGTTGGTCTATATGGCACGTGATGCCTTCTTGTTTAACCCCTCATTGGGTGTTGTTTCTCAAGTCTATGGTTATCTAGTCGGATCGTTGAGAATGATGTCGATAGATACTAAGGATTTTCTTGTGAACTGGACCTCCTTGTGGTATTGCTGTATATAGATACCCAATGGGTGTTGGCTCAGCTTGTCTCTTCTGTTTGTTTGGGACCCCAAGGAGTCATTCCTTAAAAGGATGCTCATAGAGGATCAGGGCCCTTGTAGGCAGTGTTTTGGTTTTGACCTTCTTGGGTTGTTGTGATCTTTACCATCTTCTGAGTGGTTTTGTATCTTTTGGGCTAGGTGGTTAGACCTTGTGACCCAGTTGTGAGACTTTTTCTGTAGGGCTAGGTGGAAGACCTAGAGACCCTGGGTTTTGACTCGAACCCTTATCGATCGATGTCTGTTCCGTTTCAAGGAAACCTGGGTGAGAAGGTTGGCCAGCATTTTCCATTGCTTTTTTGGCGGTGTTTATTTTCATGACTGGTTTCGACGAGCAGGCCTGTTCGGGTGCCTGACCTGGTCAAACAGTGTTTATGATGTTGCTGTTGTATAGGTGACCTTGTGAAATTCCGGGTTACCATGAAATGGTTAACCCGTGCTTGAATCCTGGTCGGGTTTTGGTAGGATGTTAGTGTGGCTAGAAGGGAGCTAGACACGCCTTCGGTGAAATCTTAGTGTACTCCTGTAAGAGATGATCATGTGTTATCTTGATTCGTCTTGAGTATACTGAGAGAGCTTCAACCCTACATCGAGCTCCTTTTTCTTTCTTAATGTCCTTCCCTGTTGAGGGTGAAAACTGTTCTGGTTGTGCTCTCGAAGCAGTGTAAGGAAAGCCATATGGTGGGGAGTGCACCATTGGCCCTTTTGGGGGTGGTTTTCCTTATTTAGGTTAAACTTCGGTGTTTTCCAGTGGGCTTTTGAGCTCGGAGTTTTCCTTTAAGATGACGATATGGGTGTTCCTATGGTGGGGAGTACCAGTTTGGTCGTAGTTGAATGTCTTCTGTGTAGAAGGTGGTTGTCAATGCAAAGGTTGGTCATTGGAGGGTCCAGGTAGCTTGGTTGTGCAGATGCTCAGGTAGGGAGCATGGCTGCTAGTCCTGGTGCTGGTTGTCTTTCTGGGCTTCTCGGGGACGAGAAGGTTTATGGTGGGGAGTTTGTAAGAACCCGTGTTTTTCTGGATAGTCGTTTTGAGCAGAAATTTGAATCTTTGCTGTTGGATGCTCGTGAGGGGTAAAAAGGTCATTTTTACTTACCATCTGATCTTGGATATTTTTTCTCATAGCTCCGTTGGCCCCGGAATAGGGAGATTACCCTAGGACAGGAGTTTGGAGGAAATCTGAGCTGTTCAAATTTTGGCGGAATATTTAATATTTAATATTATTAAATTAAATATTAAATTATTGGCGTAGGTTCATTTGGAAATAAATTTTAAATGGAGCGTTGGATTGAGATTCTGTCTGCGCCGTTGAGTCTGGAATGAGGAGTTTAGCCTAGGGAAGGCATAAACTCATGTCGGGCGCTGGGGTCGGCTCAGGCCCCTTTTTCTTCCTTTTCTTTTCTTCCTTCCTTTTCATTTCTTCTCACTTCTTTCCTCCTCCTACTTGCGCACATATCCTACAACGATACTCCTTGTATGTGACCTATGGGAGAATTTGGAGATTGAGAAAGAGGGAGAGCTGGGAGGCAAGAAGGGTACCGATTCGAAGCTCTCGACGCGCTGAGTCGGCGTGCGACATCCGGGAGCCGCGAAATCAACTGAAGCTTCAGCGGTTTCTGCCCGAAGGTAGAGACGTTTATGTCTTCACCATATATCCTCTTTAAACATGTTGTTTTATGTCTTTTAAGAATTATATTTCTTGCTTGTGGCCTCTCAAGGCCGGATCTAATGTTTCGGGGATGAAAACGGGTGTTTCGGGTGTTTTCAGGGTTTTCCTATCGGAAAACCTAGAATACACGGCGTGTATTCTAGGGGTACACGCCGTGTGTTCTTCCCATTCCAGGAAGATGAAGTTTTATTAAGTACATGCCATGTAGTGGGTGGCCATGTGGCTGGCCGTGTGGAGTAGAACACAGAATAGTGTCTTTTTTAGGACTACACATCGTGTACTTTAAGTACACGCCGTGTAGTGGTACATGGGCATGTGTTCGGGTGAAAATGAACACGGCGTAACTTTTTGTGAACAATACACGCCATGTACAGTAAATTACATGTTGTGTACTATTACACAGGCATGCCCATTGTGCTCTGGCCATGTACTCTTGCCATGTACTGCTTTAGTTTAGTAATTTTGAGATATCTTGGGCTCTAGAAGTCAGAATTGGGTGTGTGAGTAGTCGATTCTGAGTGTTTTTTTCACATAGATCACAATGGTGGAATCCTTTTTACTTTTATAGGTTATCTAAAGGGGGTTTTTGGGTTTATATCTAAATGGAGGGGTTCTTCTTCCACTTATCGAGTTCAGTTGTCACCTGAGAGTGAGACATGGTGTGGATGATAGGTAGGGTGTTCCGACCAACTTAGTTGAGACCTTTAATAGGATATGATCTATGAGATATCTCCCATAACCCATACCTTATATGATGTTTCCCTTGTGAGATGTTCCCTTCTGGCCTTTGAGGCTTTGAGACCAGGTACTTCTAAGGACCCCCTAAGGGATGCCCTTGCTTGTGTGATGACCTAGGGAGTCCCTTGTAAGATCTCTCTCTTGTTCTTGTATTGACAGGAACCATGTTATGAGATGCCTATGTTGTCCTTCCTTTGAGGATTCCATGTAGGATTCCTCCCTTACTCTTTGCTACGGATCCCGCGTAGGATACCTTCACTCGTGTTTACCTGGAGGATCCCGAGTATGATTCCTCCTCTGTGTTTGACCTGTGGGACCCAGTGGGTGCCCGTTGTTTGACCGAACCTGGGTTTATATTTTGGGTTTGGGTAGAGATGGTGATCGGGTGTCACCCAGAATCCGTTCCAAACTAGTAATCCCTTTGGGCTTTGGATGTATTGTTAGGTTGGGCATTCGGGCCACCCGCATAGTTTGTTTATATCTGACTTGGTTGCTGATTGTTGTAGTGTTTACGTGAGGTGCTTCCTGGTTGGTGGTTGTTGAGCCTGACGCGATGCGCCTTTCTTGTTTGTTTGGATGCCTGCTTTTCCTTGTGTGCCTGAGTAGGTGGTTTCTTGCCTTATGTTGAATGTATTTGAGTTTTCGTGCTAAAGTGCCAGATACCCATGCATCAGGTATCTCGGGTTAGGGTTTTGATCCTGCTTTATTGTCTGCCTTAGACTGATTGTATGCTTGTGGCTGTTAAATGAATAATGATTGCTTGTTACCATGTTTGAGGATCACCCCAGGGGTGTTTCCCTTGTTTTGGCTATTTATCGCCGTTTGGCATAGGTTGCCTATGAGGCAGACCTTGTTGCATTTCTTGCTTGCCTTGATATAGTTGATTGCATGTATTTTCCTACTGTTTATATGTTTTTGATGCATTTTAGCTTTTATCCAAGTAGTTGTTGAACTTACTTAGGGCTGCTGACAGTCGATTATGCATGACTGGACTGCTCAGGGCTGTGTGAACCTCGTGCAGAAGACTAAAGAGGGAATTGATGATTAAGGGCTTCCCTAGAGAGTCTGTTATAACTAGTTTTGTACGCAGGACCTACATGAATTAGACTTTGTGCTTCCCAAGAGTGTCCTTAGTTTACGCACGTATCAAGACCACAAGAAGAATTAGACGTAAGTGCTTCCTCAGAGAGTCTGTAGCTATCGTTGCAAGACCACAGGGGAATTGATGGTGAGAGATTCTCAGAGTGGTTGTGCCTTGTATGTTTACTTGACTATAGGGGTCTGCTAGTTTGAGCCACCGAGAGAGTCTATGCTTTAGCTAAACTAGAGGAGTGAGACTATGCGTGCTGCCCAGAGGGTTGCTTGTGTTGCTAGGTAGGACTAGAGGGGATAGTTTGTGAGTACTTCCCATAGGGTTACCTGTTGTGTTATCTGCTTGCTTGTGTTTGTTTGGTTGAACCAGAGGGGATAGGCTGTGAGTAATTCCCATAGGGTTACTTGTTTTTGTTTATCTTGTTCAGAGACATATTTCCGGCGTTGGCCGAAGCAGGTACATATTTATGGGATTACAGACCTATAGATCGACTCAATGATACACGGCTTGAGTGGAACGATGTCCAGCTCAATGCCCTTGAACCGGATGTCCGAAGATCGGGCTTATGGTCCCAAGGATCGACTGCTGATGTTGTTTCTTGTTATTTGAATCACTTCATCATGAATATTCATATTTATGTATATGTGTATAGGTATGGGACTATACATGTGTACGTATATAGATATGGACATCCATGGTGGCACTTGCCCAGTTGACAGGGATTACACACCCTGAGTTCAACTGTGGTTGCACATTTGGTTTACTTCCTTTTGTTGTGTTCCAGCTAGGTTGAGCACATTGTTGTTGCATACACTTTTAGCAGCACAGTTATAGGTTGCTTGTCGGGGTTCCCTATTGAGATTATTTCTCACCCCTGCACGTGCACCTCTGTGTATTTGCAGACCTTATGTCTGCTTTTCAGGATGAGCACAAGTTGCATGGTGGCTAGGGATAAGGCCCAATGTTGCATGATCGAGCGGAGCTGCTCGAGTGGTTCTACGGATTGGGCTACTGTAGTTCGATATTGTATGGAGATCGGGTACGTGGATTGGCTCGGAGTTAGTAGTAGAGCCCTGTACTTTTAATTTTAGTTTCTTTGTACTTGTATCTGTATGATCAGCCTAGTGGGTGACCAGTGTTTTATTGTATTGCATAGCTATTCGGGCCTTTACAACATTTTACTATTACAACTTGTTCTATTTCAGTTGTTTACTGCTTCCGCACTCTGTTTACTTTCCGCTGTGTATGATACTTAGTCATTTCTGCTATTTTCTTACTCTGGTATGAGGGCATAGTCTCCCCACTATCACACCCTAGGCCCTCACTGCTAGTCGGCAGCCTCTGGCGTACGTGGAGGCGCGCTTGAGGCCATGTGGTGAACCGGCTCAGAGCACCAGTTTAGTGGCTTCTGGGTCGGGATGTTACAACTCCCATTTTGGGAGAATTCAGTGGAGGAGTCTTTTGTCGACAATTGGGTCTTCTTGGGCAGCAACTAACCCATGCGCCTCCTTGGACTGTTGAAGCAGCCAACAGAGGCAGTTTCTTCAAGGGTTGATGAACAACCCCAAACCAACCATTTTGATAGTGTTGATAACACTATATTTAAAATGGGAATCAATCCCATGAAATTGTAATAAGAGAAAAAGGAAAAACCCTGTTGTAATCCTCTGACAATTTATCTGGAGAGGAATATAGAAACACCCCACTTTCTCCTGTGGACATAGGCACCATTGCCGAACCACATAAATTCTTACGTGTTCTCCGTTTTTATTCATCGTTTGTGTTTCATTGCATCACCACAAAGCTCTGTCGCCCTAAAAAAGTGATATCAAAGGGTTCGGGAGTGAAACGACGATGCGACAGTGAAATTTTCCGGTGACCAGAAAATTGAACCTGCTTGAATTTTTTTTGGAGATCAGATCTGTGAAGAGCACGACGAGACGATTCCAACAGCACAAGCGGTGTAAAAAACGAAGCTGAAATGAAAAAGATAAGCTCGATCAAAGTTTGGTCAAACCGTGGGTACTACAGTACCCCTTGCCGAAGAAGATGGAACTGTTCACGCCACCATCGAGATTCCGGTGAGGTTTCTGGCGACGGTTCTGGTGAGCCACGTCAGTGGCCAATCCAGACCGTTGAAACTGTTTTGGGCATTTCTCGGCCAATCGAAGCCTGTTTTCAGTGATCCAGGAGTCGATTCCAGGTATTTCGACTATTTTGGACATATCCGTATGGTTAGTTTTTCAATATTCACACTATATCAATGGAAGAAAATACCAATAACATGATTAAACTTACTGTGTTTAATTCTGTCATTTGGAAACCGAAAATGGAGGAATTTTTGTATATTAAAGATTTGTGGAAGCCTATAGTAGAAACCACTAAGCCTGTTGAAGCGCAAGCAGAGGAAACGTCAAAAAGCAGTAAACCTGATGAGAAGACGTTATCCAGTACCCCACCAGTGGATGTGGAGTGGGTCATACTCAACATGAAGTACACTGCTCAAATCAGACAGTGCATCGACAAGAGCATCTTCCAAAATTTTTCCAATGAACATGATGCCTCCGTTCTTTGGCGAAAATTGGAAAAGGTGTATGTGAGGACAAACACACAAAACAAAGAAAACCTGATGCGTCGTCTTGTCAAATTGAAATAAAAAGATGGGACCAACGTATCAGAGCACATGAGTGAGTTCCAATGTACCATTGATCAGTTAAATTCCTTGAAAATGATGATTGATGATGAGTTGCAGAAACTGTTGATGTTGAGTTTTTTACCGAAGACGTGGGACACATTAGTTGTGTCAGTTAGCAATTCTACTCTAGATGGAACTCTCACCGTGGGGATGGTGAAAGATCGAATGTTGAATGAAGGGTCCAGAAGAAAAGACGAGGGGCATGCACCTGAATCAGAAGTGCTTTTCACTAAAAGACAAGGGAATCTGAAATGGAAGGGACGAAACAGAGGAAGAGAACCCCGTGACCAAAGTCTAAAGAGGAGGAAGCGATCAAAATATCAATCAAGATATGACATGAAGTTCCACCACTATGGAAAGCCCAGACATTTCATCCGAGAGAGTAGAAAGTTGAAGGTAGAGAAGAGGAATCAGGATGGTAAGACCTAAAATATGATGTTGCAGTTGTTAACGAAGAGATTGTTATTGTTTAGAAAGACAATCAGGTTAGTCTTGTTAGCCAAGACTTGACATAGGTGATCGATTCTGGAACCTCCTACCATGTCAATGCCAAAAAATATTGCTTCTCATCTTACTGTTCAGGAAATTTCAGACATGTGAAGATGGAAAATGATGATGCATCCAAAATTACTGGTATTGGTAATATTTTTATGGAAACTAATGTTGGATACAAGTTATTGTTGAAGGATGTGAGACATGTTCCTAATATTCTCCTCAATCTGATATCCACTAGAATGCTTGATGACGAGGGATATGTCAATTCCTTCGGTGATGGGAAATGGAAGCTTACCAAAGGTAACATGGTAATTGCTAAAGGAAAGAAAGATACTTCTCTTTATATCACAAATGTGAGACCGTGTGGAGGAGAAGTTAATGAAGCTAGAAAAGATGTTCCTGCAGATGTTTAGAATAGGTGGCTGGGTCACATGAGTGAGAGAGGAATCATAATTCTCTTTAGGAAAGATCTCCTTCCAGAAATAAAAGGTACACATTTGGATACTTGTATTGATTGCATCATGGGAAAACAACATAGAGTATCGTTTTGTGGTTATATACCATCCAGAAAAGAAAATTTTTTAGATTTAATTCACACTGATGTTTGCATGATGAGAACTAAGACGATGGGAGGTGATATTTATTTTGTTACCTTCATAGATGATCATTCTAGAAAAGTCTGGGCCTTTGATTTGAAAACTAATGATCAAGTGCGGGATGTTTTCAAGAAGTTTCATGTGAAGGTGGAAAGAGAAACATGCGGATGATTAAAGTGTGTGCAAGCAGACAATGGAGGAGAGTACATGGTCTATTTGAGGAGTATTGCGGGAGTTTCAGCATCAGTCTAGAAAAATCAGTACCAAAGGTGCCTCAACATAATGGTCTTGCTGAGAGGATGAACAAAACACTTTTTGAGCAAATCAGATGTATGCTCTCAAATGCAAAGCTGCCAAATACCTTTTGGGGGGAGGAAATGATGACCGCAGTTGATCTTATCAACCTTTCTACATTATTTATACTAAACTATAACATTCCAGAAAGTGTTTGGACAGATAAATATGTTTCATACAAACATTTGAGAGTATTTGGCTATAGGGAATTTATTCAAATCCTGAAAGATAAGCGGGAAAAGATGGATGGAAAAGGGAAGTTGTGTATCTTTTTGGGATATTCTCATGAGGAGTTTGGATACCGACTATGAGATCCTATTATCAGGAGGATCATTAGAAGCAGAGATGTGGTGTTTCTTGAGGATCATACGATTTAAGATTTTGAGAAGCCAGAAAATGAAAAAAAGTTGCAGTTTGAGGAAATTCCAGTCAGTCTGGAACCAATCTCGCCACCATCAGTACCAGCTAGCATGAGAGAGATAAGTGACACTAATGATACATCACTACCAGGTAATATGTCTCCATCTGTTGATATGTCTCCACCATATGATATTCTAGATCAAATTCCCCCTAAAGCGCAGTTGAGGAGATCCACTGGAGAATAACAATTGAGTCGTAGATACTCACCACATGAGTATGTGATGCTCACTAACGGGGGAGAGCCAAATAGTTATGATGATGTGATCAGAAGTGAGAATAATATGGGATGGAAGAAGTCCATGAAAGAGGAGATGATATCCTTTCTCAAGAACCATACATTTGATCTGGTAGAGTTATCACACGGAAAGAAGGCACTCAAGAAAAAGTGGGTGTACAAAATTAAAGGAGGAGATGGCATCTCACAGTCGCACTATAGAGATAGAATTGTTGTGAAGGGATTCAGTTAGAATAAAGGTATTGACTTTGATGATTTTTTTTCTCCTATGGTTAAAATGTCTTCTATCAGAGTTTTTCTTGGATTTTCGGCTAGTCTGAACCTAGAGGTTCAACAACTGGATGTAAAGACAACGTTTTTACATGGTGATCTTGATGAGGAGATATACATGGAGCAACCAAAGGGATTTCAGGTGAAAGGAAAATAAAACCTGGTATGCAAGCTTAAGAAAAGTTTATATGGTCTAAAATAGGCACCAAGGCAATGGTACATGAAATTTGACTCATGCATGGAGAAAAATGAGTACAGAAGGATGACTGCTGATCATTATGTTTTCATCAAATAATTTTCTGATGGTGATTTTATTATCTTATTGCTTTATTTTGATGATATGCTATTTATTGGTAGATATATCACCAAGATTGATAGGTTGAAGAAGGATTTTAACAAGTCTTTTGAAATGAAGGATTTGGGAGACGCTACTCGGATTCTTGGTATGACGATTACTCGTGACAAGAGGAATCATAAGATTTGGATATCTCAAGAGTGGTACATTGAGAAGGTTCTTGAATGATTCAACATGAGCAAGGATAAAACTAGTTAGAACTCCACTTATAAGTCATTTTAGGCTCACGACAAGTCAGATTCCATCAACTGAGGAGGAGAAAGCAGATATGGAAAAGGTTACTTATCGGTCAGTAGTTGGAAATATTATGTATGCCATGGTTTGCACCAGACCAGATATTGCTCATGCTGTTGGCATTGTGAGTAGGTTCTTATCAGATCCAAGAAAGGAGCATTGGACATTAGTCAAATGGATATTGAGGTATCTCTGAGGTACATCTAGTCACTGTTTATGTTTTGGAAGTGCTAAACCTATTTTGGAAGGATACACAAATACAAATATGGATGGAGATGTAGACATGAGAAAATGCATATTTGGGTACCTGATATCATTTACAGTGGGAGTAGTCTCATGGAAATCACGACTTCAGAAGTCTGTTGCCTTATCCACCATAGAAGTAGAGTATATCACACTCACTAAAGGCTACAAGGAGATGCTGTGGATGAAGAAGTTTTTACAGAAGCTGGGACAGAGTCAGGAAAATTATATTCTCTATTGTGACAGTCATAGCATTATTCATATCAGCAAGAACTTGACATTCCATTCCAGGTCCAAACACATCGATGTGCGATATCACTAAATCCAAAATGTGCTTGAAGAAAAATTGTTGAATGTTGAAAAAATCCTCACCAATGATAATGGGGCATACATGATGACGAAATATCTTCTAAAAGAGAAGTTGGATGCCTGCAAGAAGAATGTAGGTCTAGCTTCCACCCAAAATTGGTCGTGAGGGGGAGATTTGTAAGGGCCACTCCCAATTAGGGAGAATTCAGTGGAGGAGTGTTCTGTCAGCATCTAGGTTTTCTTAGGTGGCAACCAACCCAAGTGCCTCCTTGGACTATTGAAGCATCCATCGAAGGCAGTTTCTTCAAGGGTTGATGAACAACCCCAAACCAACCATTTTGACAGTGTTGATAGCACTATCTTTAAAATGGGAATCAATTCCATGAAATTGTAATGAGAGAACAAGGAAAAACCCTACTGTAATCCTGTTGTAATCCTTCGATGATTTATACAAAGAAGAATATAGAAATTTCCCCTTTATCTTATGAATGTAGGAACCATTGACGAACCACGTAAATTTCTGCATGTTCTCCATTTTTATTCATCATTTGTGTTTGATTGCATCGCCACAAAGCTCTGCTGCCCCAACATTATTTTGCTAAAATAGAAATCTCATTAGTTTCCCTAACCCACTGATTTCTGAGCTTTCCCTAGGGCCGTCTCCCAAAAAAAACATGACTCCTAAAAAAGAATGAACATGAATCCTAAAAAAATAAAAAATATCCTCAAAAGTATGTATATATATACGAGAAAAGCATGAACCCATCCCATAAAAATAAATATTAATCCTGAAAAGTTAAAAATATCTTAGAAAGTATATACATATATCCTAAAAAAGGATGAACGTATCCCATATTTATTTTTCCTTATATAAACCTCAACCTCCCCCTGACTACATGTTTTAAGGTTCCAATAGGGTAGACCCCTTTTACAAAGCTAGGGTCTGATCTCGTATTTCACCATACTGGTTGAATTGAATAAAATTGTTGCACGATCGTGTGCCTCTACACGGATATCAGATTGAATATTTTCAACGTGAAATTACAACCCATACAAACAACTAGTGATAATCGAACCTCCAATTTCTATGATGTTAGGGGAGCGACTTACCACTGAAATATCCTAGCATGGTCAAAACCTAAAATTTCTCTTGAAAAATAAAATCTTGAACATAAGTCCTTAAAATCATGAACATGGATTTTAAAAAGTAAAAAATCACTTAACAAGTTAAAACGTGGATATAACTGATGAGTTCATATTTTGTGCATATTTTTTAATATTTTAATTATTTAAGGTCATTATTTTTGATTAATTAATACCCATGCTTAAACTATTAAATATTATTTCTGGGTAATTGAAATTTGGAATGAAAATTGAGATAAATAAATAAATAATAATAATAATAAATACATATTTTACATGTTTTTATCATTCTTAGTATTTTATGTGTTGTGTGCTGTGTAGAAATTGGTAAAGGAAGTGGAGATCCGCTTAGCCAAAAAAATGGGTAAGTGGGGATAGCCCTTAGCCCATGGTGTTGCTCACTGCATAACAGGCACATAAAGGTCCTGTCAGCCAAGACACCTCACAGGGAGAGCCCACCCAGAGCAGGAGAGTAGAGGAGCATAACTTGCATAGGTGGGCGCATATGAGCACATCCGCAGGTGGGGCATGGGTCCATGTGGCAACGGGAGGAAGGACTCGTCGGCACAGGGCGATTCATGTTGGTGTAGGGGGTCCCCGACCCAAAATTTGGGTAATTGTAGCAACTATGACCGTTAGTAGCAATACTAGCCAGGTGACACCTACAAGACACTACAGTAGTGCAGACTTTGACATGGTTACTATTGCATCTTGGACTTTGGAGACAACATTACTGTAGCTTCATGATCTTCTTATCACTGACTACTATAGTAACTTGAACTTGGGTGGTCGCAACACTGTAGCAGTGTGGACTTTCAGACATCGTTCACTATAACACAGTGGACATACTATGTGGTGGGTGGCACAGTGTTTTTTTTCTTTATTAGTTTATTCGATCTGGGGTTTTTTGTGTGTAAAACTATAAAATCTCCTTGTAATTGTGGTCCTAATTTTACCGAAGTGATTATATCTCTCCATGAACGTATAGATTATTCCTGAACAATGTAAATCACTATATTTGTGTTCATATTCTTTTTATTCTTTTGTTCTATCTTTTCTTCATCTGCAAGCCTCTATTGTGTGAATCTTGGTGTTTTAACATAAATAGTGGAGGTAGAGCCTCTACAAAATTGACGTGGGACATGAGAGTTATCCCGAGTACTGTGTACTTATTAGGACAACACCATTTCGCTTCAAACTCTGCCTTGTCTTCCTCAGACATTTCATCCACATTGTCATTGATGTCGTTTCATGGGTTTTTTTTATTTATGGGTTTTAAAAAAAATTATGGAAAAGGCATAGGGTTTGATTTTTTTTAAAAATGGGTCTCCAGATGCGTGAACCCCGTTCATGTATCTTGGATGCGGAGAGATGCGTGAACGGGGTTCACGCATCCTGCATAGATTCGATAAAGGATGCGTGGACCCCATTCACGCATCCTAGCGATAATAAATATGTGAATGGGGTTCAAACATCATTTATGAAGTTTCTAAAGGATACCTGAACCCCTTTCGTACATCCTACAGAGAGGTTAAAAAAATTCATCATTTTTTAGAAGCAAAAATTTCTTATGTATTTGATTAATTCAATTACAACCCCTTCCCATTCAGTATTTTTTTGTTAAAAAAGGAAGAGAGTTATAGAAAAACATTTATCTTTCAATAACATGATCTTCTTAAATGTTCTACAGTAATTAGATTTGATTCTAATTGATATATTAATTCTAGCAGTAATTTAATATTTCTTCATTTACCTCCCACTAAAGAGAAACACTCATAAACATCAATTTTGAAATCTTATATAACTTCACCAAGGATGATCTTCTTTAATACTTATTCTTAGATATGATAAAATTTTTTTAACCCTCTTAAGGATTGTTTCTTATTTTAGAAGAATATGAAATCAATATTTTTCATAATTGTTAGGAAAAAATCCCTCAAGGTATCATTGAAGCATTTTTGATGTGATTGTGTTTTTTGACAAAACGGGCCTCCGTGTTGTGTTTGTTCACAAAGAAGACCATGATGTATAATTTGCTGACAAAGGAGGTTTACGTGGTGATTTGACGAGTTCAAGAGATGTTGTTGGATATCCATGTTTGATTGAAGAACCTCGATAAAGTATTAGATGATTTGGAGGCGGTATAAAAAGAGCAGATACAAGGTGGCACCGTTTTCCAGTGTTTGCCAAATATTTGGTCCTAAAAATAGAAAAACAGAGAGATGTGTTTTTATAAAAGGTAGGTGCGCGAAAAATGAATGTGGTGCATGAAAAATAAAAGTGGTGCATGAAATATTTGCATGGTGAGCGAAAAAGGAAGTTGGTGCACGAAATATTTGCGTGGTGCGTGAAATATTTTCCTGGTGCGCAAAAAAGAAAATGTTGTGCGAAATATTAGTGTGGTGTGTGAAATAGAGGATTGGTGTTTTTTGCACAAGAGGTGTTTCGAGATTAGAAGCTTGAAAATTGGCAAAGGCATGAGGTGAGTGAAATATTGGAGCAGTGCATGAAAAACGGTGTTGCGAGGAAGATGTGCTTTTCATGCTCAAAGTGAATTCCACACTCAAGAAGGGTTTTTTCATGCAGAGGTCGATTTTTCCTATAAATATAAAGTGACCCCCTCATTCAAAGGTGCTCAAGACATAGAGATTATCCGAGCTCTCATGCGTGAAATTGAAATATGCAATGGAGTTTCTCGTAAACATCAAGTTTGCATGTAAAGTTAGGTGGTTGTGCGTAAAAATAATTTTTTATGTGTAAAAGAAAAGATTGCACGTAAAAGAGGTCTGTTGCACATAAAAGAGGGTTGTTGCGCGTAAAATAAGTGTTTGCATGTAAAGTAAAGGCTGAACATAAAAGGAGGTGGTTGCACGTAAAATTGGTAGTTGCACGTAAAATTGGTAGTTGCATATAAAAGTGGTGTTGCGCGAAAAGTGGATTTCATGAAAAAGTAGAGAATTACGCGCAAGGCAGTGTAGAAGTTGCGCATAAAAATTGGAGTTTCCTGGTACACCCAGTGCAAAGAGAGATTCATCTGCGGGTGAAAGTTGGGCATCAACAGAGCATCTATCAACAGTTAAGGATACAGAATTCATTAGAGATAATGAAGAGACCTAAAAGTCTATAAACTGTGAGTAGATCTTATGAAGAAGTAGTGAGATCACTTCAGTTGAGAGAGTAGTGAGTTATCAAATTGTGAGTGGTTGTAAACCAGGAGGGATAGTGAGTCCGCTCTGAACTTGTAAACAATAGTGCGTTTATAGTGAAATTGGTACATCGGCACACCGCCGGTGTATGCTTCTTGGATGTAGCCTAGTGAGGGTGAACCAAGTAAAAATTGATGTGTCACGTGCATTCTTTAAGGTTTATTCATACTCTGCAATGAGAAGGAGAGAGAAGAGGGTTTTTTCTAGCAGCAAAACAAGATCACAAGGGGCATTTGTTTAATATTTCATACCCTGATTCACCCCCCCTCTCTCAGGGTATCTATCCTAGTGGACCTAACAACTGGTATCAGAGGGAAAGGTTGATATCAGTTTTTCTCTCTCAAATGGAGGTCACCAATCACAAAGGGATTCCGATCTTTGACTAGAACAATTTATAGCTATGTAAGAATCAGATGCAACAATACTTCCAATCTTTAAGAATGGATGTGTTCACAGCAGCAATGCATGACATAACAGCTGATATTAATAGTGGTGCATTATCAGAAGCTAAGCGTATAGAATTGGATGCTGATTCCAAGGGAGTTAATGCTTTAGGGGGAGCTATATCCAATGATATCTATACGAAGGTGATATCTTGAAAAACATCACATGCCATGTGGGAAAAGCTATTGAATATATATGAAGGAGATACAAAGGTCAGTGAGGCAAAGCTGCAAGTGTTGTGGAACAAGTATGAAGATCTGAGAATGAACCCGAATGAGTCTTTTGATGCATTCTTCAACAGGGTAAATGTTTTAGTAGATAACATGTGGGGTCTTGGAGAAGTTATTAAAGACATAAATATTGTGAAGCACATCTTGAGGAAACTTCCACCTCGGTTCAATCCGAAAGTTTCAGTTTTGGAAGATAAAGACCTGAAAGAGCTGACATTGGATAACTTGCACAACACCCTTGTTGCGCATGAAATGATAAATGATGATAACGATGCTGTGGAAAAGGTGAAATCCAAAGAGGTGGCATTTAAGGCCCTGAAGAAGATCACTACTGAAGATTCTCAAGAAGAATAGGAGGTAGATGAGGTGATGTCATTCCTCTCCTCAAACCTTCAAAGAGGAAAAGTAAAGTTTAAAGGGAAACTTCCACTTTCTTGTTTTAGATGCGGAAATGTTGAACATCTTGTGGCAAGATGCCCCAAAAAGTTCCAAGAGGATGATTATGTCAATGAAATTGAAATTCCCAAGAATAAGTCTTCAACCTATAGAAAAGGCAAGAAATAGCTCAAGAGAAATTTCTTTAAGAAAAAGAACCTTATTTCAGAAGAATATGACAGTTCAGATGAGTTTAAGGTTGAGGAGGTTGAAGAGATAGAGAAATGCAGAGATCATGGATAAAATTCTATGATGGTAGTTGTCGGTAGTTCTCAGAATATGAATGAAACCGAAGATGATAAAGAAGAAGAAAAAGTTGAGGGAATAGTTGATATGAAATCTGATTTAGAGGCTGCTATTGAGGAGATGGATGTTTGGAGAGACAAAATAAAGAAATCCAAAAAATTAGTTTAGGATGCCAAACTCTATACGCATCAGTAGGAAGAAGAGAAGTCTGAGTTGATAGAAGAAATTGAGAAACCCAAGTCATCTACAGCAGAGGAATCAGAATTGGTTGGTGAATATAAAATCAGGATTGAAGAACATAAAAGGGATATTGATGGCTTGAATAACACAAGGAAGGATCAAATCAAGCGTATTGAGAATAACTTGAAGGAGAAGTTGTCGGTTTGCAGAAAAAGGTTGAGGATCAATAAAAACTATTGAATCCTACTGGGACATCAGGAAAGCAGATCACTCAAAAAACTGAGAAGATGAAAGTGGAGAATAATGGTTTAGCAGAAAGGAAGCATCAAATATGTTCAGATGCTAAGACTGAAGGGGGGATTGATCGAATATATAAAGCTGTGAAAACTGAAGTCAAACCACAAGCACCCATTCAGAGATTGAAGGTAGATTTGGGCACAAAGTAGAATCAGAATATTCAGAGATCCCAGGGGGAAACTAGCAGTGTAGAAGTGACATGAAGGAATGCACCTTTTATCAGGTGTTATTGTTGTGGAAAGATGGGACATTCATAGTACGTGTGTTCCATAGCCAAAAGATATCATAGGGCACAAGAAAAGAGGTGGAATCCAAACAGAGAACACTTATCTAGAACATAATTCGAAGGACACTATTTTTGGTGCATAGGATTTGGGCACATGGATAGGTACTGTACTTCATCCATACAGAGTAATGTGCCAAAGCAGAGTCAAAATATTCGCAAGTAGTAGATCAATGAACCAACAGATGATTTGAAAATGAAAAATAGATTTGTAACTTTGCAAGATGAAGTTGGTCCATCATTTTTTGAGAAGGATCAGAAGTCTCAATCCATGCTGAGTGTGAAGGAAAAAATATGGACTAAGAAGAAAAAGGATGAGAAGGCAGTGGTGGTAGAAATTTACCTTAAAGCATCAGATCGCTCTGGTGTGTGGATCCTTGACAGTGGCTGCACATCTCACATGAAAGGTAATAAGGATATTGTTACAAGCATAAAATATGACAAAGAATGAGTTGTCAAGTTTGGAAACGATGAAGGCCTGAAGATTGTTGGCTTAGGAAAGGCCAAGTTTGGGGCAAAGATATGAGACATGCTGATGTTTTAGTAGTAGAAGGCCTCAGTCACAATTTTCTCAGCTTTAGTCAACTATGTGACTCAGGACATTCTATAAGGTTTACTAAGAAGATGTGTATCATCAAAGGAAGAGACGGGGCAGTAGTTCTACAAGGAAAAAGGACAAAGGGGAATCTATACCTGGTAAGTGGAGAAGAAGATATGTACTTTCTGTCCAGAGAGGAAGAAAAAAAGTTGTGGCATTAATTACTTGGTCATCTATGCCAACCATACTTGGAAGATCTGGTAAAGTGTGATTCATCAAGAGACCTCCATAAGCTATCACGTGATCATACTCACACGTGCGATTCATGCCAATAAGGGAAGATCATCAAAAAGACACATAAGGCAAAGGAAGATAAGTCAACAAGAGTGCTCGAATTGGTGCATGCCGATGTTTGTGGGCCTATCACACCAAGAGAAATTGATGGAAAGAGGTACTATGTTCTTTTCATTGACGACTATAGAAGAATGACATGGGTATTTTTTATTTCCCATATGTATGATATGTTTAGATTCTTAAAACAGTACTGAAGGGAGTGAAAAAGGATGCTTGGACAGAAAAATCTAAAGTTTCATACTGATAATGGTACATAATTCACAAATAGTCAGGTGGAAGACTATCTCGAGAAACACGAAATAAGGCATCAAGTTTCCTCAGTGAGAACTCTCCAACAAAATGGTGTGGTTGAAAGGAGAAATTGGATCATCAACAACATGGCCATAATGATGCTCATAGAAAAATACCTACCAGAGAAATTTTGGAAGGAAGCAATTTTGACATCGGTCTACATTTCTAATAGGCCTCTATTGTGTCCGAAGGAAGGAAAGACTCTGTACGAGATGTGGTATGTAAAGAATCCAATAGTGAAATACTTTTGAATATTTGGAAGTAAATGTTTTATCCTCAACAAGGAAAAACATAGGAAATATGAGTCATGAGGAGATGAGGAGATATTCCTTGGCTACTCAGGAAAAATCAAAACATACAAATGCTTTAACAATAGGTTGGTAAAAGTAGTTGAGAGCAATGATGTCACTGTAGTGGAGAATGAGGAGATCATTCAATAGCACAATGAACAATTTCCTAATAAAATTTATGAGGAGGAAAGTAATGCAGGGGGATCAGAAGTGGATGATGTTGATTCAGAAGAAGATACTGATGATGAGCATGAAGAAGTAAAATCTGTATCTGCACAAAAGCCAAGGATTCAAGCTGAAATTGATGGGCAGAATATCATTGGTGATCAATCAGCTCTAGTTCAAACAAGGAAAATGAAATCACTATAGCAGACATCTTTCCTATCTTAGGTTGAGCTGAAGTGCTTCGCTGATGCAGCTGAAGATGAAAACTGGCTTCAGACAATGAATAAAGAGCTTGATCAGATCGAGAAAAATCAGACATGGAAGATTGTTTTGAGGCCAGGAAATAAGAATATCATCGTGAATAAATGGGTATATCGCAACAAGATGAATGAATATGACACGATAATTCTGAACAAAGAACAACTGGTATGCAAAGGATACTCCCAGAGAGAAGGAATATATGTTTATGAGACATTTGCACCGGTTGCGAGACTAGAGACAATCAGATTATTTCTAGCCATTACAGTGCAATTAAAGTTCAAAGTTTTCTAGATGGACGTAAAATCTTCATTTTTGAACGGGGTTCTGGAGGAAGAAGTGTATATTGAGAATCCAGATTATTTTCTCCTTCATGATAATGAGAACATGGTTTTCAGACTAAAGAAGGCATTGTATGGGCTGAAATAAGCACCAAGAGAATGGTACTCAAGGCTTGATCAGTACTTGAAGAAGCTTTGTTTCCAATGTGGGGGAGTTGATTACTATCTCTATTTCAACAACAATAGCAATCAAAGGATGATGGTCTTGGTTTATGTCGACGACATAATATTTGGAGGATTAGATGAATCTCAGTGCATATAGTTCTCTGAATTCATGAAAAGTGAGTTTGAAATGTCAATAATTGGAGAGCTAACGTTTTTCCTTGGTTTACAAGTGACACAAGGAAGGAATGGAACATTAATTTCCCAATAAAAATATTCCAAGGAGGTTTTGAGAAGATTTGGAATGGAAAATTCCAAGGAGATGAAGACTCCGGTTCCTACTCGAATGAAACTGTCCAAAGATGAGGATGGAAAGGTAGTTAATATCAAAGAATATAGACAAATCATTGGAAGTTTGTTATACTTGACTGTAACAAGGTCTGACATTGTATTCGCCACATGCCAAGCAGCAAGATATCAGATTGATTCCAAGGAAAGCCACATGCTTGTAGTGAAAATAATACTTTGGTATATCAAAGGAACTGTGGATTTCAGTTTGATGTATAATGAAAAATATTAGTAAGAGCTATTAGGATATACAAATGCATATTGGGTCGGTTTAGCAGATGATAGGAAATCAACATCAGGAGGTGCTTTCTATCTTGGTGGTTTGTGTATTTCTTGTCTAGGCAAGAAGCAAGATTGCATTTCACTGAGCACCGTAGAAGCTGAGTATATTACAACCACTCAGGCATGCACACAATTATTGTGGATGAAGAAAAAACTTGATGATATGGGCGTTGAAGTGAATTCTCTGATCGAAATCCAGTGTGATAACTCAAGTGCTATAAATCACAGCAAAAATCTCATCCATCACTCTAGGAAAAAGAACATTGAGATAAAGTATCATTTTATCAAGGAGAAGGTTGAACAGGGAATCATGAAGTTGGAGTATGTGCCTACAGAGTTATAGGTTGCAGACATTCTGACAAAGGCCTTACCCAAGGATGCTTTTGAGAGACATCGACTGGCTCTGGGAGTTCAGTCAACTCCCCGCACTTGAAAGAGTGTGACTGTGGGCCCCCTCCCCCTCTCCTCGAGGTATGGTGTATTTTTTTCCTAATGTGATGATATGTGCTCTCTATTCTATTTCAGACCACAAAGGAGTGGCCTTTGGGTTCATTGACAAATGGGGAGAAATAGTGACTCCTCTAGTGGGAGAAATTGTGGCTAAGGGATAAAATGTCTTAGTCAAAGACATGGGGAGAAGCAGACAGGTGGAACAACGAGATAGGGGAGAGCAATGAGATAAGGGGAGAGTATTAAATCTGATGATGCTAGAAGTGATCGATCAAAGAATATATATCACGACAGCTGATGATCGTGATAAAAGCATAAGAGTGGTGTTGGAATGGCGTCAGAAGGTTTCCAGCTATCACCAATTGGTTTTGAGAGTGGTATTAATAATTGGTATCCGTTTGGAAATTGGTATTAGTTTGGTGTCAACTGTTGGTGTCAGGAATGAAGTGATTCATTGATGAAATTTTCATTTACTCTTATTTCTCACATAGATTATTGCTCATGTGGGCTTAGAGTATGTGTTGAGTGAATCCTTGATCGCTATCAGAATCACAAGAGGCGAATGGTGGTATCAATTGGAATAAGTGTTAATGAGGTATCAAAGTGAAGAGAATTTTTTTGAGAAGAGTTTTCAACAAACACAAAGGGGGAGATTGTTGGGAAAAAATCCCTTACGGTATCATTGAATCATTTTTGAGGTGATTGTGTTTGTTGACAAAGCGGGTTTTCGTGTTGTGTTTGTTCACAAATCAGACCAAGATATATAATTTGTTGACAAAGGGGGTTTACATGGTGATTTTTTAGGTTCAAGAGACGTTGTTCGATATCCATGTTTGATTAAAGAACCTCGACAAAGGAATGAACGATCTGGAGGCGGTACAAAAATAGCAGATACAAGGTGGCACCATTTTCCAGTGTTTGCCAAATTTTTGGGCCTAAAAATCAGAAAATGGAGAGATGTGCTTTTGGAAAAGGTAGGTGTGTGAAAAAGGAATGTGGTGCATGAAAAAGAAAAGTGGTGAATGAAATATTTGCATGGTGCGTGAAATATTTGCGTGGTGCATGAAAAGGAAAGTGGTGCACGGAATATTTTCCTGGTGTGTGAAAAAGAAAATGGTGTGAAAAATATTAGCGCGGTGTGCGAAATAGAGGATTGGTATTTTTCGCGCAAGAGGTGTTTCGAGATCAGAAGCTCGAAAATTGGAAAAGGCATGAGGTGCATGAAATATTGGAGTAGTGTGCGAAAAATGGTGTTGCACAGAAGATGTGTTTTTCACGTTCGAAGTGAATTCCATGCTCAAGAAGGGTTTTTTGCGTAGGGGTTGATTTTACCTATAAATATGAAGTGACCCCCTTATTCGAAGGAGCTCAAGACTTAGAGATTATCCGAGCTCTCATGTGCGAAATTGCAATACAAAAGGGAGTTGCGTGTAAACATCAAGTTTGCGCGTAAAGTTAGGTGGTTGTGCATAAAATAATTGTTTTGCACGTAAAAGAAAATATTGCGCATAAAAGAGGTCTGTTGCGTGTAAAAGAGGGTTGTTGCACATAAAATAAGTGTTTGCGCATAAAGTAAAGGCTGTGCGTAAAAGTAGGTGGTTGCGCGTAAAATTGGTAGTTGCACATAAAAGTGGTGTTGTGCGAAAAGTGGATTTCATGCAAAATCAGGGAATTACACGCAAGGCAGTGTAGAGGGTGCGCGTAAAAATTGGAGTTTCCCAGTACACTCGATGCAAAGAGAGATTCATCTATATGTGAAAGTTGGGCGTCAGTAGAGCTTCTATTAATAGTTAAGGATGCAGAATTCATTAGAGATAATGAAGAGACCTACAGGTCTATAAACTGTGAGTGAATCTTCTGAAGAAGCAGTGAGCTCATTTCAGTTGAAAGAGTAGTGAGTTCTCAAATTGTGAGTGGTTGTAAAATAGGAGGGACAGTGAGTCCGCTCCAAACTTGTAAACAGCAGTGCGCTTATAGTGGAATTGGTACATCGGCACACCGCCGATGTATGCTCCTTGGACGTATCCCAGTAAGGGTGAACCAAGTAAAATTTTTTGTGTCTTGTGCATGCTTTAAGGTTTATTCATTCTTTTCAACAGGAAGGAGAGAGAAGAGGGTTTTGTCTAATAGCAAAACAAGATCACAAGGGGCAGTTGTTTAATCTGTCATACCCTGATTCACCCCCCTCTCAGGGTATCTATCCTAGTGGACCTAACAATAATGTCCATAATTTTATCACATGATGGAGGTATTTTAATATTAAAATTCTCCATTGAAGATTTTTTACCAGTAGAACATGTGTCCTTTTATAAAGTTTAAATATGTATTTTCTCAAAATTGGACAAATGAACTTATAATTACATACATCTCATATTGTAGTTTTTTTATCTTCAATCATAATCATACACTCTTCACAATTATTCATTATTCATTGAAATTCTTCTTCATGCAATTTACTTTTTTTAAACAAAGAATCATGTTCCATGATTTTTGGATTCAAATCATTGAGATTAATAATATTTTTCAAGATTTATTGATGTTCACAGATCTTTTCATCCAGAGTATTAATATTTATTAATTAATACCAAATAGAAATTATTAATTTTGGAAGATAATTTAATGATAGTAAGACACTTATTAAAAAAGTAAAACTCTATAAATGATAATAATAATGCACATACATAATGTATCGTAAATCAAAAATCGACCTAATTTATGCCTTTGGCATGGATTCTCTTCTGTCCCATAGCTTGGTGTATACTGGATGCATCCACGTCATGTATGTCTCTATCTGTGCTCTGGTGTACGCTGCACATCATCCTCAGCAGCCATCTCTACATCCTCCTGTGTGACAGGCGGTGGATGTACAGTCACACCGTTTGTACTCTGTCCTACATCTAATGATAGTGGAGGCTGGATGAAACTCTCACCAACATGGAAAGAAGATGGCTGCTATGTTGTGGATGTCTGTAATAAAGAATCCAAGTCAACCCAGTCAGCATCTATATCAACCTGTGGCTGAGCCGGAGAAGCTGGAGGAGCATATGACTAATCATGACGAATACCCTCCTCATATGAAAGACCAACATCTGACTAATCAATATAAACATCCTTCTCATGTGGAACAACAAGATCCATAATAGGATCGTCACCCCCTGGTATATCTATACAAGCCTCAGTAGGCTCAGCAGGCTCTGCAGCCTCATCAGTATGTGGTGGATTAAAGAAAATTCCATGATAAATCTCATCCATCAAAGGAAAAAATTGTGATACAAGGGTGTGAAAATATGCTAGGTTAAATATGGTGTGCTCTACTAGATTAGACATGTGAAGTACACAACAGATACAAGCATCCTACGAAAAAAATTACATTGTTAAGTAATATGAATAAAAATTCTACTAGATTATGGGAGGAACTATGTATACCAGCTCATGAAAGCCTCATCTATGTCGTGTCAGAAATCTAACTGGGGACCTATAGTACCAAGCAGCATAATCCATCTGATCCACTAAATGAAAAAACATTGTCCCCGCCCCTCACAGCTGGAAGTCCCGTCTTCTATCCCATAAATCAATATATCTGGCGTGATATCTCCTCCAATCAAAATCTATCTTCCCTGACATCTTCAGGGAATGCAGTCAATCTAACTGACTGGGTAGGTCAGGAATAGGCTGAAAGAATAAAAAGGGCCTCATAACTCTGTTGGTCTAATGCCACTCGACTATATGAAAATGAATCAATGGAACCCTATAGGATCCAATAGAAAGCATCGCCGTACAATACTCTGGATAATAGAATTTGTATATAGAATCCATAAAATCTAAAAGAAAAAATAAATAATAAATTAATAAATGAATACATGTAAAGTAAAGAATAAATATTTAACAATATAAATTATAATCACTTACATTGTGTGGTCAAATGATGTCCAACATAAGTTTGTAGGCGTGGACGTCGTGTCTGGGGGAATCTAAATGCCAATGTGCCTGACTCCACCTATAGATAATATTGTTATATTTACATTTCATAATAGAAAGTTATACAATTAAATTAGATAGTATAAGGAAGGAATAACATACCAACGTCCATGTAGAGCCTCTGCTACAATATCTACTGGTAATGGCACACGAGCATGTGGAGCTAAACGAGGGATGTTCTCCCATACCCACATTTGTAGAAGAACCATGCATCCCATGATCTTCATCTTATCGATGCGACATGCGCTACATAGTGCCCTGTATATATATTCTAGACAAGTAGACCCCTAGCTATACCGACCTACCTCATCCAAATCCTCCAAAAAAGATAAATACATCAAATTTGCAAAAGTAGTGGAGTGATCAACAAAAAGTGTGTCACCAATTAGCCTCAAAATATATGCACGTTCAAATCGCAACATGGTGATCTCATCAGCGTCCTATACTAATTATGTGAAGTGTTTTTCTAACCAAGGAATATGTAATATGCCACCAACAATGGTCCTACCATCATCAGGGACCTCCATGCCCAGTAGTCTATGAACAAGCTCTAGAAAACCTACTCCAACTCGTCCAGTCCAAGCTGCACCATCGATGGGGAGACCCAACATAATGGCCACATCCTGCAGGGTAATAGTCATGTCTCCCTCTCTAAAATGGAATGTATATGGCTCTGGCCTCTGTCACTCTACAAGATCAGAAATGAGATGATGATCAAGAAAGGTGAAGTCACACATCACTACACCATAGAATCCATCACAATGAAGATGAGGGATGATAGCGGGAGGTGGTGCAGTATGATAGAAATTGTGAGATCTGCGTACACTCAACGGAGGCACTGGACTTACCTCTTAAAGTCATCATGATACATGAGTATCTTGAGATGTGAGAAATGGAAAATCTTCCATCAACACAAATGATATCATCATTACTTTATTATAGTAAATTCAATAAAAAAATTCAACTATTATTTAAATAAATCTTGAACAATCAAATGAAAAATGAATGTGTTAATATTTTTGACTTATACTTGATTTGTTGTGTGTGGATTAGTGTTTTTATTACTTGAACAATAAACTCAATAAATAAATGATCCTATTACCTAATTTTGAGATTCATTATTTATGAGGTCTTCATTAATTAAAACCTATAGAGGTGTTCTAAGCATTGCATGTGGGATTCTATGAGCTAGTTCTTTTGTGTGGGCCATAAGATACTTGAATGCATAGGGATGATAATCATATGGATAATACCAGTGATATGTCATTTTTATCATATAATCTCAAGGTAGTATGCATTGGTGCATGTAGTATGAGAGGTTTAATAAAAATATGAAACTTTTATTTAAATAAATATAGAACAATCAAATGAAAAATGATTGTGTTAATATTTTCAATTTATACTTGATTTTGTGTGTGTGGAATACTATATTTGTTACATGTGGAAGCATGATATATTAATTTTTGTTCTATATTGTTTTTTTGAATAGTTTGAGTATCAAAAATTTTTTTATTAGAGAATCAAAAAATAAGACAAACCAAAATTGAAACATGTTAGAAATGGAGTAAGTTAGAAATAAAAGGATTCAATACTGAAAGATTGACATAAAAAACAAAATATACATATTCATGATACAATACAAAAACTTGATCATGGATGAAAAGATGTGAAGCTCTGTGCTACCACTTGGGGACATCTCTTACGAGTATATCCTTATGCGTGACAAATACTACATCATATTCTCCCTCATTGTTGCCGAGGCCAATCCATTTCATTTATGATTCGACTTGATTTTGGTCTTCCTCAGGGCCGTAACCTAGTAGTATGAATCAAATAATTTAAAAAATGACAAACATTAAAAAAATCATAAATGAAAACAAAACCAAATTATGAAACCTGGAAATATCAGGGATGATGGTCAGCTGATCAGCAGGAAATGAGATAGAATGAAAATCACCAACAGGCATCCAAGCTGCACTATAACAGTTAACCAATGTGCTCATGTGATACACTGGGTCAACATATGACTCCCGTGATATATTTACTGAAGCACAAGCTACGATAACATGTGCACATGAATATCTAAATGCCTGAAAGTTGCCACAATCACAGTATCTGTTATCTAAAATCACTACAAACACTCGACCACTAATGCATGTAGCCCAATCATAGCACAATCTTACCTGAAAGATCGTCTTTTCCCTATCAAAGTCTAGAACAGTCCATCTTGAAGCCTCATTCAGTATCAAATCAATATCACTTTGGAAATGCTGCGTAAAATGCATTCCATTTTCCATCCTCTGATAGGCCTTTTGGGACCGATCAACAAAGTAGTGAACACATCTATAAAATGTCTTTTTCACTAACCCTGTGATCGAGAGTTTGCACACACCCTTGAAGACCCCATTTATGCACTCCACTATATTAGTGGTCATATGGCCATATCTTCTGCCACCGTCATATGATAATGACTATTTTTACTTAAAAATATGCATCATATATTCATACACAACTTCATTAGTAGTTCAAATATATTCAAGGTGTTGATCAAACCTTTATTGTTGGGGATTATATTCTGAAACCATAAGAGAATAATGTATTAAAATGGAGAATAAATTTTGTTTTAAAAAAATAAGTTTAGAAAAACACACCCAACTTGAGGATCACCTTATTTATGACATAATCTCTAGAATGATTATTCACATTACTTGAAATATGTCTAATGAAATAATGATGATAAGTATTCAGCTCAGTCCATGAAACCCCATCACTAACCACAAACTCTATAATCTCTCGATGGCGATCAGATATCAAACACACACCATGGTTTTGTGTGACATGAACACGTACACATGCCAAAAACCAGCTCCAACATTCAAAATTCTCCTTTTCAATGATAGAAAAATCAAGTGGCAGAGGAGCATGATTACCATCCTATGTGGCAGCAATGAGTAAAACACTTGTATACTTTCCATACAATAAAGTACCATCGACTTGAATAAATTGTTTACAATAGGGAAAGGTAGCAATGCATGACCTGAATGCCCAAGAAACCCTATTGAACTTCTCCTTTGTTTGACCAACTCAGTGATTGGGGGATACTTACTCAACAGTGTCCAACTGATAAACAATCTGATTTTTAAGAGAAAACAATTCCATAAGTTGTGGAAACATAGCATAAGATTCATCCCAATCAACATACACTTTTACATTTTCCTTCTGTTTTGCATTCCATGCTTGGTATATGATATCTTATAATTATACAACTGTTTAATTCTTTCCTGAACAAGGGAAATGGGAGCATCCTGACATGTTCGTATCATCTCACAAATAACATTTGATATAAACTCTAAATCAAGGTAAGAGTGATTCTATGATAAGCTTGGATGCACACAAGTGTGTGACCCTTCTAATTTGGTTATCCTCCAAGATGTAAAAAATTTATCAAATATTTCCCTTAATCATAATTTCCATTCTGGACCATATTTTTCCCAAAAAATGATGTATTTTGTCTTCTTTGAATCATCAACCACAAATGTGAAATGTTTCTCAATGTGGTATTGCTTTATCACATTTTCATGGCCAATTTACTTTCACACACCTGCCCGACATAGATGGCGTTATCATTTGATGTAGACCTATTCCCTATAATACCAGGGAATTCATAAGCCAGTGTAATGACATCCCAATAAAAATGATGTTCACGAGACATTCCTTTAAATAAGGAACTCAATACTGAAGGATGATTACCACTAACCGGTGGATGTCGTGGATGTCTATCTCTCAAAAAAACCTCAGAAGGTTCATTGCCCATATCACCCTCACCCACATATCTCAAAGGAAACGTAGAAGATTCATTCCCCACATCACCCTCACCCACATCATCTCCTGATGGCTCCGCAGATTATTCTTCCTCAGATAAAATTTCATTCACTATATCAGCACACAAAGGGATTCCATCTACATTTCCTTCTAAATTTTGATCATCTTATTCATAATTTTCTTCTATTACTAGAGTCATATGAGGAGGCAATGAAAAATACTGATGTGAAGGACCAATTTTTACAGAGCTCACAGAACATGGTTTTGTAGTAATCAGTTGCACCACATCTATATCAGAAATCACCACATTCAACTGTACTCCATCAAACCATAAGCACACTGCTGTTTAAATAAAAAAGATACATAAATCCAATCATCATCATCGACCAAAGGGTACTCGGTGTTCCATAATCATTTAGGATGTTGTAGATGTCGATATGTGATTGAAGAAATGGATCGATCGATCCTCAATTTTAACCGATTATAAATATTATTGCGAACTGCATCCAATGTCATACAACCATGAAAATTTACCACTATGACAGGTGGAACACTATAGCTAAATCCCTGCTCTTTATAAATGGTCTCACCGTTGCAATATATTTACGCAGACATTATTACCTATAAAAAAATAATTAATAAAATATTATATACTATGTCAATATTTTACATTATTTAATATAACGTTATATATTTTAATTAATTATGAATAAATAATCATGAATTGATCTTGAGACTTATGATTAGTTTATCATTATTTGATAAACTAACCAAAACCTATGGGTAGACTCATGGACTTATTATCAAATATTTTAGCAACCATCAATCTCCTTTCAAACAACGGCTCATGTCGAACACTTGTTCTCAAACGCCTCTTTAGGGACACCTCTCCAGGGACGCCTCTTCGGAGACACCTCTTGTTGATTGAATTTTAATTACAAATTTACTCACATGCATGTGGGGGGGTCTAGGGGTATGAAATACATAACTTTTTTTAAGCAGACATGTAGGTCCTTACATACTTAGTCAGAGATGACTCACATGTCATCAATACAGAAAAATAAATGTAATTATTACAAATTAAATAACCACATTCTCAAAACAAGACATGAAATTCCAATTATGCATCGGTCGGTCATCTCAAGATCATCCATCACACAACTTACCATGTTTTTGGGTATACTTGTTATATTTATTACTAGATGAAATACATATTAAATATCTAAATCTCTTTTTATATTTAATAAATTTAATTATAACTAATATAATTTAAAATTTTTATTTATACAAAACTGTTTTTATATCATTAACAAAAAAAGTTTTCTATATATTTTTTAATAAATTTAAATATGATACATATAACTAATATATTATTCACAAATTATATTACTAGTGTATAAAATATTATAATTTAAATTAATATTACTTTCAAAATAACATTTTTTATAACATATTTAATTTTCATAAACATTTATATGAATTCATACAACATTTTAGAAATGACATAATTAATTTTTCTAAACATTCAATACAAATTCATACAACACATCATTCATAAATTAAATCATACAAAAGATACTAATTTACACATCAATACATATGAAATAAATAAACTATACACACAAACACTAGTTTTTACATATCACAAATCAAATAAATAAATCATACAAATGAAATAAATAAACACAATTAAATAATTGAAAATTTAAATATAAATTTTACCTTATTAAAAGTAGTAAAAATTTATTGAGAAAGAAATTATGAAGGGCTTCGCACCAAAATCCAGAGAAGAAGAATAAATTTTGGGTGACCCCCTTTTATAGATTTTCTCGGCCGGATGCGTGAACCTCATTCACGCATCTCTTCATGCCAAAGTGTGAACGAGGTTCATGCATTGAGACCCATTTTTAAATTTTTTTAAAACCAAATACCATTTCTATATATATATATATATATTTTAAACCCATAAATAAAAAACCCTCGTTGTGCCGCAGATCATCGGAAACTGCTATCTTCACCGTTCCTCCGCCGCAAGCTGCGTCGCTACACCACAAAAACCCATTATGTCCATGAAGGGGAGATTGTGTTGCAACTGGAAAATCATGCATCACTACACCACAACTAAGGTTATGGGGCACAATGACCTAGGAACCCCGAACTGAGAGAAAAGTTGCATTGTGGTTCCACCCACTATGCCATGGCCAATGGAGCTCGAACGAAGAAAGGGACGTGGTGTTGTCCAAGTCATTGCACCATGGTTCTTTATGGCCTGTAAATGAAGAAGAATAATGATGCATCGTGGAGGAGGAGCCCCGGAGTGGAGGTGCCTCATATGCCAGAGCTGAAGTTTTAATTAAAAATGAAATAGGAGGCTATGATCGTAGCCTCATACGTTGCCCGAGTTTTTTTTAAGTAAGTTTTAAAAAAAATATTTTTTTAAAACAACATAGGTTAAAAGTTTTTTAAAAATACACCACAAAGGCGGCATCCTAGATGCCTCCTTTCACCTAAAATAGAAAAAAAATATTTTTTTAAATATTTTTTATTTTTTGTTTTATTTTGTTATATATATATATATATATATATAAACAAAACAAAACAAAAAATAAAAATAAAATTTTCAGGATAATTTATCTTCTATTTAAAATCCAGCAGTACTGCCATTACATCAGTCTGGATTCTGACAGAAGATCTCACCTAGGGCTCCCTTTTATAAGAGACCTTACCTTGGAAATCAGTCTGCATTTCCGATGTGGGATTCTGGTTCTCCATTTCCTGCGCAGAACATTCTGCATTTCGGATGTGGGATTCTGTTTCAAGTACATGACTTTGAAAGACTATAAAATATAAACTATAATCCCAATATAAATTAAATTTAATACATGGATTAAAAATATAAAAAATAGTTGAAAAAATAATTTCGTAATAAATTATGATAAAAAATAATTTACAAGCTTTCAAAACCACCTACTTGAAACTTAAAAATGTTTCAAGTACGTGACTTTGATAGATTATAAAATATAAACTACAAGACCAATATAAATGAAACTTAATACATGAATTAAACATATACTAAATAGTTTAAAATAAAAATAATTTCATAAAAAATGTTGATGGAAAATAATTTATAAGTTTTCAAAGACACCTACATGAAACTTAAAAATGTTTCGAGTACGTGACTTTAAAATCTTATAAAATATAAACTACAAGACCGATATAAATGAAACTTAATACATGGATTAAACATATAAAAAATAGTTGAAAATAAAAATAATTTCATAAAAAATGTTGATGGAAAATAATTTATAAGTTTTCAAAAACACCTACAAGAAACTTAAAAATGTTTCAATATATGACATGAAACTAATAGGATTCGGGTCATTTTATAACCCCTACATCCGATTTATTTTTATTCATCCAAAACTATCCCTCTCTCGTTCTGAAGAAACCCTAGGCACCCTAAGGAGAAATTTTATCCCTCTTATTCCTTGCTTCAATCCATTGGTTTTGGTGGTTTTTTGTTGGCGATATATGATGAGTGATTCTACTTTCCCCGCAGTTTTATTTTGTTCTTCTCTTGGGGATTAGCTATAGTGATGTTTCTTTTGTTTGAGTTGTGAGTTGGGATGTGTTTTTGATAACCCTTGATACGGTGTAGGTTGATCTATGATCTCATGGTGTAGTTGTGGTTTCCAGGAAGTTCTTCTTCGCTTTGCGGTGTGCAGTGAGATCAGAAAGATTTGTTGAGGTAGAGAATCCATCATTTCTCACTTTTTTGTATCATGAAAGATGGGTTTACTCTTGTTTATCTATGGGGGATGGTTTGTGTTGGCCTAATCAATATAAATTAATAAATTAATTGAAATTCAATGGGGAAAGGAGAATGATTAACATGATTTTACAACTTTGATATTATTGTGACATTGTGATTGTACAGGATAAACACCCCACTGAAAATCATGACTGCTAGGAGCCTTTGGTTTCAGTATAGTTATTGTGCTATGGAAAACTTGTTTAATGTTGTTGTGACATCACCCTAAAATTGAGATTGGATAACCACTTATATTAGGTTAATGAAATGGTTTCCCTAAGATTTATGGCTTATGTGATAATAACCCTAAAATAAAGTGAAATGTGATAAAAACCCCTTTATTAAATTCATAAAATGGTATTTGATGTGTTGTGATGCGTGGTCATGTTTTTAGGGTGGTGAGAAGGTGGTTTGTTTGGATGTGCTTTTGGGGAGGCAAGGTGGTGGTTTTTTGGCCATGCTTTTGGGGTGGTGAGGTGATGGTTTGTTTGGTTGTGTTTGTGGGGCGATAAATCGATGGTTCAATGGGAATGATAAGATGCTTGTGATGTGTCTTTGCAATATTATAGAAGCTAAAATAATGATGGAATAATTAGTTAATAATTTTTAAAATGGTTTTAGTTTGGTTTAGTTAATGGGATGGAAATGACTAATGTGAGGACCCAACCCCAGAAGCCTGGAGTCAGTGTCTAAAACAAGGTGTGCAATTTTTTTTATAATAACATGCTAATAAAATTACACATCACATTCCATCAGAGAGAATCTTCCAAATCTAGGTTTTGAAAAACCAGATACAACTGATACATTTCTTTAAAATTGAATGAGATAAGCTTCATAAAGAATCCACCACATGGAATAACTCAAAGTTGAAAAATCTACTAATCCTATAAAAATAAATTGAAAACATAGGGTGAGAATTTAAAATGTTCAGTAAGGGTTTTTAAAATCAATTAATGAAATTCCCTTAAAAAACAACCTTTTGAAATAATTATAAAACATTTTATAAAAAGAAAACAACATTTCTTACAACAAGTCATGATCATTTTTCAATGGTTACTTGAAATAATTTTAGGGAAAAACTCATACACAAGGATTTATGTATTTATTTAAAAGATAAAAATAAAACACATATCAGAGTACACATACTTTAACAAAAATTATTGGAATACCACATAATATCCAAAAGTTGATCAAACTAATATAAGGGTGACATGAAAGGATGCAAATATAAATAAGAACATGAAATAATACTTTCTTGGAATTACACAAGGTACAAAGTCATAATTCTCTTAACGCATAAAATGAAATTCATGAAATGAAAGATGTACTATTAACTTCTATATCAAAGTCCTGAAAATAGATGCTACACTTTATTATAAAAACTTTCCAAGTACATACTTCATTATGCCATGTGCATTTATTACCATTATCATAAGTAAAATATTCTTAACCAAGGATTATTCTACTAGATGAATAATCACATGGTTGGTTAAATATTAAGCACATATTGAGTAAATGCATAATGCCTAACAATCATAACATTATGTCGAGGCCTCATGCCGAGACCATATATAATCATTCTATCAAGACCTCGTGCCATGACCTGGTTTGTCTCATGAGACCTGTTGATGCATCGAGAGGCTATAACAGGCATCACCTATCACATAATCAGTCCAATTCATTTCTCACATGTCTAAATGTCTTTAGATCAAAGTTTCTCATACCACTTTGATTTATTAAATTATGCATTTTATTCTAAGTGTCTCATACCACTTTGAATAATTAATTTATGTCTTTTATTCAAAGTGTCACATACCACTTTGAATAATTAAATTCTTAATCCATAATTTATCATAAGATATAGATTTCATGTTGCAATTATATCCATATTAACAAATAAAATGAATCATGCATTAACTATAAACATTAATCTAAAGACTAAATAGACACATAGACATATATGTGATTATGACTAGTGCACATAAAATAATAGTTTGTTTGGGTTTTTCACATAAAATAATAACACTTAAATTCCAAAACCCTTGTTTCATGGAAATGATCATTTTATATTCTAAAATATATGTTTTTGAACTTAAGATTCATTTTCACCATACATTGATAAATGAAAGTGTCATATAGGTTAAATCAAGAACTTAAATAATCAATAGAATTCATTGTGGAAGATTCATCATGAATTAAGATATAATATTTTTAGATGTATAGCATTTATTACATGTGAGGGATTGATGCATAAAATTAAACACACTTAACTATGCATGTATGTGTGAATGTATTAAACAAAAGAAACTTCCAACTACTTATCCCAAAATTAAAATTCACGGTGTATGTAAACTCAATTGCATTAACAAGGTGATGAATTCTTTTAGAATTTTTAGGCACACAATAACAAAACAAGGTTTTGTTATTGTTTTCCAATATAAAATTGTATCATGTGTATTGTATAAAATCATCACCAGGTTAATAACATAAAAACTTCTTAAAATGAATCAATACATATATATATATAATATATATATACATGTGGGTTTGAAAATTATATAAAACCATATATACACAAAGTGTATACATGGGATTTTCAAAATAAAAACAAGGTTTGATAAATCTTTATAAGTATCATTCACTTTAAAAACATTATTTAACCACTAAAATCAGTTTTATGAAAACTTACATTAGTTTAGAATTAATATATATATATATAACTGTATATATAAAAAGTGTATATATGGGTTTTACATTTCAATTCTGAAGCTAAAATAACCCTTACATGTATTATATGAGTAAATAACATCATACTAATATTTAACATTCGAAAAATATGAAACAAAATAGGTTTTTTATATATATAAATGTATATACACATATATGTATATAATGTTTAATCAAACAACAGACTAAAAATAAAACCCTTACATGATTACATGCATTAAGAACATCATTTAAAAACAAATGCTCATCATTCGAAATTCATAAAAACAGAATATGTTTGTTTTATATATAAACATATATACATATATGAGTAACTATATATATATATAGTTTAATCAAACACAAAACAAAATAATACCTTACCTGAACTCAAAGGTGGGGTTGAGCTGAGCGAAGTTTGAAGAGGAGTTGGGAGGAGAAAAACCCATAGGGTTATGGTGAAAATGGAGGTTTATATATAATCGGTTTATATAAACTGTATATATATATATTTTATATACAATGGTTCAATCATAAGAATATAAACAATGAAAATTAATGAAATCCAACTCTAACAATTAAAAAAAACAAAAACCATGATTAACCCAAATCTCAAATGGATCGGTTGTCTAATACAATATATATATATATTGCAAAAAGATTGCATGGAAACAGTTCGGGTCAGTATTAAAATAAACCACCCTTGAGAACTTTTTTAATGGAGAAAGTGGACAACCATGCCATAGAGAGGGATTGGGGGACTCACAGGTGATGAAGGAGTAGTCGAGAGAGCGACGACTACTGGTGCAGCACGAGGAGGAAGAAGAAGAAAGGGAGAAAATGTGGAAGGAAATGGATGACCATGATCAACTGACCTGAATTGTACAACAAGGATGATTTTCATAGTTTTAAAAACTGATGAACGAATGAGATCATTTCGACTTTGATCAGACGATAATGGTAAAACCACAAGTTTTAAAAAGAGTTGAGTGGATCAGATCAGCCACATCCCGATCGGATGACTGAAGAAAAACACAGTGAAAGGGAGCAGTCAGTGGAGTTCGAAGGTGAGACCGAATCAAACAGTTGAGATCTCGCACAATGAAATTGGATGGCTTAGATTATATTTCCCTTAAAAAATTGCGTCCCACATCGAAACAAAAACGGTTTTGAGACCGCCTTATAATACTCAGTGTACCAGCCATATGGTAATAACATAAGCACACACCGCGGGGTCATTACACATGGGACCCCCACCCCCATGGGCCTTGGCCCACCTTACTCACACCGGTGCATGACCTGCCTCACCCCCCTACGCGCGCCTAACCAGGACCTATACATGGGTCTCAGGGTGCGCTTAGGCCTCACCTTGCATGGCCTGTGCACAAAACTCAGCATGCACCATGCACACACTTCCCAAGTTCTCTGACCTTAGGGTTCTATGTGAGATTCCCAATAAACCTTGATGACTTGGCCTTTAAGGCTTCCCTCGGTTGGGTGGGTACTCACCCAAAATTTTTATAAAACAAAAATTCATTTTTATTAAACATAAGAACACACACACACACATATATAATAATGTTTTAAAAATAGAATATATAAAAAATATAAATACCATTTTTTCATAAGTTTTTATACATTTGAGTTTTAAAATATTATTGGTTTAAAATCTAAATAAAACCTCAATTAAAAACTATGTCATTACTTTTATAAACTTATATTTGTTTTAAAATAAACATCATGGTTATTATATTTTTAAAATAAAGTACAACCTTAATTAAAACTTTGTTATTATTTAACCATGGATATGAATTTAAAATATTTAGAACATTTTAAAACATTTGAATCATATATATTTCTTTATAAAATAATTTTTTACATTTCATTTCTCTTAAAATCTAAATAAGTATAAACTTTTACTACATAAAGATGTATTATTTCAAAACTTTACATTTACTTAAAAAAACATTTATTAACTAAAATCTTACTTTTAAACATTCAAAACCCTTAAATTTCTTAAGGTATTTAAATAATAATTAAGATACTTTAAATACTTAGAATATTTAAAATTCTTATGTACTTAGAATACTTAAAATAATCAAAATACTTAAAATACCTAACAATTATAAATTTTATGATTGTTACAAAAACCAACGGTCGTCTAAAGACCTCAACGACCAAAAATGGTCATATTTAACTTCAAGACCTTATAAATACTTGTTTAGAGTGTTCCAAAATTCAAAAATCAATTCAGTGAAGATAGTGCTCTATATCCCCTTGATGCTTAGTACAATTTCCATTGTTCTTTATATATTGTTTTTCATTGTGACATAATTGAAGGACATTCAATATTTCCTTGGTCTGTTTGTTGTGTTTGGTGGTCTCCTGATGGTTTTGATATGTCTCCTAGTAGGTATTCTAGGTTAGTGAGGGTATTTTGGCCTTATGGAAAATGTATGGTTTCAACATTTCTTTTGAATAAAATATGTCTTATTTTCATTATGAAAGTATTTATTTTGGATGGCACCATTATTTAACAAAACAAAACAATAATAATACTAATAATTAACAAAATATTATTATTACAAAAATGAATATGTTCGAGGCGTCACATTATTCCCCCCTCAAAAGAATTGCATCCTCTCAATTCCATCATACTCGTATGCTTCCTAGCACCAACCCACAGAAATATCCCCTGATGTCTCTACAATTTTTCTAATCATTATTAATTAAATTTTTTTTAATGAAAAATAGTATTTTATTTACACCTTCACCAAGTCCACCACCGTCAGAGAATTTCCTGGTAAGTTATTCCGATTAGGTTGATCCCAAAAACATTTTTAAACTCTTCAATTTCATTTTCCCAGATACACCTCACACATCTAGAGTCAAACTCATGCGGTCAGTAGTAGGTCTTTGAGAGGGTGGCGCAGGAGGTGTAGAGTTTAGAGTTATCAGAATATACCTGGTTTCGATAGACTAGTTAGAAAACTTAGTTTTCTAAAAACTAGATACTATAAAGTCTCTCATACCCACTGAAACTCAAAACTTGGAATAAATAGGCTGCAGGGGGGTCACCCACCTCTACAGCTTCTTGGAACATCACTAGGGATAGGAAAATATGTGCTAGGGTGAAACATTTAAAGAGGCCCTCAAAGTAATTTCCTCAACGTGCATATAATGGGAGTTGAGCATGTACCATGAGGAAATAAACAATGCCTAGTCCTTGATGTAGGTGAAGTATACTAGGAGTAATGGATATGTGGTAAAGATGTTTGTAGGTTAAATGAAGGTTCCCAAAGGGCTCAAAGTCATCCATACATGAATTGAAAATTATGGTTTCTAGTGACTCGATAGGGAGAAAACAAAGGTTTATTGGTGAACCCTCACCTACCATTTGAAAATTTTAATAAAAGATTATATTCAGTGAAGCATAGAATTTTTTTTGTTCTGTTTTAATTTTCTAGAATTTCCTAGACCGTTCCTGTAATACTAACTGTGAGGACCCAACCCCATAAGCCCATAGTCAGTGCCTAAAACACGGTATGTAAATTTTTTTTATAATAACATGCTGATAAAATTACACATCACATTCCACCATAGAGAATCTTCCTAGTTTAGATTCTAGAAAATCAGATACAACTGATACATTTCTTCAAAACTGAACTAGATAAGCTTCATAAAGCATCCACCACATGGAAAGACTCAAAGATAAAAAATCTACTAATCCTGTAAAAATAAATTGAAAATGTAGGGTGAGCATTTAAAATGATTAGTAAGGGGTTTTAAAACCAATTAATGAAATTACTTTAAAAAAATCCTTTTGAAATAATTATAAAACATTTTCTAAAAAGAATTTTTTTTCTTACAACACATTATCGTCATTTTTCAATGGTTACTTGAAATAATTTTAGGGAAAAAATCATACACAAGGATTTATATATTTATTTAAAATCTAAAAATAAAACACATATCAGAGTATACATACTTGTACAAAAATTCTTGGAATTCTACATAATATCTGTAAGTTGATCAAACTTAATAAGGGTGACATGAAAGGATGCAGATACAAATAAGCACATGAAATAATACTTACTTGGATTTTCAAAAGGCAAAAATTCATAATTCTCTTAACATTTAAAATGAAATTCATGAAATGATGATGCAATATTAAATTTTGTATCAAAGTCCTGAAAATAGATGCTACACTTTCTTATAAAAACTGGCTAAGTACATACTTCATTATGCCATGTGCATTTATTACCATTATCAAAAGTAAAATATTCTTAGCCAAGGGTTATTCTACTAGTCAAATAATCACATGGTTGGTTAAATATTAAGCACATATTGAGGAAATGAATAATTCCGGACAATCATAACATTATGTTGAGGCCTCGTGCCAAGACTATACATAATTATTCTGTCAAGGCCTCATTCCATGACTTGGTTTGTCTCATGAGACCTGCTGATGCATCGAGAGGTTATAACAGGCCTCACCTGTCACATAATCAATCCAATGCATTCCTCATATGTCTAAATGTCTTAAAATCAAAGTGTCCCATACCACTTTGATATATTAAATTATGAATTTTATTCGAAGTGTCCCATACCATTTTTAATAATTAATTTATGTCTTTTATTCGAAGTCTCCCATACAACTTTGAATAATTAAATTCTTAATCCATAAGTTATCATAAGAGATAAATATATTATTGCAATTATATCCATATTAATAAATAAAATGAATCATGCATTAACTATAAAAATTTATCTAAATATTTCATAGACACATAGACATATATGTGATGATAACTGGTGCACATAAAATAATAGTTTGTTTGGGTTTGTCACATAAAATAATAACACATAAATTCCAAAACCCTTGTTTCATGGAAATGATCATTTTGTATACTAAAATACATGTTTTTGAACTTAAGATTCATTTTCACCATACACTGATAAATGAAAGTGTCAAACAGGTTAAATCATGAACTTAAATAATAAATATCATTCATTGTGGTAGATTCATCATGAATTAAGATATAATATTTGTAGATGTATAACATTTATTACATGTGAGGGATTGATGCATAAACAATTAAACACACTTTACTATGAAAGTACGTGTGAATATATTAAACAAAATACACTTCCAAAATTAAAATTCAAGATGTATATAAATTCAATTGCATTAACAAGGTGATGACTTCTTTTAGAATTTTTAGACACATAATAACAAAACATGGTTTTCTTATTATTTTACAATATAAAATTGTATCATGTGTATTATATAAAATCATCACTAAGTTAATTCCATCAAAACTTCTAAAAATAAATCAATACATACATATATGTAATATATATACTTGTTGGATTGAAAATTATATAAAACCGTATATACAAAAAATTGTATACATGGTATTTCAACAATCAAAACAAGGTTTGATAAATATTTATTAGTATCATTCTCTTCAAAAACATTATTTAATCACTAAAATAAGTTTTATGAAAACTTAAATTAGTTTATAATTAATATATATATATATATATATATAACCGTATATATACAAAGTGTATATATGGGTATTTCATATCAAATATGAAGCTAAAATAAGCCTTACATGTATTACACGAGTAAAGAACATCATACTAATATTCACCATTTGAAAAATATGAAACAAAATAGGTTTGTTATATATATAAACGTATATACACATATATGTACATAAGGGTTAATCAAACACAAAACTAAAAATAAAACCCTTACATGATTACATGCATTAAGAACATTATTTAAAAACAAATGCTCATCATTCAAAATTCATAAAAATAGAATTGGTTTTTTTATAAATAAAATTATATAGATATATAAGTATATATATATAGTTTAATCAAACACAAAACAAAATAATCCCTTACCTAAAATCAAAGGTGGGGTTGAGCTGAGCAAAGGTTGGAGAAAATTTGGGAGGATAAAAACCCGTAGGGTTATGGTGCTAATGGTGGTTTATATAATCTGTTTATATAATATATATATATATATATTTTATATACAACAGTTTAATAATAAGATTATAAACAATGAAACTTAATGAAATCCAACTCTAACAATTCATAAAAAAAAACAAAAACCGTGATTAACCCAAATCTCGAATAGATCGGTTGTCTAATATATATATATATATATTGTGGAAATCTTGCATGGAAAAATTTTGGGTCATTATTAAAATAAACCACCCTTGAGTACTTTTGGAAAGGATAAAGTGGACAACCGGGTCATGGAGAGGGATAGGGGGACTCAGGGGAGAGGAAGGAGTAGTGATGAGAGCGACGATTACTGGTGCGACATGAGGAAGAAGAAGAAGAAAGGGAGAAGATGTGGAAGGAAATGGATGGCCACGATTAACCAAACTAGATCATACAGCTGAGATCATTTCAAATTTGATCAGACGGTTGCAGGGAAATTTCAAGTTTTAAAAAGAGTTGAGCGGCTGAGATCAGTCGCGTCCCGATCAGACGACTGAAGAAAAATGTGATGAAAGAGAGAGGTCAGTGGAGTTCAAAAGTGAGACCAGATCAAATGGTCGAGATCTGGCATGGTGAGATTGGAAAACTCAAATTATATTTCCCTTAAAAAAACTGCATCCCACATTGAAACAAAAATGGTTTTGAGACCGCCTTATAATACTCAGTGTACTGTCCATATGCCAATAACACAAGAACACATCGTAGGGTCCTTACACATGGGACCCTCACCCCTACAGGCCTCGGTCTACCTCACTCACACCGGTGCACGACCCGCCTTACCCCTTATGTGTGCCTAACCAGTCCCTATACATGGGTCTGAACATGTGCTTAGGCCTCACCTTGCATGACCCGTGTGTGAGACTCGACATGCAACATGCATGCACTGCCTGAGTTCTCTGACCTCAGGATTCTATGTGAGATGCCCACTAGACGTTGAGGTCTTGGCCTTAAAGGATTCCCTCAATTGGAAATATATATTCCATATTTTTAATTAGAAGTTTAAAATTATGTAAATCGGTACCTTTTATTTTTGGACATTATGAATAATAACTTAAGTAATTATTTTTATTTACCATGGTTAAAGGGTAAATCATATAAATAAGGGTAAAAAAATAATATTATAATAATATAAAACCACCCTAAAACATGTCCTAATCCTATTTTATGATATATTTCCTAACAGGAGAATTTTTGGGTCTAATTTAGGAATCTATGGAGCCACATGAGTGTGATAATGACCTTTTATAATTTTTATTCTAAAGAAAAGGGAAATATAACATAAACATGTATCTACTAACTAAAACAATTTTAATTTAGTTTATATAAATTTTATATTTAACTATAAATAATAATTATAAATCTAAAAATATTTCCTACATTATGGTATTTTATTTATAATTTTTAGACATTAAATAAATAAATATATTTATGACACAATGATGATGCATCGATTACCTTATTAATGAAATATTCAAATAAATGATATTATAAATATTAAAAAAAATATAATTTAAAAATTTTTAAGCCATAAATTTTTTTTATGTATTACTATGACATTTTATCTTTTATTTAATACTTTCGGTTTGAAGGTATCAAGTTTTTTAGACTTTAAGAAAAATTAATTTCTAAATAGTGTCAAAATTGACATAAAGGAGTTTTTATAACAAATACTATTTTATGAAATGATATAATAGTAATAAAAATATAAGTTTCTACAAAAATAATTATATAATGTTAGAAATGTCATTAATTATCTACTTGAGATTATATTTTCATTTTATAGTAAGTATATTAACCATATAGTGTAAGAATACAAGAAGACATGGTAAGAGTTAATTTATTTAACTAAGGGTTAAAGCTAAAAGATAAGATTACATTTGTAACCTAAACTTATATAAAACCTATTTTTGATAGTATCTAGACCCATAATCATATTATCATTTAAATTTATCAATTTAGAACTATTATAAATCGAAAATGAATTTATGATAAAATAATATTTCACAACTTTCCTAAAGTGCCTTCCTCCCTCTTATAAAAGGCCACCACCTCTACCCACTTACTCAAAACTCTAAAGCCACTTGTCTCATCCAAATTATGATAAAATAATCTCCCAAAATTTTTACATTCCTCCTAGAAGTCTTACCCTTGGTAGAAGGAAATTTAAGAAATCCTTTTGGCTAAAATCAAAAGGAGTTACCCGATTTAGAGGTAACGTCTTCTCTAAAGCTCATTTCCCTTATTTTCCTTATCCAACCCCATAAAATCTCTTTTTTCATTTTTTTTATAACAAAACCATTATTATAAATATAATATGATGTTTTTATGCTAATAATTTGGCCTACACTTACACACAACTCCATCTAATAAATTTAGAAGATATTGTTTCTATGTACGACGAACTACTGCCCCACGAAACGATGATTGTTCAATTTCCCCCTACCACCTCCAATTTTGGAAATTATTATGGCACTATATTTATGTAGGATATATATTATATTTATATTATCTCTATGATTCTGTAATTTTTATTTATAACATACCTTTATGCTTTCCATAATGTGTAAATATGATAATTTCATTTGAGGAAGTGTGGACTACCGCCCCCTCAAAGTGACATGACTCGTTCATTCCATACATGGAATGTATAAAGGATTAAGTTAATAAAATTATGTAACATATATAACATATATATTATAATGTAATTATAATATACCTATGTATAATTTAGCTTTTATTCATTTAATCTGACAAATAAATGAAAGTATCATTCATGCGTACATACGACCTACCATCTCCATGAATGGTGAATTTCATTTCTTATCTCCAAATACTATGGACTATTATAAATACATATATTCTATATATATATATATTATATTTAAACCATGAATAATATTTTTGTATATGATGAAATTTTTACTACATGGACAATTTACATCAAAACAAGTTCATTTTCAACTCAAGTACCGAATATCGACAATATGTCCAATATGAAATTAAATCATTAATTAATTGTTATAAAATGTTAATAAGTGATATAAAAGGTGTAAAAAACATTAAAATGGTTATAAAAAAAGTATAAATTAACTTAAGTTTATTATTCAGGAAGATAAATAATGAATGAGACAAGTCGAACTCAAGGTAAGGGACTTCATCTCAATCTCCTTTCTTTGGGGAATATCTTGATGTTATGCACCTTTATTTTCCTATAAGGTGTATATAAATCCATTTTAATAATTATATCATTAATTAGTATACTCTAATTATATTTAAAGTTTTGTATAATTTAATTAATTAATGATATGTATTCAAGTATTTCTTATGTGGTAAGGGAATTCTCAACTTCTCTATTTTCCTTTCAAATTCTATTTTATGTTATGTGTCTTTAAAATTTCCATACCATGTTATTATTTACATATTATTTTTTCCATATAATATATTATGTGTATTTTATTAATTTTTTACCCTTTTACCCTTTCTTTTTAATGTTTTCTAAAACCATGTTTTATAGCCGTTATGCTGCAGAATTTTCGTCTCAAAATCTCTTTCTTTTTCCCAAGAAATTCTCTTATTTTATTCAGATGAATACCCAAACCTATTTAATTTATAGGGGTATTCATAAATAAATAAAAATTATATATTTTATTCTAGAATTTACATACATAAAACCCTCATTCCCTTTCCGTGGGTTATAAATGACATAATGATCTTGTTTTTCAGCACTTATTAAAACGTCACAATTTTGATATGAAACCCATTTATTTTATTATCTTTGGGTTATTTATGAAATGTTTGATATATTTGGATCATATTAAAATAAATACATATTAAGGGTGCACCTAGATAGCACTCTAATGCATTGGGTAAAGAAATTAATCTCTAGAGATGACAAGTTTTACGATACCTTAGTGAATAACCATGGTAAATTTTATGACACCTTGGGGATGAACCTTGGTGATATGAAACCATGGGGATAGACCTTGGTGATATGATTATTAATGTATAAATTAAATTATGTATCCACATTTTCAAGTTATGACCCAAGTTCTTATTGTTATGATATTCCTCTTTCTCATGCCTTTATGAAAGTCCTCATGTTCTTATTTATATATCTCAAGATCACATGTAAACTATTTCCCTTGTTTTCCCTTACTGCTATTTTTGTGCTCATCCCAAATTTTTAAATGATTTTTACAGGTCTTAAGATTGTTAAGGACATAGAAGATTCTATGATGAAAGTATTTAAAGATTTGTCTTGAAAATAAACCACGTTTCATTTTAATAGTTTTTGTTTCATGGAAAAAAGGGTGGCATGTAGTCTTATCTACTTTGTAATATTGAAATTTTATGTAATATTTTTTCCTAATTATCTAAAACTCTTGACCTAAAAGATATTTGGGAATTAATGAAAATAAATTCTAGTCAAAATTTACTAGAATAAGTTATGTTTAAGGTTGGGTCCTTATAGTTGGTATCAGAGCAGAGTTTAGACAACTTTGGAGATTAGGATGTTCTCTTAAGAGTTATGTATATCATCATGGGTATATAATTTTAAGGTTAATAATAATTTCAATGTCTTGTAAACCCATTTTTAGGCTTATTTTATAAAATTTAAAGGTAATTAATGGTAGTTTTGGAGACATGTATTTTTGAGGTAGTTATGGGTTAGTACTTTTGGGGATAAAAAATGAAAGGTATTGAATAACCTTTTAGGGTAAAATATGTTATAGTTATTTTTTTTTGATTTTATCTCATGTTTTGAGTGTTATAAGAATTATAAAGCTTTAAAAAAAGTATAACCATAGGATGGGTGGAATCCCGTTACGTCTGACAAGGCTATTAGAAAAAACCCACAACCGAAGGGTGATAAGGGAGAATCGTCTACCATTGTCCTACGCAAAGTCCCTAGTTAGTATGAATTATTCTTTTTAGTGAAATGATTTTATGGATTAAGAATAATTTGATTTTTGGAACTTTTTTTATCAAATGGATATCCTTAGTATAGGAAAATGTTTTGGTGATTAAGTGATAAATGTTATTTTGGAAGACATTCGCTCTTTTGGGAACACTGTATGCCTAAGGAAAATAGAATACTATGAGATTTAATTTGAGGAGTAATGGTTGAATTTTGTTTTGGAAGAATATTTGTTTTGATTGTGTATATATGGTGATTTTGGTTATTTATGGAAATGATTAACCTATCATGGAGAATATGTGATTAGGGTAATTAATTTTTGGTATGAGACTTAGTGGTTGATTTTATTTGGAGATACATGTTAAAATTTATATTTAAGGACCATGCGATCAAATCATTATGAATTTTGAGTTTCAAACTTAGTTTGGATTATTTTGAGGAATTTTAAGAACATTTGTTTTTTGAATGGTCTATATAGAACTTGGGTATTACTGTTGAATTTTAGAGATTAAAGGTAGTACTTATCCTTATAAATGATTATTATTTTTGGGGGATTATCTAATATTTTACTAACCATTTTAGTTCTGGGTAATGTTTCAAGACAAGATGAATAGATAGTTAATTTTTGTGGATTATTTGATTCTCTATAAGTTGATCCTAGTGCTTCAGGTGTGACCAACTCATCTTTAATACTCGTTGTTTAGAGAAAATACGAGTTTGTGGTAGAAATTTATTAAATGATGAAACTCTACTTGACAAGTAAGTATGTTTCCTTATGTTCTTAGTCACGCTCATAAATAAATTCCTAAAATTTATGAAAATGAAATTAAAAAAAATGTTGTATGTTTAATTTTCCTATTGGGAAATCAAAGACTATTTAACCCATCACAGGTTTTTGGTTTTTTGATTATTAACTTTCTCCTGATCAGGTTTTTTATCACTCTCCATCAGAACAAGATGGTTAGTTTTTCTTCTATATCCATGTTTTCCTACATGGAATCCTAGTATGTGTTATCTCAAGCAACATTTTTACTTATGTTTCATTATTTTAAAGTGATATTTTTATTGCCTCTTTTTCTGATGTGAGATTTCAATGATGTTACCGAGATAAATTTTAAAATTGAAAGGACACAATTTCCAAAAGTGGGGAAATATGTAACATCCCAGGTATTTATAGAACAATATATTTTTATATATACTAATATTTATGAATAAGATATTAATTTTACGTTTAATGGGATGATTTTTCTAATAGCGTACTCGAAACGTAATAATGGGTTTCTTCGATATCTTACGTTCCACACAACACTGAATTATACCAAAAAATAATATAATAACAATAATATTATTTTAAATGGTAGTTAAATCTTAGATGTTTTATTGGAAAGAATGAATATAAATAACTAAAATATGATTAAAAATATTTATTAAATGATTTTACTTTTATCCAATAAATTTTAGAGGCTTAAAATGAGAATGAATCCAATTTTAAGCATAAAATATTCTCATATTTTTTAAATGGTTATTTTACCACCTTTTGATGAAGAACCCTTTTTAAATCTAGTTTTTGTCACTTTTATATGTTCTATTTGAAAAAAATAAACATATTATATAGAATTGTAACATCCAAATTTACTTCGGTTTAATTTTGGTATTTTTATGATATAATTCATTTTTAATGAATAGTGAAGAATACTACATTTTAATTCAGAACAACCTTTTCATCTAATTTATTTATATAATAAGGTTTTATTTTTAATTGGTTTTAAAGTGTAATTGGATTATGTTTTTATAATTTAATCCAATTTTAGTCATTAGAAGTAATTTCACATTTAAATCAGACATAAACACATGTCAAACTTTTGATAGTTTTTACTTATTAAAAACCCGCTTTCTAGTTTTGACAACATGAATTAATTTTAAATTAATTTCTAAAATTTATATGTTTTGAATTTTTAAAAATGGATTCCATATTTTTAATTATAAGGTTCAAATTTTGTAGATAGATATATTTTATTTTTAGATATTATGAATAGTAAATTCAGTAATTATTTTTATTTACCATGGTTAAAGGGAAAATTTGGTAAATAAGGGTAAAATAATAATATTATAATAATATAAAACTACCCTAATATGTGTCATAATATTATTGTATGAGATATTTCTATCCATGACCATTTTTGGGTCGAATTTAGGACTCCATAGATCCACTTGGGTGTGATAATGACCTTTTATAATATTTATTTTAAAGAAAAGGGAAATACATTATAAACATGTATATCTTAACTAAAACCATTTTAATTTGGTTTATATAAATTATATATTAGATTATAAATAGTCATTAAAAAGATAAAAATATTTCCTACATCATGATATTTTATTTATAAATTTTAGACATTAAATAAATAAATATATTTACGATACAATGATGATGCAATGATTACCTTATTAATGAAATATTCAAATAAATGATATTATAAATATTAAAATAAATGTAATTTGAAAATTTTGATGCCATACTGAAATTTTATGGATTATTATGAAATTTTATATTTATTTTAATACTTTTGGTTCGAAAGAATCAAGTTGTTATGAAGAAAAATCAATTTCTAAATAGTGTCAAAATTGACGTAAATGAGTTTTTATAACAAATACTATTTTATCAAATGATATAATAGTAATAAAAATATTAGTTTCAGAAAAATGACTTAAATAATGTTGAAAATTTCATTAATGTTCCACTTGAGGTTCTCTTGTCATTTTATAGTAAGTATATTAACCATATAGTTTAAAAATAAATAAGACATGGTAAGAGTTAATTTATTTAACTAAGGGTTAAAGATAAAAGATAAGGTTAATTTTGTGACCTAAAATTTTCTAAAACCTTTTGGTTGAGAATATTTAGACCCATAATCATATTATATTATAAATTTATCACTTTGGAACTATTTTAACTCAAAATAAATTTATAATAAAATAATATTTCAAGACATTCCTAAAGTGCCCCTCCCCCCTCTTATAAAATGCCACCAACTCTACCCACTCACCCACACCTCTCAAGCCCCTTTTCTCATCCAAATTCTGATAAAATAATTTTCCAACATCCTTACCTTCCTCATAGAATCCTTACCTTGGGAATAAGGCAATTCAAGAAAGACTTTTTGCTAAAATCAAAAGGAGTTACCCGATTTAGAGGTAATATCTTCTCCAAAGCTCTTTTCCATTATTTTCCTTTTCCAACCCCTTAACTATCTTTATTACAATATTTTATAAATACATAAGTATTATAAATATAATGGGATTTTTTATGCTAAGTTTTAAACCTACACTTACACAAACCTCCATCTAATGGATTTAGAACATACTCTTTCTGTGTACCTTGAACTACTACCTCACAAAACGATGATTGTTCAATTTTATCCTACCACCTATCATGGTGGACATTATGATGGAACTATATTTATATAGGATATATTTTATATTTATATTATCTCTATTCTTATATAATTTTTATTTACAACATACCTTTATGATTTTCATAATGTTTAAATACGATAATTTCATTTGAGGAAGTGTGGACTACCGCCCCCTCAAAGTGATATGCCTCATTCATGCCATACATAGAACATATAAAGGATAGAGTTAATGAAATTATGTAACATATATAACATATATATTATACTATAATTATAATATACCTATGTATCATTTAGTTTTCATTCCTTTAATATGACAATGAAATGAAAGTAGCGTTCATGCGTACGTACGGACTACCGTCTCCATGAATGGTACATTTCATTTATTATATCCAACTATTATGAAATATTATATATACATATATACTGGATATATATTATATTTAAATCATGAATAATATTCTAAAGATGATGGAATTTTTACCACATGAACAATTTATATCAAAACAAGTTAATTTTCGACTCAAGTACTGAATATCGACAAAACGTCTTATATGAACTTAAATCATTATGTAATTGTTATAACATGGTAATAAGTGTTTTAAAAGGAGTAAAAAAACATGATTTTTTTTCATACAAGTATAAATTAACTTAAGTTTATTATTCAGTAAGATAAATAATGAACGAGACAAGTCGGACTCGAGGTAAGGGATTTCGTCTTAATCTCATTTCTTTGGGGCATATCGTAATGTTATGAAACTTTATTTTACTATAAGGTGTATATAGATATATTTGAATCATTATATAATGAATTATTATATTCTCATTATATTTAAAGTTTTGTATAATCTAATTCCTTAATGATATGTATTCAAGTGTTTCTTATGCAGTAAGGGAATTTCCAACTTATCTTTTTTTCCTTTCAAGTTCTCTTTTATGTGTCATGTCTTTCAAATTTCCATAACATATTATTATTTCCATATTATTACATAACTATACTATATTATGTGTATTTTATGAATGGTTAACCCCTATCACCTTTATTTTTAATTTTTTCTAAAACCTTGTTGCATAGCTGTTATGCTGTAGAATTTTCATCTCAAAATCTCTCTATTTTTCTTTAGAAATTATATTTTTTTATTTATGTGAATACCCAAAACTATATAATTTATAGAGGTATTATTAAAGAAATAAAAATTATATATTTTATTCTATAATTTACATACATAAAATCCTCATTCCCTTTTCATGGGTTATAAATGACATAATGATCATGTTTTTAAGAACTTCTTAAAACAACACGATTTTGATATGAAACTCATTTATTTTATTATATTTGGGTTATTTATTAATTATTTTATTATTATATATATTTATCACATGAAAATAAATACATATTAAGGGTTCACCCTAATAACACTCAAATGTATTGGGTAAAGAAATTAATCTCTATAGATGACAAGCTTTACGATGCCTCGGTGAATAACCTTGGTAATTTTTATGAAACCTTGGGGATGGACCTTGGTGATATGTCACCTTGGGGGTGGACCTTGGGGATATTCTTATGAATGTATAAATTAATTTTTTTAGCCACATTTTCAAGTTATTATCCAAGTTCTTATTGTCATGATATTCCGCTTTCTCATACCTTTATGAAAGTCATCATATTCTTATTTATATCTCTCAAGATCACATGTAAAATATTTCCTTTATTTTATCTTACTGAGATTTTTGTGCTCATCCAATGTTTTTAAATGTTTTCATAGGTCTTAATATTGTTAAGTTCAAATAAGATTCTATGATGAAATTATTTGAAGATTTTTCTTGAAAAGAAACCATGTTTCATTTTAATAGTTTTTGTTTCATGAAAAAAGGGGTGGTGTGTAGACTTATCTACTTTGTAATATTGAATGTTTATGTAAGATTTTTTCCTAATTATCTAAAACTATAGACTTAAAATTTCTTTGTGAATGAATAAAAATAAATTCTAGTTAGAAGTCACTAGAATAAGTTATGTTTAAGGTTGTGTACTTATATTGTGTGATGGTTGTATATTGAAAATCAAAAGTGCTTGATTACATGAAAATATATCGCTGAATAGATGATAATGATACTTGGAAAACATTCAAAGTAATGTGATCTAATAATGGAGCGGAATAAAAATCCATTGAGTTTTAAAATTACCTTTAGAAACATGGAATACAACATGAGGTATCTGTGATGAGAACCCCACAGAAAAATAGAGTTGTTGAGTGCAAGAATCTATAGGTGAAAAATATAGCCAGAACTATGCTAATTGGGATTTGTATTCCTCATCATTATTGGAAAAAGGATTTTCAAGCTACAATGTATACTCAAAATCGATTAGGTATTTATATTGGAGAAACCAAGACAACATATGAGTTGTGGCATGGAAGAAATCCCTCTTTGAAGTATTTTCTTGTTTTTGGAAGTAAATGATTCATTTGAAACAAAGAATTAAATCAAGGTAAGTACGGTGATTTTGAAGATAAATGAATATTCCTTAGATATTAAATGAATAACAAAGCCTAAAAATGTTTCAATAATTTCCTTGGAAGAATTTTGGAAAGCAGTGATGTTAAGATCATTGAAGATAAGACCACAAATACCTTCAGGGGATCTTAGGCTGATGTGATTTAAGATGTAGAAGAAAGTGGAAATGGAAAAAATTCAAATGTATAAGTAGATTAAGGATTAAAAAACATTAAGAGGCCACAAAATTATGTTGATTCAGAAAAATAATTAGAAGAGGAAACCATGGCTAAAAAAAGTTCTTCTGAACCTCTAGAAGAAATCTAAGAGAAGAAATTAACCAATATAACATTATTGGGGATTATAAAACACCCACAAAAACAAGGGTAATGAAGAATAATTCACAATATTCCTTCCTACCAATTATGGAACCATCATCATTTGATAAATATGCAAAATATGAATCATGGGTTAAAGTCATGAATTAGGAGTTGGATCAGATCGATAAGAACCAAACATGGGATCTAGTAAAGAGACCCAAAAATCACAATGTTATTGGTACAAAGTATATTTTTAAAAATAAATTAGATCAGCATGGAAATGTGATCATAAATAAGGTGTTATTAGTGTGTAAAGGCTATTAACAGATTAAAGGTGTTTATTTTGAAGAAATGTTTGCTTTGGTGGCTAGACTGGAGTCAATCATACTTTTTATTGCCATGGAAATTCAAAGAGGATACAAAGTGTATCAAATGGATTTTAAAACAACTTTCTAAATGGTTTTCTTGAAGAATAAGTCTATACAGAACAACCAATGGGTTTTTTACTTGGTAATGATGAAATGAAGGTTTGAAGATTAATGAAGGCACTATATGGTCTAAAATAGGCACCATGGGAATAATACTCTCTATTGGATTATTATCTAAAGAAGCTTGAATTTAAAATAGGTGGAGTGGATCAAAATATCTATGTGTATAATTCTCATAAAGATCAGTTCATGGTACCGGTGTACATAGATGATATTATATTTGGTGAAAGCAGGAAAGGATCAGTGGATGATTTTTATAATCACATAAAGTTAGAATTTGAAATGTCTATTATTGGTGAACTCACATACTTCTTGGGGATGAAGGTAATTCAGAGAAAATACTATACTTTCGTTTATCATGAAAATTATGCAAGAGAGTTTCTGAAGAAATTCAATATGCATGAGTCCAAACCAATGTCAAATCTAATTGTGGCTGGAACTAAACTTAGAACACATAAGGATGAGAGTTCTGTAGATCCCACCATGTAAACGAAAATAATCAGAAGCCTTCTGTACTTAACTACAACATGACTAGATATTGTATTTGAAACATGATTAGGTATATGATGTAACAAAACATGCTTCAAATATCGTTAAAATTTCATTTTTGGGTGTTGGATGTGTTTTATAGGAGGATTGAGGAGGTTTCGTGGTGGTTGGAGGTGTGAAATACCTACTGCAATAAATTCACATTGTGAAAGGTTTACATGAGGTGAATTCGTAGATCACAAATTTTAGCTAGATGGATTCACAAATTTTATGCAGTGGAGGGGGAACCCATGAAATGAATTCATACCATGAATGATTAATTAAAAATGTTCAATTAAATCTCGTTGAGGTGACACAATTTTCAGTGGAAGTTAGAAATTTTGGGAAACTCATGGATTTCACATCATGAATGGAATCCATGATGTGAAAATAATAGGATCTAGGTTATTTTATAACCCTTAAAACTGATTTACTTTCATTAGGATTCACCTCTCCATATATCATTTTATATGAACCCTAGGTTCCATAAGGATACCTTATAACCTTATTCTCCCTTGCTTCGATCTGTTGGTTTTGGTGGTTGTTTTTTAGTGATTTGTGGTGAGTGCTTCTCCTTTCCCTATAGGTTTATTTCATTATTATCTTGAGTATTCACTAAGGTGATATTTTATTGGTTTGGTTTTTGAGTTAGGATGTGTTTTTGATAACCCTTGATGTGGTGTAGGTTGGTCCATGATCTCATGGTGTAGTTGTGGTTTCTAGGAAGTTATTCTTTTCCCTACAGTGCGACGTGAGATCATAAATCCTTTTTGAGGTTGGTAATCCCTTTTTTCTCACTTTTTTGTATCATGAAGGGGAGGTTTACTATTGTTTCTCTATAGGGGATGGTTTTCATTTTCCTAACAAAGATAAATTAATTAGTTAATTGAAATTAAAGGGGGCAAGTGGAATGATTAACATGATTTTATATCTTTGATATTATTATGATATTATGACTGTACGGGCTAAACACCCTGCTAAAAATCATGGATGCTAGGAGGCTTTACTTGATCTGTAGTTTTTATGATATGGAAACCTTGTTGTATGTTATTATGATATTAACCCAAAACTGAAAATTGGATAACCACTTATATTTTAATATTGAAATGGTTTCCCCTGGGTTTATAGATTATGTGAAAACACCCCTAAAATAAAGTGAAATGTGAAAAAAATCCCTTTATTAAATCTATAAAATGGTATTTGATGTGATGTGATCCATGGTCATGGTTTTGGTATGGTCCGGTGGTGGTTTGTTTGACCATGCTTTTGGGGTGTCAAGGTGGTGGTTGTTTGGATGCGCTTTTGGGGTAGTGAGGTGATGGTTTGTTTGGACATACATGTGGGGTGGTGAGGTTATGGTTTGATGGGAATGATGGGATGCTTATGATGTATAGTTTATTTATGCTATAAGCTCGAGTAGTGATGGAATAATTGGTTAATAATGTTTAAAATTTATGGGTTTTTTTATTAATAGAATGTAAATGACTAATGGACAAATAAATGATTGGTTGTGTGGTTAAATATGGTCATGGGTAAATAATGAAATGAATGAGATGAATGATGGGATGTATTGGAAAGGTGAAATGTGACTTGTGTGGTGTTATGTATTTAGAGGTGGTATCAAAAGAGGGGATGTTGTGAGTTGGTCAGTGTTTTGTTTTGAACCCATAGGTTGGGATTTTGTGTGGATATATATATATACTTATATATTCCTTGTGATTTCTATATTCACCCCACCCATGTCGAGCACTATGTGTCAACACCCATATTTTCACACGGGGGTGTTTTCACCAACATCCCAGTGATGGGTTTGGATGGGTAACTACCTTATATTTCTAGCTCTCTCTTCCAAGAAAGTAGATATGCATAGACTATGATGTCTAGAGGTCTGTTAGTGAACTAGGTGATGGACTAGGTGTTTTTGGGTGATATGTTATATGATCATGCTGTGGGGTGGTGGCCTACATGTTTTCAAGAAATATGTGATATGTATATTCTATGGGGAGACTTATAGTGGGGGTCATTCATGGTAGGTGGAGTGAACAAGGTTGATTTACTTCATGTTCATGATACCCTACTACTCTAGTTATTATTTTAATGTGATGACCCAAGTGTCTGAGGGCGAGATTAGATGTGACCATGTTTTAGGGTAGTGACATAGGTTCCTACAAGCGTGATTTGATAACTATGCTTGTGGGGTGGTGGTATATATTATTAAAAAAATATGGGATTTCTAGGACATACAATATTGGGGTATGAGAGTGGAAAATTAGTAGTAAAGTGGTACATGGTATCATTTATCTATATGATTCTAATAATGTTATTATTCTTTGATTGTGTTATTTGGTGAGTGTACCTTGATGAGGCTAGGATGGATATTTGACCTACTTAGGTGCTATTGGTTCTATTATTTTCTCAAAGTTGCATTAGTATTCTTATTTCACATGTTCATGAAATATGTTGGTTTTCCAATTGAGTATACTTGTATGCTCACCCTACATATATAAACTAGTTTTTAGGTTTCTAGGAGGAATACATGGACCGTTTTGGACATTAATAACTTGTATATTTGAATATTTTCTATGTTTCTACATTAGTTTAACTTTTGAGTGTTTAATTTTGGAGACTTTTATCTATATCAGTTTTATTTATACAAGCATTACGGGATGGTTTTGGTTTTGTTTTTTATATTATGTCATGGATTTTCTTGCGGATGATTCATCTTATCTCCCAATTCTATTTTATCATAGAGGATAATTCCTCCCATTACAAGATATTTTTACACCCTCACTTCTAGTCATAAACTCCGGGCCTACTGGAGGTGGGACTCAGGGGGTCATTATCTCTCTCCCCTCATTGTGGTATCTTTGGAGAAAGGGGGTCGTGAAACATAATTTTTGAACATTAATTGAGAATAAGTTTGTATATTCACTATTTTTAATATATTTTTAGGCCCATGAAGCTCCTAGGAACATGGTCCTAATTCAAAAATCTACACCAGGAGAAGAGATTTAAAGTCAAAGGGGAGTATAATTTAATTTTTAGTTTTCATTTTAGCTCCAATATATTTTTCAAGAATCTATTTATTGAGTTCAAATGAGAAAAAAAATGCATACCACAGTTATATTAGTGTCTTAATTTTGATCAATGATACTTAGGATTTGTTAAGAACCCCGATATTCCATGTTTTAATTTTCATATTGGTGTAATTAAAGAAGTAATATGGGAAATTAAATGACTAGAGTGAAGAATAGAAATTTGAAATCAATAAATCATGATTTTTCTTTATATTCACACATTCCATGAGTGATTTCATTTAATTACATAATATTATTCCTAAAAGGTTTCTATATCCAATTTTTCCAATCATTTATAGAAAATTTCTTAATAGAACATGGGACATGTCACTTACTAGGATTTGATTTAAAACTTTTTGAAACGATGATTGGGGAATTTTTGTTTAATTTAGCCATTATCCTTGAGACCCACCTAACATTTATCCTCCTTTTTTCCCTTAGATTACATGAATGGAATTTGTTAGGAATAGTCACATTTCAATCTGATTTATTCATTCCCACCCTTAATCTAATGTTTTACATTATTTTCAAAGTTCAAGTGTGGGGGAAGGTGGATTTAATGGAAGAAGGGATATTATTAATTGAGAGAATATGACTTGGGTGTCTAATTGTATTTTGTAAATAAGGATGATGTTTCATTCACTATCTTTTTTGTTTAACCCTCTAGAAAAAATAAAGGAAAAATGAAAAAATGTGGGTTGAGTTATATAGGGGCAAAAATCACCATCATGTGACTAATGATTTTTATCATTTGAGGTTGGGTGATAGATGTGAGACTTTTCCTTGTTCAATTTTCAAAAAATTTAAAAATAAAAAAAATAGATGGGTAACTCATTTATTGTTATTATTTTGATCATGAGCTTACTTGAGTTTGAGAAATTTGGGGTGATGTAATTTTTAAGAGGAGAATTCCACTGCATTTACTTTTTATATCATTCTTAACACTTATATATTAACCTCATATTCAATCCTTATATGTTTTATGTATCAATTTACTACCTTACTTAAGCCTCAAAATCATTTTATTAATATTTCAAAGCCCTCTTGATTTTTGGTGAAATTTGTATATACTAAGTGGATACATTTGATCATTTTAAAATTCATAAGTTTGGTGCATGTACTCATGATATGAGGAAACCTTCATACTAATTTTACCTTGAGTGATGAGAGAAATAAATGGTGAGGTAAATAAAAAATTGGCATTTTAACAATGATGAATTAAAATATGTGAATTGAAGAGATGAGAAGACCACATTTTTCATTGTGAAGTTCAAATTAATTATGTCTAGTGATGAGTTAAAAATATTTTCTATATGAAAAACTTGAAATTTCTTTACCCCCATTGATAATTTTTTATTTCATTTATTTTAAATTTTAAATATTGGTATAATGGGAATGCCCTTTTAAATTCATAGTTTAGATATATTCTTGAGGGAAAGCATGGTTTAATTGTGGGGGATTTGATGAGTTCATATTTTGTGCATACTTTTTAATATTTTAATTATTTAATTTCATTATTTTTAATTGATTAATACCCATGTTTAAACAATTAAATATAATTTCTGGGTAATTATAAATTGGAATGACAGTTGACAAAAATTAAATAAAAAAGATAACAAATACATATTTTTACATTATTTTACAATTATTAGTATTTTTTTTGTTATGATCAATGTAGAAATTATTAAAGGAAGAGGAGATCCAAAAATCCAAAAAAAGGGTTAGTGGTCTAGCGCTTAACCCACAGGACGACCCACCACATAGTGGGACCATAAGGGGCCCATAAACCAAACCACCCCATAGGGAGAGCTCTCCCATGGAAGGAGTGTAGAAGAGAATATATTGTTCAAGTTGACACATATAAGCACACAGGCATGTGGGGAATGGGTCCACACGACGATGGGAGGAAGGACTCATCGACACGAAGTGGTGAATAGTGGAACAAGGGATCCTCTGACATCCATCCAACTCATCAGAGGGCTATGGGGAGGAATAAACATAAATAACATAGGTAGAACCTCCAAAAAATTGATGTGGAGTATGGAGTTATCCTGGGTACTATTCATTTAATAAGATGATTCTATTTCACTCTGCGCTCCACCTTGTCTTCCTCATAAATTTCATCCATGTCGCTGCTGATGTTTCTATACCATAGATCACCGGAAACCTCCATCTACACCATTCCCATTCCACAAGGTTCACCACTAAATCACAAACACCCACCATGGATATGAAGAGGATCTTGGTTTTCCACTAGAAAATCATGCATCACTACACTGCAACTAAGGATATGTGGTGAAGTGACCTAGGAAGCCTATAATGACAGAAAGGATAAATCATGGTTCCACCCACTACGCCATGTACACTAGGGCTCGAATGAAGAAAGGGACCAAAATTAAATCATATAAATAACTATATCATGGCTCTCTATAGCCCATAAATAAAGAAGAATAATGCCACACCATGGAGTAGGACCTACAACGTGGAGGTTCCTTATATAAAAGAGATGAAGTTTTTAGTAAAAAATATAATAAGAGCCTATAGTCATAGCATTATACACTTCCCCATGGACATATAGGTCAGACATGGGATAAACCTTAATCACTCATCCTACACCATAGTAAAGGGGGTTTTTAATTTTTAAGTACTCAAAGTTCTCGAGTTATCCATGGGAATCACAAGCTGCCAACATAGAAGTTATGTAATATAAAAACATATAGGACTCACTAATAAGAGGGAGTTAAAAACACCCCCAAAAATAAAGGGGAATATTTGGATTAGTGATCAAAGACATAGATAGAATGAAAGAGAGATAAAGGGTAGAAGAATAATTCAAAAATAATAAAGAGAGAGGAAGAATAAATAGTTGAAGGAAAATTTAAAGAGGGAAAAAGAAATTTAAATTTCAAAATAGAGAGAATTATGTATTTAAATAGATAGAATATACTATTATGAAAAATATTTTAGAGTTGATGCCGGATGAGAGAACATAGAGAAAAATTCCATAGAACCAGAGTGTGGTTCTTCTATTAATATTAGAGGGCAAGTGGGAGATCTCAACCTGAGATCCTAAATGAGAGTGAAGGAAATAATTCATCATAAAAAATGAGGCTAATTAAATTAGGACAATGTTTTTTGTTTATATTTTTGAAATTTTATCTCTGAATTCATGTTTAATTTGTGAGATTAAAAAACATGTGTCTCCACTTTTACACTACACCTTTATTTTAGAATAAACTATATTTCTATCCTCAAACACCCAAATTATCCAAATTATTTGAGAGATTAATTATAGATAGATAAGTGATAAAGGTATATTTGAGTTTGATTAAAAGTATGAGTTTGTAACTCAAATTAATACCACTTTATATTAAAACACATAATATTCTATAAATGCACAGTGGAAGTGATGACATTTTGTGGACAAACCTCAATGTGATAAAGGGAAGTGGGAGGGTGAAAGATGAACTTAATTTCAATTTTAGTTTCAATATTTACTCATCACACATCTTACTGGATTATATAAAACCTTGAGAGATAGTTGACCTATTTAGATACTTCAAGTGGTGGATGAGAAGCAACACTCTATACCTCAAGAATCTCATGGTTAATTTTATAAATGAAAAAAAATCCTTAGATAGAAACTCACTTCCCTTTATCCTTATTTTTATTTATTTTGATTTAGTCCAACTCAAACCTCTTATGTGAATTAGTATTTTAGTTTTAGTTAAATCATGACAAAAAAATCTAAATTATTGAATATTTATAGCCCTTTTCCTCATGGGATCAATCTCATCTCATCACTATTCTACGATTTAACAGTTAGTGTAGTTGGGTGATTATAAATTTTTATTTTGATATTTCCTGAGAGAATTAATGATGCTCTATGGCGATGTCAATAACCACATAAAATTCTACAAGAACACAAACATAACACTATCATGTTTATAAATTCATCCCCCTCTTTCTACTTTCCATACATGTAAAATTCTCTCATCAAAATTATATTTCTCTTCATCCGTATGTAAAATAATATTCATAGCTTTTCATCTACTTCGGAATTAGATGTCGAGTATTTAAATTTTTTCCATCGACTAGGTATAATATTTAAATTTATTATTATATATTTTTAATGTTTTTATATCATTCAATTGATTTTTTTAATAAAAAAATCAAATTTAGGTGTTCAAATATCACAAGATTTAATGGATTGGGTGAAAAATGTGACATTCTCAATTGGTTACATTGTTATTGAAAAAATATTTAAAAAAATCATGTAAGAATGTGTCTAAAGTTATTACCATGTGTAGATGAAAGGTCATATATAAAAGTAGATATAAAATGATAAAAAAACATAAAGTCAAAATACTGCACTAAAAAAATATAAATTTTCAATCAAACTGGTAGAAAAGTATTCAAATATGTGTGATGTTTGGATATTGTGTGTGATATGCGATGAACATAATTATGTGTCTATAATGCATATGGAGGGTCATCCGTATGCAATACAATTTCCCTATAATGAAAAGTATTTGGTAGCATATCTATCGATGATGAATTTGAAACCATGTTATATTCTAGAAAAAATAAAGGAGAAAAATGGGTGTAACGTGTCTTTGCTTAAAACCATATACAAAAAACATGTGAAATATCAAATGACCAAGAAAGAAATTTTAATAGTAAAATAATCTATTACCATTGTTCAAAACTATAGTAATATGCTCCAAAACCGTGAAAATAGTTCATTTACATAGTTTTAGGTATGTGTTTGTAGATTCCATGGTAGTAGGTATACTACCACAAATCTATGAAAAATGTGTCAATAAACACATATTTTAATGATTTTCCAGATGTGACAATAGGGGATGAATTTTTACACCCCTAGAACTGTGGTAATTGGGTACCTCACATTACCACAATTGGAAAATCATGGAAATATTCTAATAATTAAAAAAACTATCACGGGTTTTTGAATCCCTAACCTCAAGAAAGTAAAGAAGCAACCAAACCACCTCACTAATGAATTTCAATTATCAAAATCTAATATTTTCATTTATTTATTTTATTATTATCATTATACACTTATATATATATATATAAAATAACATATACTTACTATAGTACCCTGGTTTCAGGTACATGACTCTTTATTCATGTATTTTGAGTTTATATAATGCTCAAGTTGAGTTTCAAGTGGTTCTTATGGGTTTTGGAATGTTTTAGAGGCTTTTATAGAGGTTCATGGTTTGAGCACAATAAGTAAATATTGTGCACAACCTCTAGGAAACTGTGCTAGGGAAGACAATGGCCATAGGGAAGGCACATGGTTGGCACACAGTTTGGCCAAACTGTACGAGTGCCCAGAGAAAATCATGAAACTTAAAATAGAGGGAAAATAATGGCTGGTGCATGTTTTATCTAACCATGAGAACTAACTATGCAAGGGGTTGGCTTAAGACAGCAACACCACACAGTTGGTGCACGATTTTTCAAACCGTGTGGCCTAACCTTGTAGTGTACAATTAGAACCCCTTAATTTGAAGATCTAATCTAAATTAAGTCTCGAAACCACCATTAACCAACTATTACTCCAATATCTTTAATCCATTTTTCCTAAGGCTTGAGAGACTATTCATTTTGATCTAGAAGTGATTATTAGGTGAATAAAAGTGTGATGGAGGTCCATATTCATCAGTAAATCATCATTATTCACCGTTCTTCTTAGATCCAGTCTTCTTCTCTATCTTGGAATAATATATCTAATCTAGGGTGGATATATCTGTAACACCCGAGACTTTTATGAGAAATATTTTTGTTTTTATAAATCATAAAAGGAATCTTTCAATACACACAACACTAACTGGACTTGCTTTACACGAAATCGTGACCTTCCTCGATAGCTTGCGTCGTACGCAATACCGAGTTTCACTAAACAACGATATACTATTAAAATATTATTAAAACTAGCCGTTATGAATAGTAATAACCACTTTTTGAAATTTTATAAATTTTATTTTTCAAAATGGACTTCATTTTTGGATTCGGAATATCGAAATTAGCCTAGGGTGAAATTTTGGAATTTTTCTAAAAACTTTCAATTTTTGATGAATAGTGAAACCACTAAGTGGTAGTTAAAAAAACTGAATTTTTCATAAAACTTAATTTTACCACTTCTGTGAGTGGAATTTCAAAAATCCGAGAGACACGGTTGATGTAAGTAAGTAAAATGTGGTTCAATGAGATGAAAATAATTTTTGGTGAATAGTAACTTTTTACTTTTATTTACCACGGTTAAAAGTAAATAGGGTAATTAAGGGTAAAAATGATATTATTATTACCCTAACACATGTCCTAATTCTATTGGATAAGTGTAATTCGACCTAAAACAACCTTAGAAATAAAATTTGACCGTTTAGGCCCACTTGGATTAGATTAGGAAATTTATTATTAATTTATTTAAAGAAGGGTTAAAATAGTTAAAATCAAAGTTTAATAAGTAAATAATTTTTAATATAAGGTTATACATAAGATAAATTCGACTATAAATATTCATTAGAAATCTAAAAATATTTCCTACATAATGGTATTTTATTTGTAATTTTTAGACATTAAATAATTTAATTTATTTATGACACAAAGATGATGCAGTAATTATCTTATTAATGAAATATTGAGATAATTGATGTTATAAATACCAAAATAAATGTAATTTGAGACTTTTTATGAATTACACTAATTTTCTAGGTTAATATGACATGTTATTATTGATGTAATTAACGTTTTGGGAACTAATCATTCTGTTATGAGTTTCAAAAAAATCAATTACTAAATAGTGTCAAAATTGACATAAAATAGTTTTTAAAAAAAATATTATATTATTAATTGTTATTTTATTCCTAAAAATCTAAGGTTAGGCCAAATGACTTAGATAAGGTTATATATATTAATAATAAACAACTTGTGGTTCTTTTGGCTTGTTATAGTAAGTTTATTAACCTTATAGTATAAGAACACAAGAAGACATGATAAAAGTAAAATTATTTAACTTAATGTTAAATCTAAATGATAAGGTTAAAATAGGAACCTAAACTTGTCTAAATTATATTTGATGAGAGTATTTCGGCCCATCCCCACCTTAGATTCAAAATAAATCAATTTGGAGCTATTTAAAACCGAACTGGACTTTATAATAAAATAATATTTTTAGTTTTTCCAAAGGATCCCCTCTCCTCCCTTATAAAAGGGCACCTCCTCCCCCTCTTCCTCACACCACTTTGAGCCTTTAATCTCGGCCAAACCCTGCCAATTTCTCCTCTCCACTTACCTAGAGACATCCTAGAGGTCTTGGTATTCTTAAAAGGCCAATTTTAGTGCCCTAAAAGGAGGTCTCAAAGAGGCGTTTCAAAGAAGAGGTAATGTCCGTTATCAATTCTTTCAACTTTATTTCTTCTTCCACTTATTCTTCTTTAGTTTTTTCATTATGAAGTAATAAAATCAGTATAAATAATATACTGATATGTTATTATAAGTATTAAACAACCCTATTTCACCATCTATCCATCCTACGGAAAACGAAATCACCGCGCATACGTACGTACGGAATACCGTCTCCACACCGTGGTGTAATCTATTTTCCACCACCACCTTACTTGGATGGGTATAATGGTGTAAATAATGAATATATATGACTATTGTAAAGTAATATTTATTCTTAAATAGTATACATACACTCTAATACAATTCCACGATCATGAGAATGATATCATCGCTCGTGCGTACGTACGGAATACCGTCTCCACGTTGTGATGCAACTCGTTCTACATGATTTTCATTGCATAATGATTACATAAATGAATTGAGTGAATAAATATGATATATATTACACTAATACCATTTTGGAAATGAGGTATCTATAAACTAAAAATAAAAATAAGAATTTATTCGACAAGACACACATAAGAACAAAAAGTAATAAACACCTGAATAACAAGTAGTAATGAAATATTACTAATAAGAAGCTAAGAATATGACAATATATGATATCATAAAAATAATAATGATTCTTAAATAAGTCAATAAAATTATTTAAATAATTATAAAGGAGTTTCGGACACGTACAATGCATATCGAACCTAAGGTAAGGGAAAATATCACAATCTCATTTTTATCCGAGATTGTTTATACTTTGGTATTTACTGGGGTGTATTTTATCATCCCCATCCATGTTTACTCAATATGTAATATTATTTCCCTCCACCTACAATGGTTTAAATCCAATTTTACTCGTCGGTGACTTTTTAGTAAAAGATATGAAAGGAATCTTTTGTCATTTTTCGTACGAGGTACTTTTTGACTTTTCCGACAAAAGTACGAGAATAATGTTTTTTAAATTATACGGCATGAATGTATTTTTAAAACATTATTTCCAAGAAGGTTCCTTTAAAAGTTTTCAAGTTTATTTTTAATCAACTTCTTTTAGTTTAAAATTGTATGACATGTTAAGAAAGGAAAAGTGTTTTTGAAGTAGAAAGGATATTTTCCTGAAGAATGGAGTTCAAGTGTTTTATCAAAATTATTTTCCATCTAAGATAATAAAGGGTTCTGTTTCTATCCCTATTATTATATTCATTTGATTATGTTGTGATGGAATTATTTTTATGAATTCACTTATCTTATATGAATTGTTTAATGATGTCACGATGTTTAAGATTCCCATTTTTTATTACATGGGTTATTCTATGATGTATGGTTTATGATTTTGTGGCACACATAAGAATGGTATAATTATGAGATGTGTGGGACCTATATATACCTCCAATTAATTAGGTAAAGATTTTATATCTCATGAGATATACATGGCTGGAACGGTAGGTTAAACCCGTTTAGTGAAACAGGACTGAAACGAGGAGTGAACTCAGTTCAGAAATGGACTTTGTCCACTAAGATAGTCTTGGCAATGATCCTTGACTAATAAGAAATGATTCTTTATGATTATGTGTGTATGCCACAAAGTTTCATGTTTTAAGTTATGATTATTGGGATTACATTTCACTACTATGATTTATCCCATGTTATGAAATTATGATTTCTTTTGCAGGTTAAGATTTCCAAAAGTTATGTTCTTATGTATATGATGTGATTGATATTTCTTTTGTTTACCCTTACTGAGCATTTGAGCTCACCCCTTTGTATTTTTTCTTTCCCCAGGTCAGGAATAATGTTATTAAGTAAGATATGCCAAAAGGGACTATAGATATGATAAAATAAATGGGAGACAGTGTAGACGCTTTATGAACCAGTTGTTTATGTTTCCCAGTTTCTAAAGACACTATACCTATACGGTCCTTTCCTGATTTTGTTATATGTTGTAATAAGTGTGCTTCAATTCTGAAGTAATAACAATGTATGTAAAGTATGGGTTGTTATAATATCCATGATCTATTATGGTAATATTGATGTATTATTATTGTTTTTATTGAAGGGTAGATGATCTAATCCCAAATCTAGAGAATCTTTTTTTTATTCTTCGTTTCCGCCAACTGTTGTGAGGTATGTGGATTTTCTACTATCTCCAATTAACTTTGAACTTGAAGGATTAATTTTTATTATTTTTTGAAATGGTTTTTAAATCCTTGTGTGCTTCATTATGGAAAACCATATTGGTAATGGATTTATAATTTGAGAAAAATGGATATATTTTGGGAAAACCCCTGTTGTTTATAATTTTAAAATGATGATTTTAAAATTATGGTTTGGTTTTTGATGAATGAAATGTTTTTTTTGAAATGAGTTAAAGAAAGGAAAGGTTTATATGAAATGGTTTTTGGAATACTTTTTTGCATACATGGTTAGTGTGAGTTCATTTATAGACATGACCCTGTGGAAGGGGCATGTGCCATTAGGGAACTTGGTATTGGTCACCTTATGATAACTTGGTGAATTGATGATAGGCTGGTCATGAGTATGAAACTGTCACTAGAGCATGCATGGTGTCTATGTGGATTCAAGGTTATGGGTATGCTGAATAACATGAAATGGTTTTATAACTTGATAATTGAATTCACTTGGTAATTATTGATGGTTTGATATAAATTATTTAGAATGATTTTAAACTCTTTTATATAAATTGTACTAATAAGTTTTATCCTAATGGAGTGAGTTGGAAATAAATTGGTGAAATCCTACTGAGTTTAGACTCACCCCTACTTTGGAACTATTTTTCATTTTCATATGTCATCCATCAAGACATAGTTTAAGGCAAGGTATCTCATTTATTTAGTTATGCTTCTTGATACTATGGGCATGATATGTGGAGTTGGATCTTGGAGCGGGATGGGTGTTGATGGTTGATGTCATGTGGGATTTTTGAGTATTGTAGTATTTTGGTTATCTTGGAGTATGTAATTTTGTTTTTCTTTTACTATGATATGGTATATTGGTTTTTTTTATGTTTTTAATTGTATTTTTTACTCAAATATCATAGAGAAGTTTGGTTGTTTATTGTTTATGTTGTTTAAATTTTTTATAATTAAATGGGAAAAACATCCAAAAAATATTATTGAGGCCCTTGGAATTTATTTCTATCCTTTGGTGTCATGGGTATGTCACCTAAGGCCTAGTAGTACCATCACCTGTTCTAAATCCAGTGAGGAGGGGAGGGATGTTACAAATGGTATTAACTTGTTTGGTACTAAAGATAGAAATGATAGCATCTTATTCAGTTATTGAGTTATAGATGGAATCAATCTATCTATGGGATGGTAATAAGGATATAGGATCATCGGAACTTGAAATTTATAGCTTAAAAATACATATAAAACGTTTTTATGCTAAACTTTAAGTTACCAGGGTGTTTGAGTACAAAAGTGTTTTAAGACACTTCTAGGTAAGTTTTGACCTCACTAAAATGGGTTTATCTGATGAGACTTTCATTCCATTAATTTATATTAAGACTTCCCACTAAGACTACATTATTCATTCTAAGTTTAATAGTTTATTAAATGGATAAAAAATAATAATTTTTTGAAAATAGTGAAAATTATTGTTTTGAAAAGTATGGTTGTCGTATTTTGAAAAATGATTAAAATGTTGAAAATGGTTGAATTTATGAAATATATTTTGTGATATGTGTTGAGGTGGTAATTTAAATTTCTAAGCCTTCAATTAAATTAATCGATAATAAATAAAGTTTTATTTTTGTTATAGTGAATGGAACTGAGTATGTGTTATAGAAACCAATCAGAAGAGTTTTTTGAGAATGTGGTTACACCTGAGCCTCAGGTGAACCAAATTCTAGTCCTAAGTATTTTTCAGGATTTTCAAGACATGGATAGGGGTAATCATAATGATTATCCTTGACAAGTGGACCATTCAGTTAAATTCCAAAAGCATAACCCTCCCACCTTTTAGGGGTATTCCGAGACTGAAAAAGCATAATTTTGGTTTGATTTGTATGAATCGATTTTTTGATTTGATTAGGAAACTAGAAGAGCTGAAAGTAAAGTTTGAAATGTATATGATGAATTATTTTCAACACCAATGGTGGGAATTAGTAGTTCAGTCTAAATTGGACCAAGGCATGACATGAGAGGATTTTTAAGAATTGTTTAACAAGAAGTTATATCCTCACACCATTTAGACTGCTATAACAACATAATTATTTAGTTTTCATCAAGAGAATCTCATGGTGATAGAGTATATGGATGAATTTATGAATTTAGTTCACTTTGTCCAGGAAGTTGTTGAAAGTGCATCCTTGAAGGCACACATTTTTGATTCGGGATTATGAGAAGATATTCTCTCAAATATTTTGATAAATTTTATAATGGATTATATAGAGATGGTCAATAGAGAAACAATGGTCAAAAGGGATATATCAAGAAATGCAGTTGGAGGGAGCATGTTTATTCCTATTGGAATAGGTTAAAACTCTAATGATGAGAACAAACAGAAGAGGGACACTTACTTCCAGTTTGGTGGTACACCTCATAATCAGACCATGGGATCAATAAGCATTCCTCATCTATTGAAAAGTAAGTTGGGATGTTTTCAATGTGGTTCTTTCAACCATATGAAGAAATATTGTACAACACCACCTTGAGCATGTCACAATTTTAACTGGATGTGAGATCTTTAACACTATTATTGCAGTTCTCCAAGGTTGGGTTCTAGAGACACATCTCATGTCTCACAGGCATTGTATGCTTCAATGGGATGAGTAAAATAGAATAATTCTCATCATCAGAATATAGTGAACCAATTTAATTGTAGGAACACCATGAATCCTAAACCAGTGAAATGTCAATAGGGTAACAAAGAGTAAAATGCAGTGAGTAAGAAATTTTATGGAGTTGAGAAAGTAATTGTGGATGATTAATCTGGTCTTTTAATGATGAGAGGTACAATTATTTTGAATTATACGCTTATGCAATTTTTATTTGATGTGGCCACATACCACTCATTTATTACTTCTCATGCTCTTGATAATATGGATTTTCATGTTGATATGACACCTTCTATGTTGAAACTTCAAACACCTCTTGGTCAAAATGAATGTGGAGCCTTTATGTGTAAATATTGTTTTATAACTATCAATGAGGTTGAGTTTCTTTGGGATTTATCTATGCTTGAGATGGATGTATATGAATTTATTTTGGGCATGGATTAGTTGACATCATTCAAGGTCCACATATACTATTATGTCCAAAAGGTTAGATTCACATCTATGGATGGTGTTGAGCATCTATTTTGAGGATATTGGGATGTAAAGGCAAGTAGATTAGGACTTTTGGAATCAGTGGTTGGATCTATCTCATATCAGTTGGAAACACTGACTTTGGAATATTTGGATAAAATTTTAAAAATATATTTTCCAACTATTATTGACTAATTTACTAATGTTTTCCTAAAATATTCTCAGGGTTGCTTCAAAAAAGATAGGTGGATTTTCTGATTGATCTTCTACTAGGGACCAGTTTGATCCCAATTATGTCTTATAGGATGAAACCAATAGAATTGATGTAATTGAATATTCAATTGGAACAGTTTTAAAGTAAATATTTCATTCAAAAAATAACATCTCCATGGGAATCATTGATTTTGTTTGTGAAGAAGGTAGATGAAACTCTTAGGATTTGTGTGGATTATCATAAGATTAACCAAGTTATGATAAATAATTGATATCCTCTACCAAGAATTTATGATCTATTTGATAATTTAGGGGAGACTAGTGGTTATTTAAGATTGACTTACATTTGTGATATCACTAACTATAAGTTTGGAAGGAGGATATTCCGAAGACAACTTTTAGAATCAGATATGGGCATTATGAATTTATCATTTTTCCTTTTGATCTTATGCATGCATTGACCATTTTTATGGAATTGATGAATAAAATATTTTAAAGGTATATAGATTCCTTTATGGTGGGTTTTTGGTGATATACTGATGTATTCTAGGACAAAAGTGGATCATGATCAAAACTTGTATATAGTGTTGGGTATCTTGATGGAGCATCATTTTTATTCCAAGTTATCAAATTTTTATTTATAGATACAAGAGGTACATTTACTTGGACATGTAATTTATGAAAAAGGTGTTTCTATGGATCTTGAAAGATAGAAGATTTTATCTCTTGGAAAACACCAAAAAATGTCTTTGATATATGTAGGTTCCTTGTCTTAGCGGGATACTATAGACATTTGGTACATGAGTTTTCACATTTGGAATCACCAATGAAGGAAAGGAATTTCTCTCTAATGGAATGATGAATTCCATAAATACTTTCATGAAATTAAGGTTAGAATTACATCAGCTCATATCCTCACATTTCCAAATCCCTGACAAGACTATGTATTATATTGTGATGCATCGAGTTCTGGGTTGTGTTGTGTTCTCATGCAGGGAGATCATATTTTTACTTATGGCTCACAGAAGTTATGGTTACATGAGAAGAACCATCCAACATATTATTTTAAACTAGATGATGTGGTCCATTATTTTAATACTTGACATCATTATCTCTTTGGTGATAAATTCATAGTGTTTACATATCATAAGAGTTTTAAACACATTTTTTTCACAAAGAGATTTGAATTTAAGGTAGTGTATATGGATGGAGTATCTGCGTATGTTTTAATTCAAATTTATATATATAGAAAGTAAAGGGAACTCTATTGTGGATTCATTGAGTAGTAATTCATATTCTAATATAGATAAAGTGGATTCCTACTAGTGGAAAATAATGTTAGTTATAGTGGATATGCATCTAGATTACTAAGACCAAGGTGATGTTGCAGTTTTCTTCCTAGTTTCATTTGTTTATGATTTGGTTGAGAAAGTTAGAGTTTATCATACAGTCAATCCTGATTGTGTTACTATGAGGTCAAAACTCAATGGTGGGGTGACCATTGAGGATTGAAATCTAGATGGGAGTTTAGTGTTGTAATTTAGAGATCAAATGATCGTACCTTTGGCTTATCATGAACAACTTCTTAGGGACTACCACCATTCAATATGGGTTATTCATTTGGGAATACAGAATATGTATAAAGTGTTAAAATAACAATTTTGGTTGATTGGAATGAAAAAATATTTAGTAGAGTATGTATCGAGATGCCTCACCTATCAGAAGGTCAAGGAAGAGCATCAATGGACATAAGGTATGTTGCAATATTTACTAATTCTTGTGTGGAAATGGTAGCAAATAGCCATATATATTTTTTAATAGATCAACCAAGGAATGTTATGAAACATTATTCCATATGGGTGATAGTGGATCAACTCACAAATTAGGCTCACTTTATTATGATTTTTTTAAATAATTATGGTGGGAGATTTTTAAAAAATATACATTTGGGAAATTGTAAAGATGAATGGTATCCCAGTATTGATTGTATCTAACTGAGACCCAAGATTTATCCCTCATTTTTTGTAAATCCTTATAGTAATCCCTTGGAACACAATTGATCATGAGTACGGCTTATCATCCTCAAATGGATGGATATTATAAATGAAAAATTTTAATGTTGAAGGACTTGATTAAGGCTTGTTTGATGGATTTTGGTGGATCTTTAGAGAATAATATACCTTTAGTGGAGTTCTCATACAATAAAATTTATTATTCCTCATACATATGAATCCTTTGGAATCATTTTACATTAATCCTAATTGTTATCCACTTTTTTGGGTTGAAATAGGAGAGATTTCACTAATTTGACCTAGCCTTGTGCAAGAGACAATAAAGAAGATTTATTTGATAAAAAATAGGATAGAGATAGATCTAAGTCATAAAAACTTAGACACTAATAATAATTGACATCCGTTTTCATTTTATGTGAGTTATCATGTGTTTTTTAGAATCTCTCAATGTCTCAGGCATCATATTTTTGGTAAGAAGGACAATATCTCTCCTCGATACATAATCTCTTTTGAGATACTTGAACAAGTTGGTGAGGTGGAATATCAGTTGTATTTGCATCCATGGTTTAGTTTAGTGCATAATATGTTTCATGTATCTTAGTTGAAGAAGTACCAAACTGATTCTGACCATGTGATTTTATGGGATTACATTGATCTAGATCTAGGTGCTACATTGATTCATATTCCACTACTGATTTTGATTAAGAAATAGAAGATATCTGATGAGAAAATCATAGATCTAGTGAAAATTTTATGGAAACATGGTTAGATTCACGAAGAAACATAAGTGCATGAGAAAGAAATATTAGATAAGTAGACTAAAATCTTCTAGGACAATATGAGTTTTTTAATTTCTAGGGATGGAAAGTCCAATGGTGGAGAGAATGTAACACCCCTAGTTTCAGGTACATGATTCTTTATTCATTTATTCTAAGTTTATATAATGTTTAGGTTGAGTTTCAATAGGTTTTTAGGGGTATTGTCATGTTTTAGAGGCTTTTATAGAGGTTTATGATTTATGCACAATTAGTAAAAACTAGGAATCACCTCCATAAAACCATGCAATGGAAGAAAGTGGACACTAGGCAGGTGCACAGTTTGACCAAACCATGTGATTTCCTAGGGGAAACCATTAAACTTAAAATATAAGTAAAATTATAGTTGGCACATGGTTTATCTAACCATGTGATCCAACCATGCAATGGGTTGGCTTAATATAGTATCACTGAATGATTAGTGCACGGTTGACCAAACTGTGTGGCCTAACCATGAGTTGTATAGTTTTCACCCCTTAATTTCTGGATCTAATTGGAATTATGTATTGAAACCTATTTTAATTAATTATTACTTCAATATATAGAATTCATTTTGACCCATAGTCTTAAGATAATTTTCATTTTGATCTATAAGTGATTATTATGTGAATTAAAGTGTGTTGGAGGTCTGAATTCATTGGTAAGTTATCATTATTCACCATTCATCTTAGATCTAGTATTCTTTAATCTCTTAGAATCATATATCTAATACATAATGGATATATCCAGATTATATTATGGGAATATTGATGGATTATGATTGTTTTTACTGAAGGGAAGAAGATACAATCCTGGATCTAGATAATTATTATGTTGTTCTTCATTTTTTCCAATCATTTTAAGGTAGGTGGATTCACTATTATATACACTTAACTTAGAAATTTAAGGATTAGTTTTTATTAAATGGTTTTTTTAAATGGTTTTGAAATCCTTGATCGATTCTTTATAGAAACATGTTTTCATTATGTATTTGGAATTTGGAAAAAATGGATGGATTTCGATAAAACCCCATTTTTTTATAATTTTAAAATGATGATTTTAAAATTATGGTTTGGTTTTTGATACATGGAAATTATTTTTTGAAATTATTTAAAGAAAGTAAAGGTTTATGTGAAATGGTTTTGGTGTGGTTTTTGGCATACATGGTTGGTGTGAGTGTATTCATATACATGAACCTATGGAAGGAGAATGTATCATTGGGGCACCTCATATTGGTCTCCTTGTGATGAATTAGTGGATTGATGAGAGACCGCTCATGAGTATATAATTGTCACCTAGGTATGCATGGTGTGTGTGTGTGGAGAAATTATTATGGGTATTCCAAATAACATGAAATGGTTTTCAAACTTGATAATTTTTTCCCTTGTAAATTATTGATGGTTTTTATATAAATTGTTTAAACTACTTTTAAACTATTTTATATAAATTTTTATAACAAGTTTTATCCCAGTGGTATGATTTGGTAAGTCATTGGGGGAAATCCTACTAAGTTTAGACTCACCCCATACTTGGGAACTATTGTACAATTTTAGATTTCATCTATTGAGAAATAGGTAAATGTAAGGTATCTCATTTCTTTAGTGATTCTTCTTGATACTGTGGGAATGGCATGCAGAGTTAGAGCTTGGAGTGGGTTGGGTGTTGATGGTTAATGTCACTTTGGAATTTTAAGTTTTTTGGGATTTTGGTTCTATTCGAGTATGTCTTTTGGTTTCTTCTTGTACTACGATATGGTATATTGGTTTGGTTATGTTTTGAGTTGTATATTGTACTCATACATCATATAGAGGTTTGGTTGTTTATTATTTATGTAGTTTGGATGTATTATATTTAAAATGTAAAATTATCCCCCAAATGTTCTCGAGGCCCTTGAAACTTATTTCCAGACTTTGGTGTCTTAAGGATGTCACCTAATTCCTAGTAGCATCACTGCATATTCTCAAGCTAATGAGGAGGGGAGGGATGTTACACTTATTGTCACACTTTGTTAAAACCATGTAAATAAGTGTCACTAGGTTGCAACTACTTCCATAGTTCCTATAACTATAATAATACGGATCACATAGTGCTTATATTTCCACAATTGGTAAATCCATGTCAATGTGGAAATAAGTGTCCCCTATTTCCACAGTTCACTAAAAACATAGCAATAAGGGGAACATCATTCCACTATGCCAAAAAAAAAATATTTAGCTCCTATTTAAATAGTCACAAAATGATCCACAACAGTTTTTCCAAACCACATATGAATTCTTGTGTCTAAAATTATTTTGTGATGCTTTTAAAAAACCATTGCGAATCATTTTGTGGTAGTTTTAAAAATAATTACAAATTATTTAGTGGTGGTTTTTAATTTTTTTTAAAAATAATATTTTTTTAAAATAGTAATGTTGAGCCCTCCTAACTCAAATCAATCCCACAGCGCACTCATCCCACCCAAACCCACCCAAGAAAATTAAAATTATATATGTGCATGGAGATATTTAAATAACTTACCTTTTGGTTATTCAACAAATCTTTTACCACTACATAAAACTCTTCATGTGGTAACTAAATAAATTTTGAAAAATTTATATTTATATAGAGAAAACATCTAAATATATGTATATTCTTATATATATATATATTCATAATTTATAAATACATACATATAAAAATATAATTGCATATAAATTTATATAAATATATATATATGAATTTATAAATATAATAAAATATATTTAAATATCTATTAAATATATATAAACATAAAAAAATTACATAAATGTATATAAATACATACATACATATATAAATATATAATTATATATAAATATAAATATCTCTCTTTATATAAACACATATAAATATTCATAAATTTACATATATACACTGACATAATATATATAAATATATATAAATTTATGTAACTATACATAAGAAAATATAAATATATTTGACTGTAAATAAAGTTACATAAATATATATATAAAAACATACACACACATATATAATTATATATAATTGTATATAAATATGTATAAATATATGTATAAACATGTATAAATATACACACATATATATATATACCCACATAACATACATAAATATATATCACAAGTAGAAGAAAGGGATATGAACACAGACCATGCTTGTAACCATAAGTAATGGCCATGAGATGTTTGAGTTGGTTCCATAAAACCAACTACTTTATACTTTAGATTGTTTTTATATTCATAAAATTGAATATAAATAAATTTCTTATCACATTTTATTATTTTTCTCCATATATTTAACATGATGATGTCTTAGAATGTCCGCTTCATTAAAAAGGCCATAAAAATTTTCCACGCTACAATGAGAACCTTGATATTTCATGATAATATTTCCAAATTATATGTCCTATAGTCATATTACATCACCTAAAGGGACAAAAATGATGCATAATATTAGTTGTGAGTATTTGAAAGTGGATGATACTTCATCTCATGAAGTTCACATTTGGTAATCTCTAGGATATGAGATTATGAGGATAGATATTCCTGTTGGAAATCCACATGTATACATGTCATTGGATATTCCTATATATGAATGAGTGTAATGATCCTTTGTATTTAATATTATTATGAATTCATATTATAAATCTCATACTTAGATGTATTGTCGTAAACCATGATGACATATAATTACTACAAATTTGGGTATATTGGGTGTGTCATGAGTGATATGTTATTAATGAATAAGTCGATGAAGGATTTGTAACTTCTATCTTTATGAAAGTTGATATCTTGGCTATTTAATTTGAATGAAATTCTCAAACTAAATTCTATATCCATGGTGTATTGACATGTTCATTTCATATTGTCAAATAAAGACATATCAAGCATATAGTTTGATGACACAAGTACAAAAAATTCTTAATGAGAAATTGATATAAAGATATGATATTACAAGGTGAGCATCCATATGTGGTTTCTTCCTATTAGGTTCCATTATGTGTGACTAGATTCAGATATTAGGCTTTAGGAAAACCTACCTAATTCCATTGAGGAAGAAGCCTATAAGGTCACACACTTAGTGTTCTTATTGATCTCGATTAAAATTTCTATGAATTTAATTATGGGAATACATATTATTCTCCAGTATATGGAACAATATTTATTTAAAATTTATTGATAAAAATATATAGATAACATATTTATATGTGAGTTGAATATTAAAATAAATATTTATTCTTAATACCAAGAATATTATAAATAAATAATTATTTATCCATTAAATGAAAAATATATATTATTAGTGATTTGGTAAATGTCGAGGAAGAAATGTTGATCGATTTATCAGGTATATAAAGAAAGATATATTAAATATTATTTTAATAAGTATTAATTAATTTATTTATAGAAATGATATTTATTTTAACCATGAATTTAGAAAATTCCAAGATAATAATAATAATAACAACATTATTATTATTATTTAGACATGGGGTTCACTAGGGATTATGAGAATAATTAAGGGTCCATGTGAAATTATTTACTCTCTAAACCTAGATTTATAAATTTAAGGTTATATCATTTACTAGGGTTTTATTTTGTTTTTCACAACACATCTCCTCTATATATTCTCACAACCCTAGTGAGAAAATTCTCTAGAACACTTTTAATTACCAAGAGAAATCTTACACTCTCTTTCTCCTCTCAAGATAGAGAGATGAAGAATCAATCCTTTGATCTTAGAAGGATTGTGTGGTGATTAAATGAAGTGAAGAAATATGATCAATACCCCTGTACAAGAACCTAGAGTATCACCAGTGATGCTTTAAGATCAAAGGAGGACATGTGGATCACTGTTAGAGGGATTTTATCCTTGGATCGTCATAACACAACGATGGTACAATAAATTGATGTTTAGATGATCAATATATTCTATGAAAAAAGAATTCTCAAGATCATGTAAATTATTAATTTAAATTAATTAAAAATTTAATGTGAAAAATATCATATCTTCTTGGTTTCAATGTTCATTGTCAATCTTCATCAGATTTAATTCATTGGTCATTTTGTTTATCATCGTGCACATCATGGATTATTCATTGAAACTGATAAAAGTTGAGTTATACATGAAACAATAAGTGCTTCCACTATGTTTGGAACCTCAAGTGGTAGTAGATAAATCACATTAAAATTTATAATTATTTATTAACCATTGACCAATATACACATTTATCATTAGTTTCTCATTTTGAGAAAAATCATTCTTTAAATCTAAACATCGAGATCCCATATTTTTCTTCTTTAATATCACTCATATAACCAAGAAAAGGTTAAATTCACATAAAGAACATATAAAGAACACATATATAGATTTAAATATTTTAGGATAGATAACATGGGATTAAACAATGTATAGCCTAAAGATACACTTTGTGTACCCATATTCACCACAACAAAGACTAAGTCAAATAAATTATGATTGGTTGTTTGGATGAATATGTGATTCCATTAACACTCAATGTTTTGAGTATAATAGGATGGAACTTGGTTTTAATAACTAAAGACCCAGTAACATGTGTACATGTTTTCTATTCCATGCATTTTTATGGTGAAAAAAATAGAGTCAAAGACACATCGTATATTAATACATGACACATGTGACTGAAAATAGTGTAACTTGGAGGCCACATCATGTGTAGCTAGAATACATGATGTGTGTCTCTATCCCAATATGATACACACACCTAGTCTCTAGGCGAGTGTCGTAGATCGATGTTAAAGTTACATACACAACGTGTTGTTGTCTTGTACATACCATGTATCCTTCTTGTTTATATGGAAAAATAAAATTGATCAATCAATCAATTAAACCTAATAAACATGTATCCATGTTTTATTAATTTATATTACAAACCATGTGATATGTATATATATATATATATATATATTAAATTTTTAATAAATTCTATGTAATTTTAATGATTACACACCGAGTATGGACTTTACACACCATGTACTTCATGTGCATTAAAAAAAATCATGTGCCACATAATTTACATGTGTCTATGTTTCATTTATTTATAGTACACACTATGTAATTATGTAACATTTCATGTATGCTAGATTCCATGTGAATTCACAATGCATGATAAGGACCATGTCAGGTTGTTCTAATAGGCACATGTTGTGTTGCCTTTATATACACATTATATACATAATTAATTTTAAATAATATTAATTAATTATTTTTAATAAAATTATAATGGATGTGAATATCAAGGACTAATTGGATGGAAATTGAGATAAATAAATGAATGTTTGAATTTATATAATTAATTAATTTGATCACATTTTATCTTAATTAAGAATGATTGAAATGAATGATAGTTTATTAAATGTGTATTAATTATATGTGTAGATGATCATGATCTTGACCAGCCTGTATATGGATTGGATTTATTTTAATAAATTTATGGCATGGATTTTTTCAATTATTATTATTAAATTAAAATGATGTCATGTGTGTCATTATTCCATATTATTATGTAAAAACCCACGTGTCTAAAGTTTCTTTTATGTAAACCCCTTAAACTATTCCAATGGTTCCCCTCACATACGTGTGATTAAAGTGTATATAAGGATAGATCTCTCATGTTGGTTGACGCATTTTAAGATGGATCCAAGGTGAAATAAACTCATGTGATACATAGAATAGAGGTGGAATGATATAAATCAATCTAGTACCAGTTCATAGGGTTTTCTCTTAGCTTTAATGGTTTTTTATTGTCCACTCAATAAAATAATTAGTAGATAAACCTCATGATCATGATACATATTTTATTCAATATTTTTCATGATTATATATTTTATGGATTCTTTATTGCGAACACATAAATAAATGAATTAAATTACTATCATGCTTAAAATGAATAAAATAAAAGGATTATACATAAATATTTTATCAACACATGGTTAATAACTTAAGTAAAATCCTCTTAATATTAACGAGGCATGTAAATAATAAAATATAAAAATTTACAAATAATAAAAAAAAATTAATAAAATATTAAGTTATACGAATCCTGTCATCTTTTGAATTATGATGATCCTATAGTTAAAGTTTTTTTTAAAGCCTTCATCGGTGTAACATTTAATTATCGAGAAGTCTCAACAAAGATGGTGGTCCAAATTAACCAAAATTATATTGGATTTAACAGCCTTAGTCCCTTCAATTAAAATTTTGGGACAAGTGTTCATGAAATCTAAGTGAAGATTTATGGATTGGGGAGTCTACTAAATGGAATAAGGTGTTATAAGTGAGAAATTTGAAATACCACCAACCTAAATAATCATAATTTTCATGGACTTCTTCTGGATTATAAAAAGGTAAATATGGATCATTTCCACTAAAATGTCTGCATGATAAGGTATTTAGAGTCCAATAGATAGGGTAATCAAGAATAGATAAAATAATGGGAGACTAATAATATAATAATTATTTTTTGTCTCATATATTTTGATAATAAATTTAAAGTATTAATTTTTTATTTTATATTATTGTAGAAAATTGAAAGTGAAATCATGAGAACACTATGATCTTTTCTTTCAGGTAATTTCCTCACTAACATAGATTTCCTTGGGTAGTATAATCATTTATGCACAACAAAACTATAATTTTTTTGTTTTATGTGTTGTAATCCCCTATACCTGAAAACCTTAACACTAAGAGAGAAAATGTGAAAAGGCAGCCTATCATAGATTTATGGAATACATTTATTATGTTCATTGCATTATGTTATCAGTTATGTATAGAGAGATAATGATGCAATACAAATACATGGATGATTACACCATGAAAAATAATACCCTTTAACTTAGAAAAGAAAAGGAGAGGCTTAAGATAATTGAGACTGTGGCTACACTCTTCTATGTAAATTGAAATACTTATACTTAGCTAGTGATCATACCTTCAAAATACTAGATTATTTTGTCCAATTAACAATGTTAGGATTTTATATGGATAATAAAATGTTCATTAATTTCATATTATCATTCTTAGCTTCCAATTTCTCCATATTCATCAAGAATTATAGGATGAATAACTCAGATGAGTTTCTCAAGAATGTTTTATCTATGCTACGTTGGGTGAATAAGAATCTATTCAAACATGGTTTCTTATTTTTTATGATGATCAGAATAAAGGTTCATGTTGGAAAAACCATGATTGGTTATAACAAAATGGTACCTTTACAATGTCTTTTTAAAAATAAAAATATTAAAAGGTAGAGTAATGAATAAGTATCTATTTGTTTGTTATGTTATAAGAAAGGACACTGGAAGAGAAACTTTTATGAATTAAAGTGAAAATATGATACTTCATGTATATTCATCAATGTAATTTGTATATCTTATATCTTGGGTATTCAATACATCATGTTTAAATATATTTATTCAAACATAATAATTAATAAAGTATAGAAATATTACTAGAAGTTTGGTGTGTTTTTAAAGAATCTAAAGAAGGGTGATTCCTCAATCAGTTGAAAGAAGATAATAACCTAATGATTGCCTAATAGATTCAATTTAAACTATTATTTAGTATTTATCATTACCAAAAAAAATTATTAGTGTCTAATTAGGAAGAAAAATATTTTTTTTATTTAGGGACAAAAGTTTTTATGGTATTTTATACTCAAATTAATTGATCGGTAATTTTGGAATAAAAAATATTCTAATTCATAAATCAAGAATTAATATAAATGTAAGACTTTGAATACCCCATTGTGTAAATATAATTATTTTCTAGGTAAAATCGTTAGTTATTGAGAATTTGATATTCAAAATGGAATCCTAGTCACTTTTGAGAAAAAAACTAGGTATAACGACTAATTCACTATCAATTTTTGACAAAGAAACCATTAGAAATAAAGGTAAAACACAAAGTTACTAAAATCAGTTCATTCTATTCACATGAAATAATATAAAGGTATAACTAAAAGGTAAGTTCATATACATCATTAGATTAATTTAAGGACATATCTTTGAAGAAATTAATAAACTTGGTAAAGGATACAATAACTTTTAAGATGGTATGTTGGCATATATCATAACAAAGTTTTCATTAATCATTAATATGTGTAGTGAATGTAATCCTAAAATCACACAACCTTGTACATAAATTTTATGATGATGGTAAAAGGGGATAGATGAAATATTATATACGTATTATAAATATTCCATAATTTCTTCCAAGATATTATTTCACAAATAAAAACCCAATAACTAACCATGAGCCAACTACATTTGATAATAGATATCATATTAACTACAATATGAAAATGAGTCTATTAGGTACAATTTTTAATGATTGATGAGATATGTTTTCTAAAATCTATCCTTAGGTGTAAATAAAAATCAGTAGTAATTGTGTGGATTACCACACAAAAGAGAATTTTTGGGGATATAGGGTTTTTTCATGGCTTGAGAATGGTTTTTATAACCTTGAACGTTTCACAAATAACTATGTAGTTTTGATTTTTGTCAGATAGTGTCTCCCACATTCTTGTTATATGGTTTGACTAACCTTGAAACCAAAATATTTGGCCCTATCTAAGTCATTAAATTGTGGATTTTACCCTTTTTCCCTTATGATATTTACCTAAAATCACTCATCTTCCTCTATAATTCATGAACATCCCTCTCCATTATCCTTGTAGCTCCCCCTCTTTGTATTTTAGTGGGATCCCTTACTTCCTTTGGTGATTTCCTTTACATTATGATTGGTTTCTCTTGATTTCTCCTTCCTTCCCAATTCTTCTTCTTTAATATTACATTTTTTATAACATATTAAAATATTATCTTGTGTTATGGATGAATATTAGGTTTTTTATGGGGGATTTGTTTTTTTATTTGTGGTTTAGGTATGTGGGAACTTATATTACTTGAATATCGTGGTTTTCATTAAAGGTAATGAGTTTTAGTTTGATTCTGAGGTAGGTGTCTCTATTTAAGGGCGTTTTTCCATGGATTACCTTTTATTATTTATTGAATTTGTTTTTTGTTTATAATATTTCCTTTAAATTGTGTTATAAATTATGATTCATTCATTCTTGGTGTGATTTATCATTTTTGTTGGAAATTTGATGTTTTAAAAGTGTATTTTTAAAAGGAATTTATTTAAATGCATGTGATGTCATTGATAAAATTCATCAATGTGGATTTATAGTTTTAAATGGATTTCTATAGGGGTTCTAAAAATAGTTTTACCTTGAGAAATGTTTTTATTATAAAAGTAATGTTTTTTTTATAAAATTGTAACTTGTTATGTGTTTATGTGATTGGAATGTGTGACAATGGGATACCTTAGGTGTGTGTGAGGTGACTTAGGAACTTGAAACCATATCTTATATAATGGATTAGCTAGGGTGGATTATCCAAGGGACCAATAGATCTTTTTCTAGGAAGACCAAGGGATCTTCCAAAATGTGTCCTTGTGGATCGAGAGTGCCCATGGAATCATTATTGGGATCAGGGAAGACTGAGAGATCTTCCAAACTTATTAAACTTTCTTATCTGACTAAAAAACCATGTATTAGACTAAGCCACACCAAAATCCATTATTTAGAGGCCATTATGATTATTTATTATGACTCATTATATTTATATTCCTATACATTTATGTTGAAAACCCTTTTTATTATATACGATGTTTCTTATGATCATATTTTATTCTTATGATTATTCCATATTAGGTAAGTGAGAATGTTTATATTGTGTGGATTCACATACTTTTTTTATTTTAGCATTTTTACCTATTATTTTAAAATATGGGTGTTTTAATAAAAACCAAATGGATTTTTAAAGTAATGTTCTCACACAAACTTGATTTAAAAGTGTGCTTATTTTAAAAAGTGAACTTTTTTTGAAAGTGTTTTTCAAACTAGAGTGATTTTTTTTGCAAGGAAAAAGACCTTATATAAATTATTGGTGGTATCCTACTAATCCCTATGCCTCACACCCTGTATATTCCATTGGTTGTATGGAAACATTGTTTTGTAGGATGTGGGTAAGGGTAAGGGAACCTAAAAATACAGTGTATCTTCTTGACCATTGATGTCCATGATTATTTTTGGGTTAGTGAAGATGTTGATTTCATGGAGTTTAACTCATGTGATGTAGTTTTGGGATTTTATATAGTTGGTATATCCTATATTGGCTTTTTGTCTTGATCCTTGTTTTTATCTTTTGAGCATATTGACCAATAGATATCAGGTCTATGCCTTGTTTATAAATTATGATGTGATGATGTTTATGATATCAGTTTTTGGTTATATTGTGTATAATTTTATTTGGATATTTATATTTATTGATTCTACTTATTTGGTTGGTGTGGATGTTCAATTCATGGATGGTTCATTCCATATTTTAAAGGTATAAACTATTCCCAAATGATTATCTATGAAGCATTAGTGCTTATCACCAACCTGTGGCAATCAAGAATGCGCTTGGGGACTTGTGGTGTAGCATCTTGGGTGGTGGGTTGGGTGGAACCAATATAGTTTTTTACAAAATGGTATCAAATCCATGTATTTATTTGGGTTTCGGCGGTATAAAAGATAAAATACTATCGATGCTCAAGAGGTAGGTTCATATAAGTTCTTGGTTAGCTCTCCATCATGAAAAAACCCCGAGTTTACATGGGTGGTTAGGAGTTATGTTTTAAATTTGAACTTTCTTTGGGGTTGTTTTGATTAGATTTGATATTTTTCATCATTAGATATGGGTTTTTGGAGGAACCCATTAGTGATTTTGAGAAATTTTGAGTTTTAAGGAAAATTTAGGAATGAAATCAGAGGCTCACTATTTAGGTGCATGGTCAATAGTAACCATGTGAATCTTGTACTATCAGGTCTACAATCTTCCAGTACTGTTTCACAAGGTTGGATCATGGTTTTACAAATCATGTGACCAAACCATGCATATAGGAAAAATGATTTAAATTTTGATGATTTTACCCATTTTTCATTTGAATGTGTTATTTATATTGACATTGTTTTTTGAGACCTATTTTAAGGATTTCTTATGGTACAATTAATGTTGTTTGGGATTAAATTATGTGTTGAATGTATTTTTGTCTTGTTCTTATAGAAAATACATCCTTTAAGGGCCTCTTATAGACAAAGGGATCCATAGAGAATGTTACATAGGAATCCCCTGCAATTGATTTTGATTTGGTGGAATTAGTGAACCAAATAATTTAGTCCTTAGGGAAAGAGGGAAAAAAGTGTCCTTCCATGAACAATAGATCATAAAAATAATTTCACTAAGATGAATCCATCTTTTTCCATGGTGACAAAGGTACCCATGAGCATGAGAAATTGATTAAAAGGACCAAGTGTATCTTTCTTTTTTTTAATACCCTTGAGACCTTGAAAGTAGGATTTTCCACGTATATGTTGGAAGGATCGGGTAGGAAGTGGTGATAATCCATGGTGAAAGTAAAGAGTCTTGAGGATACCACTTATAATACCTTTAAGAAGGGTTTTAATTGTATGTTTTATCTAGATATTTTGATGGTGGTGATGGACCTTGAGTTTGTGACTATAGAGCAAGGAGACCATTCCATGATGGAATATACCACTATATTTTCTAAGCTAGTTCATTTTTCTCCCAAGATCCTTTAAAATTACTACATTAATCCCCAATATTTTGAAATGGGTCTTAAGGACAACATTAGATCAATGCTTATTGTATTATTCCTAATGATTTTTTTCAAGGTGGTAGATAAAGTGTTGATGTATGAGGTATAATTAGCAGAGAATATTAGTCTTAGTGGTGTTTCTTTAGTAGTGGGTGGTATCTAGAGCTCTTCCTCTAGATAGAATAGGAATCAAGATAGACCTCATAGTGGCAGTGGAAAGGGTTCTCAACAATAATTAGGTTTGACACCAGTGGATTATTATAGGCATAAGTCGGTGACTTTGTACAAGTGTGGTAAGTATAGAAATACCCGACCTAATTGCCTAAAGGATATGAAGGTGTTCCACTAGTGTGGGAATTTGGGCTATCTTCATTGTTTTTTCAAGAATTACCTTCAGGGGAGTAGAGTTGGTTATTCCTTTTTTAAGTGTTTATAGGTGTGATCAGATGCTTACAATGGCATGGGATCCCACCCTTAGTCTATATGGTATTCTTAACTAGCTAAGAAGGCATAGGAAGGGCTTGAATTAGGGCGTATCTATGAAATAGATATGAAAACTAATGATTTTGATCTGGGCTGACCACCGTGAGAGGTATAGTGTTTATTAATTCTTATATGGATTTAGCCTAGTTTGATATAGGTTCTTCCCATTCCTTTATCTCATCAAATTTCCTTGATGATTTAGGTATATGAGCAGATTTGATTCCATTTATTATGAATCCACTTACCTCATTGGGAAAGAGGAAGGAACAAGGTTTTAAGTTCCTAGAATGTCATGTTTTAATTATTAATGTGGAAGTTTTGTGGGACTTCCTCATATTGGACTTTTAGATTTTTGATCTCATAATTGGTATGGATTGCATGATCATTTTAAAATATTGTATTAACTGTCATCACCATAGGGATCAGTTTCTATCTCATGACAGGGGAACTCAAATCTTCCATTGTGTGTGGGATTCGTGGTTGGGGAGGGTAGAGAACGTTTCTATAGATGTGGGGATGATTTTATGTCAGATATACTAGTTTTTATTTAAGGATGTGGATAAGGGTTTATATGGTCATATTTCTATAGTTTTGTTTTGATACCCCATGCTGTTTCTAGAATATTTTTCTGGGTTGTCTCTCTAGTGAGAGGTTGATTTTACAATTGATCTGCTCCTTGGGATGAGCCCCATATTCTTACCATTATATATATTGGCTTCTATTAAGTTGAAAGAGTTAAAGGTTCCGATAGAGGACCTTGAAATTAAGGGGTTTATTCTCCCTATCATTTCACCATGGAAATCACTAGTTCTTTTTGAAAAGAAGGAAGATAAAATTATCTAACTTTTCATAGACTATTGTAAGTAAATTTAGATGATCATTAGGAAAAAATATCCATTCCTCAAATAAATGATATTTTTGATCAACTCAAGGTATCCCAAGGGACGTTGAAATTGAACCTAAGGTTGGGGTATCACCAGTTGAGGGTCTAGGAAGAGTATGTTTTTAAGAATTTCTTTAGGAGACGATATAGGTATTTTGAGTATCTAGTTATGTTGTTTGTCCTTACCAATTCTCCTACTATTTTTACATATTTGATGAACCAAATCATTAAAAACCTTTTGGAATAATTTTTTTTCATGTTTTTTATGATATCTCAGTTTATGTCAAGATGAAGGAGGACCATAGAAACCATTCAAATGTTGTTTTGGGAACCATAAAGGAGTATCACCTGTATGCTAAAATTTATAAATGAAATATCTAGATCTAATATTTAAATTTTCTTGGTCATGTGATTTATGTGAGAGGGATTTATTTGGAACTTAGGAAGATCCAAAAGTTTATGTCTTATGCATGGACTCAGAACATGTTTGATAACAAGATATTTTTGGTCTTAGTCGAGTATTATAGGAATTTTGTTCAGGACTTCTCTAGGTTAGCTTCTCCCTTGATAGCATTGAATCAAAAAGTGGTGAAGTTTGAGTAGAGTGAGAAGTTAAAATTTTATTTTGAGGAGTTTTAGGTTTAGTTGACACTAGATCTAGTTTTTATTCTTATTGAGTATAATTTGGGATATATAGTTTATTATGATGCCTCAAGTTTGGGGTTGGGGTGCGTGATAATATAGGATGATCATTTGGTGGCCTATAGATTTTGTTAACTATGACCACTTGATAAAAATTATCCCACATACAACATATAGTTGGTATAAGTGATGAATTCATTGAAGAATCATTGTCATTACCTCCTTGTGAAACAATTTAAAGTCTATTAGGATCATAAGAGCCTAAAATACATATTCACCAATAGGGACTTAAACCTCAGGAAGAGAAATTGTGTGGAGAATATTTAGACCTTGGATTTTAATTTCAACTATAACCCTATGAAATTGAATGAAATCATCAATACCTTTAGTATAAAGTTACCAACCCATGCATTTAAAGAATCAGTGGATTAGTGGATTCTAATGAGTTTATTTGTTGATATGATTTTGAAGGTGTAGGAGGATGTAGAGCATGTGTTCTTGACCAGTGTTCGGGTTACTCCTCATCTCATTTATCAATATTGGTGTGATCATACATCCAAAACTAACTGAAAATAGATTATAATAGTTTTAAATAGTGTGGAGCCCTCAGGTTATTGGTCTCAGTATCCTGATGGTACCTTCTTCTTTAGGAAGTGACCGGTAGTTCCTCTGACCTTGAGGCATAAAGTGATGCATGAGGGACATTTTTCAAGTTGACATGTTCACATGGGAGCTCCCAAAATGTTTTAAACTCTAAGGAGTTCATATTGGTGGAATAATATGAGATTATTATTTGAATATTTTTTATTCATATGTCTTACCTGCTAGAGGATCAAAGACAAGCATTAGAGGATAGACGGGTTACTTCAGCCTCTTCCTATTCTGGTATAGAAGTAATATGAGATCTCCAAGGACTTTGTGAATGGTCTACCTCATAATACTAGTGTTAAAGATTCTATTTAAGTGATTATAGAATAGTTGAATACATCAGCCCATTTTCTTCCCATTAGGGAGTCGATAGAGGTAGAGGGGATCAGACACCTATATGTTTGAGAAATCATTAGGCTGCATGGAATGCCCTAAATGATAGTTTCTGACTGGGATACCCATTTTAATTCTATTTTTTTAATAATCTCCAAGAACCCATGGGAAACTAGTTTAATTTTAGAACAATTTATCACTTGTAGATGAATGGTCAGAATGAGTGGGCCATCCAGATTCATAAGGATATTCTTCATGCTTGTGTTTCTGAAATCAGGTGTTTATGTGAGAGGTATCTACAATTGGTTGATTTTTCATACAATAATACTAAGTATCATCCATGAGAAATTAGAGAAAGTGAAGTTGATACGAATGAGGTTAGCGATAGCTCAAGGTCACAAAAATTAATATGTTGATCATCAATATCACCAGTTAAAGTTTGAGGTTGGTGATCAGGTGTTTCTCTAGAAAACCTTTTGACTGGGACATTATCACTTGAGAAAGTAGGGGAAATTAGTTCCATGTTATGTCAAGTTATTTTAGATTGTAGAGTGTAATGGGAAGATATCCTATAAGTTGGAATTTTCATTGTGTATAACCTTGATTCATGATGTCTTATAGGTATCCTAATTTAAGAAGTAATATCCAGAAACATCACATGTAATATCATGGGATTATTTGGAGATAGGACCTGATATCATTGTGGAAGAGTAGCCTATTTGTATCCTGGATTATCAAAACAAGGTTCACTATGCTAAGTCAATATTTTTAGTCTATGTGATTTGGAAGAATATTAGAGATAAAAAAGAGACATGGGAGTGGGATGTTTTTATGAGGGATCAGTGGCCTTACCTATTTTATTCTAAAGACCCTTGAGTACTTTCTTGTAGAAAAAAGTGACATGGTGGAGATAAAGGTGAAAACATCAGGTCACTGGTACATTTTTTTGAGATTTATTTATTTTTTGGTTTATTCTAGAAGTTAGTGAGAGATGGAAGTTGAAAACCATGGTTTTTTGGGAAATAGTTCTTAACACATGGTTGGTGCATGGTTAGTCGTAACAATGTGGATGACCATGTGATATGGTATTTTTGGGGACAAAGGGGTTTTTTAAGGCTTGAGCACAATTTTTCTATCCATTTTGATTTCTCTTGGATCTATAAAATTTTGATTTTGGGATACAATGTCTCTCATATGTTTGGTATATGGTTTGACTGACAATGTGGCTAAACCATTTGGACCTATAGAACTTATTAAATTATGATATTTTACCATTTTAACTTAATTTATTTACCTAAAATCACTCCCATTCCTCTATCATGAGTTAAAAACCCTCTCCCTTTTCCTTATATATTCCACACTTTGTATTTTTTTTGGGATTACTTACTTTTTTTAGTGATTTACTTTAAGGTGTGTGAGGACCTATCCTACCGAAATCTTGTGGTTTTCATCAAATGTGATGAGTTTTAGTTTTATTTCTAGGTATATGTATTTATATAAGGGTGATTTTCCATAGATAAACTTTTATTCTAAATTTACTTTGGTTTTTATTTATCAAATTTCCTTCAAAATGGTGTTATAAATGATGATTCATCAACACTCAGTGTGATTCATGGTGTGTGTTGAAAATTTGATGTTTTAAAGGGATATATTTCAAAAGAAGTGATTTAAATGTATATTATTAATTTGATAAAATTACTCAAGTAGTATTTATGGTTTTAAATGGATTTCTAAATGGGTTATATTAGGGGGTTTACCTTGAGAAATGTGTTTTATCATTATAGGAATGTTTGGTTTATAAAATTGGCCCTTGTTATGTGTTTATGTGATTGGAATGTGTGAAAAAATGGGAGACCTTAGGTGTGTGTTAAGTGACTTAGGAACTTGAAAACTTAGCCTATTTTACGGACTAGTTTGGGTAGGTTATCCAAGGTATCTAGAGATCCTTTGGAAGGAAGACCAATGGAGCTTCCAAAATGTGGTCATGTGGACTGAGAGTCCCCATATAAGTATTGTTGGGCCCGATGAAGGTTGATTGAGCTTACAAACTTATTTAAATTGATTATTGTAACACCCAAATTTTATATATATATATATATATATATATATTCCTATGAAATAAATTTTATGTATTCGATAGCTTGATTTACACATAATTTTGAGTCTAAATGAACCGTGATATAGTAAACTGCTATAACCTAGCCATTTAATTAGTGGTTTGAATATGAATAAACACATTGTAAAAAATATGTGTAAAGGTTTTATATAATTCAAATTTATAAATTAATTCATAATAAATAAATACCCAATTTTTGGAAAATTCATGTTATACTTCAAAAATATTTTTTCTTCAAAAATGGTTTTTATTGAAATTTATGTGCATATATTATAATCCATTTATAACAAATTTAGAAATTTTATTTTATGAAAAGGATATTATTTTTTAAATTATCATATCAAAATTATATTAAGTTAATTTTTTGTATTTATTTGAAATGATTAATTTTTCAGTGAATAGTGGAAAAATACCAATTTTTTAGAAAATTGTGTTTTACATTCAAGTATTTACAAAGTAAGATTTTGTTTTGAATTGATTTTAAAATTTAATAATTTATTTTTGATTAAAATTAATCCAATAAATTTAATTGAAATCTATATTATGCTTAATTTTTGTATAAAAACATTTTTATACTTAAAAAATGCAATTTTCTAGAAAACCGTTTTTCAATTCGTTATGCAGGTTTATTTTAAAACTAATTAATTAAACTTATAGAAATTTAATTTGATAAAATGGTAAAAATATTTATAATTGAAATTTAAAAATTTATAATTAGTTTTCTTTAATTTTTTGTCATAATGAATAGTAAAAAATTAAAAATTTGTTACAATGGTTAAGGTTAAAACGGGTTTACCGGGGGTTAAAATAAGAGATAAGGGTAATATTGAAACATGTACTTAATCATATTTTATGGATATATTTATACCCTATATCATATTATAATCTATGGTTAGTCATTTGGAAGCATTATTCGTAATTATTAAATTAATATATTTTAATCTTTTGAAAAATTCCAAGTGTGTCGTCTCCCCCACTTATAAAAGGACACCCCCTATTATATATTTTCCACACTTTAATAGCCTCTTATATTATCCAATACCAACCAAAATAGTTTAATAAAATACTTAACCATGTTATATAGGTCCTATTTTGATAAAATACTATCCTTTCATGGCTTAAGGTGTAAGCCAAAGGAGGTTTCTCAAAAAATAAGAATAAATCTTAATCAAGTACTTTCCATTTTATTTACTATTAAAAATTATATAAACCTACTAGATGTTATTTCATCTTGGATTTTATTATTATTATTTAATATCAATTTTTCACCTCTATTCCATTAAATAGGAAATTAAATTATCGCTTGTAGGTATGTGTGGACTACTACTAATACGTAGCGATATAATTCATTTTCCATCACTATCATTCATGTTTTTTATTATGATGGATTTAATTTTTTTATGTTATATTTATGAAATAATTATTCTTATATAATTATAATATCTTATCTACCTTCTTACTATCCTATTTTTTGGAAAATGATAACACCACTCGTGTATACGTGTGGACTACCACCTCTACAAAGCAATTTGATTTTTTTTAATTTAATATTTACATGGATGGTAATAAGGATAAATTTAATTAATATATATTATATTTATGATATAATAATTATTCTATAAAGGTGAATTATTATTTAACTTTCATTCATTACATCCATCGAAAAGTGAAAACATCACTTGTGCATACGTACAAACTACTGTCTCCACGAAGTGATGTTATTCATTTATCATCACATATTTATTTGAATAATTATAAAAATATCATATAATGAATAAATATTATAATTATTTCAAGATTAATATTATTTATATGATTAAACCATGACCAAGGTGCAAGGATCAGAACCATCGAATTGAAACATACATGGGAAATGGACCAGTTTTCACCCGAATGCCCATTTTAAGGAAGAATTATTCATAAAAGGATAATTGGAATATAAAAAGAAATGGAACATAGTAATTAATGAATTAATATGTTAATAGAATAAATTTATCATAAATTTATATTCATCATGGTGGATTTTTGAACAGATACGATGTAATATGACACTTGAGGTAAGAGATTTATGTTGCAATCTCATTTCTTTACAGGATCATTGATGCTAAATTTCCATTGAGGTAAATTATATGGATATTACACTTTAAATTACATATATTTTATTATAATATGTTTATTTATGTTATTATTAACTAATACTAATGTTTAACATTTTTTGGTTCTTAAAATGATTGAGAAAATGATTTTAATAAAAATAGACTTTATTTCCTATTTGGTAGAGAATATTTTTATTCCATATTCGTATTCACTAAAATATTTTCAATAATGTTTTTACCATTATCTAATGAACTATTAAATTCATTTTTATCCTTTTTTTGTTTCTATTAAAATATATAAAGGAATCTTTTTTTCCATTTTCTAAACAAGGTATGTTTTAGTAAAGGTGCGGAAGGAATCTTTAATTTTAACAATTACTGCATGAACAAAATATTTTAGAATCATAATCGAAAAATGATTTGGATCTTACATTAAAATTTTCCATGAATATTTTGATTAATTTTTTTCATAATACTTTTGGAATTTTAATATTTTAAATAAGTGATTTGAAAATGAAAAGGGTAGTTTTCCTCAAGAAATGTTCCAGTTATCTTTTAAAGGTATTTTAATCTCTGAAATCATTCATTGATGTCACTTAATATCCACTGGGGACATGATCCAATAATACCATAATTATTATTTATTTGGATGGTTATTTATTATGATTGTGAAATCTTGATGAAACCTATTTTCTTTTCCACGTGTTAAGCTGTGAAAAAATAATGAATGTTTTTAGGACCATGTGGGATATATATGAATGGATTTTGATTATGTGATGGTTAAGTCTATTATATACCTTTAATGAATTACGTAATGTGATATTGTGAATAGATTTATTCAAAATTTTACATGTGAGTATGATTATTTCTATCTATGATCACAAGATTGTTCATGAAAATGATGTAAAATAACTATGATCAAATGATTATGATTTTCTATGACTACGATTCAACATGCCTATGTTATGAATCTTGAATGATGATTATTACTTTAAGACCCTTATCGACCATTATTCTAGATATGACTTGATTTTAGAGTTTATGATCTAATCTTTTTTGGGTATGAATATTTTATATTGATAACATGAAATTGATTATGCTATCATACCCTTATTACTATCTTATGATATCTTATGATTGATATCTCCCATGTTTACCCTTACTAAGCATATAACTTCACCCTTATGTTTTCCTTCCCCAAGTTTTAATGAAAGGATTTAAGTGTGACGAGTCTATAAGAGTACCTTATGAAAACAAATATGATTGAGATGATGAATATTGTACTTAAAAATAATATGTTTATATATCTTGTATCTAAGTACACTAAACCTTTACAGTTCTTAGATATGTTTTTTTGGGTGATATATTGAATGTTCATAAAAAATATGTAAAATCTATGTATGTTATGTTTGGGTTGTTATAGTTGGTATAAAATCATAGTTTAGTTGTCTTTGGAGATTAGGTTATGGGAAATATGAGAATATAACCTAAGAAAAAATATGGTGAACCAAAAGTTATATAAGATAAACCTAAAGTGTCATAATTCGATAAGAAGGTATCATAAATTAGGAAAACTTAATAATGATTTTCTTATGATTTATTACTCTATTTTTTTATTACTCAATACTTATGTTAAGATATTTTTGGTTTTAATCAATGGATGTAACTAGAAGTAATCATACTAATAATGAATGTGACGGTAAATGCAATGACTATTCTGATAAGAAACCAAATGGATTTGAATCTAGGATGAAATATATTGTGACTATACTCACTCAAATCTCTCAATATATGATAAATAAAGAAAACCAAATTGTGATTTAGAATGCACCAAGGAGGGACCAACATTCTATTGAAGATTTTATACAAAAAAATCTACCCTCATTCTTTAGATCTTCTGATAAACTAGTTTTCAAGCAGTTAATCATTGTGATAGAAAATATATTTTCCATTATTCAATACCTAGACCATGAGAAATTTATCTTAGCAATTTATCTCTTGGAAGGTAATGCTGATCAATGGTGTACTCTTATCAAGTTAATAGGAAGAAATAAACTCCATGGAATGTGAGGAATTTAAGAGGGTATTTATCAATAAATATTTTCCTCAATTTTTTTATAATATAGAAAGGGAATTTCTGGAGCTTAAATTTAAGGATGTTGAATCCATTAGTACCCACAAATAAAACTTTAAAAGACATTAAAGGAACACTTCTAGATTTACAATTGAACCTATGAGTAAAATTTATTGATTCTTTAGCGGTATAAAACATGTATTTGAATGGTGTTATCCATAAGAGACTTTGGTAACTATGAATAAATCATTAAATGTGCTCTAAAGATATAAATAGAGAGTGGTAACTATAATTATTATTATGGTTTTATTTAAAAGAATAAAAAATGGAGATTTATGGAAACTTGAATGGAAAATCCCAAATTCTAACCACTTACATTAAAAAAATTTCTGGGAATGATCTTAAGAAATTGTCTAAAAGTAATTGGGAAATGTATTAATTGTATAGAGGATAACCATAGAGCTTGTTATTGTCGACGAGGAATGAAAGAGTAAGAAAATTAAATTAAGGAGAAGAAGGAATCATCTAATGGAGTTCAATGTTTTTGATGTTAAGAGATTGGTAATTATGTGAATCTATTTCGTAGTCCAAGAGATAATGAGGATGGTAGGCCTCTATAACGCCCTAAGCATAAGAATAAAGGAAATCATTTGATATCACAACTGATGTGGGTTGGGAGAATGACATGGTAAAAGTTAAACATACCATCCACTCTAGAACTAAAAATGTCATTTTTGATTCTGAATTTACCCACTCTTTTATATCTTTGTAATTTGCTGATAATATCACATCACTGCTTCATCGATTAGATGTTCAGTTTTTAGTAAAAAACCTAAATTGAATGATGATAACATATCAAGTATATATCTCCTCTTAGATAGAATCTTGTGGGAATGTGCTTCTTACAAATCTTGCGATTCTCCCTATATTTAAATTTGATGTGATTTTGGGAACATATTGGATTTCTCAATATAAACACCATATCAATTATCGAGGAAGGGAAGTCACATTTGATATTCCAAATAAACCTATGATTGGATATTGGTGTGAGGATTAACATTAACTTCTAATGGGAATTACTCCCATTGTATGGGACTTACTACATATTCATAAGGGATATTTATCTCAAATGGTCAGGGTTAAACTCAACATTTAAGATATGTCTATTGTTTAGTAATATCCTAATGTATTTCATGAAGAATTTCTCAGTCTTCCCATGAATCATGAAGTTGAGTTTTTAATAGAAATCATACCTAGTTCTACACATATTTTAAATACTCCATATAGAATGAACATAATTGAGTTGCGGGAATTGAAGAAGTAACTATAGGAGAATCTTGATAAGGGATTCATATACCCTTTTGCATCACCATGGGGTGCACCTGTCCTTTTTTTTAAGAATAAAACTCGTTCAATGAATCTATGTATTTATTATTGACAAATTAACAATATCACTATCAATAGAAAGTATCCTCTACCCCATATTGATGAATTGTTTGATCAACTATGCAGATTTCAATAATTTTCCAAGATTGACCTTCATTCTGGGTTTAATCAATTAACGGAAAAGAAAGTGGATATAACCAAGATAGATTTACATAAAAGGTATGGCCATTATGAATTTAGAGTGATTATATTTAGACTTATAAATTCCTCCATTATCTTCATGGATTTAATGAATAGAGTATTTAGGGATTACATCAATAATTTTTTAGTAGTATTTAGAGATGATATTCTCAGTATTCTCAATATTCCAAGAGTAAAGAAGAATATAAATATCATTTGAGGATTTTTCTAAAAATACCATTGAAGGAGAATATATATTATAAATTTACCAAGTGTGAATTTTGGCTACAGAAGGTTACATTCTTAGGTCATATAATCTTAAGGGTGGGTATATCGGTGGATCCTTTAAAGGAAGAAGTTATTGAAAAATGGCCTAAACTAACCATAGAAACAAATATCCATAGTTTTCTTAGGTTGTACGAATACTAAAAATTATTTGCGAGGGATTTATCAATTCTATATAATACACAAACTAAGTTGACATGGAAGGGATCTAAGTTACTTTGGACAGATGAATGTGTATAAAATTTCAAAGAGCTGAAAAGAAGGTTGGTCAGCATAACTATGCTTACACTACCCTATAGTGGATAATTTTTTATGTTGTAAAGTGATGGATAAAATAAGTTAATGAGATAAATCCTCATGTAATATAATATAATGATAAATTATGCCTCAAACCAATTGAAAATTCAAGATTAAAATTACCTGACTCATGATTTGGTGTTGATAGTGGTAATTTTTACATTGAAAATATTGAGGAATATTCTATATGGTGAAAGATGTGATACATATAATGAAAATAAAATTTTTATGTATATATTTACATAGAAATATTTAAATATGTTACAAATAATATGGTTAGAGTTGATTAAAAATTATGATTTCTTAGTACACTGCCACCCTCGAAAGGTGAAGAAGGTGACTAATACTCTGTGTCAGAAAGATCATGCTAGTTTTTCCATGACGAGGATTTAAAGAGTTATAATATTTATTTATTTATAGAATATGGATATTGAAATCATGAGTAAATATGATAGATTATATCTTTATCAGATGAATGTTTAACCATCCATCCATGTGAGGATTAAAGAGGTGTATAAAGAGGATGTGGAACTGAAGGAGAAGGTGAAAAATATTCCTTAGTTTAACCATGATTGAGAAGGATTGATAAAGTTTAGGAATAGAATATGCATACTTTCAATACTATATCTGAAGTAGTTTTTAGATAAATCTTATGGTTAATCATTCTCTATTTATCCTATAAGTATAAAGATGTACAATACTAGAAATGTGGGTAATTATGATGGGTTATTTGAGATGGGGAGGAGACCCGTTGCAAATAGTTCAATATAAAGAATTATTTATGATGGTTAAACTATTACATATCAAATAAATGTTTCTTTATTATTATTTAGGATGGGAAATGTAACCCATCACAAATACATTTGGCGCACATGTGCACCATTTTGTAGAAATAGTACTTGTGATGACTAAGAGTGATAGATTCTTATATCCATTGCAATTAGCCATCGTGATAAGGACTTTTGTGATAGAATTCATTATTCATCACAAAAGTTTTATTGAATATTAACTTTAGTGATTAAATAAATTTCATCTTTATTTACCCATTGCAAATAAAAAATTAATAAAATCATGTGATCTCTTTTCTCCTCCCCTCCACCCTGATTTCATTATAGCACTCATTCCCATTGTGCAGCACAAACCTCAGATGTAAAATCCTTGAAATTGTTCATCGTATATGATTTATTACTGATTTTAGTTCGAATCCCATAGGAATATACTCCGCTTCTCTCATATTTCTTTATTTTTGAGATTTCCTATTCAATATTATAGAAATTAGTTTTTTCAAACCCTAAGTAAAAAAAAGTTAACCAATTTTTATGTTTTATTTGGTATTTAGGATTAATTCAATTTTATTATTCCCTATTTGGATTCCCATTGGCTTTACATGGTTTGATTTCAATTTATTTGAGGCATTTTTTCCAATGTTTAACCTTTATATTTAAGTGATTTTTTCTATTTGGTATTTAGGGTTAGTGAAAGTTTATTATTTTATGTTACTCTTGGAAATATGATTATTATGAAAATTATTTATAAGGTTTAATATTTATATAAATGTTGAAATTTTTTATATAAATATATTTAATTGGTCAATTATATTTCATGCTTATGGTGATATAATTTTTGATGAATTATGATAATGTTTGGATTATGGCCATGATGTTAAACCATGTTTGATTTTTATATTATGATTGATTTTAATTTATTTAAATGATGTGAATATAGTTTTGAAAACTTTTGGATATATATATATATATATATATATTAACATGTAAATATATATATACATTTAAACAAAAACATGTAAGTTTTTTGATATATTTATATATATGTATGTATGTATATATAGATTTGATAAGCACATTTTTTTTAAAAATGTGTAAAAAAATATTTGAAGTATATATATTTGATTAAGAAATTGTGTAATATATATAATTCCAACAATTTTTAAAAATTTACAATAATTAGTAAAAATGTAGTAATAATTAATAAATATTATTAATTATTAAATTATTTTAATAATTTATAAATAGTTAGGATATATTAGTAAAAATTGGTAAATATTAGTAAATAATGATAATTTGATATATATATATATATATAATATTAATAAAATATTAACGATAATTTGAGACATTTATATAATTTTCATTTTCAAATTCAGAATTTATTTATAAAGTAACAATTAAATGCCCATGTAAGAAATGTGATCTTAGGAGATTTAAAATATTTGACAATGTGGGAATTTATCTACTAAGTTTTGATTTTAAAAAAGATCATATTTTTTATTATCAACAAGGTGAACATAATTTAGTAAAAAATATTTTTTTTGGTTCTAGATCCATCATTTCAGAATTTAGTACATGAGGCTATTGGCCCATCAATTTAGGAAAAAAAACTCATAATGATATTCCAAAACTTGATTCAGAACCTTCTCAATTTTATAATTTGTTGAAATCTGCTGAGGATTCCATATATCCAAGATTCCAGATGATCAAACTTGAAGTTGTTATAAAATTTATGGCTATTAAATCAAATTTTTGAATTTCAAATAGTTGATTTGATAAAATTTCATCTTTGGTTAAATTTTTGTTTCCTAATAGAAATACATTACCTATAAGTTTCTATGAAAGTAAGAGTTTTGTCCATAATTTGGGTCTTAGTTATCAAAATAACCATGCTTGTTAAAATGAATAAATCTTATATTATGATGATTAAAAATCATTATTTAATTGTAAAACATATGGAGAATAAAGGTACAAAGAGGAAAAACAAGGAAATTACATATTTACTATGAAATAGTTGAGGTATTTTCCAATTATACCATGTTTACAATTTTTATTTATGTATCTCAACAAACCTACTTTGATGACAAGGTATAAATCAAATATTTCAATTAGTAAAAGCTTAAATCATCTATGTGATGGTGATTCATGGAAACACTATGATCTAATTCATCCTTATTTTACTTCAGAACCTCATGACATATGGTTGAGTCTTTATACTAATGGTTTTTGACCATTGGGTTCTTACGATAGTCAATATTCTTATTGGAATGTTTTCATCACTCCATGTAACTTAACTCCTTGGATGATGATAAAGGAACCATATATATATATATATTGTGATATTAATTCTAGGACATCCAAAGAATAATATCAATGTTTATTTGAATCAACTAATTAATGATTTAATTTTATTATGGAATAACAATGTAACTATATTTTATGTAGCTGCAAATCAGAATTTTACACAGAATATTGCATTAATTTGGTAGATCAGTGATTTTATGGTGTATGATAGGTTATTTGTATAAAGTACACATGGTCTAAAATAATGTTCATACTATATGGCTGAGAACAAAGCATTTTTTCTTGATAATGGGGAACAACTTGTTATTTTGACTATCATTAGAGATTTCTTCCTATGGATCACCCTTTTTGAAGGAAGGTAGAATTAAAAGAGATGAACCTCTAGAACTATTCTTAGATATTTTGGTAAAATATATCATCTCTGAATTACCTCCTGTTACTTTTGGATCAACCATAAACGAACAAAAAATAAATGGTTTTGGGAGAGATCATAATTGTATAAAGCATAGTATGCAATGGTACCTTCCATATTTTTTTGATTTGTTAGTTCATCACATATTATATGTAATGAATATTGAGAAGATTTTTTTGTAACATATTTTATACCTTGTTGGACACACCAAGTAATACTAAATATAATGTAAAGGAACAGTTATATCTTGTCCATATTTAAAGATATCATGAACTTGAATTATTTGAAGATAAAAGATCACAAACTTTAATGAAACCAAAATCATTTTACTCACTTTTTATAGAAATTAATTTTTTATTATATCTATGTATTATATATTTCATGTTACCATGCAGTTATTCTTTTAAAATTTCTCATTGTGTTAGAAATGGACATATTACCGAGTTAAAAAGTCATGACTACCATATCATAATGGAAAGATTACTTCCTATTAGTCTTATATGCATGTTGAATTCTTCAATTTGGGATGTTTTAACTGAAATATCATATTTATTCTAAGATATTTTTTTGGGGACATCAGATTATGATTCATTTAGTATGCTTAAAATAGATATTGTTTTAATTTTATGTAAATTGGAGAAAATATTCCTGTCGACCTTCTTTGATTCAATGGAACATTTAATATTCCATTTTATATATGAACCGAAATGTTGAGTTCCGATATAATTAAGATGGATGTAATAATTTGAGATATGTATGAAAAAATTAAATAAGAAATTACATAATAAAGCATCAGTTAAAGAGTCAATTTCAGAAGCTTACTTTTAGAAGTAAATTTCAAATTTACGATATTATTATTTTCAATCGAAATATAATCCAAAAATAATCACATGGGTCATAATGAGGAAAATTTTTATGTTGTTATAAACTATAATTTTTTTGTTTTTAATCATTCCATTCTTGATTTTGGTGGTTATCATGAACTGTGACTTTCAGGTAAAGAACTACACAATGTTCATATATATTTTCTATTGAATTGTGAAGAAATGACATGATATGTGTAGTAAGTACTAATTATTATTATTGTTTTAAATTTTTATAATATATAAATTTATTTACATTATTTTTTTGTAGACTATATGATGACCATATTAAAAAATAATTTATAAAAATTACCCCTGCTTCTCTTGAAGAACACCGTCAACAAATTTTTTTATATTAGTTTCAAATAATATTAAGTTAAGTTGTTTTCTATGGAAAATTAAATTAATTTTGTAATGATATCCATTATTAATAATTCTTATTATTTCTAGGAAATAGAACATGAAAGTAATATTGACAGTCGATTATGTGGGCTAAAAAACCCTCTATCAAAATTGGTAAAATAATATAATGGGTATGTGGTTAATGGATTTCGATTCCATACACACATATATGGTGACTAAAAGAAATCAATGAATAATAGTGTTTGTTTGAAATCATATCATCATAAAGAAAGTAAAACTGACTTTTATGGTATACTGGATGAAATAATTGAGTTTTTTTATTAAGGACCAAATTATGTAACAATGTTTAAATGTCATTGGTTTGATAATGATCAAGGGCTGCGAGTTAATCCATGTAATGGAGTCATTGACATTAAATATAATAGTATTATTTCATCAAATGAACCATTTATTTTGGAACATTAAGTACATAAATTTTATTATGAAGATTATTATTGTGTTTCGAGAGATTTGAATGACCGATAGAGTGTAATAAAAATTAAATCTCATGAAAATAAATTTTTTGAAAATGAAAATGGTTATGTGGAAGTACAATATATTTAAAATTTTAAACAAAATATATAAATATATCTCTTACCAGATGAGATATAAATCTCAATAATTAAACCCCCCAGTTAAGGGCTGGTGATATTGATAATGTTGATGAAGTAATAAAGGATGATGAAACTGAAAGTCATATGGAAGTTGATGATGCTGGAGATGAAGATGATGGAATTTTACTTGATAAAGAGGAGTAAGAATATGACCAATGATGTTGGACCCATGATGCTCCCAACAATGGACCAAGATAATCCAAATCCCCTATACTCGGGTTACTGGGCTCTTGATTGGGCCACTAAACTAGGCTAGGTATTGTGGATATCTCTCATATCCAACTGGGGATTTATTTCACCTCCCTAGAGAATTGAACCTAGATCTGACTGACATTTAACCAACTAGGGAGCTTCTCTGGTACCACTACATATGGTGTAGTGGTTCCAGAGAAGCTCTCAGGTTGGTTAAATTCCAGTCATCCCTGGGTTCAATTCTTTAGGGAGGCGAAATAAATCTTTATATGGCTTGGGGAGATATCCACAATACTTGGACCAATTCAGTGGCCCAGTAAAGAGCCCAGTTGTAACACCCTAAGGTTTTAAAAATAAATTAAAATTCATGAAACTTTGTTTTAAGTATATATTTATAACTAGCCTTTAAACATAATTTTTCCACTTATATGTTTGGAATTTTAAAAAATGGTCATCTACAATTGTGATTAGTAAGTTATTTAGAGTCTAATGGAACCAACTTGATTTTTAGTGAATAGTAACATACCCTTATGAATATTAATATGAACATAATGAATAGTAAATTATATTATTATTTTATTTTCTTAAGGATTTATGATAATGATAACTTGATTAATTTTTCAAGGTGTTAAAAAATGAGTTATAGATTTAAAATTGTTATTTTTAAATAAATTATGATTTTATAAAAAAATTAAATTAACAATATTTAAAAAAATATTTTCAAAAAATAGAGTTCAATTTTTAATTCTACAGTCTAAAAATGGTTTGGGTTAATTTTTAGGATTTTACTGAAATTCTTGAATTTTTGATGAATAGTAAAATACGATAAATTACAATAGATGCTAAATACTTGTTTTACTGCATCATAGGTGATACAAGGCTGATTTAAGCCCACTTATTTCAAAATCACATGAAATGTTTACTATTTTGGGTCACATGATTCAATACTATTCATATTCTTGAGCAAAAATATTAAAATAATGATTAAAATAATGCAAAATCCTTCCTCTCCTCCACTATAAATACCACCCTCATTCCCCTCTTCCTCTCACACCTCTCAAGCATTTATAATTGACTAAGTTCTACAAAATACCCTCCCCAAGAATCTTACCCACATCATATAACTTATTGTCTCACCAAAAGTCCAAAACCAAAGGCCTTAAGAAGGATATCAAGGAGAAGAGATCAAGAGGTAAACATCCTCTTTTGTTTTCTTTCTTTTCTTTTTCATTTTCTTTTATATTCTCCTTCTTTCCTCACATTAAATTATCCAAGGGGAATGAATGATCCATTATCTTAAATATTCTTAATTTCATCATGTTTATATAAGACTCATCATTATACTTATTCTCCTCTCCCACTTATTCAAGAAATTAAAACATCATCCGTGATGTGTCGATTTATCGACATTGTGGATGACGTGATTTAAATTTATTTTAATTCATTCAAGACTGGTCATGAATCCATTTTTATGGTTGAAACATATTATAATTTATGTATTATATCTTATATTAGGTTCTAGAATCATTTTTTACACATGTTATTAATTTATAAAACAAAATGAGTTCATTACGATCGGAGAATCGCCAAAATGACCTAAACAAATATCAATATTGTTTTAACTTATGAATCATCCTCATTTTATAATTAAAAATGATAAATTGTATAATTTATGGTTCTGGAAATATGTAAATATCACTCCATTCCAATTATATAGTTTCACTTCCAATCGAAAAGAATATCCATCATGAACCGATTATAGAAATCATGTAAAGAACGTACCCAAAACAATGGAGGGAACAAAATACTAACAATTAAAGGGATAAATGATGTAATGAAATGATAATATAAGATATTATAAACATTAATATGTTTTATAAGATATTAATAACACTATTTTATCCAATATACATGAGTTTTAAACATGTTTTAAGTAAGACAAACCCGAGTAAAGGGAATTCATAACCCGATTTCCATTCTTTAGGTTAAAATTCTACTTCATTATTTATGCGGTATTAAAATTTTTTTTGAGATTAATTTTGTTTATATTATATTTAATTATGTTTATTTATAGTGTATATACATATTCCATACACTCTATTAAGTCTCACTTCAATTATATGACATTTATAAGAGACTTTTCTTTTAAAAACCTCTTTTAAAATTCAATTTTATGAAATTCAAAAGCGATGTTTTTGTGCAATTATTCATGTTGTGTGATTGAGTTATGGTTATTGGGAATTGTTTATGATGAAGGATTGGACCTATATATCCCTCCAATAAATTGGGTATATGTAAGTTGGAGGTCGGCTGTATGGTTACTCCAAGTGTAACTATGATGGTTACACAAATTGTAAGGTAGCCATGAGGGTTACAAATTATAAGGTAGCCAAGAGGGTTAAAAGATTATATAAGTCATGCCCCAAGTTACCTTTAGGGTTATATTTATGTTATATATGTTTTGTGGAAATATCATGGAAATCCAAAGTTTCACAAATTAAGTTTATATGGGCAACAAGTATGTTTTTTTTTGAAAATGATTTCATACGTTATAAGTATTCATGGAATAATGTGTTATTTCCTTCTTTTTATATCCCTTACCGAGATTTTTTGTTCTCATACCAATTATTTAAATTATTTTTAAAGGTTATAAGTATTTTTAAGAAAAATAAGGAAGCCAAGTTAAATGTTATGAATATTTTTCAAATAAAACATGTTTTATTTGAAAAGTTTTATATTTTGGAAGAAATGGATACTATTTTTGTGGTATCTTCACTATATGAATGTGGAATGTTATATATGTTTTATATCCAAATTCTCTAAAAATATAATCTTTAAAATATCCTCAATATGAAAGGAAGTGAGTTCTTGACTAAAATTCAAGATTTTGTAATATAATAAGGCCGGGTCCTTATACCAGTAACCAGAGTGTAGAGGCTGGAGAGTATCTTGGTCCATTGTCAGGAGAATCATGGGTCAAAAAAAGGATCTTTTTAATAGACCTATGACACAACTGAGTCATAGTTTATCCATGAACCAGCCCCACTACATAAGGAATGGGCTCAATTGGGGTTATCCCACATGGCAGTTATTATCCCCAGGCATGACTAGGATTTAATACACCTCCTCCACGATTCGAACCTGCGACCTTAGGCTTAACTGTCACCAGGAAGAATTAATTGGTACCCTTGGTTGGTTAAATTCCAGTCAGCCCTAGTTTCGATTCTCCGGGGAGGCAAAATAAATCCCCATCTGGTTAGGGGAGATATCTATGATACTCAGCATAGTTCAGTGGCCCAATCAAGAGCCTAGTAACCTGACTATAGGGTCTAGAGAGTATCTTGGTCCATTGTCAAGAGCATCATGACTCCAACAAAAGGAACCTTTTTAATAGACCTATGCAATAACCAGGTCATCGTCTTTCCATGAACCATCCCCCTATACATGGATTGGACTCAACTAGGGTCATCCCATGTGGTAGGTATTGTCCACAGGCCCAACTGAGATTTAATATATCTCCCCCATGATTCACACCTGGGACCTCAAGCTTAACAACCGCCAGAGAGTGTCAAAAGGTACCACTAAGTCATATGGCGTAGTGGTACCAGATAAGCTCCCTGGTTTGTTAAATTCGAGTTTGCCCAGATTTTCATTCTCTATTAAGGAGAAATAAATCCCAAGCTATCAAGGGGAGATATCCATGATACTTATCCTAGTTTGGTGACCCAGTAAAGATCCTAATAACCCGAGTGAAGGGGTTAGGGAGTATCTTGGTTCTTTGTCCGGAGATTCATGGGTCCAACAACTAATGTATCATATTCTGGTATTTATTAGATTTTTTAAATTTTATATTTGTATTAACAATAATTTATGGCTAAGATTTTTTAGTTTAGATGGTTGGACACAAAGATCTATTTTTTTCCTTCCCTAATGCTAGTAATTATTAGTTTTTTTATATTTTATATCTGTATTATCAATTATTGATAGGTGATAATATTATATTCTATATGATATTTATTAGTTTTTTATATTTGATATATAAATTAACAAATATTTACAAGTTATATTATTATATTCTTGAATTTATTTATAGGTAATTATTGTTTTCTAGTATTTATTATTTATTTATATTTAATATATGTATTGAAAATTATTTACAGGTAAGATTATTATATTTTAGTATTTACTAGTTTTTTATATTTGATACCTATATTAACATTTTTTACTGGTAAGATTATTTGTTTTATATGGATAGATATAATCCTGAAGATCTATTTAATTCTCTCATTGATTTCAGACATCCCGATGATGAGCTTGATTCATTTGATATGTAAGATGCTATGCAATTAGAAGGGGGCACAACCTTACTCGATTTATGATTCCAAACCTTGTTCAAGAGATATGTATATATCTTGATTTTCATCCTTATTTATGGAGGTATGTTCAATTGTTTAAGATATTTATTTTATATGATGTTTTCTTTTTATTTTTGGAAATAATATTCTAATTATTTTTTTATTTGCATGTTTTTTTTTGCATTTAGATATTGGGTAGGTTGGTATGATTTTATGAAATTATTTTTTTGATCCATGGGTTTCATGGGATCACATTCCCATTGTCATTTGTTAGTAGATGTTTGATAGATGGATTTTATGTTATTAAATAATATATTTTATTTTAAATTTATTTAACTATTAACTTGTTGTTTTTAATTGTCTTATAGAATTCAATACTAGAATTTGGATCTATAGCCATGAATCTATAACCACGGATAATAAAAACCATGGATATAGATCACTTATACCCGTGCCTGTTTTGGTGTCTGTGGCTTTATCCCCCCACGCAAACCCTTTCTCCCCTGCCCTCGCGAGTTTCCAATCCTCACTTTCCCCACAACCCTCCTCCCTCCCGCGACACTCCTCCTCTACCGACATCTCCGACATGTCAACCCCACCTCCTTGCGACCCTCCTTCTCCGACGTAGCTTTGGCATAGTTCCGACGCAGCTCCGGCATGGTTCCGACACCACCACCTCCTCCGCCCCCCGCGATTATCCTCTTCTCCCGAAGTCTCAGATGCAGGAACCCCACCTCCCTGCAACCCTCCTTCTCCAACAAGGCTCCTGCATGGTTCCAATGTGGCTCTGACATGGTTCAGATGCAGCTCTGGCACGGTTCCGACACGACCACCCCACCTCCCGGGATTGTCCTCCTTCGACGCGGACACCCCACCTCCTGGGATCCTCATCATACATGTGATGGATACATGAATAAGGTACATTTATCTCTTTTTGATTTCATTGGTACCCTCTCTAGGTTTTATACCACACTTATTAAAGTTTCTAGGTAGGGTTGACCGTGGGGATTAAAATCTGGAATACCCAAAAATTGAAATAGACTCCCTAAAATCAATTCCCATTATTGCTATTCAAAAAAATTATAGAGAGGATCCTACACTTAGTGTGTTGGTTTGTGGGTGGGGTGAAATCAATTACTAGAAATAAAACTTTTTAGTTCATTTTCACTTCATCCCTGGATTCCCAATCCCTCACATTTACTTTAGGAATGTGAGAATAAACCCTGGGTTTATATTAGCATCCCTCGATGAGGATCATAAGATTTTTTATAATAGGATTTATATGCTCGATGAACTGGATATGGGAACATTATCAAATTTTACCTTTGGATAATTTAATGCTTTGGAGTTTCACTTGTTATTAAGATCCAACCAGGATCATGGTGAGTGGGTTAGCAATGTATTGTCTAAATAAATCCCAGTTAAGTTGAACATACATTTCTGGAGGTTCTGAAATAAGGGCATACCAACTGAAATTAATATCCATAGAAAAGTAATTTAGACACCCTGACCATGTATGTGTTGTGAGAGGATAAAATTTGAGTTATTCCAGAACTTATTTTTTGATGTAGAATGGGTCCGCTTTGCTTGGGCCCTTGTTGGGAAACTTATGGGATTTCAATTTTAGGGGGTATACATCTCTAAATTTTTGTCTACATTATTTTAAAGTGTTGAGAAACATTCACATATGGTTAATATTCATGTAATAGTGTTTTCAATGGTGTGTTGGGTGATTTAGGAGACAAGTAACAAGGGCCGTGAAGGCAATAATAGCTCCCTCTATTCATTCAAGTTCACATGCTCTCTCTCATAGACAAACTAGGTTCCCTTATTCTTATTGAAAAGGGAATGTCTACTAGTAAGGGGATCCTCCCTAGGGATGTGATTACAAATGATAGATCTCCTCTAGGGTGGTGGATCAAGTGGATACCCCCAAATGTTGGACTAAAACATAATGTGAATGGGTCCTGTAAATAGGGAGTTATGAGGAGGGATTGTGCATGATTCTAGGGGATCTATGGTTATCGAATATATTTCCTTTTATGGTTTAGGTAATTCTATCTGGGTGGAGAAAAGATCTTTACTCAGTGGCCTTTAAATTTGGAGGATAGATAACCTCAATATTTGTATGGTTGAGAAGAACTCCAAGATTCTTTTAATATTCCTAAATAATGATGGAAGTGCTCCTTGGTATTCAGTTTATAATATTAGGAAGTGTAGGTCCCCCATAAATCAAGGAAAAAATATCATTCATAATTAGAGGGAGGGAAACTTTTCTGCATAAAATATATCTAGTAAAGATATACCTTATGATATTATTTTTATCTATCATATTACAAGGGATCTTCCACATTACTATGAAATTATTGTTAGTGGTGAACCCCTCAGTATTCACCACTTTAGACTACCAAAGTGAAATATTTTCCAATAAAAGGTTCTTCTTGAGTGACCGATAATTTCTCAACTATTACATCAATCAAAGAAGTTCTTCTAGTGATACCATTAATGGAGGTGAATGATCTGAATACTCAAGAGATTTATGAATAAAATAATTTTCATCACATGTACAAAGAAAATAATAAATTCAATTGGTTGGATAATCAATTACTCAATAAACTATATGGTCTAAATCCTAACTATCTAAATTTTTTCCAACCCATGACCAATTTCAATCCCAACCATCTCAACATCGAATCCAATATTTTCCATATAAATTATTAGAATAATTTTTTAAAAAAATATTGAAAATTAATTATCAATTTTCATCATTGATATTAGATATATAAAACACTGAAATCGTTATGGAACCCATTCCCACTCAGGTTTACCATTCCTCAATATCTTAGAAGAATCTTATTACACAAAAACCTCTCATGAATAACTCAAAGTTGTGACTATTCCCAAAAGTGGGAAAACTATTTTAAAACCTAAAACATTGATTCCTAAACCATCAGAGTCTTCAACATCATAGGAAAAAAACCGAATAACCAACATTAGAAACTGAAAAATCAAAGCTGGTTAATGAGTGAATTGGTCAGGGAATGTTTAAATTCAACTAGAGGAACATGAGTAAATCATTGATGGGTGTTAAAATTTAGAGAAAAGTGATTTTCTATATTCAAAAGAGAGAAATTTGACATCTTGGAAAGATTTTCCTAAATATTACTGTATTATTTATGAGAGAGTGTTAAGAAAATATATGAGATTCAAGAGTTTAGATAAAGACATAACAACCCTCAAAGATAGACACATGTAACCCATCCAATGAATAATGTGATTGATCTTTCTTGTCAACACTGAAATAATAGGTGGAAGATGGCCTTGATGTGGCTATTAGATAAATAACTTCATTCCCACTTATAAATAGATTTATCTCAAACAAAATTATAATATATCATAATGGTTTTTGATTAGTTAATTTTTTTATATGGTGATGGTTTTTAGACTACTATGGTGTGGTTGAGGAGACATTCCCCCATAAAAATCAATGGATTTAAATGAATTTATATTTTCATTTCTCTAGTGTCATTTTCATGAAATCAGATTGTTTTCATATGAGTGGTAGATTATTATCCACATGCCTTTAAATTTTATCATGGTTTTATCTATTAATTTTCTTTACACATAATACCATCACAATTTTCATTCATCTCTAATATGATTCTGGGGAGTGAGGGGAGATAAAGGAGTGATAAAGCATTCTCAATTACCATGGGTAGGTGAAAGTAGTGTATCGAAAATCATTTTTTTCACTACCTAACCTAACACACTAAAGAGAGAGTGAATGGATTGAGATATTGGGTCATTTCAAGGTATTATTTAGGGTGCTGAATTTATTTTATAAGTGATTATTATACAATTAATGAGAGAATTAAATAAGGGCACGCTTCATTATATTCATTGTTTTTCACTTTTATTTTATTTCTTCCATCCACTTGTGGTTCCACTCCTTCATTATTTCATTATTTTAAAATTAATAGTGTTCTATTAGTGGAGGTGTGAGGAGAATGAATGATTATATCCTTCCATGAACTTGTGGTTCCCTATATATTTTCACCATAAAATGTAGTATTTTCAATTTTCTATTGTATTACATTTCTATATTGGAGTTGAAAATTAGTGTCAATCAAGTTTTGAGGTCTTAATCAGATCTACCTATTGAATTAGAAATCATTGGTGTTTTGCATGCTGCACTTTGATCATCCTTTTGGAATCATGCTTTTGTTTAAGGACATTCTTATTGAAGACTATCTGTTAACGCCTATCTGTAGAATGATTTAAATTTCTGTTTCATATAATCATGATCAGTAGAATCTGCATTTGATTAAATTGGATAGAGGGCTGGACGATGCTTATTTACTTGATTTCCAGGTTGGTCCGAGAGGAATATGAAGACTTTTTGTTGATGAAGTGAAACACTTCTAATTATGGAAGAGTGGAAAAAGTGGATGTTGCAACTTGATTTTCTGTATGGAGTTTTTATGCACTTTCTGGCTCATATGGCGAGTCCTTTTCCTCATTATATGAAGTTTTATTATAAGTCATGTTTGTATCCTCTTTCAATTACTTGATGGTGCATTCTCATTGCACCTCATGTTTTCACTGTATCTTGAACCTTCAATTTTTTCTTGGGGTATGAGTTGGAAAACCAACTCATTCATTTTTTCACTATTGTAGTTCATTCGTTTCTCATTGAATATTTACCTATCAGAAATAGTGAGATAAAAATGGTTGTTGTACAGCCTGTGGTCTACAGTTTTCATTGCTGGATTCAAAAGGGAAATTTAGACTTCTGATTGTCTGCCTGTACAAGTTCAACTTTTTAATTGATATCATTACTATATATTCATCTTTTTAAGTATTATTGTATCTTCTGGAAGATTTTCAAGCTCACGATTTATTTCAAGAACAATTTTTCCAGGAGGGGGGAGGGGGAGGGGCTTTGTAGAGGGAGGGGTGTCTAGGAGGGGGGGGGTGTTATATTAGTGTAGGTGTGAGGAGAACGAATGATTATATCCTTCCGTGCACTTGTGGTTCCCTATCTCTTTTCACCATAAAATGTAGTTTTTTTTAATTTTCTATTGTATTACATTTCTATATCGGAGTTTCAAATTAGTGGCGATCATGTTTTGAGGTCTTAATCAGATCTACCTATTGAATTAGAAATCACTGGTGTTTTGCATGCTTCACTTTGATCATCCTTTTGGAATCATGCTTTTGTTTAAGGACATTCTTATTGAAGACTATCTGTTAACTCCTATTTGTAGAATGATTTAAATTTCTGTTTCATATAATAATGCTCAGTTGAATCTACATTTGATTAACTTAGATAGAGGGATGGATAGTACTTATTTACTTGATTTTCAGGTTGGTCCGAGAGGAATATGAAGACATTTTGTTGATGAAGTGAAACACTTCTAATTATGGAAGAGCAGAAAAAGTGGATCTTGTAACATGATTTTCTGTATATAGTTTTGATGCGATTTCTGGCTCATAAAGTGAGTCCTTTTCCTCATTATATGAAGTTTTATTATAAGTCATGTTTGTATCCTCTTTCAATTACTTGATGGTGCATGCTCATTGCACATCACGTTGTCACTGTATCTTGAACCTTCAATTTTTTCCTGGGGTGTGAGTAGGAAAACCAACTCATTCATTTTTTCACTATCTTAGTTCATTCATTTTGAATTTAATATTTACCTATCAGAAATAGCGAGCTGAAAATGGGTGTTGTGCATCCTGTGGTCTACAGTTTTCATTGTTGGCTTCAAAAGAGGAATTTTGACTTCTGATTGTCTACCTCTACAAGTTCAACTTTTTAATTGATATCATTACAATATATTGATATTTTAATTCTTATTGTATCTGATGGAATATTTTTAAGCTTACGATTTATTGTAAGAACAATTTATCCAGGAGGGGGGAGGGGGAGGGGCTTTCCAGAGGGAGGGGTGTCTAGGAGTGGCTTTGTATCCTCCTTTTGCATGCTACAATTTGATCATCCTTTTAATTATTATTATATCTGCTGAATATTATTTTTTCATTGTGATTATGGATTCATGTATCATTTATCATGTATAGTTTACACACTGATCACATGTATATAAGAAGTCATTATATCTCATTTCTTTTCCAACTATTTTCTTATAGGTGGATTCTTATGGAGAGGCTAGTTCTATCCACCACTATGGAAGACAGTGAGTTCAACATTGGATTTGGGTAAGGTTTATTCTATTTTTATTCTTTGACCCAATTTTAATTAGGTATTTTTTGATTTTTGGGTTCCTTATATTTTTGTAGTGCGTTTTGAATTTCATTGAGGTGGATTCGAGTCACCGTTGATTAAGAATTACATGTGTATGAATAGGTAGACATATACATATATAAGTTCCATATTTATATATATTCACTCATGGCAGTATGAATATATATATTGGGGCTAGGTGTGCTTATATATATATATATGAAAAATGCATACATGTGTAAGTGTAAAGGAGTATATGCAAGTATAAACAAACATCTAAGGACTCCCTTGTGAATATTTGGCCATGAAAATATGTACATAGGGGCTAGATGTCCTTATATATATGTGAAGTTTCATATGCGTGCAAGCAGAAAAAATAAATATTCGAGTTGTCATCATCAAAAGAAAATGCATCTTGAGGTTGAGGTAGGTTCCCTCTGCCTAAACCTTTAATTTGAATTCTATAATTTCCTGATTGATTTTAAAACTTGTTTCCATAATTGATTTATTGTTTTAGAAAATGGTTTTCTAATAACCACTATATTTTTCAAGGAAGAATATGAATTTATCCCTTGAATTTATTTATAGACCTTGTTTTTTCGATGAATTAATAGTTTACTTTAACTAACAAAAATGACGGCATCATTCACGAACATCAGTTGAGATTTTCCTGGTATAAGATTCCGAAACCAAAATGAATCTACATTTCCTTCATGTATATTCTTATTAATATTTCTATAATGGTTATCTTGAGATAGGATGAATAATCTTAGGGATATGGTATCTCCTTGCTCGAGTCCCCAAACATATTTGAAGAATCTGAAGTTCTTCACCAAGAAATAAATGGATATCCATGGTAAACTAAAACACCTAAAGAGTTTCAATAAATCCACTAGAAAAACCCATGCATGATAACACCTTGATGATGAAGATTGATCAGCGAATGATAAATGGTGAACTTGTCTTGTATTCAAGGGTTATAATGGAGATCAATATGGAAGTGCCTCCACCAAGACGAATTTCCCTGGTTGCAAATGATCACCATATGGAGGTAAGCTTTAAATTCAAGAACCTTCCTTAATTATGTAATAAATGTATAATTATAGGACATACTCTACAGTAGTGTCAATTTTTCCAAAAGATGGTCCAAACTTCCAACACGAACAAGGATTGGAGAGAAGTTTCAAGTGGAAAAAATGTTTATTTGGTCAATAAGAGACTCATGAATGAAAATGAAGAAAATAAAGGATTGTGATGGGAAAAGACTACTGAGGCTAGTTCATCGTGGGCAGCTTTGGTAGAGGGGGATGAGCGCATATAGGATGGTTATGCTGGAAATGATGTAATTGTGTAGGAGGAAACAAATATGGTGCCTAATGGAAACACGGTGACTGAACATGTTACAGATACAGAAGAAACACATTTCCATGATTTTTAAGGTAGCAAGAAGCTGACTTCGGACATCCTTTCCATTTACCTTGACATGAATGATGAGGACTTCTTGATGGAGCTTATTTCAAGGGATTTGAATGATTATATATCCAATGGCATATCCATAGTTTTGAATGTAACAGAATAAAAGCAGACCACCAGAATTGGGATGGATATATGTGATCTGCCCAAGAAGATGATGGATGATCAAGCATGTATTACACCTGTTAGGGATCTGGTACTAGAAGAGTTAGCTCTGGATCACAAGTAACCTGAGAAAATTCAGAAGGCAGTTAAATCTGTCCACAAGACTATGGAATCAAACACATCACTAAAGTCAAAAAGAGTTCATCAATTGGAGAAAAATGCATGTTCAATAACGCGTGGTATTCTCTGTCAGAGTGCTCAAAGATTATCCATGACTCATGGGGTATAGAAAGCTCTAATATTAAGCCTCTTAGTTGCATCTTGAAACTAAAAATTATGAATACCAGATTGAAGGATTGGAGAAAAAGGAAATTTAGTCTACTGGATGAAGAAATAAATGATCTTGAATGATCATTGCATGAAGTTCAGGAGGAAATCACCAGGACTGATTTCTCGGGTGATATCCGCCAAGAGGTTGAGACTCTAAAGTTTCTCAGATCAAGTTTTCTTGATAAAATGATCACAGGGAACTCGAAGTACATGTAATCTTCTATATGGCCTGGATTGAGAGAAATCTCCCTAAGGATTATGGGGTCTTCGTGCTGGCTGGTCAACAGGAAATCACCTCTCAAATTCTGGTACGACAACTGGTTGGGAACCCCATTGGTTGAGCAAATTATCTCAACTGTCTAGTCCATAGAACATGGCATCACTATCAAGGATCATATGAAAAACTTGTAAACTCTCCCTTATGATACTATAGATATTATCTCTCATTATGAATTTCTAATGCAGGAAGACATGCTCATCTAGGAACCCGCTCCCAATGGAATACTTGATTACAAGAACTTCTATCAACACCTGCTTCAACAAAGCACCCACTGGATTGAAAAGTATAAAATATGGATTCTCCCCTAAATTTATACACTGCGATGAAGGCTTTCCTGGAATAAGTATCCTTTAGATGAAAACATACAGCGTGTGGGAAGGGGGCATGGGGGAGGGGGGAGGGGGGAGGGTGGAGAGGGTAGGGGGTAGGGGGGAGGTCTGCAGGGTAGGGGGAGAGGGAAGGGGGTAGGGGGAGGTCTTCAGGGGAGGGGGGAGGGGGGAGGGTGGGGGGGAGGGGGTTGGGTGCAGGGGGAAGGGGACAAGGTGGATGGGGGTGGGTGGAGGGGGAATGGGGTGGGGGGGAAGTCTTCAGGGCAGGGGGTAAGGGGGAGGTCTGCAGGGCAGGGGAGAGGGGGTGGGTGGAGGGGGTAGTGGGGAGGGGGGAGGTCTGCAGGGTAGGGGGTGGTCTATAGGGGAGGGGGGAGGGTGGTGGTCTGCTGGGCAAGGGGGTGCAAGGGGGTGGGGCAGGGGGTGCAGGGGGGGCAGTGGGGGGAGGGAAAACTGGAAGGGGGGGGGGGGGGGGCTGGGGGGCAGGGACAGGGGGTGTAAGTGGGGTGGGGCAGTGGGGAAGGGGGTGAAAAAGGGGTGGGGTAGTGGGACAGGGGGGGGGACTTTTTTAGAGACGTGATCAACAAGATTGTATTTTTGTATTTTCTCCATATTGATTTTTTCAATGGAATAACAACACTATATGAAGGATTCATTTTGAAAAATTATTTTCCTTCAAAAAAAATATTTGTGAAGTGCGTGTTATGTGAAATTTCCATTCGAGTGTTCTTTTATATAAACAAGTATGGTAATAAGGTGGGTTTATCAACTTCTAAGTTATTAGGATTTTTTCTCAACACTAGAGGACTTTTCTTTGTAGTTTAAAAGTGTTTTATTTTCTTTTCTCTTTCTTATTTATCACATTCTAAACATTTATGTTGAGGAAACATGGTTTTCTATTCTTTTACATGTTTATTATTGTTTGAAAATTGCATATTCACTTGAGAAATTAGAGGACTCTCAATGTTTTTCATTTTTTTGGTTTATCCTTTTATAACTCATCAGACTATATGATCAAGCATTCTTTATTATCATGTTAAACCTTCTTCATATGTGTGGATCCATTTTTTGTTATGATATATTCTATTTGATTAGAAATTGTGTCCTTTAGTAAACTTTTATTATTGGGTGGGTTAAAAACTTGAATCGAACAAAGACAAATTATGCTGAAACTCGTGCCAAACTAATTATATACCATTAACAGGAAGAATAATTGTTAATTAATAGTAATGTTCTATTTGATAGTATCATTTTGAAACATGGATCTATTTCCCCCTTTCTTGGAGGAACATGATTTAACCCATGGGGCATTGTGGTTCTTATATGTTGGGCAGTGACGTGTATAACCACAGGAGACATGTATGTTTTAGTTTAGTTTTTATTTTTTTTCTTTATCGCATTGGCCACTTAGGTCTTTTACTTCTTCCTATGGACAAAGGGTAATTATATTTTTTGAAGGGGGGAAAATGGGGTTCAGATTGATTCAGTCCGCCGGATTTGATTTGAGGTATTATTATATGGTTACTACTTGTCTCGCACCTCATGTATTTGGGGATTTCAGTGTTTCTGACTCCATATTCTGTTTTCAGTAGGGCGTTGGATCATTTCATGTTGGTCCGGGCAGATTTGGTTCTCACAATAGAGGTAAGGCTTTAATTCCATTGGTTGGTTTATCACTGGTCATGTAGCATCCTTTACGTGTTTTAATGTTCCTAATATCCTTTGTGTAGTGCGTTGATCCCTGATCGTCGGTTTTGAGTATCCAAGTTAAGGGTGAATCACCTGCGTGTGCATAGGTAAGAAAGTATATGTATGTGGGTTACCCCATTACGTGTACAGTCAACCATGGAAGTGATTATGCATGTATGAGGCTATGTGTGCCCATTTATATATATATATATAAATGCATACACAGGTGAGTGGAGACTGGTATATGCATATAAGAATATGTGCAAGGATCCCCTTGCACATGCTCATGGCCATATGGGTGTGTGCATAGGGGATAGGTGTCCTTGAATGTGTGTGAAGGTGCGTATACCTAGTGGGGGAGTAGAAACTTTTAGTTAGAAAGCTCCAAGAGCCGAAGTGGATGGTTTGGTTCCACCTTGAGGTAGGATTCCTCTTCTAGCCTCTTTAATTCAAGAATGCTTTAAATTGAATTTAGATTCTTTCTTAATTTTGATTAAAAATATTGAATTTCATATCTTGAATAAGTTTTATTTAATATAATTTTTTTATTTGATAAATAAATTCATGTTTTATAATCAAACCCCTCCAACAGAGGTGTCCTGTCTGCTAAAACTCACAGTGATAGTTATGTTGATCTAGTTTCTAAAATTATTGCACTTGATTTGTGCTGATTGAGTTTTAGAATAAATGTTAAATATAATTAAATGAATTGTGTTATAAATCAATGCCATGATTTTATAATAAAACCCCTCTAATGAAGGTGCGTTATCTTCTAAACCAAATAGTAGTGATAAATATTTGTATCGTGTTTAGATTTGGTTTGATTATTTCATATGCCACTTGTTGGTGTTTGTTTTGTGGCTTGTTAGTTTTTGTTTTCTTTGAATAATATAAATTGGCTTATGATAATCATTTAACTCAAATGACATTGCCAGAGTAGGCATATGCCTTGACCATGAAACTTTCCTTTTCACGCTTTGAATATTATAAATAAAATTTCCATGTTTAGGAAAAGTGAATGAATTTGTAAATGGTTTGTGCAGGGTGTGTGATTATTTTTCATCGTTTTGTTGAACTTTAGACGTTGCGTCATTGTACTACTCACAACAACCTTCTCTGGAAGTCCCTTGTTATAGCATATTAAATAGTTGATCTGTTCTATCATCTGCTGGCGGGGTGACGGTCAGAATGTTGACCCGCCTCCTCTCGCTCCCTTCTCTCCTGGCTGGAAGATGCTGCCCTGCGGATGTCGCTGGACTGGGCCAACATGCCGCGGTCATGCCACGGTCATGCTGCGGTCGCGCCGTGGTCGCTCCGCGGTCAGGCCGCGGTCACACCGTGATTTGGCCCTGCTCTAGGATGACACCCCGCGGTGGTTCACATTGATAGTATTCTATCAGTCTTGTGATCAATGTTGAGATTGACTAATCACAATTTCTGTCGGAGGGGCAACGAACGGAATGTTTCTCTGCCTCCCCCCACTCCCTTCACTCCTGGCCAGAAGATGCTACCCCACAGATGTCGCTGGACCGGGCCAACACGCGCGGTCACGCTATAGTGACACCGCAATCACGCCGCGGTCACACCGTGGACATGTCGTGATTTGGATCTGCTCCAGGACGACACCCCACTGTGGTTCGCAGTGATAGTATTCTATGAGTCTTGTGATCAATGTTGAGACTGACTAATCACAATTTTTGATGGCAGGGAAAAGACCAGAATGTTGGCCCGCCTCCTCCCGCTCCCTTTGCTCCTGGATGGAAGATGCTACCTCGCAGATGTCGCTGGACTGGGCCAAAACGTTGCGCTCACGCCACTATCACGCCATAGTCATGCCACGGTAATGACGTGATTTGGTCCTACTTCAGGTAGACACCCCGCGACGGTTCACAATGATAGTATTCCATGAGTCTTATGATCAATGTTGAGACTGACTAATCACAATTTTTTCTGGAGGGGCGATGATCGGAATGTTGCCCCAGCACCTCCTGCTCCCGTCACTCCTGGCCGGAAGATGCTGCCCCCTGGATGTCGCTGGACTGGGCCAACACGTCGCGGTCACACCGCGGTCCAGCCGCGGTCAAGCTACAGTCACGCTGTGGTCAAGCCGTGGTCACACCGCGGTCACTCCGAGGTTACACCGCGGTCACTCCATGGTCACAACGCGGTCACACCTCGGTCAGGCCGCGGTCAGGCCGCGGTCACACCGTGGTCACACCGCGGTCACGCCGTGATCACGCCGCAGTCACACCGCAATCACTCCGTGGTCATGTCGATGTCATGCCGCGGTAATGCCGTGATTTGGCCCTACTATAGGACGAAATCCCACGATGGTTCGCGGTGATAGTATTCCATGAGTCTTGTGATCAATGTTGAGACTGACCAATCACAATTTCTGCCGGCGGGGTGATGACCAGAATGTCTCCCCGCCTCCTCCTGCTCCCTTCGCTCCTGGCCAGAGGATGCTTCCCCACGAATGTCTATGGATTGGCCCAACATGCTACGGTCACGCCTCGGTCACGCCTCAGTCACACCGCGATCATGCCACAATAATGTCGTGATTTGGCCCTGCTCTAGGACGACACCCCATGACGGTTCGCAGTGATAGTATTCTATGAGTCTTGTGATTAATGTTGATACTGACTAATCACAATTTCTGTCGGTGGGGTGATGACCGGAATGTTGCCCTTCCTCCTCCCGCTCCCTTCGCTCCTGGCCAGAAGATGCTGCCCCGCAGATGTCGCTGGACCGGGCCAACACGCATCGGTCACACCACGATCACGCCGCTGTAATGCCTTGATTTGACCCTGCTCTAAGATGACACCTCACAGCGGTTTGCAGTGATAGTATTCCATGAGTCTTGTGATCAATGTTGAGGATGACTAATCACAATTTCTACTGCTCCAGGACGACACCCTGTGGTGGTTCGTAGTGATAGTATTCCATGAGTCTTGTGATCAATGTTGATACTGACTAATCACAATTTCTACTGGCGGGGCAACAACCAGAATGTTTCCCCACCTCTTAATGCTCCCTTCGCTCCTGGCTGGAAGATGCTACCCCGCGGATGTCACTGGACTGGGCCAACACGCCGCGGTCATGCCGCAGTTACGTCGTGGTCACGCCGCGGTAGTGCCGTGATTTGGCCCTGATCCAGCCACATCCAGCCCACACCAGCCCCCTTCCACCTTCATTTCAGCCTGCTGCCACCAGCATTCTTGCTCGCAACATCCCCCCCTGCCACCTTCGAATCAGCATGCACTATCCCCCCAACACCTGCAACCAACCCCCTTCCACCAGCATTCCAACCCCCTTCCACCTGCATTCGATCCCACACCAGCCCCCAACCCCCATCCACCTGCAATCCAGCCTGCACCAGCCACCACACCAGCCACCACCCCCCAGCCTCCTACAAAACACTCATTCCATCCCTCTGCCACTTGCAAAACAGCCCCAGCCACCAGTTCCAGCCCTCACTAGCCCCCGAACTCCAATGTCATGGTGGGAATCTCCAAAGTTTTTATGGTGATGTCAAAAAGACTTCTCGGTGGATATATTGTCCCCTAAATCCATGGACATGTGTAAACAATTCAAAATCGTGGGTTAGGGTTTAGATGTTTTTTGGGACAGGTATTTTGACATGTATCTGTCACATTTGGTTATAAATAGCCACCACTTTGTACCCATTGAAGGTTAATTACGAATTTTGAGATTTTCTAAAATTATTATGTTTGTGTTTCTTATGTTCTTAGGTGAATTCATATAAAGATTATCAAAGGAGTGATCAACCTTTTTAGTTCTTTATAATTAGGGTTTTAAAGAGATAGTATCCTTGAGGTCCTAATTGATTACCCCCCTTCCCCTTTTATTTCCTTTTCACTTCTTTTAATTTCCATTTTTACAACTTCCATCACTTGTGTTTCCAAATTTATTCTAATGAATACCCCATATATATATTGTATCATATCAATAGCACACTAGAAACCTACCAAATAACATAAGATCCCAACATATGCACCACTTACAAACCATTAGAAGGAATCACAGAAGCTCCCAAGCACAAAACCAACAAGCACTCCTAGGGGAAGTATAACCAAGGAAACGAGGCGGCTAAAGGAGAAATATAAAAACCCAAAAATAAGTAGTCACAAATGATAGAAACCAACAACACACACACATTCATGAAATAACTCACAACCACCCACCCACACACACACCCACCCACCCACACACAAGTTGCCAAAATCCATCACCCATCCAAAAGTCTAGCTTTATCCAAAGAAATAGAGCCACTGAACCCCCAAACCCATAACCAACATCAACAAACCAGACCAACATCCCTATCCAAACAAATCCTAGAGTGAAAGACCACTAGAAAACCATTCCAACTAATGACCACTACACCAACAACAAATTGCACAAGAAACCTAAACCACACTATATCCAACCATAATAAGCACCTATAGTAGACACAACACCTAAAATATTAGCTAGAAAACAAATCATCCCTAGACCACCATATGGCCCCATCCATCACCATCTGAACTCCTTGCATCAAAATGGACCACCCCACCATAAGAAATTATAAAAAACCAGCAGTCAACTAGTACCATCCATCTGAAGTGCCATGCATCACCCATGCCTAACCCATCATACAACCTCAAGAATCCCCAAGCAGTCCCTGATCCAAATGTGAGCTAATACCCACCCTGAATCCAACACCTATAGACCCACCAAGTAGTCAACATGCACCCACCCTAGAAAGAGAACCACCCATCTACCAGAAACATACCTCCCAACCTGCAACATCCAGCATCTCAAGGGAATTTTAGAACATCCACCATAGAAATACCTACACCATCAACAACCAGAATACACAAGACAGGGAAACTGAGCACAAGCCAATTGAACTTACTCCAAAACACCACCTGAAGACCCACCCCAAACTATATCCCCCACACTAGACAATTGAGAGAACCAGGAGCCTACAATATTAATCCAAAACAAAGAAGAAACACCAGAAAGCCAACCCCTATGCACCCAAAACATGTTACCAACCATAGTAGAAATTAAAAACCGACTAGCACCATGCACCGTGTAAGTGTATGCTGTACTACACCATGTAGAAATATCCAAGCAGCAAGACCCCTAGCTGAAACCCATCTTCAAAGGTCCTATAATTCCAAACAACTCAAAACTCACAACCCCACCTCCTAAATCCTACACAAGAAACCTTTAACCCCACTATGAGAATATCTGTAAGTCTCTATTGGATAAACCCATCATCTACCAGCCTCAACCTTAAGAAGCATCTAAAGTAACCTGCATACCACTCCCTACGAACATACACCCCTCCACCTGAGTAGCCCCCCCACCCAACCTGAAACTAGGAAGAACCACAACACACACCTACACACCTCCATATAACTAGCCACACAATAGGGGGGGGGGGGGTGTAAGGGGGGTCTAGCAGGGGGGAAACGGGGGTGCAAGGGGGTGTGTGCAAGGGGTGCAAGGGATGTGTGTGTGTGTGTGTGGGGGGGGGGGGGTGCTGTCCAGGGGGTGAAAGGGGGGAAAGGGTGTGCAAGGGATGTGTAGGGGGGGCTGCTGTCTAGGGGGGTTTAGTAGGGGGGAAGCTGTTCAGGGGGGTCCAGAAGGGGGGAAGCTGTTCAGGGGGGTCCAGCAGGGGGGTTTCTGTCCAGAGGGGTTCAGCAGGGGGGTGCTGTCCAGGGGGGATGCTGTCCAGGGGGGTCCAGCAGGGGGGCTGCTGTGCAGGGGGGTCCAACAGTGTGTGTGTGTGTGTGGGGGGGGGGGGGGGGTGATATCCAGGGGGTCCAGTAGGGGTGGGGGATGCACTATTCTTGTTTATTGAGTTATATTCTTTTTGAATATTCTAAGATGTTTTGTTTTACTATAATTTTAGGGGATGAGCACTACTATGTTCTAACATGTGTTGTAGGTATGTTTGAGTTGGTTCCAGACTTCTTTGATAGTTTTTCTTATAGGGAGACTCAGGTAAGTGAAGTTATGTGTTTTTTATATTTGGATTTGTTTAATTATTATTATGTAAGTATATTTCGTGTATAATTTAATTTGGAGGGGACTGGTAGGGGGCTGGGGGGAAACTGGAAGGGGGAGGGGACTGGAAGGGGGTGAAAGTGGGTGCTGGTATGGAGTGAAAGTGGGGGCTTGCAGGGGTAGGGCAGAGGGGAAACAGGCAGGGTGGGGGGGGGGGGGCAGGACTGGGGGGGGGGGGTGTCCTGTTTCTGGGGGGGGTTCCTGTGTCTGTCCATGAGGGTGGGGGGGGGGGGGGGTTGTCCAGGGGATTGGAGGTTTGGGCTATCTAGGGGATCTATCCAGGGTGTGGGGGGGTGTCTAGGTTCTGGGGGGGGGGGGAGGGGGGGGGAGGTCTGGGCTGTCTAGGGGGATCTGTCCAGGGTGTGTGTGTGTGTGGGGGGGGTGGCTGTTCAGGGGAGTAGAGGTATGGGTTATCCAGGGGGATCTGTCCAGGGTCTGGGGGGTGTCCAGGGTCTTGGGGGGATGTCCAGGGTCTGTCCGAGGGGGGGGGGGGTTTCCAGGGTCTGTCCGGGGGGGGTGTCCAGGGTCTGGGGGGGTGTCTAGGTTCTGTCTGGGGGGGTGTCCAGGAGGGGGGATTTGCAGGGGTGGCTGTCCAGGGGGGAGGGGGCCGTCCAGGGGAGGGGGGGGGGTTATGTAGTGTAGGGGTGTCCAGTGTCCAGGAGGGAGGGGTCTGCAGGGGGGTGGGCTACTATGGGGGGGGGGGCTGTGCAGGGGGGTGGGGGGCTATTTTTTATGGTTTTCATACCCTATAGCCACAGTTTCTAACCATGGATATAGGTCTACTTCCACCGTTAAAAACCGTGGTTATAGGTCTAATGCCACATTTTCTAACCGTGGTAATAAATTGTGTCCCTCCTCGAGTATATCCATAGTTATAAAACGGGGCTATAGAGATATTACCACGGTTAGAACTGTGGTTGTATACCTATAGCCACTGTTTGAACTGTGGCTCTAGACCTAAATCCACAGTTTCAAACTGTGGCTATAATTCTAGGCCTATAGCCATGGAAAACTTAGCCACGGTTCCTCAAATCGTGGCTATTAACTATAGCCACGGTATGAAGAACTATAGATACTGTTTTAAACTGTGGATATAGCCTGAATTTCTAGTAGTGATTTATGGCTCTAATTACTAATATCCTGAGAGATACTATCCGAGAGGCATAAGAGATTTGTATATGTGAACTTTTTCATTAGTTTTTACACAACCTTAGAAAGAGAACCATGGATAGAGCTTCTGTTACTATTTTGGATTAGTTTTTCATCTCCCATTGACCAGACTATATCTTAGCTCAAGTATGCAATGTATTGTTTTCCTACTAGATAGGAGAGACTTTTTGGATGATATCATCATTTGTATGTCAGAACCAGGGGATGAAGGATGTCACACACAGGGTTGAGAGTCATACATTTGGTATACATCAATGATATATGGAAAGTAATATTATTTTTTAATGTTTATATAATTTAAATGTAAAATATATTTTATATTATACAGGCCTCTACTGAACCCACTATTATGGATTTTGATGTTTACAAGAATATGTACATAGATCCCCATAAAACTTACCAGCGATAGACATCATCATATTATTGTTAGTACTTTTTTTAAAATTTTACTGATATTAATTTTGTTGTGATTATAATTTCTAATTATATTTTAAGGAAACATATATGACTGTGGTTTCTCATTCATGCATAGTCAATCTGATAGTGAAGCAGATTCCACTTGTGAGTCAAGTTTTGATGAGGTGGCTTGGATATGGGTGCTATGTATGGTGTCAAGAAAGACTGGGTGATCGATATTTGTTCATGGCTGATGCCTTTCGGTTATTATAGTCCTTTTATGATGTCATTGTTCAGATAAAAGGGAGTGATTCAAGAGTCTTTTTTTCATCAATTGCACAATTTTAGGAGAGGTTAAGATCTCAGGATGATAAGATACATAGGTAAAAAATAGAGAGAGGGAGGATCATGAGAAACAACATTAGAGAGATAAGCATATATTAAAGTATATGCGATGGATTGCTTGTGGTGTTAGTATGGAGTTTTATCCCCCTGACCTTTTGATAGATACTCCTCCACCCGATACCAATTGATGATTAGTGGGTTTTTATAATAGTTTTATATTTTAGGGTGATAAAATTATTTTATGTGAAGTGATGTAACAATGTTTTGTTTGTTTTTATTATATATATATTTTTGTTTTTTTTAAAATTTCTGTTTTTTATTTTTAAAAAAAATTATCAATTGTGATGGATATAAAAATCCATTAAAATTGGTTTTTAAAAAAATTATTAGGATTATTTTCAATGGAAAATAATTCCATTGCAAATGAAAATTATTTATGATGGACCATAATAAATCTTTATTTAAATTAACTTATGAGAATTATTTGTGACATATTATTCATTCATTACAAGTAATGATTATTTTCAATGGATAGTCACAAAAAAAAACATAATTGTGATGATGTTTTCTGTAATGGTCTATTAACCATAGAAATCTGTTACTAATTACCCATCACAAAAAAATAAAAATCTAGTAGTGTTATAGAGATCAAAAAGAGTATTTCATGTGGGACCACATGAAAAGGGATATTGTAGAGTATGTATCTCAATTATTGGTATATCAGAAAGTAAATTTTGAGAGATATATGTCTAAAGGTATGCCAAAACAATTACCTATACCATAATGGAAATGAGAAAAAATTATCATGGATTTCATCATTAGAATCCCCAAAATTTAAAAAAGTACACAATTCTATTTGGGTTGTAGTCGATTGCCTTATGAAGTTAGCAAATTTCATTAAAATTAGAGAATATTTCTCTCTTGATGATATTTCTAGGATATATATTAAGGAAGTGGTAAGGTTTTATAGTGTATAAAATTCTATTGTATTTGATCAGGATTTGTAGTTTAATTCAATGTTATGGAGAAGTCTTCAGCTGGAAATGAATATGGAGTTGAACTTTTGTAATAAATATCATTATTAGATAGATGTTCAATCAGAGAGGAAAATTTAAATCCTATAGGATATGTTGAGATCTCATTATATGTATTTAAATGGTGGTTTGGATCAACAACTTCCTTTGGTGTAATTTTCTTATAGCAATAACTTTTACTTGAGCATTCAGATGACTTCTTATGAAGCCCTTTATATAGGAAGTGCTAAAATCCAATGTGCTGGGATAAAGTTATAGAATGAAAGCTACTATGAACTGATCTAGATGAAGAAATGGTATATATGGTTATATCCATTAATAAGAACATTAAGGTAGCTCAAATTTAATATAAATTTATGCTCATAATCATTAGTGAGTTATAGAGTTCGATATTGGTGATAAGGTATTTCTATGAATATCTTCTTGGAATAAGGTTATGAGATTTGGAAAGAATGGAAAACTAAGTCCTATATAAATTTTACCTTTGAAATTCTTGATCATATCATTATAGTTTCTTATCTCTTGTCACTTCCACTAAATCTCTCTAAAATTCATGATGTGTTCCATGTATCTCTCCTGAGGAAGTACATACATGATCCATCACATGTAATAAACTTAGTGTTCATACCAGTATAGAATGGTCTCTATTTTAAGGAAAAAACTGATAGAGTTTCAGGATTGAAGAGATAAAGTGCTGCGGAACAAGACCACTCACCTGGTCAAAGTTTTGTTGTGAAACCATAAATTTGAGGAAGATACATGAGAACCAAATGACGCGACAAGGAAAAAGTATCCTCAGTTGTTTGTATCAAAGTGTTGGAATTTTGAGGGTGAAATTATTTTAAAGGGGTATAATTTAACACCCCAATATTATATATATATTTTTTCCAATGAAATAAATTTGATGTATTCGATAGCTTGTTTTACATGAAACCCTAAGTCCAAATGAACCGTTATATAGTATACCGTTATAACATACACATTAAGTTGGTTGTATGAATAGTAAAAACCAAATTATAAAACAATATGTATAAGGGTTTTATATGATTAAAATTTATTGATTAATATATAATAAAAAATACTGAGTTTCCAGTAAATTCATTTTATGCTTCAAAAATATGTTTCTTAAAAAATGGTTTTTATTTCATATTTTATGAAAATTATAATTAATTTATAGCACTTTTAGAAATTGAAATTTATAAAAAGGATATAATTTTTGAAATAAAAATATCAAAATTATCTTAAGGTGTAATTTTTGATTTTATTTAAAGGATTAATTTTTCTATTAATAGTGAAATATACTAATTTTATAGAAACATTTCTTTTCCATTAAAGTATTTAAAAAATACCATTTTAATTTGAATTGATTTATAAATTTTATTAGTTTCTTTTTGATTAAAAATAATCCAATCAATTTCATTGTAATCAACCATATTCTTAATTTTTCTATAAAAACATTTCTATACTTAAAAAATGCATTTTGGTAAAAAACCGTTTTTGATGCATTTTGAGGGTCTACTTTAAAATTAATTTTTATCACTTATAAAAATTGAATATGATAAAGTGTAATACTATATGGAATTAGAATTAATTTTTTTAATGATTACACTTTCATTTTTAGTCATAATGAATAGTAAAAATAATAAAAATTTGTTACCACAGTTAAGGTTAAAATGAGTTTATCGGGGGTTAAAATAATCGATTAGGGAAATATTGCCACATAAACTTGTATAAATACCATTTTTTCTCTATATTTACACCTTATATTATATCCTATTTTAATATGAGTCATTTAGAAGAATTTTTCTTGAGTATAGAATTGATATATTTTAATCTTTGGAAAAATTCAAAGTGTGTCCTCACCCCACTTATAAATGACCCCCTCTTCTCTATTTTACACACTTCAAGAGAATATTATGTCATAAAATCCCTAACCAAATCCTCTCTTAACATCCCTCCTCAGTTCCTAGAGGTATTGTTTTGATCAGAATACCATCCTTTCAAGGCTTAAGGTGTAAGACAAATAAGGCTTCTCAATGAAGAGGTATAACTCTTAATCAATCACTTTAAATTTTATTTATTATTCCACATTCTATAAACCTATTGTATCCATAATAACATAATGAATATAATATCATAAATATTCTTAGATATTATTATGATGATGTCATTGTAATGACCCCAACTCCAATAAACTAGAGTTGGTGCCTACTTTTTACATTGGAATAAGATAAAAGGAATCACATACCGAAGGACCAAATAGTTTAGTAGACTTGGTAAAATACAGACATACATAAAATTAAGATTTCAATTGAAAACATAAAATAAAAAAAGTTTTTTATTTATGAATTTTATTATTCCTCATAGTGTATACCTGCATATCAATGAAAAAACACTTCTTGGTATCCCAAGGAAAATAAAATATAAGAAGGGGTGAGATCAGATGGTCAATAATGTTAAAATACCACATAAGTTATCAGGAATAAATAATTATAATAAATATATAAAGGTAAATAATTGAAACACATTTCATTTAATCAATAAAATGATCATAATATGGTAGAAATAAATGATGATCAGATAAATCCATTTAAATAATCACATAATCTTGAAACTTATCCATGGATCTTATAACTAATTGTATAATCACATGGAAATAAATAAATGATATGATAATGAGGGAATTCATAATATCAGACATCTAAAACATAATTTCATGACATTTCAAAAGATAATTTAAATATGTGGGTAGAAACCCATCTAATTAAACCAACTAATTTGTCTTCTAAGAATTGTCGATGCATCATGGGGCTATCCATAACCCGGCCCACCCATTACTTACTAAGTCTAACTAATTACTCATATTAAAGGGGTGAAACATAATCAACATAAACATTCATATTAAAAAACTAACATATAAAGTATTAATACTTACCCTAATCAAACAAACATAATAATAATCCATCCAGAATAATATGGAAAATAGTAATAAAATTGTACATCCTCAGTCAAACTAACCATAAAACGTCCAAATAAATAATAATGATGATATCAATTAAACATATACCTAGTGCATCATAAGTAAAATAAAGGGTTGATTTTTTTGATGAATAGAAACATCATTAAAAACATTCTTGAGGAAAATAAACTTTTCACTTTAAAAATCACATTTTAAAACAAAAAGTTCACAAAACATTTTGAAAATATATTTATTGAAAAATAACCTTTTAATATTATAAAATAATATTTAAAATATTGATTAGTTATGATGTTGGGAAATTCCATTCATTTCAAACACATTAAAATAAGATTCCTTTCACATTTTTAGTAAAAGCCAAAAAGTCCTTGTTTTGAAAAAGAAATGAATATTACATTCAATTTTTTTTTGTAAAAAGTCAAAATGGGTAAAAATTTATTTAATTAATCATTTTAAAGGGTTATTTTTTTTGTAAACATGGATTTCTATGAAAAAAGATTTTTGACTGATGAGAGTAATAAAGTGATATTATCTTAAAAACATTTTCTCAATCATTTGAAGTACCAAAGAGTGTAAAAATGGTACCATTACTTGAAATTTTTTTTGAATAATTATAGGATAATTTCTTTTAATGAACTATATTTTTAATGATTTTTTTAGAAATTATTTTGGAAAATTTAGAGATCAGGCGCTGAAACGACATGCGATTTTGAGGCTCGATGTGCCCGGAATAAATCCTTAAAGAAAGTTTAGTTTTTAATTAGAAGTTCTTGGGTGGTTAAATTTGAACTTTAATATCTTTAAAAAGGATTCTCGAATTATAAATCCAAGGGCACCATTGCATTTAGAATAAATACTTTACCTTAGGCGGGGCCTAACATCATCCAACGTGGTTCAGAAGAAAAATTTAGATTTTGGATGTAGATATAATTAAAATATTTTAAATAAAAATATTTTTGACACAATGAATATTTTATTTGAAAAAAAATATTCATCAGAGATCTAGGGTTATCTCCATAACCCTGGAGCTCCCTTGAGATAAAGAGAAGAGGCTCTGTCTCAACGACGAATGCCGATGAATCAGTTTTGGAAATCGGAGTGCAGATTGAGATCGTTCTTCAACCGATTGATGATGAAAATGAAACAAATTTTCTCTTCACCAACGATTGAATTAGATCTTTGTAGGGTGTTTGGTTTTGATTCTATTTTCCCCACTCTTGATTTCTAAACGACAAATGCAGATCAACCCATAAACAGGTTGACCCACGACTAGATTATTCTTACGAGAGGGTTTTGACTGCGGGATGATTTTTTGGATATTGAAATTCTATTTTGGTTTGTTATGATAAATACTTCTAACCAGAGCGGATCAATTCCATAATGATAAATGGAGTAGGTTTATTACTAGATTTGTTACACATGTTTTTATTCTCCCCTTTGACCCACACGTCCTTTGCGTTCTTCATGGGGTTATGAACAACGGGTCATTGCATATCCGTCTTGCGATGCAATTTTCCCAAATTAGAGATCTGACATCATGACAACCTAATGGAGGTGAGACTATGACAGTGACATATAGATCAAAGAAATGCATGAGATACCTCCATTTGATAAATTTCCAGAGAGATGGGTCACAATATGAATTATAACCCTTGGATACGTAGAACATGACTCTAGGATCCCAAAACCTCTTTCAGATCGAAAATTAGACCACAAGAGTGAGTCTGGTAGCCCATAGAAGAAGCCACTAGTGCACCGGTAGCCGCTTGCTAGTGCGGCGAAGGCAGTGGCAGCCATGTGGGAGAAGGTCGTGGATTTGGGCTGCGGTGAGTTGAGCTAGACCCAAGTCTCAAGACATGGGCGTGTGGGATCAATGGCCGACTGAGATGGTTGTGTCTCACGGAGAGGACACGGTAAGCCACCACATCCGGGGTAGATCAAACTGGCCAACTCGAGTAGGCTAGGCCCAATGGATCAGGCCAAACCAAGTTAGGTCGGACCTGGGTCGGGTTGGGTTGGTCTGGCCGGGTCAGACTGGGCCCAGACCCAACCAGCCCCTTTTCACTAAATCTACCATAAATTTAAAACATAGTATCCATTTGACAATCTTTCTATGAATTTTGAACCCTTGAAATGAGACAATATTTTTGAGATACTCTAGGAGAGTTTTTGTGGAAGTTGATGGATGACCTAGTGGTTTTGAGGAGTTGGTCCTCCCAGTACAAGAAGACCTTGAGAGGAATTAGGGTGGTTCATATAAAGAGAATCTAGGACGATACTCTCCTAACGATTTAGGGTGTGGGTATTCCTTACTTCTCTATTTAGGTAGAGACAAGACACCCTGCATCATGGGTGTGGGTTTGTTACCTTTAGGTAGTTTCTTCTGGGGGTGTTATTGCCGTGATAGACTAGGGTGAAAGTTTCCCTATAATTGTCATATCAATAGAGTAGGTACTCCCCTATCGAGTAGGGTGTGGGTCCTCTATTATAGGAGTCAGTACTCCCCTATCATTCTCGGGAGTGGGTCCTCTAGCCAGGGGTCGGTACTCCCCTGATGTACTAGGGTACGGGTCCCCCATAGAAAATGAACTGACAGAGTCAACACTCCCCTTTCATACTAGGGTGTGAGTCCTCTAGTCACTTATTATTACTCCCCTATCGGGTAGGGTGAAGGTCCTCGATATACTATGTAGTACTCCATTGTCATATCAGGGTTCGGGTCCTTCATGAGTAGCACTCCCCTATTGGAACCAGGGTGTAGGTCCTCACTTGCGGAGTCGTACTCCCCTGTCTCTGAGTAGTAGTGGGGAGCAGGTCCTCCATTGGAGGTGGAGCTCCCTCAACTGTAGGACACAACTATGAGGAGAGGGCCCCTCCACTTGATGTGAATGTTACCTAGATAGAATCTAGTGCTCCCTCAACAGACTGAGGTGAGAGATACTCCTTGAAAGAGAAATTGAGCTTTCGTAGGTTAGTCTGGAGTAGTGCTCCCCCAACTGTACACAGTGGCGAGGGTCAAGCCTCTTCACTTGGGTTTCCTTAGTATTGCATTGGGTGCAAGACAATGATGGCTGAAACTATTGTGCTGGGCACTGAAGATAGAACATATAGGATGTTCTCGATGGAGCACGTCCTCTCGGGCATACCATTAGGAATGGTAGATTTTTTATCGATGAATTATATCTCTCAGACAGGTTCCATTAGAGATGGATGAGCTTATGGAGTGTGTCCTCCGGGTTTTATGGGTTACAATCTGGGCCTTTAATGAGAATCCTGACATTGGATATGAGGTTGGGACCTCATGATTCTTATTGTCTGAAAGGACTATATCTAGACATTCTTGGTACATGTATGGGAATATACCTGTGTAGAGATGACCATGGTTTTCTTTGTGATGTTCCACTTATTATTTATCTTTGTGGTTTTAGGGTTTCCTAGTGAGTATTGTTTTACTCACCCCTACACGGGCCTTTCCCGTACGTGTTGTGTGTTGTGAAGATGAATGATTCTTTAATGGAGTAAAAGGAGGACCAGGACTAGGTGGTGCTCAGTGAGATCAGACAGATGGGGCATACTCCTACGACTTTAGGCAGTTACCATTCACCTATATTTTAGGTAGGGTTTTTTGGAGGACGTGCTACAATGACTTAGGGTTTTACTTGTGTTCTGTCTTTATTTTGGTGGGCTTGTATACTGGCCCGATTTGTCTCCTTATACTTTACTTTCTATTTCACTTTGGTTTTATTTTACTTAGTGGTATGCGTTCATATATTTCTTGTATTTTTTACTTTTCATCATTTGTGGACTTAGACATGTGTGCGTGGGTACAGGTACATAGATAATGCCTCCCATGTTAGTGATATGCCTTCACGGTGCTAGTCACTAGACCCTAGCCTATTGGAGTCAGGCTAGGGGGAATCATGACACGGGCCCCTTTGGGATGGGTTGTGAAAAAAATATATTGATTTTAATTTATAAATATCAAATAATCCCCCAAAAGGATACTTAATAAAAAACAATCTTGGATAATGATGAGATTGTGAAATAAACTCTTACCACTTTGGTAATTTTTGAATCATAATACCATGAAATAAATAACTCCAAATGAAAATTTAAATACCATTAAGAGTAATATATTAATGATATAACATATCAAAAGGGTCAGTATATACACCCCACAAAGGAATAAGTGGTGAATATAGATTATGTATTATAAAAGTAAAAGTGAGACAAGAAAACCATAACCTCAGGTTTGACTTCCATCATATATGATTGAACCTACCATATAATAAATATATGTTTATTATGCATATATTAAAGAAATATAATAATATATCTCATATCATATATCATTTACTAATATTTATTTATCACCCATTTATTATCAATTCTTTGTTAAAATCACTGTGTTGGGTGATAATTGCTTCGTTTTTCATGTATTTTTTAGTTTGGTAATTTAGTCCCTTTTAATTTGAACATGGTTACATAATTTATAGAATATTAACCAATATATATATATATATAATATCCATTATATATTTATTTATATTAATCTATTAAAGTTATATATATAAAATTGATTTTACCATTCGTGGTGACGGTATGCCATACGTACGCATAAATGCTATTTCTATTTTTTATAGATGGATGGAACAAAAGAAAAATAAATATTAATTCATATTTATTGAATAATTATTATTTATAATATGGAATTTATATTAATAAAATACATCCTTATTACCATCCATGTAAAAATAAAATGAAAAATATCTCACATCACTATATGGAGGCGGCAGTCCAGACGTACGCACAAATGACATTATTGTTTTCTAATGGATTGGAAGGTAAGAAGTTACATGTGACATTATATTTTCAGTAGTCTAGTTAGATCATAAATATCACATATATTCATTAAATTTAACATTAATATTTTTCTCTTAAATAGTAAGTGAAAAACGAATCACATCGCTCCGTGAGATAGTAGTCCGCCGTACGCACAAGTGACGTTATCGCATCCCCCACAGAATGAAAAGTAAGAAGGCATATGTGAAATAATAATTTAAAAAGTATAAAAATTAAATAAATTTAATATATATATATATATTAAATCTAACATTATATCCAGTCTTTAAAGGTGGTGATGGAAAACAAATTACATCAGTTCGTGAGGCTGTAGTCCACCATTCACATGATAGAAGATTTCGTTTCCCATTTAATAGAAGTGTAGATGGATCCCAGTTATTCCATTAGAATAATAACATATTAGTATATAGGGTAAAATGGTGTTATAATATTATCATAGTCTAAGAATCTTTGAAGGATGTGTAATAATAAATAAAAAAAATATGCACGTTTAATAATTTTACCTCCCCTTCAGAGAAGCTCTTTAGGTTTATACCTAAAGATTTTTTAGAATGGATTAATAATAAAAAAAAGTACTATAGGATATGGTTAGGGAAGAAATTAAGGTATTTGGTTAGATATTTTCTAAACCAAATTGATTTTGAAGTGTGAAGAGGAGAGGAGAGGGGGTGACCTTTTATAAATGGGGGAGAGGACACACTTGGTATTTTTACAAATAAAAAGTGAAATCCATATTTTTCTCATGAAATAATCTTACAAAATAGATAATTATAGAACCTTAAATTTAATAAGGTATAAATATATCCGTTAAATGGGTTTATATTAATTTATAGTTCATTTTAACCCTTATCTTCTTAGTTGAACACTCGGTAAACCCATTTTTTACCTTAACCAGAATAATTAATTTTAATTTTTTCACTATTAATTATGATAAAAAACAAGTTGAACTTATTATATAATATAAATAATTATTATTCCAAATATAGAATCCATTTTTCAAATTAAATTCACAGAAGTTTTATAATTCAAGTTAAAATTAAACTGTATATGTGACGAAAGAGCAGTTTTCCAAAGAGTACATTCTCATAAGTATAAAATGCTTTAATATAAAAATCAAATATAAAATTGATTACAATGAACCTAATTAATTAAATTTTAATATAATTTAAATAATTTTACTTTAAAACTAATTTAAAATTTAATTTAACTTTGTAAATACTTTAAATGAAAATACAATTTGCAATAAAAAATTAGTATTTTTCACTATTCATAAAAAAATTAATCTTTTCATAAAATTTTGAAAAATTAACCCAAGAATTATTTTTACATGTATATTTAAAAAAAATTTGTGAAATAAATTTTATAAAATTGGTAAAAATTAATTTTAAATTATGTGTTCAAAGCATGACTAAACTGCATTTTAGAAAATACAATTTTTTGGAAAACATTTCTTTTTCATTCAAATGGTTCTTATTTTATTTATAATCAGTAGATTACCATTGAATTTATTTTATACATGTGTAAACCATATAATTTTCATAATTTAGTTAATATTATTCAAACTCTCCAACTTATCAACTAGGATATAATGCTTATGTTTAAATAATAATATTTTAATAGAGTCTCACGTTTCGTTCAAACCTGGTGTTGCGAGAATTGAAAGATATCAAAGAGATTGAGTTTATTTAAAAATAAATATATTGTAAATTATTAGAGTGTTACATTATCTTCTAATATTGGTTTCTCATGTTATATACGCTATCAAATATGATGACCCTCTTTTGAAATCTTAGGATATTACATTCTACCCCCTTAAATAAATTACGTCCTCAGAATTTAATATTGATCTCGATAATCAAGGGTTTTACATATGAAATTAAATTTATTGAAGTCCCACTATTTTCGATGCTTTCTGTTGGGGCACAACTCATCATGTTACGTGTTGGGAATGCTTTAGCCAGACGGTTTTCATTTTTCCCTGCATTCCTTCTTTCCAAAGACGGGCAACATCCATCACTTTTTTAGCAACATATGCTCCTTGATTGAAATGAGATGATGAGATTTAGGTCTCTCCTTTAGTGGATTCCTCCTAGGAACTTGTCACCTAGTTCGAGTCTCCCTCATATATTTGAGTCATTGTTTGTGAATCTCATTCCCAGTGCCATGTCTTCACGGACACCTATTAATTATGCTGATTATATCAGGACATTCCGAAGGGTCTTTATAGGGAAGAAAACTTTGTTCAGAGTAGATGGTAACATTAGACACGTTAGGGAATCTCTGGATGGTAGAGAATTGGTCACCTATATTCTTACTCATTAGAGGGATTCTCAAGGATGCAAAAACCCTAGGATTACAACTTCTATCATAGGGTATTTTATGCTAGAGGCTTGTCTTTGAGGTTTTCCTCAGCTTCCCATGTTTAACACGGGGCATGCTGTGAGTTTAACATCTAATGGAGAGGGATAAGACAGATCAAAACACTAATAAGAGTAGATCAAATGAGGTGCATCCCTAGGAGGGAGCACCTAGAATGTTTACCTGATGGATAGTTCTTAGCACCCGATAAGGATGGACCCAGGATGGCATGTCCCTTAAAAGGTAAGTTTTCACACCATGAAAGATTATCTAGACACCAAAAATGGAGGATTAGAGGATTATGGTTCCACATAAAATGGAAGCCAAAGTTTACCGTCGGCTAGGATTGAACCTTATAGAGGTTTCCAACATACCCTACATAGGAGACAGGGATCAAAACCCATGTAGTTATAAGGGATAATCTGGGGCTTACGCATGGTTAGCTACCCTAGTGCCACAAAGAGAAGAAATCACATGGAGGGATGGGGCTTACATGCTGGGATGACCCATATGGATGGTATGATCTCACCAGGATGTAGTGACCCAGGTAAAATTAGGATGGGTATGGAAGAAGTATTGAAGAGGGAAGATGAATGAAGATGGAACCGAAGTGAAAGTGATGGTTTTGGGCCTGAAACTCAATGAGGTTTCCTATGTATCCTCATGGAGGGGAATCAAAGTCCACATAGTTCTAGAAAATAAGTGATGAGTCACCTGAGGAGGTGGCTCAGGAGAAAGGACGCATGAATGGGACCTGAAGGAAGTGGAAACTTGGGTTGAGGCACGATCTTCCTAAAACATGAGGGCTTGAGGGAGAGACCAGGATAGGACATAAATGATGGGATTAAACCTTATGGAGGATTCATATATATCCCCGTGGTAGGGAGTCAAATTACACATAGTTCAAGAGGAAATGGGGAAAGAATTCAGAGTGTACAAAAAGGAAAACAACCCAAGGATATGCTGGGGCTTACACAAGGTTAGGATCCCATCATAAGAGGGATACTTTTGGTTGGATGGATATGGATTGAGTGTGGGGATTATGCATGGTTAGATGTCCAGATAGATCGTAACACCTTAGGGAGGTAGACCCGGGAGATGCATCCCATAACGAGAAGATATAACATCAGGAGGGTACGTCCCTGTGAGGGAGAACCAAATTTTACCATGATTGGGATTGGAGCAGTTGTCCTATCCTCTGAATTAGAGTACTCCAAACCCAAAGTCACATATCCTGGATCTTACCTCCACATAGGTACAACTATATCATCAAGAGGAGAAAGAACATAAACTTTCACTCTCTTTTCCTATCTCTCCCCCTCAATAGAAGTTTTGTTTTAATTGAGAATTAATCAATTAGAGTACTCCAAACCCAAAGAAGCTAGAGGAGCTGAAGCAGTTGTCCTATCCTCTGAATTAGAGTACTCCAAACCTAAAGTCACATATCCTGGATCTTTCCTCCACATAAGTACAACTATATCATCAAGAGGAGAAAGAACATAAATTTTCACTCTATTTTCCTATCTCTCCCCTCAACATATGCTCTATTCTTAATAGAAGTTTTCTTCCTCATCACTTCCATATTCTTCCATATCACCTACATCATCATCATATTCATTTTCTTCCTCATCTCTATCACCATCGTCATTTTATTCTTTACTAACACTTTCTCCTTCTTCACCATTTTATTCTCATCACTATCAGATCTACTAACATACTCAACATTCTTTGACTCTTTAGTATCCTCCTCATACTCCTCAACTAGAAGTGGTTTCTTTGAGGGTAGATTCCTTCTAGGGCTAGCATGACCAAAGGTAGTACTTTTTGGAATTTCAGCTATATCAAGGCCACTTCTATCACAAATTGGTGACTCATTTCTTTGATCTTACTCAAATACATATTCCTTATCTGAATACTCACCAACTTCATCTGGTCCTAGACCAAGATCAACCATGTTCCTTGGCCTTGAGGGGTACTCAATAGAATTAAAAACCTCATACAGTTTTCCATTTTCCTAAACCCATATCTTCTTCTAGGGATTTTAAATTATTTTTACCCTCTTAAAAATATCTTTGGTTAGACAATACCCATCACATTCTAAAATTGTTTCCTCACCTTCAATCACAAAACCTTTCTATTTCAACATATCAGATATAATCCTAGGATAAAATAAATAATTGGTCTTACAAAAGGGTTTTATAATCTCACTTATACGCACCATCAAATATCTACATAGGTTAACCTTATATCTCTTCTTCATTAGGTAAATAAAATAGACATCCTAGTATTTGAGGGAGGAAAAGTCCCATTTCTGTGGACATAATTGGTGTTGGATGAATTTGAATAAGATCCTATACTCTCCATCAAGCTCTATATTAATAGGCCTCTTATGATCTCCATTTATAGTCAGCTCAAATAATGCTTCCTAAAATCTAAAAATGTCACTAGTTGGAGGTGCACTTACCTGATGATCATAATACACACCCTCTTGGGGTACCTTCAATCATTCTCCCCAATTATTGGATGAAAAAATATTCTTTTTTCCATCGACTATAGATTTGATCCAAAATACCTCTATCCATTCAAGTAGAAACTCCACATATAGATAGAAATTATGCACCAGCATAAAAAAATGGTCTTTCATTATTGGAGAACCACTCCAAATAACCTTGGGTTTTCAACACATTCAACCGAATAGACTTATTTTTCAACAACCATTCTGAATGTACTTCCTTCTCAGGGGACAAGATATGGTTTTAGAGTTTTATATGGATATGTTTCTATTTGGATTGACTATATTCACCTATTTTCTTCTTAGAAGGATCAGAATCATCCTCATATCTCTCTAAAACACATTTAACTTGAGCCATTGGAATGATTCAAGGGTTTCATGTTCAAAGGAGAAAGGTAGCAAGATTTTGGGAGAGAAAGGCTCAAAGGAAAGAGTGTGATAGTGATAAAAAGTGTTGGATTGACCCTTAATTTTATAATTTTGGGATTTAAAATCATAAAACACTAAAATTGGAATAAAATAAAATGAAATAATTAAAATAGTGATGTTTTATATTCCAGGAAAAAAAGACTAAATATCGATCAGTAAGACACATCCATGAGACCAAATGGGAATTCACCATCAGTGAGTCCTATTGATGAGTCACATCAGTGAGACATCATCGATGAGTCATGCTAGTGAGACATCATTAGTGAGTTATGTTGGCAAGACATCATCGGTGAGTCATGTCGGTGAGACATCATCAGTGAGTAACCCAAATTTGATCATTCCTAACTCATGTCTGATGTAACTCATTCTCTCAAAGTTTAATGGATTAGTAAAATATCAGCAAGATGATGTTCAGTTCCAATGAATTGAAGAGTTATATCACCTTTTTTTAATTATCTCTCAAAAAGTGATGTCTTACAAGAATATGATTTGTTCTTAAATGAGAAACTAGATTCTTAGAAATATTAATAACACTTTCATTGTCACAGTTTATAGGGACATGCCTAAATTGATATCCATAATCTAGTAATGTGTGTTTAATCCAAAAAATCTGGGCACAACAATTACCAGTAGCTATGTATTCAGATTCAGCAATAGATAATGAAATATAATTTTTCTTTTTAATACAACATAAAGCAAGATACTTGCCCAAAAAGTGACATGTTCTAGAGGTAATTTTTCTATCTAACTTGAAACAACCAAAATTAGCATTATAATAACTAACTAAGTCAAATGGTTATCCTCTAGGGTAGTACAATCCTAAGTTGGTAGTATATTTGAGGTATTTTAAAATTCTTTGAACAACAAGTAGATGCGACTATTTATGATTTTCGTGAAAATGAGCACACATACACACACTAAACATAATATCAGGTCGACTAGAAATTAAGTAAAGAAGACTTCCAATCATACCTTTTTAATTGATTTAATCCATTGATTTTCTATCTTTATCAAGATCCAATTTATTGGTGGTACTTATAGAAGTATCCCTAATTTTTTTTCTTCCCAAGACAAAATTTTGTAAAATACGTTTAGTATATTTAATTTGATTTAAAATAATACCTTCTTTATTTTAAAATATTTGAAATCCAAGATAGAATTTGAGTTCACCCATTAAACTCATCTAAAATTCATTTTGCATCATTTTTGAAAAATCAATACATAACGAATTTTTAGAAGATATAAAAATAACGTCAAAAACATATATTTAAACAACTAAAACATCTTTAGAAATTATTTTTATCAAAAGAGTAGGATCAAAAATACCTTTTGTAAAACTTTAGAAATAAGAAAAGTGCTGAGCCTATCATACCAAGCTCTTGGAGCCTATTTTAAACCATATAAATATTTTTTTAATTTAGAAATATGATTTGGAAAATGAGGATTTGTAAAACCAAGGGGTTATTCAAAAAACATCCTCAAATATATACCCATTTAGTAATGCACATTTGACATTCATTTGATAAAGTTTGAAATTAAGATGTGTTGCATAAGATAATAGTATTCTAATGGATTCAAGTATGGAAATAGGAGAAAATGTTTCTTCATAGTCAATTCCTTCTTCTTGACTATAATCTTATGCAAATAATCTAGTATTATTCTTTACTATAGTACCAACTTCATATACTTTATTTCTAAACACCCACTTATTGACTATTATCAAGGTGCCTTTGGGACTATCAATAAGTTTCCAAAATTTGTTTCCTTCAAAATAATTCAATTCTTCTTACAGATCCATTACCCAAAATTCACCATTTATTTCATTATTGATGTTCTTAGGTTCAAGCTATAAGAAAAAGGCTTGATGTTCAACCTGGTTTGTTAGAGAATCTCTAGTTAGTGTTCCATTATCTAAGTCTCCAACTATGTTATCTAATGGATCGTTATTAAGGGTTCTAAAAGATCTAGAAAAAGATGGGATAGTTATTTTATGTTCTTATACAAGTTCGGGTTCACTATGATCAGAATCTAGAAATTTTCCAAAACTGGAAGATTTTATAGCTTTCTTAACAGTAGAGTCAGAAGGTTTAGAATTATATTCATGTTTTGAAAAATCATCCTCAGTATTTTCTAGGGAGGTCTTAGGTTCATGTGGACATGTTTCATAAAATTTTACATGTAAAAATTCTTCAACACACTTGGTTTTCTTATTAAAGACCCTATAGGTTTTTCTCGAGGTTGCATACCCTAGGAAAATTACTTCATCACTCTTGGAAGCAAACTTGTCAAGATTATCTTTTGTATATAGGATAAAGACTTTGAAACCAAAAACTTTAAAGTAATTAACCTTAGGCTTCCTATTGTTCTATAACTTATAGGAGTTTTCTTAAGGATAGGTATAATTAAAACTCTATTGATTATATAACAAACTATATTCATAGATTCTACCAAAAAATAAACAAGTAAATCATATTCATTAAGAATAGTTCAGGCTATTTTTGGTAAGGTTCTATTTCTCTATTATATAACTCCATTTTATTGGGGTTTCCTAGGAGCATAGAAGTTATGACTATAGATATTTTGTGAGAAAAAGTATTCAAATTCTTGATTTTTAAACTCACATCCATGATCACTTCTTAAGGTTTTTATCCTAAGTACACTTAATTTTTCTACTGACCTAACATACTTTGTGAAATAAGAACATGCTTCACGTGTGTAAGCTAAAAATAAAGTCAAATTATACATAGAGAAGTCATATACTAGAACATAGACATAGTGATTCCCATTTGAAATTGAAACTCTAGATGGTATAAACAAATCCATGTGAACTAACTCAAGAGGTTGGGAAGTTGAAACTTCTTTCTTTAGTTTGAAAGATATTTTATGCTATTTTCCCTTTTTTTAAGGATTATAGAATTTATCATTTGGAAAATCAAGTTTAGGCATATCATTTTCTAGTAATTTCCTAGTTAGATTTCTAAGGGAGTGAATAATATTGTGGCCTAATCTCCTATTCCAGAGCCTATAATCTTCATGAAAGACACTCAAGAAAGAAAAATTGTGAGAAACTAAAGAATCTAAATTAACAATATAAAAATTTTCATTTCTAAAAGCTGTAAATAATAAATCATTTTTAGATTTGAAAACATTTAAAGAATGATTTTAAAATCTAAAATGAAATACATCATCACATAACTATGATATTCTAAGTAGATTATATTTAATACCATCAACAAAAATAACTTCAGAAATTAAAATTGAATCAGTGCCACTGATTTGGCCAAGGCCTATAATTTTTCCTTTTGCATTATCACCAAAGGCAACATGCCCACCATCAATCTTGATAAGGTTATTGAAGCATGAATATTACCCTATAATAATTATTTAACATCCACTATTCAAGTACCATAATATCTTATAGGAACTCTTGAAACAACCTTTCTACAGAAATAGATCAAACAAGAAAAGAAATTGGTACCCAGACTTTCTTGGGTCCAGTAATATTAGTAATTAAAGCTTTGGGAACCCAAATTTTCTTCACGGGTTTCCTATAAGATGTTTTTAAGGTATTAGAAAAATAAACTCTATTGCTTCAAGAAAAACTAGAAGCTGTAAAATATTTTCCATTACTGGAAGTTGCAGTAGATTTTTCAAATCTAGGCACAAAACCAAATTTCCCAGATATTGATACAAAATTATTTTTAATAAAATTTATTTTTATAGGTTGATAACCAATACCAGTAGTATATTTTAGAGCAGAATATTTTCTAAAAATTTGAATTAAGGTATCTTTACCATTTGTAAACATCTCAAGATACTTATTTAATTTCTCATTAGATAGTTTAAGTTCTGTATTCTAATTGAGTAGTTGAGCATTATTTTCCTTTTCAATAGTAAGTTTTAACTCAATAGAAACTGAAAGATCTTGTTTATTCTTGAGATATTTTTACTTATACTTTAGTTCATTACATATATCCTCAATAATTTTACAATATTCAAACATTTCTTCATTTATAATATTTTTAGAATCATATTCATCTCCAGAATAATAAAAATTCTTTATAGGAGATTCTAAGGTTACCTCAGATGTGTTTGTCTTAAAACATATGTTGGATTTGTCATCCTTATCATCATGTGATGAATTTGAGTCATTGAATCTATCCTCAGAAGAATTACAGATGGTCTTCATTACCTTTTTATATTTTCTATCTTTTTCCAAATATTTTCTTTTGAAATTTAACTTAGGAAAATCAGCTTTCACATGTCCTCTTCTATTGCACTCATAGAAGACCATTTCAGTAGTATTATCACTTCTCTTTCAGTACTTTTTTCAGTTTCCCTTGTTGTCATACTTCCCTTTATAACTAGGATTTCTAAATAATTTATTCTTTCTATATAAATTTTTGAATCTTCTACCTAACTAATCTATTGTCTCATCACTTCACTTAATGATTCTTCATTGTAGGAACTTTCTGCATGACCTTGAAGTTTCTCTTTTTCTTTGTGTTTAGAAATATTGGTTTTGAAATACAATGACTTTCCCTTTGGTTAATCATATTCCTATATGTTAACCTTAAATTATTCTTTATACATAATTAGCTTTCCTATAAACTTCTTTACTGGTAGAGTGTTGATGTCGCAAGCTTACCTTATTGATGCTAAGGTTCCTTTCCATATTTCTTGTAAACATCTAGGAATTCACATTACTTGTTCCTTGTAAGTGATTTTCTTTCCTAGAGAGACCATTGTATTTACAATTTCATTGAACCTGAGATATATGTCAGAGCTAGGTTTATCCAAATTCAATTTAAAATTATCATATTTAATGATATATATATATTAAGTATCATTTCTTTGATATTAATTTTTCCTCCATGTGAAATAGATAAAGTATCCCAAATTTCAAATGCTATTTTACATGTAGAAATTATATTAAATTCTTCACCCCCTAAAGAGAAGTATAAGGAATTCATATATTTACAGTTATTATTATAGGATGCCTTTGTCGCATCATCCGAAGTGTTCATAGAAGTTGTATGAACTTTATATTCATCTACAATTGAAAACCAAAATTCAAAACCCATACTCTCCAAATGAATTTTCATTTTAATTTTCCACTAGGAATTATTTGTGCCATTAAAGTATGGAGGTCTGTCGGTAACAACACCTTCCTATATATTTTACACTTAAAATAGATTTTAAATATTTTAAAGAATAATAAATTTTGAACTGATTTAAATTTATATATCTTTAAAACATAAATAAAATCACAGTTTAAAAGAGTTAAAAAAATTAAAAATGTTGAGATTAAGAAAACCTATGATACAACATGTTGGTCAGAGTAGGACACTAAAGAGAGGGGGGGGGGGGTGAATTTAGTTCCTAATTTTTTTTGCATAAAATGATTATTTAAAAATCAACCAATTTAAAATATGGGACAATTCACTAAAGTAGTATATTTATAAAAGATTTTATTGTTTTAATTTTTTTTGAAAGATTGATTAGTTCTCATTTAAAAAAATTTGGATTATTATTTCAACTTTTGAAATTAAAATACTAAATCAAATTATAATATAAACACTATCTAAGATTAACTATCAAAGTAAAGTTAAGTTTTCTGAAATAATTTTAAGAACAGAGGAAATAAAACTTTAAATCACACAATTAAAGTAAACAAGAGGTTCAATCTCAAGCTAAGACCTAATCCTCTTCACTTGGGTATCACCTTCCACTAAGTAATTTATAAATAAATTTGATCTACAACCTAGATAAGGGTAAAAAACAACATATGTAACACCCCGACCCCAGTTACCTAGAGTCGGTGCATTATTACATAACATTGGCATGATACAAAGAATCATGTCCCGAAAGACTGATCCATTTTGTAGCCTTGGAAGTACAAGATACATTCATAAGTTTTACATTATATCATGAAATAAAAAACATAAAAAACATTTTTCCCCTTTTGAACAAACTTATATCCTTAGACTGTCCCTACAGGTAAACCATAAAATACTTCTTCACATCCTGGGAAAAAATAAAACATAGAAAGGGGTGATCTCAGATGCTCAGTAAGGATAACAATATTGCAGAAAATTTCATAAATAAGCACAAAAATTTAAGGAAATGTATAAGAATAAAACAAAAGACTTTTAAACATAAACTTTAGAATAATATGGAAAAGATAAAATCAAATAATTCCATTTACTTATTCACATGAATATTCTACTAGTTGAATAATCACTTGCAATATCAATAGACACTTTCATAATGATGGAATTCATAATGCCAGACTTCATAACCACATAGTCAAGGCCTTATGCCAAGACTATAAATAATATTTTGTCAAGGCCTTGTGCCAAGACACTGGTTTGTCTCATGAGACCTATCGATGCATCAAGGAGCTATAATAGGCTCCACCTGTAACTTACTAAGTCCAATGCATTCGTCATATGAAAATGTTTAAACATAACATAAACATTCATATTAAAACTGGAATACAAAATGTCAATACTTTATCCATAAACTATGAATGGTGTAAAAATAAAACATCCAAAGTCAAACATATCAAAAAAACTTCAATATAATTTGGATGTTTTGTATCATAATAAATCAACTTCAAACAAGCTTAAAATCCATCAAAGTATGTTGACATAGACGAAATCAAAACTTTTTTAGAGAAATATCTCTTTCTATTTTGAAATCATTTAAAAGTAATATAATTATAAAAGAAAACATTTATTTTGAAAACATTCTTGTAAGCTTGTATGGGAATCTTCAACGATGTTATAATGGCGAAAAATAGCCGCACCCGTTGTATAAGTTAAAAAAAGACATTCTTACCTTAATTTTGTCGAAAAGGTCATAAAGTGACTTATTTAGAAAACGAGGGAAATATTCCTTTAAAAACATATATGGTCAAATAAGGGTATAAATGAATTTAACCCATTTTCTATTAAATAGTAAAAATGTTTTGAATTACATTTTTAAGAAAACACAAACATGGATGATAAAGAGGTCCCAGTAGATACTTACGTAAAAACAACCTCGGATAATGAAGAGATTGTAGAATTAACCCTTACCTTGTAATTTTCCTTGGACTAGGGTACATTAAACTCCTATATAATAGTTAAATAATTTTTATTAAATTATAAAATAACTATATACAAAAATATTATATCATATATGACCCTCTAATATTGCTTTGTTAATAATATTTCAGTAGTATCATCGTTTTGGGTGTTAACCGATTCATTTTCCTTTATATGCTTAGTTACGTAAGACATGTTTGTTATGGATAGGATGTATTTGATTCATATACAGAGTGATATTATGTTCATAAAAATTACTTTTAATCATAAAATGAAAATTATTCTTGAATGATTACGATGGGGAATGAATCTCATCGCGTTCATGGAGACGGTAATCCGTACGTACGCACGAGCGAAAACATCATTATATTGATGGGAAATAGTATAAAATTTGATAGTATATAATATATAAAGAATCATTAAAATGTTATATTTATTATTTACATCTATTATATTCATTATTAAACCCATCCAAAATAATTAAGTGTTTGAATAACAAACTACACCACGACGTGGAGACGGTAGGTTGTACGTACACACGTATGGTGACTTTGTCATTTATAAGATGGATAGAATAATGAATATGGTTGTACAATATTTATAATTACATAATAGTATATATAATATACTGTATTTATTATTTTATAATGGAAACAACAAATAAATAGAAAGTGGAAAAAGAAAAGAACTTGAAAGAGGTGATGAAATATTTACCTCTTCTCCGGGTTCTTGATTTTGATTTGATCAAAAGGGCTCCTTAGGTTGGATTTATGACCAAAGGAATACATCAATGATGAAGGTAGGAGATTTGGGAGGATATTTGGGTAGGTTTTGGCCAAGCCAAATGGCTTTGGAGGTGTGAAATTAAGAGAAGGTGAAGTACCCTTTTATAAGAGAGGTGAGTGTCACTTTAGGAAAAGCTTGAAATATTATTTTATAATAAAATCATTTTCGGTTTATAATGGCAACAAAAAGATTTATTTAAAGTATAAGGTGGATATGGGTCTAAAACCTCTAAACCAATAGGTTTTAGACAGGTTTTGGTCACCATATTAACCTTATCTTTTAGGTTTAACTCTTAGTTAAATAGTTTGACATTTACCATGTCTCTTTGTATTTTTATATTATATGGTTAATAAACTTACTATAAAAATACAAGAGAACACCAAGTGGTTTATTATTAATATATATAACCTTATCTAAGTCCTTCGGCTGAACCTTAAATTTTTAGGAATATTATATCAATTAATAATATAGTATTTGTTTTAAAAACTCAATTATGTCAATTTTGACACTATTTAGTATATAGTTTTTTTTGAAAATCATAACAACATGATTACTTTGATTTTTTTAATCAACCCTAACATGTCATATTAACCTATAAAATTAGTGTAATTCATCATAATTCTAAAATTACATTTATTTGGATATTTATAATATCAATTATTTTAATCTTTCATTAATAAGGTAATTATTGCATCATCATTGTGTCCTAAATAAATTAAATTATTTAATGTCTAATTTTTTTAAATAAAATACCACTATATAGGAAATATTTTTATCTTTATAATGAATATTTATAGTCAAATTTATATTGTGTGTAACCCTATATTAAAAATGGTTTAGTTATTAAACTTTGAATTTAACTATTTTAACTCTTCTTTAAATAAAATAATAACAAATATCCTAATCTAATACAAGTGGACCAAATGGGATAATATTTTATTCCTAAGGTTGTTTTTGGTCGAATTAAACTTATCCAATAGAATTAGGACATGTGTTAGAGTAATTATGATATGATTTTAACCCTTAATTACCCTATTTACTTTTAACCGTGGTAAATAAAAGTCAAAAGTTACTATTCACCAAAAAATATTTTCATCTTATTGAACCACATTTTACTTATTGATATCAACCGTGTCTATTGGATTTTTGAAATTCAACTCAAAAAAGCGGTAAAATTAAGTTTTATGCCAATTTTCAAATGCCCCTAAAAGGTGGGTAAAAAGACGGTAAAAAGTTCAATAAAATTTTATATATCTAAACTTATTATAAAATGACTCCAATGAATTACATTTAAAATATTTAGGTATTATGTATCTATTTTAACCTAAAATAAATTAAAATAAAATAACTAATTATTTAAATAAAAAGTCAGTTTTAAACAATAACACAATGTTTTTCACTATTCATCAAAAATTCAAAGTTCTCAGAAAAATACCAAAAATTCACCCTAAGATAATCATGATATTCTGAATCCAAAAAATGAAGTCCATTTTGAAAATTAAAATTTATAAAATTTTAAAAAGTGGGTATTAATATTCATAACAGTTACTTTGATTGGTTGTGGTGTGTTAAAACTCCAAGTTGCGTACAACGCAAGCTACTACATTATTCAAAGGGAAACGTACTGTGGAATATTGGGGCGTTACATTCTCCCATACTTAAAATAATTTCATCCTAAAAATTTCTAGAATATTACTACATAAAAAGATTCGAGTGGTTCTTCATCAGAAGTTCCTTGGGTTCCCAAGTTTCTTCTTCCATCTTATGATTTGTCCATAGAACTTTTACCAGATGAGTCATCTAGTTTCTCAGCACTTGTTCTCTAGTATCAATAATTTTGATAGGCTCTTCACAATAATATAGATCATGTTCCAGTTTAATTTCCCCATAGGTGGGTACATGCGTTGGTTCAGACATATATTTTCTCAACAGTGATACGTGGTACACATAATGAACTTTAGAGAGACTTGGAGTCATTTCCAAACGATAAGCTATAACTCCAATTCATTCTAGAATTTCGAAAGGTCTGATGTACTTGAGACTCAATTTAACCTTCTTACCTAATTTTATAACACCCTTCTATGGAGATACCTTCAAGAAAACATAGTCTCCTACTTGAAATTAAAAATCCTTCCTTCGGTTATAGGCATAACTCTTTTGCCTATATTGGGATTCTTTGATGTGGGTATGGATAATCTTCACTTTTTCCATTGTTTCCAGAAAAAGTTCTGGGCCTATTAGTTTTCTTTCCCCAACATCATCCCAACAAGTTTTTGTGTGACATCTCTTTCCATATAACGCTTCATATGGTGCCATTTGAATACTTTAATGGAAGCTATTGTTATTGAAAAATTATACTAGAGGTAAATATTGATCCCACATACCTTGAAACTCAATTGAGAAAGATCTCAACATGTCTTATAAGGTTTGAATATTCCGTTATGATTGTCCATTGGTTTGAGGGTGGTAGGCAGTTCTCAAATGAAGTTCAGTATCCAAGGACTTCTAAAGACTTTTCCAAAATCTTGATGTAAAATGGGGATCGTGATTAGAAACAATCGATAAGGGTATACCATGGAGTCTTACAACTTCATTAATATATAGTCTTTCCATACGTTCAAGTGGTAAATCTTATCTTATATAAAGAAAATGCGCTGATTTGGTAAGACGGTCAATAATGAACCATATTGCATCATTCCTTCTAGGAGTCTTTGGTAGCCCCATGACAAAGTCCATCGTAATATTATCCCATTTCCACTCAGGTATGTGAAGAGGTTGCATGACTCCTCCAGGATGTTGCCTTCCAGATTTCACTTGTTGACAAACCATACATCTTGACACAAAATCAGAAATCTCTCTCTTCATATTGTCCCACCAAAAATGTTCTTTCAAATCTCTATACATATTTGTTCTACTATGGTGTATTGAGAAATTGGAGCTATGAGCATCATACAAAAATTCCATTTTTAGATCAGGTATATCGGGAACACAAAGCCTCTTCCCAAATTTCAAAATTCCATCTTTATATATGAAGTTGATCAATCTCCCTTCAATCACAGCTTTAATTTTATTTTGAAACTCCTCATCATCAGTCTGAGAACTTTTTATCCTTTCTAGTAAAGATGGTTTGGAAACCATTTGAAGAAGAATTGATGTTTCACATTCCATGGTTATTCCAATATCCATCTTTACTAGATCCATGAAAATAGGTTCCTTTTTAACTCTCATCTTGTTCAAAACTCCATGATCCTTTCTGCTTAAAGCATCTTCCACCTTATTTTTATTCCTCGGGTGGTTGTGTATAGTGAAATCATAATCCTTGAGTAGTTAAAGCCATCTCCTTTGCCTCATGTTGAGTTCTTTTTGTGAGAAAATATACTTCAAACTCTTGTGATCAGTATAAATCTCACATTTTTTACCATGGAGATAGTGTCCCCATATTTTCAGAGAAAAGATTACAGCTGCTAACTCAAGATCATGAATAGGATAGTTTTTCTCATGAATTTTTAGCTATTGTGATGCATAAGCAATAACTCTATCATTTTTCACAAGGACAGAACCAAGTCCTTTCTTTGAAGTATCACTATAAATAACAAACCCATCGTTCTCGTATGGTAGAGTCAAGATAGGAGCATTGAATAATATTCTCTTCAGTTCTTCAAAAAATTCTTCACACTCTTTTGTCCAAACAAATTTAACCCCTTTACGTGTGATCTTGGTTAATGGGTTAGCCAACCAGGAAAAATTCTGGACAAAATGTCGATAATAACCTACTAAATCAATAAAATTGCATACCTCTGTTATACTCGTCGGTGCTGGCCATTCTTGGATTGCCTTGGTCTTTGAAGGATCAACATAGATTCCATAATTAGAGACATTATGGCCAAGAAAAGAAATCTCTTGAATCCAGAAATCACATTTGCTAAACTTACCATATAATTCATTTCTTCTAAGAGTCTTTAGAATACTGTGCAAGTGATTTTCATGATCTTCATAGATTTTGGAGTATAACAAGATATCATTAATAAATACAACTAAAAATTCATCAAGATATTCCTTGAAAACTTTATTCATTAGATCCATGAAGACATAGGGTGCATTAGTCAATCCAAAAGGCATTACTGTAAAATCGCAATGCCGATACCTGGTTCAAAATGCTATTTTTGGAATGATTTCCTTCTTCACACACAACTGATGATATCCAGATCAAAGGTCAATCTTTGAAAAATATTGAGCTCCATGAAGTTGGTCAAATAAATCATCAATGCGAGGTAGGGGATACTTGTTCTTTATTGTTATAGCATTGATCTCCCTGTAGTCAATTCACAACCTCATAGATCCATCTTTCTTCTTAACAAAAAGGATAGGGGATCCCCATGAAGAAACACTAGGGAGAATAAATCCCTTGTTACTCAATTCCTCTAGTTGTTTCTTTAGTTCCACCAATTCCATAGTGGACATTCTATAAAGGGGGATTCAATATGGGCCTTGAACTAGGCATTAAATCAATGGAAAACTCAATTTCTTGTTCTGGTGGATGTCCAAATAAATCCTCTAGAAACATGTCAACATATTATTTCACAATAGGTACATCCTCTATTTGCACATTCTGTTCCTCACCTATAGTTATTTCATTCTCTTCCTCCCCAATAATTGAATTTAGTAGATCTACTGGGGGTGGATCTAGATAAGAATTTGGTGGTGATGTTTCTGATTTAAAGATAAGGAACTTCTTGTCATCATCTAAAATTGTGCCTTCATTCTTATTACAATAAATTTTTACATCATGGTCTGAAAGTTAATCCATTCCTAGGATTATATCAAATTCAATGATGGGTATGACGATGAGATCAACAGATAAAGAACATTTATATTCCCTATTGGGAACTAATTCACAAAACTTTGTTGCGACGATACTTCCCTTAGGTGTTTTGACTAAAAACTCCCTTGTTAAGTCAAATTGAAAATATATAATTTTCTTAGCAAAATGGGAAGATATGGAACAATGAGATGATCCAAAACCAAATAAATCATTGGATAAACTTGAGGAAACCATTAAATTACCTACCACCACATCTTTTGGAGCTTCAACCTTAGCAGTAGTGATTTCATAAGCTTAGCCTTGCTCCCTTGGCCTTTTCTGAGGTAATTTCCCTTGTCTCTTAGGACATTCATTTGCATAATTCCCATTTTCTCTACAATTGTATCATTCAACATTGACAACCTCTTTCTTCCCCTTGCAATCATGATCTTGGTGTCCTTTTTCACCACACTTGTAATAGATTCCCATTCCCTTTAGGCAAGTACCGGGGTGTTTCTTCCCACATTTACTATAGGGTGGATATTCAAATTTTCCCTTCTTCCCCTTATTTACATTTCAAAAGTGTTCAAGAGATCTCTTTTTCTCTTGCTTTGCTTTAAAGTCATAAGTCTTAGAAAATTCATTTTCTGTCTTGATAGCGCATGAGACAATATCTCCGTACGATGAGAAGGATTGTGAGACTAATGATCGATAGAGAAATGGTTTTAAACCATAAAAGGATCAATAAATATTACTCATTGGGTTACATATATAATCTATTTCATGCCTTGATAACCTTATAAAGTTAGCCTCATACTTTGCGACATTCTCATCTTCCTTTTCCCTCAGACTCAGAAATTGTTTTTCCATATTCACTCGATGATCATTAGGAAAGTATTTTCCCAAGAAAATCTCTTTAAACTCCCTCTATTCCATGTTTTATACTTCTTTATCATCCTTTGTGTTTTGTATTAATGACTACCATTGATCTGCATCTCCCGTGAGGTGATAAATTTCTATGAAAACTTTTTCCCTTTCACTACTCCCCAAAGCATGAAATATTTTCTTTAAGGAATTTATCCATTACTCAGCTACTAATAGATTTGTACTTCCATTTAATGTTGGTGGTTGTTTCCTTATGAAGAATTATAAAATTGATCCTCCATGTTGTAGACCAGGGTTCTCCATATGGGTATGGTTATTATTCATAACCTGAGTGAGTTTTCCCAGTATGGTGATAAGCTGATCAGCACCAGTTACTTCACCAGCTCCACTTTAATTATCTTGAGTAGGAGGGAAATTTCTACATGGATTATGTGCATTGATACAGTTTCCATTCCTTTCACTAGGCACCATTTCTAAATAATGGGATACACTAGATTAGTTTATAAATCGCAATACATAATTTCAAACTTGTAAAACACTTAACATAAATTAAACAGTTTATGGATATAATCCATAATCATAAAAATGTTTTCTTTAAGGAAGTATATACTCATAAACACTTCATAATGGTTTGTAGTGAAAATTAGAATTATCCTAAGAATATCCCCATGAGTGTCATAACCAAGAATGCAGCAAGGCTCGTTGTCATGCACTAGTTTCTGTTCGAGTCGAGCTTAAATCAGTGTTTTCAGGTTTTACCCCTAGGTACATCTATGCTATAGCCACCTCTACCTACTCATATCCAGATAGGGATGTATTTATTGGAAAACTCACAAAATCTCTACAGTACCAAAATTCTAGGAAGTTATTCAATACTAATTCTCAAAGTCTATCTTAGGGTAAAGTTCTCTAATCAGAGTTTTTCTAAATCTAGATTCCAAGGATTGTACTAAACTTCCTCTGATACCAACTATTACACCCCGACCCTAGTTACCCAAAGGTGGTGAATTATTACATAACATTGGAATGATACAAATAATCATGTAGGAAATATTTTTTTTCTTTCTAATGAATATTTATCGTTGAATTTATATTGTGGTTAACCCTATATTAAAAATGGTTTAGTTATTACACTTTGAATTTAACTATTTTAACTCTTATTTAAATAAAATAATAAAAAATGCCCTAATCTTATCCAAGTGAACCAAATGGGATCATATTTTATTACTATGACTGTTTTTGGTCGAATTTCACTTATACAATAGAATTAGGACATGTGTTAGGGTAATTATGATATCATTTTTACCCTTAATTACCCTATTTTGTTTTAATCGTGGTAAATAAAAGTCAAAAGTTACTATTCACAAAAAATAATTTTCATCTTGTTGAACCACATTTTACTTAATGATATCAACCGTGTCTCTTAGATTTTTGAAATTAAACTCACAGAAGCGGTAAAATTAAGTTTTATGCAAATTTTTAAATGCCCCTAGAAGGTGGGTAAAAAGACGGTAAAAAGTTCAATAAAATTTTATATATCTAAAATTATTATAAAATGACTCCAATGAATTAAATTGAACATATATAGGTATTATGTATATATTTTGAAATAAAATAAAATAAATTAAAATAACTAATTATTTAAATAAAAATTCGATTTTAAACAATAACAAAGTGTTTTTCACCATTCATCAAAAAATGAAAGTTCTCAAAAAAATACCAAAAATTCACCCTAAGCTAATTTTGATATTATGAATCCAAAAATGAAGTCCATTTTGAAAATTAAAATTTATAAAATTTAAAAAAGTGGGTATTACTATTCATATTGGCTACTTTGATTGGTCATGGTGTGTTAAAACTCTAAGTTGCGTACAATGCAAGCTACTGCATTATTCAAAGGGAAACGTACTGTGGAAGCTTGGTGTGTTACAACATACATAGCATTGAAGGTCAACAAGACATGTTTCATAGTTTTTCATGGGAGTGAAAATTACAATAGGCCACACAGGGACCTATTACACTGTTATCCATGGGAGTGTGATGTGTAAAAAGATAAGTTTGTGATGATCTCAATGTGTCTTCTAGTTTTGAATAAGAGACAATGTTTGTTTATATAATAGAGACACACAAACTACTCGAAATGTAAATAATGTACACAAGCATAGTGATATAATGAGAGTATGTTTTAGAAGGATATGTGTGGTGTGCTTTTCAACTTATGAACTCCTTATAGATGACAAAAGTGGAGTTGGATTAAACTTATAGAAATAGGTAGCGAAATAGAGTGTTGTGAATGCTTCTGTCTTCTGTTTCCAGTGAGGTGTATGACTTGGTGGATGAGAACCTATCCTTTCTTGGATTGTTTTTTCAAAGAAGTTATTTATTTGTTTTCCTTATTAATATATTCATGTATTTTCAGTTTGAAGTTATTGATTTTTTACTGGCGCATGAGCTCTCTACTAGATTGAATGAGCCTCTTTTTTTTCTTTTTGATCAGGTATGAACTTTATACAATGAAATAGAAAGAAGCATGTACCTCATAACTCATTATAGTCTCTAAAATAATTAAATATTGTCTAAAAAATATATAAAAACTCATTAAAACAATAAGTATTACTATGTTTCATAAATATGATCGTTAATAATAATTTTTAACTTAAGAGACATATCATCGATGTCTCAGTCTATCGATATCTCATACTGTAAGTAGGTAGGTATGTCAGTAGATCCTTATATCGGTAGGTGATGAATCAGTGACCTAGCTATTGGGAGCTTATACTTAGTGAAATTTTTAGTGTCAATCACTCACTGTATCGGTAGGTCATGCGTCAATAGGTCAGGAGTCAGTAGGTCAGGTGTCGGTAGGTCAGGCGTCGGTAGGCCTGACTTTGGTAAGTCAATCATCAGTAGGTTAGGCATAGGTAGGTTAGGAATTGGTAGTTTAAGCCTTTGTGGGCCAGGCATTGATAGTTTAGGTGTCGGTAGGTTAGGCATCGGTAGGTCAGGCGCTGGTAGGTAAGGCATCGGTAACTCATACTTACCCAATTTTTTCTAATCTGTCTTATGAAATAACATACTAACAAAATTGATCAAGGTTACATGTAATAATAATTTAACATAATTTAGCTTTATGAATCATGATAAAGAAAGATAAAACATGTGAAAACACAATGTTACTTGAATTCGAAATAATCATTATTTATGAGCACGATTTGTGAGCATTAAAACTAGAGGAGGCCAAAAATAAGATCTATAAAAGAGTAATAATCAATTCCTTTTATCTTTAATAAAACCAAAATTGTTAGAAAAATTTATCTAATATAATAAATTAATCTCTAATACCTCAATAGTAACTCTAAAAATTTAACTTAATCCATTTCATATCTGCTTAACCTTAATACTCATCTAAAATATGTCTGACCAAATTTAGAAGGAAATTAACTAAATCAATATTATATTACCAGATAATATAAAATGGATCTTAATGTTAAATTAAAAATATGTGAATACCTTGATCACCATAAAACCTTAATGAAAACATAAATTCTTCCAAAAAAAATCTTAGGCTTCTGCCTGTATTCAATAAATCCAAACATGTAGTAAACTATAACAAAGATAACATAAACCATCAAATCACTAAATAATTTCATGTTCACCAACACTATCCCATAAAAATCACTTTATCATTATTATCTCAACATTGATCACTTGTTAAGGGTTATATTCTCTCAATAATGTGTTTAAAAAAAAGATCAACTGGCCAATGAAACACTTTTCTTGGTCATTGGTATCATTCAAAAAATTCTCTCAAATCCTAAAAAAATCACTATAGTACAATCCTTATATATTTCATAATTCATAAAACTAGAATGTAATTGATAAAATGATCCTATAAAATAATTATTTATTCCAAACACAAGAACATTAATCATTCCACTTCATTATTAAACTGTCAACTAAGATTCATCATCTTATTCCTTAATACCACATTCCTTTCATATGTCATTTGTAGTCTCTTCATCATCAGATTTATAAACATTACTCATACAACCTTGTCGATTATCTTTGTTATATTTCCACCTAGTACATTGATTTTCATAATTTCTATGCTTTCAAAATTTAAAACATTAATCCATTGATAATACCTTTGGGAGACCATTATTCACATTTATTATGTAAACCAAAATTTTCATTTTTCCTTAGAAAGTACTTGATTTTTTTCTTTTTTTCCCACACATAATAATTTTTGTGTTCCTTTGAGGCACTCTACTGGGTGTCTCTTTCCATATTTATAACATGAAGTAAATCGAACCTTCTTTCCACCATGATTTACACTATTCAAGCTCTTAATAGACTATATATTTATCCTATTTGGTGAGTTTTAGAGATAGTTAAGGTGAAATTTTTTAATCATATATCATGATAACTGATTAGGAATAATCACAATATCCTTCACTCTAGTCATTATCCCATTTGGTTTCTCATCTACACATTATTTATCACATTCAATATTAACCCAATTCCTTATGGTTGCATCCATTGATTAAAAAAAGCATAGTGTGAGAAATACCAATCATAGCGAGAAATCTCATAGTCATGAAGAATAATTTATAGTATGTATAAATCATGACACCTTATTTACAATCTAGGAAACCTTTGGTTTAACCTAGGTTATTCATGGTTATCATTTAATCAAATCCTTCATGATGTTTTTTAAATAAAACATGAATTAACCCAAGAATATCCCTTATGACTATCAAACATAGTTCACATTAAGGTCCATTGTTCTGTACTTAGTAATGCACAAGTCAAGTCTAAGGTTAATTTTTCTGTGTTATTACCTCTAGTCACATGTGTTCCAGAACCATGTCTACATGTAGTATCCCGACAGGGATGTATTGATTAGAAAGACCTCATAATCTATACCTTACAAAAAATTTAGTGTGTTTTTCGATACTTATCCTCAATGTATATCATAGTTTTATATTCTACAATCTATGTTTTCATAAATCTAGTTCCCAAGGCTTCTACTAAACTTCATATGACACTAAATATAATGACCTTGAATCCAATAACCAAAATCTGATGCCTAGTTTATTACATTGGAATAAGATACAATGAATCACATACTTAATTACCAAATAGTTTAGATGTCTTGGTAAACTAGATACATACATGAAATTCAAATTTCATCTGAAAATATAAAATACATAGTGTTTTCTTTGAGAATTCCATTATTACTCATACCGTATCCCATCATATCAATCATAAAACACTTCCTGGTATCTTGGAGAAAATAAAATATAAGAACAGGGTCATCTCAAATGCTCAGTAAGGGTAAGAATATATAGGAAACTATAATTAATAAATAATTATAATCCATATGGTAAGAAAAATTACTGAAAAACATTCCATTTAATCAATAAACTGAGAATAATATGACATAAATAAACAATAATCAAATAAATCTATAGAAATAATGACATAATCCTGATACTTATCCAAGTATATTCCAACTAATTGAATAATCACATTTACATTAATAGCTGATATCATAATGATCTAATTCATAATGTCAGACATCTAAAATATACTACCAATACCTTTAACAAGATAATTTAAATCTGTGGGTATAAACCTATCTAATTTGGTCAACTGATTTGTCACATGAGAACTGTCAATGCATCGATGGGATATCTATAACTGTGCCCCACCCATCACTTACTAATTCTAATGTATCCCTCATATGAAAGGGGTGTAAAATAATCAATATAAACATTCTTATTGAAAAACTAACATATTAAATGTCAATACTTACTACAATTAAATAATTATAATCATTAACCATCTAGAATAATATAGAGAATGGTGATAAAATTGTACATCCTCATTCAAAATGATCATAAAACATCCAAATAAGTAATATGGATGATATCAATACAACATATCCCTAGTATATCATAAATACATTAAATCATTTATGTCATTTATGAATATAAATACCATAAAAATTTCATTAAAAAAATTAATGAGAAAAATAATCTTTGAAATTTGAAAATAACCTTTTAAAACAAAAAGTTAACAAATTTTTTTTAAATGACTTTTATTTTAAAATAAACTTTTAAACTTATAAAATAATCTTTAAAACATTGAGTGGTCAGGAAGATAATAAATTCTATTCATTTTGTACATTTTAAAACAAATATTCCTTTCACATTTTTAGTAAAACAAAAATGGGCATTATTTTGAAAATGATATGAAGTTTACTCTCAATTATTTTTTGTAAAAAGTAAAAATGGGTTAAAATTTCGTTAATAAATCAATTTTAAAAGGTTAATTTTTTTTAATAAAACATTTATTTTTATGAAAAATTATTTTTAACCTAAGAGAGAAATAAAGTTGTATTTTCTTAAAAAAACTTTGCTAAATCATTTTATGTACCAAAGAGTGAAAAAATGGTACTATTACTAGAAACATTTCATGATTTAAAATAAGATAATAAAATATATTTATTTTAAGATAGAAATATCAAATAATTCCTCCAATGGAGACTTAATAAAAAAAATCCTGAATAATGATGAGATTAAGAAATAAACCCTTTCAACTTTGGTAAATTTTAAATCATAATCCCCATGAGAGAAATAAATTCGAATGAAATTTTAAATACCATTATTATAAAAATATTAATGATATAAAATATCAAAAGTTTAAGTAGTTACACCACACAAAGGAAAAAGTGGTGAATATGGTGTATGTCAAACGAAAGTAAAAGTGAGAAAAGAAAACCTTTACCTATGATTATAATTTCTTCATATGGTTATAAATGTACTATATAATAAATATAGTTTTATTATTAATATATTAAATAACCATAATCATATATATCATTCCATATGTGATTGAATTATACTCTTTTATTACCTGTTTATTATCAATATTTGTTAAAATTACTATTTCGATGGATAATTTCTTTGTTTTTCATGTATGTTTTAGTTCAGTAATTTTGGTCCTTTTAATTTTATCATGGTTAAATAATATATATAGTTTTAAAAATGATATAAATATAATATATTTCCATTATATATGTTTTTAGATTACTCTATTAAATTTAGAGAAAGAAAATGGATTACACCATTTATGGGGACGGTAGTCCATATGTACGCATGAATGTTGTTTCAATTTTTTCTTGATGAATGGAATGAAAGGAAAATAAATATTAATTCATATTTAAAAAATAATTATTATTTCATATATATAATTTATATCAATCAAATATATTCTTATTACAATCTATATAAAAATAAAATGAAAAACATATCACATCGCTCTGTAGAGGCGGTAGTCCACAAATACGCACGAGTGAAATTATTGTTTTCTAATGGATTGTAAGGTAAGAAGTAATATGTGATATTATGTTTCCATAAATATGGTTGTATTATAAATATAACATATATTTATTAAAACTTACCTTACTACCTTTCATGTAAAGCGTAAGTGAAAAACAAATCACTTCGTTTCGTGAGGCGGCAGTCTGCCGTACACATGAGCAACATTATCATATCCCCCCCAAAATGTAATGTAAGAAGGTATATGTGATATAATAATTCCAGAAGTATAAATTTATTATAAATATAATTTAAATATGTGAAATAAATCATTATATCTAGCCTTGAAAAATGGTGATAGAAAACGAATTACATCAGTTCGCGAGGTGGTAGTCCTCCGTACACACGATCAATGGATTTGTTTCCCATTTGATGAAAGTGTAGATGAATACAGGTTATTAAATTAACATACTAAAATATAATTATATATTTTATACTGTTTTTATCATATTATAATAGTTTAATAAGGTTTTAATGAGGTTTAATAAGAAATAAAACAAATATACACATTTAAGAATTTTACCTCTTCTTTGGATATCCTATTTAGGTTTATACCTAATGCCTTATTATTATTGATTAGTAATCAAACCAATGACTCTATAATATGTTTATGGAATTAAAAAAATTATTCTTTTAGTAATTTAATGAACCAAATGTTTTTGGAAGTGTAAATAGAATAAGATAGGGGTGACATTTTTTAAGCGGGGGAGAAGACACACTTGGTATTTTTGAAAATAAAAAGTGATACCCACGTTTTTCTCATGAAAAAAGCTTTAAAATGTGTAGTTATCAAACATTATAGGTTTTATGGTCTAAATATATCCATAAAATGGGTTTTTGGAAAATGTTTTGGTCATTTTTAACCCTTATCTTCTTAGTTTAACCCCCAATAAACCCATTATACCTTAACTCTGACAATCAATTTGTACTCTTTTCACCATTCATTATAGAAAAAAATTAAGTTGAAATTATTATATATTATAAATTATAATTATAAAAAATATTTAATCCATTTTTCCAAATTCAATTCACATAAGTGGCATAATATATTTTAAAATTAAATTGTAGATCCGACGAAAGAGTAGTTTTCCAAAGAGAAAATTCCTATAAGTATAGAATGTTTTAATATCAAAATTAAATATAAAATTTATTAAAACAAAGTAAATTAGTTAAATTTTAATATAATTGAACTAATTTTAATTTAAAACCAATTTAAAATACAATTTAAATTTGTAAATAATCTAAACTAAAAGGCAGTTTTCAATAAAAAAATCAGTATCTTTCACCTTTCATAGAAAAATTAACCTCCACTATAAAAATATCAAAAAATTCACAAAAAGATAGTTTTGACTTGTAGATTTCAAAAATTAAACTTATTTTTGTAGAATAAAATTTCTACAAGTTTTAAAATTTAATTTTAAATTATGTGTGAAAAGAGTGACTAGAACACCTTTTAGATTTTTTTCAAAAGATATTTCTTTTTCTTTGAAATGGTTCTTATTTTATTTTTAATAAATAGATAACCATTGAAATTATTTTATTCACATGTAAACCATATAATTTTTATAATTTATTTAGTAAAATTAATACCCTATAAATTAACATCTAGGTTATAATGATCATATTTAAATAAAAATATTTTAATAGAGTTTCATGTTTCGTTCAAACTTGGTGTTGTGTGCATTGCAAGCTATTGAAAAGATTGAATTTATTTAAAACAAAATATATAATAAAGCCTGTGAGAATTACATTATTTTATAATATTAGTGTTTTATTTCATATTATCTATCGAATATGATGTTCCTATTTTAAAATCTTGGGGTGATAAAGTCACAACCATTTTCCACCTCCTTTTTATTAAATGAGAAGTGAAAGTATAACTCATGTGTACATGTAAACTACTGCCTACATGTAGCAATATAATTAATTTTACATCAAAATCATTAATTATTTTTTATTATAATATATTTAATGTTTATATATGATATTTATGACATAATTATGATTATTTAATTATATTATCTTATCTACCTTCTTTCCATCCCATCTGTTGGAAAATGATAATGTCGTTCGTGCAAATGTGTGGACTACCACCTCCACAAAGAGTTGTGATACATTTTTTGTTTCTGATTTACATAGATATTAATAAGTATTTATTTAATGAATATATTTGATATTTATTATATAATAATGATTCTTTAAAGGTGAATTATTATTTACATTTCTTTCATTCCATCCATTTAAAAGTGGAAACATCACTCATGCGTACTTACAAACTACGATCACCAAAGAGTGATGCAATTCATTTGTCATCACTAATTTATATAAATAATTATAAAAGAGTATATAATGTATAAATTTGATAAATTTTTCATGATTAATATTGTGTATATGATGAAACCAAGACCACAGTGTAAGGACTAGAACCATCAAATTGAAACATGCATGGAAAACAAACCAGTTTTCTCCTGAATGTCCATTTTAAGGAAGCATTGTTATAAAAGGATAATTGAAAATTATAAAGGAATGGTAAATAGTATTTTATGAATTAATATAGTTCTATAATATATTTATAATAATTATATATTTATTATACATGAGATTTGAACATGTACAAAGAAAGATGAGACTTGGGGTAAGGGATTATGTTACAATCTCATTTTTTGGGATTATTGATGATAAATTTAAATTGAGAAAAATTATATGAATATTATAACTTAAACTCCATATTTTTATTCTCAATTTTTTATTTATGGAATTATCAAGTAATAGTATCATTTTTTTGATACTTAAAATGACCCAGAAAATATTTTTAATAAAAATAGAATTTATTTCCTCTTTGGTTGAGAATATTTTTATTCCATATCCATGTTATATATAATGTTTTAACAAATGATTTTAACATTATCCAATTATTTTTTAATGTTTTTTTAACCATGTTTTAATATCTAATTTTTTTAAAAATAATCTTTTTTTTTTCATTTTCTGAATGAGGTATGTTTTACCAAAGGTGTGAAAAAAATATTTTTTTAGTGATTACAACATGAATAGATTTATCCGCCATCATGTCAAGTAAATTATTTAAAGATTAATTTAAAATTTTATATAGTTATTTTAAAATAAATTATTTACATAATATTTTGGAATTTTTTATATTTTAGATAAGTGATTTCAAAATTAAAAGGATATTTTTTATCAAGAAATGCTCTATTGATCTTTTAAAGTTATTTTCATCTATAAAAACATCCATTGATGTTACTTATGCTACACTAGGGACATGATCCAATGATACCATCCTTATTCTTGCCTTATATGTTTATTGATTATGATGATGAAATCTTAATGAAACATTTTTTCTTTTCGATGGGTTAAACTATGACAAAACGATGAATGTTTTTATGAGATTATGGGACAGATATGAATGGATTTTGATTATATTATGATTGGGTCTATTATATCCCTAAAATGAATTAGAAAACATTATGTTGATATCTCATTATATGATTATGATAAGATAATACATTTTTATGAATATCATTTTTCACATATTGATGTGTGAGTATTATTTATTCTAGATATAATCACTAAAATATTCATGGAAATTATTGCGAATAACTTTATTCACATTTTTATGCATGAGTATGATTTATTATATCCATTCTCACAAGATTACGCATGGAAATGATTGTGAGTATCTATGTTTATAGTATTATTATTGCAGGTTCCGGGCGCAGCGGAAGTGCGTTGGTGAGGGTTTACTCAACTTTAATTTTAACATTAACAACGTTCAATCCGAGATCCGTCACGATTTAAAACGCCAGATCTTTAGAATAGAACGAAGAACGGAAAAGAAAAGAAGAGTCCCAGAACCATTGATATAGGATCATCATATTTTTGTTATAATTAATTTAATTAATTCATAAGAATTACCTCGATGGAATTATTTCTTCGTTGGAGTCTCTGATCCCGATCTTGTGATCCGTCATTGCGTCGTAGAATCCAAGTACAGGATTCCTCTAGCGGTGATCCAAACATGCTCCACGTATCTCTGGGCGTCACCAAAGGGATCTCCGGGTGCCACTGCGGAAGAACCTTCGCTTGCGATGTCCGCCTTCAACCGCCTTGATCCGGTGGAGGATCTCGCTCTCGTAACTTGAGGGCATTCCTGGTGGAAAGGGAATTCTATCTTGGCTTAAGAGTATTTCCAAATCCGTTGTGCACAACAATGGCTCTTTTTCAATGAGAATAATGTAATTGGGATTATAATACTTAGAATAATAAAATGAATTAATTTCCCGAAAGCATTTAATCATTTCATTTAATTCTTAGTAATACCCCATATCTTAATAATGACAGTTGACCATAATTATTACTTAACATGCACCCAACATATTACATTTAATATCATTTAATTAAATAAAAAATATTTTATCACGAATCCCGAAAATCAAACTACACAGCGTGTATATAAATATACATGGAGTGTACTTTTATTTTTCATTTTATTTATTTTGCTCCACCATATTTATTAAACCATGAGTAATGGATATTTATTTCTTAAATAAATGTAACTGCATTACTCTCAAATAAATATATATTATTTCAACCACAATATATTCTCTCGAATAACCAGTGTTGAAATAAATGCGATCAGGTATCCTTAAATAATTATTAAACCACAGTCGGGAATAATCTTTATTTAACTTGTTAAATTAATATTTAACTGAGATACATGGACACACTTAGTGTGTGACCCTCTAGGCCTCTTTCTCAGTGGCATTACGAGGAGCCTGCCTAAACTCCAATGTTAGCGTCTAGAAACATGCCAAGGCACCCATAGAGAAAGAAGTTAACACCGCAATGACGTGTCACCTCCTACGAACGTTTACCGTGTAATATAATCCCTTTGTCTCGATATCTCCAATCAACTGGGTTGCATGCTAGTGCCTTCAACCCATGTGCTCGATTATTCTTTCTTTGAATTACCGAAATTGAACTCGCCCATACCTTACCATGGCCATGGATTTATTTAGGCTATATCAATTCCATTAAAGGGCCTGAGATATCTACTTCCGTTATGGAACAGAAGAGACAAATCATTTGTTGCATTATCTATTAATGCAGTATTACTCGTGATGAACCCAACGTATCCTACCTTGCTGTAAACAGTGTGTCGTCACAATTTTCATCAATACATCTAAGTGCGCGAGTTGTAATACCCATTAATAATAATCTTAAAGTCTAATGACCAATACACATGTCCACAAATAGGAAAATACAATGACACTATGAAATGTGGATTTCCTACTGGCAAGTCTCGTTCTCATAATATCCTCCCGGATATTTCCAAGGGCGCACACCACGAGAATGTGCCTCAAAGTTTTATGAGTCCTCACCCCTAATGACCTGTATTATTTGTGTCCCTCAAATAATATCATCCAGATATAGAACATATATTCAAGAACAGTGTTATGGATCTTTTGGGCTCTCATCATAGCAGGGATCCGATATGACCCATTAATGCAACAACTGTCCTTAGGACATTATCACATGCATTGTCACGCAGAAGAACAATCAATATGTGATAAGGATTTTATTAATGAATAAAGTACAAAGTAGTTGGTTCTAGACCACCAACTCCAGCAGACTCCCACATGGACTAGAGCCAACTGATAACAACCTTTAACCTGCTAGCTCACACATGATATTCATGCTTCTGCTAAGATAGGCCTTTAGCCATGGGGTCCGCCACGTTCTCTTATGTGGACACTCTGCTCACTGCAACTTCACCCATTTGATAGAAATACCTTAATAGGTGATACTTCCAGAGTATGTGTTTTGTTCGTTGATGTGACCTTGGTTATTTTGCAAGAGCCACCGCTGTAGTATTATCACAATACAATGTAATGGGATCTTTACTACTAGGCACCACATCAAGCTCTTGGACAAAGTTCTGAATCCATATGGATTCCTTGGCTGTATCATAAGGTGATATATACTTGGACTCCACTGTAGAATCAGTGAAAACTGGCTGCTTTGAACTCTTCCAGCTCACAGCTCCTCCATTGAGACAGAAAACATATCCAGATTGTGACTTCAGATCATTCCGATCTGTCTGAAAACCAGCATCAGCAAACCCTCTGATGACAAGCTCCTCGTCTCCTCCATACACCAGGAACATATCCTTAGTTCTTCTCAGATACTTAAGGATAATCTTGACAACAATCCAATGTTGTTCCTTTGGATCTGCTTGATATCTTCCTACCATGCTCAGTGCATAGGCAACATCAAGCCTGGTACATAACATGGCATACATGATGGATCCTATATCCAAGGCGTATGTGATCTTTCTTATCCTATCTTTCTCTTGTTGTGTCTGAGGACACATTTTCTTAGAAAGATGTAATCCATGTGACACTGGAACCAATCCTCTCTTGGATTGTTCCATACTAAATCTCTTTAGTATCTGGTCAATGTATGTACCCTGACTTAGACTAAGTAGCCTCTTGGATCTATCATGAATGATCTTGATCCCTAGAATGTAGGCTGCTTCACCTAAATCTTTCATGGAGAAGCACTTTTTCAACCGGTCCTTAACTGACTGTAAGGCTGGTACGTCGTTTCCAATAAGCAATATGTTCTCATCATATACTACTAGGATAACGACCACATTCCCATTAAACCACTTATAAACACATGGATCACATTCATTCTTAATGAAACCAAATTCCTTTATGGATTCATCAAATCAAATGTTCCATGACCTGGATTCTTGCTTCAATCCATAAATGGATTTCTCCAACTTGCAAACCCGTTTGGCTTCACCTGGTGTCACAAACCCTTCTGGCTGTGTCATATAGACATCTTCCTGAATGTTCCCATTAAGGAATGTTGTTTTGACATCCATCTGCCAAATCTCGTATTCATGGTAAGATGCTATGGCAAGTATGATTCTTATGGATTTAAACATGGAAACTGGTGAGAAGGTTTCATCATAGTCAATTCCTTGACGCTGTCTGAATCCTTTAGCCACTAGCCTTGCTTTATAGGTGCTAACTTGACCTTCCATGTACAGTTTTCTCTTGAATACCCATTTGCGTCCAACAGGCTTTATATCAACTGGCTCATCGACCAGAACCCAGACTTGGTTATGATACATGGAATCCATCTTAGAATTCATAGCTTCTAGCCATCTTGCAGCTTTTGAGATTTCTACTTCTTCCTTGTAGGAGAGAGGTTCATCATTGTCCAACAATAATGATTCACCATCCTTGGTGACTAGGAAACCAAATCTCTCTGGTTCCCTTACCTCTCTTGAGATCCTACGCAGTACTTGTGTTTCTGGAACCTATTCCATGAGGACCTATGGAACTTGTTCCTGTACCAACTCCTGTGTATCTTGAGCATCAACTTCTTTGAAGTCAATCTTGCTCCCATTATCCTTTTTGAGGATGTGCTCCCTCTCAAGAATGACAACTTGTCTGGCGACAGTCACTTTCTTGTCCTAAGGGTTATATAGGTAATATCCTTTCATTTCCTTAGGATATCCTATAAAGATACACTTCGTGCCTCTGGGTGCTAGTTTATTTCCTGAGAAGGCCTTAACAAACACCTCACATCCCCATACACGTGTATGTGACAAAATGGGTTTCTTTCCATTCCATAACTCTGAGGGAATTACATTTGACGCATTCATTGGTACTCAGTTTAATGTGTATGCTACAGTTTTTAATGCATATCCTCAAAAGGATAATGGAAGATCTGCATGAATCATCATCAACCTCACCATGTCCAACAAGGTGCGGTTCCTCCTTTAAATAACACCATTCCACTATGCTGTATAAGGAAGAGTGAGCTGAGATAGAATCCCAGACTCTCGTACAAGATCGATGAACTCTTGGTTCAGATATTCTCCACCTCGATCTGATCAAAGTTTCTTTATCTTCTTACCAAAATGATTCTCTACATCATTATTGAATTCCTTAAATTTCTCTAAGGCTTCTGAATTATACTTCATTAAGTAGACAAGTCCGTATCTACTCAAATCCTCAGTAAAAGTAATGAAGTAAGAATATCCACATCTATCTTCTACTAAAAATGGTCCACATACATCCATGTGTACCAATCCTAGAATCTCTGTGGCCCTTTCACCCTATCCACCAAAAGTCAGCTTGGTCATTTTACCTTGTAAACAAGCATGACATCTATCAAGTGGTTTTAGCTCAGTAGAGTCTAAATAGCCATCTTGGCAGAGCTTTGTCAAGCGCTTCTTGTTTACATGACCGAGACGGTGATGCCACAAATGGGTGATGTATGAGTCATGTGAGTTTGTTTCGTTATCAATTGCCAAAACTTGGTTTTCATAATTTAATACATACAAACCATTATTTAAATGTTACATACCATAACATATGTTGTTCTTATAAAAGAGACAACCCTTATTTCCAAACTTGAAAATAAATCCATCCATATCCAAATAAGATACAAAAAATATGTTCTTGGTAACACTAGGAACATAATAACAGTTATGTAAAACCAAAATCATGCCAGTCGGCAATTAGAGGCGGTAGTCACCAATAGCCAACGCAGCCAGCCTTGCACCATTGGCAGCTTGAAGATCCACCTCTCCTCTGGCAATCTTTCTAAATCTACTTGGTTCCTGCATTTGAATACATATGTGATCCCCACAAGCTATATCTAATACCCAATGTGTAGAAATGGAAATATTGCACTCGATAAAGAACACACCTTTAGTGTCTCCATGCTTCTGGGTGCAGTTCCTCTTCCAGTGGCCCTGCTTGCCACATGCAAAACACACTGCCTCCCATTCCTTGCCCAGCCTCTAGATATTCCCCTTTTTGGAGGGACGATGCTCGGGGGATTCAGACTGTTTATAAGTCTTTGGCCCCATTGCCTTGTCCTTCCTTTTCTTGTTCACCATAAGGACCGAGGGTTTGTCACGCCCCATGTCCTTATCTACCTGGCGAATCATGGTCAGAAGCTCTGATAGACTCTTCTCATGGCTTCTCATATTATAGTTGACAACGAAGCTAGAGAAGGTCTTGGGCAGTGATGATAGGATGAGATCTGTACGCAACTCATCCGGGAATTTAATCCCTAAGATGTCTAGGCATTCAATGTAGCCAATAATCTTGACTACATGAGGCCCAACTGGCGCAGACTCTCCAAGATTCATGGTAAACAAAGTATTGGAGATCTCATACCTCTCCTATCTCGCCTTCTCTTGGTAGATATCTTTAAGGTGAGACATCATGCTATACGTGTCCATGTTTTCATGTTGCTTCAAGAGCTCATTATACATGGACGATAGCATGAAAAACTGGACATCTGTGGCATCATCCATGTGTTTTATGTATAGAGATAATTCCTCATCACTAGCCTCTTTCCCAGGCGCAATTGGAATAGGCTCTTCCAGCACATACAATTTCCTTTCATGGTGAAGTAAGACGCGTACACGCCTCTTACACTCTTGAAAATTGGTGCCGGTGAGAAGGTTTTCCTTCTCGAGTATGGTGCGCAATGATATGTTTGAATTCATTTTCTTGCCGTTTCTACAAATTAAGATGAACAAAGGTCTGGTACTTTATTACAAAACTGAGACAAATAAATAAATTAATACTTATTTGTATCCCACTGTTTTATCAAAATCCAATAGCCCTCACCATTGATTTCGGAATATTCTATTGCCTGAATATTCTAGTGGAAAGGATCCATATTGCCCTTCGCATTACCCCAACTAGGGTTGGTCAAGCAACTTGAAGGGTTTTAGGTAGGCATTCCAAATGCCAACTGCATTAACTCACAGCTCCTTGATCCGCTGAGTGGACTCCCCAATCCTGAAATCCTTTTATTTTGGATTTCCTCAACCTTTGCCTCTTGGTCACACTAAGTCCTGCTATGGAAGTCAACCCTTAATACGAACCAATTCACGTCAACCCAAAACCTTGAATTAGAATTCCCCGATAATTGAAAGCACCCAACTAGGGTTGGTCAATCACTTTGAACTATGGTTCGATTCTAACCAAGATTATGGAAGGCTATATCGACTTAATATTTCTTTTGAGGGATTTTATCCTTATACATAAATTTCCATTTTATTATATTTTATTACATGCTTGTTAATATTAAGTGGGATATACTTATGTGATTAACCATTTATAAGATAATATTCACGTATAAGCCGGTTTTATTTTAGTTCCATCTTGCATGCTCGTTTAATTCATTAATTGTGTGATTGTGACAACACACCCAAAATAAATAAACCATGCAACTGACAGAAATAAAATAAATGGTATGATCATGAGATTTTTCTATTGGTTAGTTTATCTACCAGTTGATAAACTAACCCAAGACCTAGGGGAGAAACCACCTTGAAACTTTCGGGTTCGTGTTTACAGCTTTCCACCTATCCACCTTTGTATCTCCTTGGATTGGTTTTACCTTGGCTCCTGACTTGAGCCACCTCCACTAGCATGGGAGCTCCATCCATTACATATGCATTTATCTCACATGCAGGTGAGGGGTAAAAGGGGTTTTTACATAAAATAATCCTTGGGCGTGCAGGCCCTACATATTAATGAGGAGATGGCTCACAGGCCAACAAATTTAAGTTAAATAAATAAATTAAAAGAAACCATTCACATACAAAGGTATCAGTCTAGATCATGATCATACATACATGCAATAATATTTATGTATAAATAAAACTAGCATTCAATTCTTTAATCATTCTTGTTTAAGATAAATCACGCTATAATTAATTAATTATCTTTAATTAATCAATCCTTTTATCTTAAACCCTTTTCCGAACTTCTTTGAGATTCTCATCCATCATAATTTTAAACAAATAAATTTATTCAAAATTATCCTTGTACGTAACTTGTACCTTGTAGGTAACTCAGTGAATTCCCATTTATTACGCAGATGTTAAATTAAACACATATATATAAAACACCTATCACGTGTTGTGCCTCAGCTTTATGCCTACACCATGGTACACGTCTCAAGGGTTTGTAAAATATAATAATAAATTTTAATAAATCTGCGTAATTTGGGTGAGTACACGGCGTGTAGTTCCGACTACATGGTGTGTACTTTTCTTCACTGTCCATCTGAAGTACACACATAGGGAAAGGGCATTTTAATGTACTTTGGAAATTTTCGGAGTACATGGCGTGTTCTGTGGGACAAACACCTTGTAGTTTCCGCGTTACACGGTTTCCAGTTGGGAAAGCCGTGTACGGGGTACACGACTCAATCCTAACCCAAAATGACTACACGCCGTGTTCATTAGAACACATGGCGTGTAATTTGGAAACCGTATGCCACCTGTTTCTGTTCAACACATGGTGTCTTAAATTCATAGAAAGAATCCAATAGACGACTTGATTTGGCAGATCAGTCAATGCATTTAACCTAGACTACACAACGTGTACTTCCGAATACACGCCGTGTATTCTGGTGTTGTACGGCCAGAAACGTTTGGATCCTCTGGATGAGTTCCTCTATTTTATTTTAATCAAAATTAAAATAAAAATTCGTTTCTGTGAGGTGAACGAGAAACGAGGGAGGAGGAATAGATCTCGAGATTCATATTTCCAGAACGACTAAACATGAATTGAAATAACTAAATTATTAAATGCATAAATCACCAATGAAAAACTAAATAATTATAATCAATGATATGACCACTCTGATACCACTTGTAGGTTCTGGGCACAGCGAAAGCGTGTTGGTGAGGGTTTACCCAACATTAATTTTAACGTTAACAACGTTCAATCCGAGATCTGTCACTATTTAAAACGCCAGATCTTCAGAATATAACGAAGAACGGAAAAGAAAAGAATAGTCCTAGAACAGTTGAGATAGGATCATTATATGTTGGTTATAATTAATTTAATTAATTCATAAGAATTACGTCGATGGAATTCTTTCTTCGTTGGAGTCTCTGGTCAAGATCCTGTGATCCGTCGTTGCGTTGTAGAATCCAATTATAGGATTCCTCTAATGGTGATCCACACGTTCTCCACGTATCTCTGGACGTCGCCGAAGAGATCTCTGGGTGCTAGCGTGGAAGAACCTTCACTTGCGATGTCCGCCTTAGACCGCCTTGTTCCGGTGGAGGATCTCGCTCTCATAAATTGAGGGAGTTCTTGGTGTAAAGGGAATTCTCTCTTGGCTTGAGAGTATTTCCAAATCCGTTGTGCACAACAATGGCTCTTTTTCAATGAGAATAATGTAATTGGGATTATAATACTTAGAATAATAAAATGAATTAATTGCCTTAAAGCATTTAATAATTTCATTTAATTCTTAGAAATTCCCCATGTCTTAATAATGACAGTTGACCATCATTATTACTTGACATGCACCCAACATATTACATTTAATATCACTTAATTAAATAAACAATATTTTCTCATGAATCCCGAAAAACAAACTACACGGCGTGTATATAAATATACACGGAGTGTAATTTTATTTTTCATTTTATTTATTTCCTCCACCATATTTATTAGACCTTGAGTAATGGCTATTTATTTCTTAAATAAATGTAACTGCATTACTCGCTAATAAATATATATTATTTCACCCACAATATATTCTCTCGAATAACCAGTGTCGAAATAAATGCAATCAGGTATCATTAAATAATTATTAAACCACAATCGGGAATAATATTTATTTAACTTGTTAAATTAATATTTAACTGAGATACATTGACACACTTAGTGTGTGACCCTCTAGGACTCATTCTCAGTGGCATTAGGTGGAGCCTGCCTAAAGTCCAAGGTTAGTGTCTAGCAACACGCCAAGGCACCCATAGAGAAAGAAGTTAATGCCGCAATGACGTGTCACCTCCTACGAACGTTTACCGTGTAATATAATCCCTCTGTCTCGATACCTCCAATCAACTGGGTTGCATGCTAGTGCCATCAACCCATGTGCTCAATTATTCTTTCTTTGAATTCATGAAATTGAACTCGCCCATACCTTACCATGGCCATGGATTTATTTAGGCTATATCAATTCCATCAAAGGGCCTGAGATATCTTCTTCCGTTATGGAACAGAAGTGAAAAATACTTTCTCGCATTATCTATTAATGCAGTATTACTCGTGACGCACCCAACGTATCCTACCTCACTGCAAACAGTGTGTCGTTACAGTTTTCGTCAATACATCTAAGTGCGCGAGTTGTAATACCCATTAATAATAATCTTAAAGTCTAACGACCAATACACACATCCGTAGATAGGAACATCCAATGACACTATGAAATGTGGATTTCCTACTGCCGGGTCTTGTTCTCATAATATCCTCCTGGATATTACCAAGGGCGCACACCATGAGAAGGTGCCTCAAAGTTTTATGAGTCCTCACACCCAATGACCTGTATTATTTGTGTCCCTCAAATAATATCATCCGGCCATAGAACATATATTCAAGAACAGTGTTATGGCACTTCTGGGTTCTCATCATAGAAGGGATCCGCTATGACCCATTAATGCAACAGCTGTACTTAGGACATTATCACATGAATTGTCATGCATAAGAACAATCAAGATGTGATAAGGCTTTTATTAATGAATAAAGTACAAAGTAGTTGGTTCTAGACCACCAACTCCAATAATTATTTCCTATGCTTATAATGACACATGGATATTTTGTGTCTCTTGAATGATGATTACTACTTTGACACCCTTATTGATTGTGATTATAGATATGACTTGATTTTTGACTTTATGATATAATTTTATGACACCACATACCTATGTTATGACTTTATAATGAATATTACTACTTTGACATCCTTATCGATCCTGATTCTAGATATGAATTGATTTTAGTGTTTATGATCTAATATTTTTTTGGGTATGAATATTTTTTTATTGAGAACATGAACTTTATTGTGTTATCACACCATTATGATCATTTTATGATTTATTATGATTGATATATCTAATGTTTACCCTTACCTAGAATATGAGATCACCCTTTCTTATGTTTTCATTCCACAGGTTTTTATAGAAGGATTTAAGTGTGATTATTCTAGAAGGTAACCTTATGAAAAGAAAGGTGTTTGAGATGATTAAAATTGCACTTAAATAAGATGTTTATATATCTTTTATCTAATTACACTAAAACTTTACAGTTATCGGTCATGTTTATTTAAGAGATATATTTAATATTAATAAAAAATATGGAATATATATGTATATTATGATTGTATTGTTATACTTATTTGGATAAAAAACCATGTCTTAGACTACATCACACTAGAATCAATTGGATAAATCCCATGATTCTTATTACTTATGCCCTGTTTTATTTGGATTCCCATGCATTTATATTAAAAACCCTTTTTAATATATATGATGTTGTTTATAACCTTGTTTTATTCTTATGCTTATTCCATGTTGGGTGAGTGAGAATCTTTATTCCTAGTAGATTCACCTACTTTTTTTATTTGATCATTGTTTGACCATTCTTTGAAAATATGTGTGTTCTAAGAAAAACCCAAAGGATTTCAAAAGTGATGCTCTCACATGAACTTGTTCTAAAAATGAACTTGTTTTGAAAGTGGTTTTTTGACTAGAGTTATTGGTTTGTATGGTGAAAGGCATTATATAGATTCATGGTGGTATCTTATTGGTCTCTATGCCTCACACCCTATATACTCACTTGTACCTATGTAGAATTCATTTTATAGGACACATGTAAGGGTAAGAGCACCCTGTATCATGATAAAACTTCTTGATTACCGATATCCATGGTTATTTTATAATCACAGAGACAATGATCTCACAGAGTTTATCTCTTTTGAAGTGGTTTTAGGATTTTGAATAGTTGAGATATCTTATATTGTAATTTTGGTCTTGATAACCTCTTTGATAATTTCAACATGTTAACCTATGGATATCATGTGTATGCCCTATTTATAAATTGTGATGTGATGATGTTTATGATATCTATTTTGTTCATTCTACGTATACTTTGATTTGGATATTTATATCTATTGTTGATACTTATTTGGATAGTTTGTATGTTTAATTCATGGATGCGTATTATTGGATTTTAAAGAAAAAACCAATCCGAAGTGGTTATCTGTGATATGCTAGTGCTTATCGCCAACCCGTGGTGATTGGGAACGTGCTTCAGGCTTTGTGGCGGAGTGGGTCGGGTGTGGTTCAGGTTAAACTGAGCAAGTATTACAAAACCCTTAGATTTTATGATATATTTCTATTTAAATAAATTTAATTTCTTTAATATCTTTCTTTACATGTAATACCAAGTTTTAACATATGATGATATACTATTTAATTGTTATTATTTAAATGTTTTTGTTTGAGACTGACCAAATTAAAACTCAAGAAGGGTGGGGGGGGGGGGGTGAATTGAGTTCTTTATATTTTTCTTCACTTAAAGAAACTAACCTATTTAGTTTATGAATAACTTCTATTATGATATTTAATAAGGAATGCAATGGAAATAAAATTATAATGAAGGAAAAAAGACTTAAATATTTATAGTGGTTCAGGGAATAAAATCCCCCTAATCTACTCCACCACCACTCTTATCCCTGAGTGTGATGACTTTCACAAGACCACTATTTTTTAAGGGTTTTCCACTCATTTTTACAGGGACTGTACAACTGAGTGAAAGCAGTCAACACATGGTACCATCATATGAGTTTTCATCTGAAATACACTAAGTGGTTCCTCGAGCCAGTTGGCCACATGACCTCAAGCATGAATCCCCATGCACTATAGGCTTCCGACTAGCAGCGGGGGCCTAATGTGTGTCTGTGGAGAGGCTGTTCCTTCATGATCAAAGTGAATCACAATTGTAAATAATAATGATAATAAATAGTAAAAAAGAATAAATAACCAGCAGTAGAAGACAAACCACACATATAAATAAACATGTGAAAACTAAATCAATATCAGATATGAAATGATGATCATGTCATGATACTATTAAAAAATGGAAGTATAATAGCTATAGGGGAACACAAATATAAAACATGCTAAAAAAATGAAAAAAATAATAACAGATGCCTCCACTAACATCACAAGCATATGGCTAGTCCAATACTCCTATACTCTATCCTAGTAGTAAATAAAGATTAATCATTATAAGTTGGTCACTTCCCTTTGTCTATGTCTACAAAAATGAAGTTTGTTCAGGTACCATAGGTGTCCCAAATAGGGTATGCGATATTCATAGTAGTCCACCATCAACATTATCTATAAGTATCCTATATATGCATATAAATTGAGAAGTGTGTAGGTGAATAATAAATATAAGTAAATAAATAAATAAACCATGTCAGACTGGTTCCTCATGGGATACCCAACCAACACAACCTTCTTCGACCTAAGATGTATAACTCTGAACCAAATCCAACATTTAAAAATATGGATATATATATATATATATCATAAAACTACTAGAATAAATGTACTAAAAACATAACTAGGTTGTTGAAAAAGCCAAGTCTAAATAAGGATCAGACCCAAGAATGTGATTTGGCTTGGAAGATATGTCCTAAAATTAGTATAAAGTAATAATTAGTTCTTAATAATTTTTATCCTAAGCTCATCCAAGGTGATCCATAAAGTGGACCCCAAGTATCGCTCTATGAGTATTAAAAATATCCATCACCATAAGAGTCCATCTAAGGAAATCCATAAAAGGAATCCTAAATACAACCCTCAATATGGTGTAAAGCATGAATCTCCCAGCCCATCCCAGGTATATCACATAGGGACCAATTTTTTCTTATGGCATGGTATAACCATATTTTACATTGATCCCATCAAAGGCAATTCCCCAAGGGAATCAGTATCTCTCATGGGTAGGTAAGTCATCCACCCAGTGAGCCCGTACAAGGTATTATACTAAAGGAAACCAAGTATCACTCTAGGAATAATGAAATTAATTTCCAAGTTCCAATTATAAATAATGATGATCCCATCCATGAAATCCTTAAGTTGGGACCCTGTATATCCCTGAGCTTAAGGTAATGATATTGGTTTTATCTTTCATAAAACTCATACCATTTATGAAAACAATATAAACATTACAATGACATCTCACACACCTCAAAGGGTGGTTTTAAACAAGTCAAGACATAAGAATAGTAGGCCCTTGAGGAAGGAACACCCTTAAGGGTGGTTCACATCGGGTTGGTCACCCTACGATAGTAATTCATGGTATGTTAGAACCATTTAAGTCTGAGTTATCATTTAATTAATTAATTAATTATTTTTGAAGATTTTTCAGAGAAGTCTAACATGCCGAAGAATGAAACATAATAAAATAAAATAAAAATTTAAGAAAAAGGACCATTACACCTACCTGAGGTTGTTTGATGACCCCTTATATGTTTTCGGCCTTTGATTCAAGATAGAACAAAAGAATTTTTCAAAATGGAAAAAATCCCTGAAAATAGGGTATATGATCTTGCACTAAAATATCATAAAATATGGAAATATAAACAAATATTGGAAGGAATATTAGTGGATAGCCTATCGTTAGCTATCTAATGCAACTGATGATAAAGGGAATAATGTCTTTATGAGAGAGTTGCTTCAAATCCTAGAAAGAAAGAAGGTGGATATCTCAAGTTTTGGTAAGAACTTTTATGCATAGAGGAAGGAAAAATAGGGGGTGAGTTAAATATAAAGAGTGAATTTTTTTTTTATCTCACCAAAAAATTAAAGAATCAAATGATTTGGCCGCATGGTTGGCCGAACTGTGCGCTAACCGTGCACACCCCACTATCCATGGGACACATCCTACATGGCCTAAAATGTATTGTTAGAATAATTTTACGTAGTCCATACACACCCTCTACCTTTGGACTAGAATATCCTAGACCTCCCTTGTGTAGTTTGGACAAACCATGCAGCATCCTTACATGGCTACATAGTTTGAGGTGCATGGTTAGCACTAACAGTGTGCTAACCATGCACCATAGCCATGCTTCCCCAAATCTAGTGCTATGGGATTTAAACTGTCACCAAACACCCTAATAACCTCTGTGACCTCTTTATAAATTCATATTAGGATAAATCTAAGTAATTAAACTGAAAACCAAACGGTCTATACCTCAAAGAAAATATGGGTTGTTACAACCTCCCCTCTTTAAAAAAACCCATCCTTGAGTTTCCATTATGAGTGTGGTAAAGAATCATTTGAGAAAAGTTCCAGCCACTAGGAAAATACATCGACCTCTCACTTCTAGGTCTCATCCTGCACATGGTCGTGCTATCATAGAACCCATAATAGAGGCACTAACATACCTCAAAGAGCCCCATGATCTGATCAATAACACATATCAGATACTCCTCAAAGGAAATATACACCTAAATCTCAATATCATTAGGATCAAATGAATGAGACATGTTAGAATTATAATAGTGAATATTTGATACATGGAATATATTATTCATGACCCAGTACCTCTGAGGAAAATGCAACCGATAGGATACTGGCCTAACTCTCTCTATGATTTCAAAAGGCCCAACATAACGATGCGATAGATTGCCCTATCTCCAAATAAATCTATGAACCAATCTAGGAAAAAATAATAGAAACATCCCATGTCACACATCAAACTCTAGATATCAACAATGATGATTGGTATCCAACTTCTTCTTAAACTAAGCTATATCCATAAATATTCAAATTTGTTGTACCTGCTCTAAAGTCTCCCAAACAAGATGAGGACACAGTAGTTCTGCCTCATCTGACTCTAATCAGTACATGTTTTAATGACATGACCTACCATATAGGTCCTCATATGGATTAATATGAATAGTTTCATGAAAAAAACATTTTAGGAAAACTCAATGTGAGATAGGTTCTTTCCACAAGAACCTCAAAAATTAAGGACGCATGCTCCAAGAATGTCCTATAATACCCTTATCATATGCTTGGACTAACCATTGGTTTGAGGGTGATATTCTATATTCAGTAGCACCTGTGAACCCAATAATTTATGTAACCCCTATCAGAATAGTGACATAAACCGAGTGTCTTGATCAAATATGATAGAAAGGGGAACACCATGGATGCATAAAACCTCCTAAATATAAATCCTTCTGAGCTCATAAACTTATAAAGTATCTCAGATAGTTATGAAATGTGAAACCCTGGTCAACTTGTTTATGATAATCCATAATGAATCACTATCTTGAGGGAATCTTGGCTAACCCATCATAAAGTCTATAATGATGTCATCCCATTTCCATTTAGGAATGGACAGAGGCTGTAGAAGTATCACAGGATGGTGGTGCTCAACCTTTACCTATCTACACGTGGAGAACTAATTGATAGAACCTAAAATATACCTCTTCATTCCCAACTATCAATACTAATGACATCTGTCTCAGTACATCATGGTAATCCTAGGGTGAAATTACCAAATAAAGGTTTGTGATTCCCAATTAAACTTTTCCCATATGTTTGTAGGGACCCATACACGTCTTTGAAAGTATAGGATAACAACCACATCAATAATCCAACTAGGAAATGGGTTCTTAATTGAGACACTTTCCCTTAAGACTAAGCCTTTAGGATCAAAATTCTATGTCATTATTACCAATTCCATAAGAGAGGATTTCATTTCCATAGCTACTAAGAAAGGCTTCCCATGATATTCCTGAACATCAAGGTGCATCTTAGAAAATAGATCCATCAACTACCACTCACTACTAACCTCTTGGAAGGCCTATTTTTGAGTCTTATAGGTCATGGTGTCAACTACTAAATTTATATTTATGGGTGTATAAGTAAGATCAAAGTCGAATGAATAAAGATACAATAGCCACCTGCACTACCTAATATCATATATTGTTGTGTGGAAATGTATTTGATGTTTTTTTGGTCCATGTAATCAATGAAATTATTTACCAAAATATAATGAATCTAATGGTATAAATCATGAACCATGTATTCCAACTCAAGGTCATGCATTGGGTAATTATACTCATGGGATCTCAACTAGTGATATTAATACACTAAAACCGTTCTCCCTATATCATAACTTCTCCCAGCCCAATTATTGAGGCATCACAATAAATTATATAGCTTCTACCTAGATTTGAAAGAATTAGGATTATAATTGAAGTCAGTATCCCTTTTAACTCTTGAAAAGTGGCTTCATAGGCTTTAGACTATAATAAATTCACACCCTTGTTAATCAAACCCATGAGAGGTGCTGCTAGTCATTATAAGTATTGAATGAAATTCTTGCAATATCCAGCCATCCCCAAGAAACTACATATATCAAATACATTCTTAAGATGGTCCCAAGAAAATCTTGTTCTCACCTTATCTGGGTCATTAGATACCCCTACCTATGAAATTATATGACCTAATAAGTGAACCTTATCTATCCAAAAGTGACATTTGGCGAGTTTAGCATACAACTGATGTTCTCTCAATGTATTTATCACTATTTATAGATTTTTGGAATGGTTGTGTTGAGTACAGAAATATACCAAGATGTTTTCGATGGATAATACCTAAAAAAATCTAGATAAAGGTGGAAAACCTAATTCATTAGGGCCATGAAAATTACAAGTGTGTTTTGAAGGTCGAACTACATAACCAAATACTCATATAGGCTATATTTTCTCTGTAATTATATACGGGGCATGTTTGAAGGTCTCTCACACACCCGATAGTAACTTGAAATCAAATTGATCTTAGAGAAAACTATCACTCCTTATATCTAGTTGCAGATGTCATCTATATAGGGTAGTGGATACCGACTATTTACCATAAGATAATTCAACCGATGGTAATCCACACACAACCTAAGGGTACTATTATCCTTGAGAAAAACGATAGGTAGACCCCATAGAAAAGTACTCGGTCATATGAAACCCTTTTATTCTAAGTCTTCCAACTAATTATTGAGTTTCATGAGATTTGTAGGTGAACTCAAATCAGGAGGAATGTACATTGGTGAAAATCCTTGAACTAAATCAATGGCCAAATACACATATATCATAAAAGGTAATCCAGATAAGTATCTAGTGAAAACATCAATAAAAATATCCACCATAGGAGGGAATTTTGTACCATGCATTACCTAATCACTCATAAAGATACTAACCATCTAGGATGTCACTCCGCTTAGCCCATAATGCATAGGTTAATCTTTACTAACCTAGATGTTTTATTCTCTCTTATGAATATACATATTTCCCTATGGTGTTGTAAAATTTACCCTCTAATGATAATAATCAAAATGGGTAGGGAATAGAATAAACTAGTCCATCCTAAGAATGAAATAAAATTTTTTCATCTTAAGGAAAAAAATATTTGAGAGGAAGAGATATTCTCCCACATCAAGAGGTAAATCCCCACACTAGTATATAATATCTGATCAAACTCCCAATGGTGTGTCAAGATTCATCACACTATATAAGTATTCAATTTCTATGACCGGAATTTCCAAAATTTCTGTAGATAAATAGGTGTGTGAAGCATCTATATCAAATAAGGAATAAATTAAAGTAGAGGCTAATAGAATAGTACCTCAAAATATAGAAGGCCCCAGACTCTTCTCCTTGAGAGTGGGATGCACTGTATAGACATGGCCTAATCCAAAATATTGAGATGCAACCCGACTAACTTGTGTAGGTCCACTATGCTGGTGCTTAACCTTCAAAATATGACTACCTCATCCATGACCACCTCCTCAGCCTAATCGACCTGTAGTATACCATATCCCTACCTAACATGAATATATGGATCTAGTACTCGAATGTGGTGTGGGTATAGATACCTTATCACTTGAAAATGGAGGGAAAATTTGGTAGAAACGATGAAGGAAACCCATCTTGCTGTAATATTGACTCTCAATTGGGTGACTCATACACTCTGTATTCTTATGGAATGACCTACTACATTGGTGAAAAACTAAATAAATATCGATGAACATTTTCTTGCTAGAACTTCCTCCATGATCAACCTCGAAACGATGTTTCTTGTCGCTAGATGAACTGTCTCCCTACCTTGACATTGAACCACCCTAACTCACACTATGAACCTCCATCAGGTTCTGCTCGGTGGTGAGGTCCTAGTTTAATATATCTAAAATGGCGGTCAACCACAATAAATTCACCTATTTTTAGATGGAATATGTAATCCCATCCTCATACCATCTCATAGTCATCAATTCATCATCAATCAGTGTCGATGAAAAATGTTGAAGCTCGGTGAAACGAGCTGAAAAATCCATCACAGACATAACACCATGCTATTGGTGAATAAATTCTCTAGTACATTCTTCCCTCAATGTATATGGAAATAATTATTTATAGAAGGATTTCTTGAAGTTCACTCAAACCATACCCTATTGACGATTATCCTGAGAGATGAAATCCCACCAATGCATGGAAGATTTATGGATCATATAGGCAGTGATCTTGACCCTCCACTCTAGAATAATATCTATACGATCAAAGATCGATATCATGGATTCTAGCCATGAATCTACAACCCGAGGACCTCCATCCCCTGAGAAGGTGGGAGGATGCTAATGTAGGAATTCCCACATCAACTTTTCCATAGTATGGGTAGGTCGAGGAGAACCATGTATAGACTGCATGAAGCGAAAGAAGCTATCTCAAAAATGAGCTTTGACACTCAGTGGAGGAAGGTCAATAAGTGCCTTTGGTGGCACAACATGAGTTAATACTGGTGGCTCATGGCCCACTACCTCCATATCATAGTTTTCACCACTCTCGTGGTGCATGAATCAAGGAAAGAATGGTTTCATAGATCTATAATTTCTAAATGCATATGTGAGACAATATTTAACAACATGTAGGATCAATGCTTGTGGAAAATTATATGTACAAAACCATCCTATAAATGAGTCACACCTCTTATAATACTCCTAAATCCAGGGTTAGGTAACAAAAAAAATTAATAAAAGTCACAAGAGACACCACCTACTGTCGACTAGTAGGTTTGGATTAGGGTCAAGGACTCATATCACATAACGAAGGTTCTGATATATGGAGTTTAAATTGAATGGTATAGAGGAAAACACCCTTTACATTTAAATTGGAAACCCCATTTAGCGGTAACCATTTAATTTAAAAGATTAATTTTTTTTAATTTCATACTTATTTATATGCATATATATATTAAATCCTAGTTAGACGCATCACAATTCCCAATTTATAATGGCCTTAATCATTATAGATTGAAATTGGTTCACTATGTAACTATGAATTGACCCTTACCTCCAGAATCAGGATGTAACAGGTCATTTAAAATGATTCTATTAAATGAATCACCATTACTAATTTATATAAGTACATTTTTTATAAATTAAAATTGACACTCATGTAATCAATTCAACTAATGTTTCATCCTATAGAGCTAGTGGTTCAAGGATAAACATGGTATAATTCTTTAATTAAGGTTTCATCATCAATATATATGGGAAAAACCATTTATATTGATGTATAAACATTAATTAATCTAACTATTTTATCCCTATAAGAAGTGTTATAATAGTTTTATATATAAAAAAATCAATGTACTCATAGAAATCATAAGAACTATAGAAGATGCACATGGTAATATAAATATGGAATGGAATAATTCATGATATTTGAATCCTTAAGTGCCTAATATGATGTATGAGATGAAACTTTCTTGCCATACTTGGCCAAGTAAAATGAAGTACTTAATAATAATATTAACAATAATAACATCAAAAAACATGTGCGTAAACTAATAGTGAAATAAATACAACTATAATAGGCACAGACCAATAACAACAATATATATTATATGCAATTTGGGTTTCCCCATTATGTGGGGTAGCTGCTCCCAGTCACAAGTTCATTAGCTAATTACAATAATTCCCTAGTATCTTGTATAATACCCAAATAGCAAGACAACAGGAAAAAAGATCCCTCTGATACCACTTCGTAGCATCCATACCCAGGATCTACTAAAAGGTTCCTCGATCCAGTTGTCCACATGAACTCAAACATGACTCCCCATATACCAGAGGCTGCCTACAAGAATTGAGAGCCTAGGGAATTCCCATAGGGAGATTATTATCTCATGATTAGAGTATAGCATAATGGTTAATAATAATGATAAGTGATGAAAATAATAATATATAACCAGAAGTAGAAGATAAACCATATAGATATATAAACATGTGAAAGATAAATCAATATCAAATACAATATTATTATCATGTCACTATACTATAAAAAATGGAAGTATGAGGAATACATGGGTACATGGATATACAAAATGCTAAATAAAAGGACAAAAGATAAAAATCTACCATCACTAGCATCAAAATCATAGGCTCGGTCCTTTACTCTTGTACTCCATCCTAGTACTAAAGAAAAATAAACCATCAAAATCTATCCACGTACCTTTTTCAATACCTGGATACATGAAGTCCGTTCAGGTACCAGAGGTATCCTATATAGGGTGTGAGATATGCTCAGTAGTCCACCACCAATGGTGTTTAGAACTATACAGTCTATGTATATAAAATGAGTAGTGTGCAGATAAATAATTAATGTAATATAATAAATAAATTAATCAAATTGGACTGGTTCCTCATGAAATAACCAACCGACACTACCTAATTTAGACTAAGATAGAAATATATGAACCAAATATTACCTGTACAAATATGGATATATGGATAAGTATATATATATAGACACACATATTAATCATAAAATTGTTGGCACACATACACATAAAACATAACTATGTTTCTGGAAAATCCTAGTGTAAAAAAGGACTAGACCCAAGAATGTGATTTGTCTTGGTGGTTGCATCCTGAACTTACTATAAAGGTATCCTTAGTTCATAATAATTTGAATCCTGATCCCATACTTGGTGATTTGTGAAGTGGTTCCTAAGTATCAATCCAGGATCATTATAATTACCCATCACTATAAGAGTCTATCCAAGGTGATCTATAAAAGAAATCACAAGTATCACCTCCAACATGGTATAAAGAATGTCCCTCTGGGACCATCGTAGATATATTACATAGGAGACCAAGTATCACTCATGGAATAATATAACCATATTACCCACCAATCCCATCCAAGGCCTTGGGAACTAGTATCACTCATGGATAGGTAATTTATCCTCCCGTTGATCCCATCTAAGGTATTATACTAAAAGAAACCAAGTATTTCTTATGGAATATTGAGATTCATTTCCAAGTTCTAATTATAAAGCTTGATGAGACCATTTAAGAAATCCTAAAGTGAGAACCCTTGTATTGCCCTCGGATTAAAGTAATTATATGGGTTTTAGATATCATGAAACTCATACCATTTAAGTAAACAACATAAACATTCCAATGACATATCACACACCTAAAAAGATAGTTTTAAATAATTCAATTCATGAGGAACTTAGTCCTTTGAGTAAGGAACACCCTTAAGGGTGTCTCACATCAGTGTGGTCACCCTAAGATGGTAATTCATAGTATCCTAGAACCATTTAATCTTGATTTATCATTTAATTTATTTTATGAAACATTTTGGAAGCATCTTCAGAAAATTTTGACACAAATAATAATGGCGCATAATAGAATACAACATAAATTTCCGGGAAAATGACCGGACCACCTTCGTTAGTTTGGTAGATGATCCATCATTCGTTGTTGGCCTTTGATTCGAGCCATAACTTAATAAATCATTAAAAAGGATATAATCTATAAAAATAGAGTATATTAGCTCACATAAAAATAACAAAGAATATGAAAAGATAAATTTTGAAATGGGGGAAGAGGAGTAGAGATATTACCATTAGATATCCAATGAAACCAACAACAAAGGAAACAAAGTTCGAATGAGAAATTTTCTTCAAATACTAGAAAGGAAGAACGTGGAGCTCTCAAGTAGAGGTATGTCTTGTTGTACATGGAGGAATGAATAAAATAGGTGGGTGAGTTAAATATAAAAAGGTGAAATCATCATTTCACCCAAAATTTAAAGAGTCATATTGTTTGGCCACACAGTTGTCCAAACTTTGAACTAACCATGTGCACCCAACCATCTAGGGGGAACATCCCACATGGCTTGTAGTGAACATTTAAGAGAACTATGTGCAACATATACATGTCCTCTTCCTCATCCCCACACAGACTAAGCCTCTATTTCATGGTTTAGAAAAACCACGAAACACCCTTATAGGGCCATATAGTTTGATGTGCATGGTTAGCACTAACCCTTTGCTAACTGTTCACCTCAGGTTTGCTTCCCAAAAATGGGTTTTGGGACCCGAAAAATCCTTGAACACCACCATAACCTATGTTACATATTTAAAAATTCATATTAAGATAAATCTAATAAATTAAACTAAAAAATAATGGTCCCGTACTTCAAGGAAAAGTCAAGACAATACACAATTTCTCATGTATGTGATCTTATCAATGTATGAAATTTCCACATAGAAGATTCCATGATGTAGCTGATTGACATAACTATTTTATTTACATAGGATGTTGACATAGACAATTGATTATTGTAGTCATTTTCACCACATATCCAAAGAACATCATGTATCCTATTTTCTAGACTTAGGTAGATTTCATCCAAAATCATCCAAAATAAATACATAATAAAAATAACCACTAAAAACATAAGAATAGAATAAAACCTAAGGAAAACACTTAAAAAAATGTAATCATTATATTATGAAGAGTTTTTGAGATCATAAAAACCTAATGTACATGTGATTTTTTGGGTCAATATTAGTATTCAAACATAGTTTAATGTTTTAATTTAGAGTTATGAACTATTTAAATATAGTGAGATGACCGAATATAGAATTATGTAATGATTGAGTTTCGTAAAATAAAAATATGTATGTAAATAAAATAAAATAATAAAATAAAATAAAATGAAAACAATCAATAAGCAACACATCAGATATGAAGAAAAAATAAAGTATTTAATTAATTATTTTGATGTAAAAATATACATATACTCAACACAAATACAAAAAATCAATTAGGGAACCCAAGTGTTAGAATAGGGTCAAATTAGGATTTTTGGTTTGGGTGAAGGTGGTTTGAATGTTGTATTGGTTTTAGAGGTAGATGGAGTTAGAATTGATGGTGTGAAGGATCATAAAAATATTATATTCTCTGCCTGGATTAATGAGAAGTACTAGCAAGATCCAGACCGAGAGGTCTTCTCCTTTTCAATTAAAATGAGGCTTCAGCACTCATGTGAATTCTCATAACAACATCAGACTCTCAAAATTCAATAATAAAAAGATATTCTTGCTGATGAATTTGAGATATTGATTATAATCCATTCCTGATAAAAATATTAAGATGTTATAATTTCCCAAAAGAGAAACTTGTGGACTCAATGATAAAAAGAGGGAAAAACAGAGGGCTAATGTCCACAACAGATAAACCAAAAGGTACATCCATTTTATTCTTCTTCATAATTAGATACATAGATGTCTTCATGTCAATTATCATTCTAGTCACAGAATAAAACTTTTAATCCTTGATTTCCACTCACCGTATAAAACTATAAAAAACTTCCTTAACTGCATTGAGAGAAGATTTGAAAACTGATATAATAAAAATCATGGGTTGAACTAAACATGAAACTATAAGAAAAGGAATAAAAAATTCAATAGAAGGATCTATGATTTGAGTTTTGAAAACAACCAACTCCCTTCCTGTAACTAGAACTAACACCTCTTGAGATTATTATAATTATAAACTTGAATCCTATTTGGAATACAGATCGAGAATTGTTGAAAATATTTCCTTCATCTTCTTGAAAATAAGTTGTGTGTTTTTATTGATAGGTTCAATGAAACATGAAATCATTTATACTACTTCCTTTAAAACTCCCATATTTTATTCTATCATATTTCCAAAATATTTCTCAAGATTAGAAACATGGTCATTCAAGAACATATATAACCCAATATTAATATTCTTAATAGATTCCCAAGTATTGGGAAATTGACTAAAAGATCCTTTTTTAGCTCTTCCAACATCACTAGAGAAATCATATCATCTTGGAGACCCTAAATTTGAGAAGGAACCTAACTCAACTCTAACACCATATAACTAATTCCATTCTATAAATCTAGAATAATTGAATATTCAGAAGGAGTAGTATCATAGGGTTAGAATTTATTTATAAATTTGAACTGACTCAAAAAAACACTTTTCAATGTGTACAAATTCTCTTTCACTTCAGGTATAAAAGCATTTATCTCATCAAACACTTGTTGAGATAAAATTTAATTTATTTTTAGAGGATTATTAAAAATATCCCTTTTAGATAAAACCAAATTTCCAAGATCACTAAGCTTGGCCTTTGTAGGGTAAACATATTTGAAACTACTCATCAAGTCTTTAATCTCATCAAGTTCCTTAGAAATAATATTAGAACTAGCTTGCACCATAGGTGGATCTATCCAAAGACTACTAATCATCACTATTTGGGTATCCATAATTCCAACTAACTTATTAAAGTATGTTTTATAGATATTGTACTCTTTAATATCTCTAATATCATATTTACATACAAATATCTCTACTTTAAAATCAAAACAATCTACTCTCATATTTTCAAGATCCATCATTACTTCATTAGCATCCACTTCCTCTTCCAAGATTTATAAAATTTTTCTTACTGAAGGAGATACTCCATGATTAGATAAAGGTGGTGATGTTACTGATGGGGTAAGATCATTCTTTTCAAAATCCATAACCACATCAGCACCCCTTCCTTTATCAACATGTGATCTAGGAAGAATTGGATCATCTTATTCATACAATTATTCTTAATTTTTTCTTCCCAAAAATTTATAACCTATATGCCCAGTATTAAATAAATTATTTATAGGAAGATAAATATTTTTCTCAAAAACTGTCTCCACAAGCTGATATTCCTCAAAAGATATAACAATTTCACCAATATCTTTGTTCTGAGTAGCCACATCCTCCTAAATCTAGACAAGCTCCCCAAATTCAGAGATGATGATGAGAAATTATGACTCAATTATTACAATTTTCTCGTGTTTAATCCCATATAAAATATCATTTTAAAAGGTGTCGCATCACTAGGTAGTGAGGTATGAAATGACTCTCCCTGATTCATACTTTATTGATCAACTTCCTTCAACGAACTTGAAGCAAAAATATAGAAATATCCAATCTTATTCAAGAGAAATGACGATAGTGTATTAATTTTATGTAATTTTACCATATTAAATTCATTTAAATGTACAAATATATATTTTAAAATTGAATAAATTAATCTACCATAAGGATAGTAGTTTAATTTTCACCTTCCTTCACAAAAAATGATGCATTAACCTCATCATGTATCTTGGAAGACTCAGATTTACATTATTGATCAATATGTACATCAAATATATATCTTGAAAAAGAAATTCCTCTATATCTTCTGAACTTTGTGCTATAATAATCTACACTTACATAAAACCTTCCATTTAGAAGAAAACTCTTTTATAGATTTCTTTTAAAAAATAAAGGTTCCAAAAAAAACTTGAACACTTTTGTTAGACCTACCGAGCTTATCTCAATAAGAATCTATCTAAAATAAAATTCCCTATAACAAGGACAATAAAATATATCAACCATTTCAATAGAAGAAACTACCACTATATTTTCTTTAACATTTGATGAGATTAAATCCTCTATTTTATTAAACTGATAATCAAAATTCATCAATAAATAATTATTTTCTTACTCAAAAAGAAAACCCGAATTCTTTTTATCAAACATAAAATCTAATCCTTGGAACTCAAGTGATTTCTTTAACAAAATTTTTGTAGGCTTCATCCATACCATATCTATGGCCTTTCCCGCAATAACTTTTCATCTGCTTCATTTGGATTTATTAGAAGAACATGATATTCCGTCATCAACACACTTAGATTTTACCATGTTTAATAGGTTGGTTGAAGGTTGAACAAGGATTAAGTGGTTAGTGATGGCGATTCAGATTCTAAGTGACGTTTATGCATAATAATGTAAAAGTTTTGAGAGTTGATTTTATATTTTTTAACATACCAAATTCCAATTTTTCTTATGTATATGTTTTCAGTTTAAGGTTACTTCTAACCAATAATTAAATAAATTAAAAGAAAAGAGAAGAAAATAATTTCTATTTAAATATTTAAATAAACAAACAACATAGAAAAGAGTAATTTTCATATAAAATTAAACTAAATATTATAATAGAATACTCAATTTTATATTTCAACAAAAATAAAGAGAATAAATTTAGTAAATTAGAATTAAGAAAACACTTTGTGAATTTATTTATTAAAAAATAAAACCAATTTTATATTAATAAAATCTAAATTCTCACACACTAGGGGTTTAATGAAAATATCTACTAATTAATTCTTTGTAGGGATAAACTCAAGAGAAATATAAACTTTTTGGGTGTTTTCTCTACAAAAATGATTCCTTAAGTCAATATACATTGTTATTGAAAGATTTATTAGATTCTTAGAAATGATGATAGAACTCATGTTATCACATTTAAATGATACTTGATTATAACTAAATCCAAATTCAATTAAGGGGTTTTTCATCAATAACACTTATGAAAAACTACCAGAAATAATATATTTTTCTTCAACATTACATAATGCAATAGTGTTTTTTCTTACTAGGCCATGATACTAGGGATTTACCGAGGAAATGGTAGGTTCCTGAAGTACTCTTCCCATATAGTATAAAACCACCAAATTTTGCATCTGAGTACGATATTAAATTAAAATTAGATATTTTTATAAAAATAAAGGAAAGAGAAATCATTACTTTTAAATAGATTAAAATCTTTTCGACAGCTTTTAAATGATATTCTTTAGAATTAGCATGAAATAGAGAAAAAAACATACTAAAAACATAATATCTGGTCTTCTAGCTATCAAATACAATAAACTACCAATTATTCCTCTATAAATATTATTATTAACTAATTTACTAGCTTTATCTAAGTCAATATTTTAATTAGAAATCATAGGGCTAGTATGCACTTTATCTTTTTCAAGTTCAGACCTTTTAATCAAGTATATTATATATTTTCATTGATTTATAACATTCCTATAGTATTTTTGATATATTATAAGACCTATAAAATAACTTAACTCACCCATCATGCTCATTTAAAATTATTTTTTCATGAGTTTCTAAAATTCATTACATAATTTTTTATTTATAGAACCACAAATTACATCATCAAAATATATTTTCACTAAAAAAATATCTAAAGATAATGTTTTATTAAATAAATTAATATCTTTATTACCTACTAAAAAACCATTTGAATAAGTAAAATAACATAATCATTCATACCATGCTATAGGTTCTTGTTTAAGGACATAAAGTTCTTTTATATGTTTAAAAAATGAATTTGGAAAATCAGGATTTTCAAAACCAGGAGGTTTTTCACCTTAAACTTCGTCCATTAGAAAACCATTTATAAAAGTGGATTTTATATCCATCTGATATAATTTATAATTCATATCTATTTTTTAGGCTAACATAATCCTATTGTATTTTAATGAGGATATTGGGGAAAAGGTCTCCTTATAGTTTATACCTTCTTCCTTATTATACCATTTTGTTACTAGTCTATCCTTATTCCTAGTTATCACACCATGATCATCATTTTTATTCCTAGAAACCCATTTTATTATTATAATAGGATAATAATAGGGTTTATCAAATAATTCCAATACCTTTTTCCTCTTGAACTTGTTTAATTATTATTTCATAGCTACAAAAAAGTTTAATCTAATAAGGATTCTTCTATAGACTTAGGTTCTAACTAAGATAAAAAGGTAGAAAACATCACAAGGTTTTATAAACCCTTCTAGTTTAAATTCATTCATCTAAATTTCCTATAACAGTTTCTAAATTATGGTTCTTAAGGGTTCTGGGCTGTCTAGGTAGCACACTTTCATGTTCACTTACATCCAACCTTTCAGGATCTGGTTCTGTAAAATAATGTTCCGACTCTTCATCCTTTTTTTCATCAAAAAGTGGTTTAGATCTCATTTTTCGAAAAGAATCACTTAGTTCAACAATTTAAATTATTTTGTGATTAAAAGGGTTAGTTTAATAAAATATCCCATGAGTTTATTTTCCAATGTTTTTTTACTATTTATTGAAAATTATATTCTTATGAAGTATTATAATATACTAGGAAGATTCCTTCAACATATTTTGGGTCAAAATTACCAAGATTTTCCTTGGTGTTTAGTATATAATCCTTACACCAAAAACTATAAAGTATCCAAATTTTGGTTTTATATTATTCTATAGATCATATGGTGTTTTATCTAAAATAGGTGCAATTAGAACTTTGTTTATTACATAACATGTTTTTTTCATAGCTTCATCCCAAAAATGAGTAGGCATGTTATATCCACATAACATAATTCTAGTAATTTCTTGCAAAGTACTATTCCTCCTTTCAACCACATCATTATTTTGAGGTGTCCTAGGGGAATAAAATATATGTTTGATACCATGTTTTGAACAATAATAATTAAAATCATGATTTTCTAATTCTCCTCTATGGTTAATTCTTAAAGAAATAATTTTGGCATGATTCTCTTTTTGAACCGGTTTTCAAAAACTTATAAAAATAGAATGAGCGTAAATTTTAAAACATAAAAATAAAACCCAGGTAAATATAGAGAAATCATTAACTAAAACATAAAAAAATGTTTTTCTATTAGTATTGAACTCTTTATTACCCAAAAAAATCCATATAAATAAGTTCTATGGGTATAGAAGTAGAAAACCCTTTAATTGGTTTAAAATATGTCTTGTGTTACTTTACCATTTGGAATACATTACATATTTTCTTTTTATTCAATTTAAGTTGAGATAAATATGAAACTAAATTTCTTTTAGAAAATTTACTCAAAGAATAAACATTATAATGTTTCAATATTATATTCCATATACATGAATCATTTTTATAGAATTTAAACAGTTCACCTTTTTTATACTCAAATAATTTAGATCTAGATTATAAACCTTATCTATTCAGAGTGCCTTAAATTTAAGAATTTTCTCTTGGAAAATAGAACATTCATTATTTGAAAAATCAAAAAAATAAACTTCATCAAAAATTTGAGAGATAATTATCAGATTGTGATTTAAACATTCTATATAGAGAAATGTTTCGATAGGGATAGAGTTTAGATTTTAAAAAGTTTCAACTCCCATAATTTTACTTTAGAACTTTCACTAACAGTGACACAACTTTCATATATCTCTGATAAGGATTGAAAATTCGAAAAATATCCACTCATATGCCTTCATAATAAACTCTACACATACTATGTATCATTGGTGCTCTTTGACCTTTATACCAAAAAAGATGAATTAAATAAAAACTTTTTTTGGTACCTATATTTTCTTGAGTCCAACAAGGTTAGTAACTAAGGACTTAGGAATCCAAATCTATTTGTACTATCCACAACTTTCAGCACTGAAAATTTATTTTTTCCCTAAAAATGGAATTTTTAACTCACAAAACTTTGGGTTTCTCAAAATACAATTATTTGTATAGTTTCCTAGCTCGCCACAATGAAAACAAGTAATTTTTGAAATATCTATATTCTTGAACTAGGTACAAAATAATTTTTGTAAAACGTTTTTTTCACCTATAATTCATATTAAAAATTTATTTTTATGAGTTTTATTTTTTACAAGAATTTTATTTAAATAATTTTCAAATTTTGTAAATACACTAGCAGTATCTTTAAATCTTGAACTTATTTTTGTAAATCTTCAACATTATTTTCATGTTTAACACACAATGCAATAAAATTTTTCTATTTGTTTTCTAAAATTATAATTTGTTTAGTTAAGTACTATTTATCATTAATAATCAATTCATAGAATATTTTTCAAGTTTTTTTCTTTTTTAAGTATTCATACTTAGTTTCTAACATGGAACAATATTCATCCGGTTCATCAAATGACCAATTTTATTTTTCTAATTCAGATTCATTGTCAGAAGAATAATAAGAATGAACCTCATCTGTATATTCTATAAAAACATGTTAGTTTCCTGATTAGAATTCTCAACTTCTGATTCTGAAGATAAAATGTCACCAGAATACTCAGAAGCACTCCATGTTGTTTGGATGGATTTATTATCATTATTATTATAGACAAATTTATTGAATTATTTACTTTATGACTTTTTTCTATCTTAAAACTAAAAACAACCAGGCTTGATATATCTAAGATTATTACATTTATAACATATTAATTTTACAGAATTCCCATCCAAATTATTATACTTATTGATTTTTTTCTTAAAACCTCTTCTTTTTTTATAATTCTTGAATTTTCTGGAAAAGTGAGTAAGCTCACTATCTGAAGTAGTGCTACTTGAATAATTTTCATTAGATGACTCAACTATTTTAGCTTCTTTATACTTATTATAATCCTATGAATTTAATACTTGTAAAGTTTTCTCCTTGTTAACTAACCTATGCTATCTTGCCTCTACTTCTATATTTTACTCATACATCATTGGTGTACTGATAAGATCTTTTATTTTTATATTTTTTACTTCTGTTGATTATTTGATAGCTACTGAAATACCACTCCACCTTGGTGGTAGTATTTTGAGAACTTTCAGAGCCTGATATGGTTTAGTGATATGTGTCCTTAAAGTAGAAACACTATTTAAAATTTCTATATGCCTTCTATTCAATTGGGTGATACCTTTTCCATCCATCATTCTAAAAGTGTCAAAATTTAGTTTGGAAGTATTATATCTAATAGACCATATTTTATCTATTAACTCATAAGAAACACAAATTATATTTCATATTTCAAGGTCTATTTTACATTTAAAAACTCTATTAAACTCATCTGAATATAATCCATATATTATAGAATTCATATCTTTGGAATTCAGACAATATATTACTTTAGTATCAACATACCAAGTTTATATTTGTGTATTTGGAATTTGATAAGGCTTTAAAAATTTGAGATAAACATTCAGACCAAGGTTCTTTAGATATATAATCATACGTGCCTTCCAATAGCCATAATTCTCACCATTGAAATTGGGTGCTCTAACCATAGACATCCCTTTTATGTTGTCAATCACAGTGGGCATTGTTAAATATATATTTAGATTTCAATATTTTACTTCTAATAAATCAATAATCAGTTCCTATGATACAAAATATTTCTAAAGACTGACCAAATCAAGACTCAAGGGGGGGGGGGGGTGAATTGTGTTCTTTAAATTTTTATTCACTTAGAAAAACAACCCTATTTAATGTATGACTAACTTATATTTTTCTCTTTAATAAGGAATATGGTATAAATAAAATCATAAATAGAAGAAATTGATATAGGTATTTATAGTTTTTTAGGGAATAAAATTCCCCTAGTCCACTCCACCACCACTTTTCTCCATGAGTGTGATGTTTTTTACTATTCTAGTCCTTTTACCAGGGACTTCCAGTCCTTTCTCTAGGGACTGCATGACTGAGTGCAAGAATTTGACACTTGGTACAATCATAGAAGATTTCAATTAATCTATAAAAATACATTAGAACTAATAACCTTAAAAGGTTATTTTACATGGATCCTTTAAAATGAAAGATAATAAATATAGAGTTTTTATAGATTTTAGATCATAGTTGTAAGATAAAAACGATAGAAAATAAAAATATCAAAGAGAGATTATCTAAAAAATAAAAAAATTAAAGAGATTCTTCTAAACTTAGTAAGAATATTTAATAAGCACATCTTAATTAATGATACTTATTCTTTAATATTTTTATAGTAAAAATAGAGCATCATTTAATAGAGTTTTAAGAATGAGTTCTCGATTTTTTTCTTACGCACTTTACTTCACATGAAAAATTACACTTTTTGGAAATGCATGCACTCCATCTTATTTAAATGCACAACACATCTGCAGAATCAAAAAATAGCGACACATCCTTTTTCTTGAAGTACCTCATAAATGGTAGAGATAAAAGAAAATATTATTTTCCTTTTATTATATCTTGATTCTTAGATATTATTATAATAAATTTTACCTTAAAGTGTCAATTGATCATTTAAATATTGTGTAAAATAATTAAACAATCACTTGAGTGCTTTGACAGTAATAAATACATACATACAACGCAAAATAGATCATAAAATATTTGAATCCATGTATCCATTTTTTTCATCATGTATAAAAATTGAATTACATAGTATTTTTACTCATGTATCCAAAATTGATATAGCTGATTGAAGCGATGTAGATGATTTCTTCACATAGAAAATTCATGTAACCAGTTACTCCACACGACTATTTTATATAGTCAAATGACCACACAAGAAATTTCTCAAGTAGGTGATTTTATCGATGTAGGAAATTTACATTTAGGTGATTCATTGACATAGCCAATTGACATAGCCAATTTCTTTATGCAGTTTATTGATGTAGCAGATTGATCAATGTAGTTATTTTCACTATATATCCAAAAAACTTCACGTAGTCGATTTCCCAAACATAGGAAGATTTAAACCAAAATCATCAAGAATTAATTATTATTGAAATTAACCAGTGAACACATAATAATTGGATAAAACCCATTGAAAACACTTAAAAAAAGATCATCAGAAAAAAATAAAGGGTTTTTGAGATCATAAAAAGCTAAAGAACATGGGATATGTTAGATCAACATTAGTAGTCCAAAAAATTTGATCGTTATAGCCCTACTATTAAATTGATGGTATGAATAAGAATAACCATATTATGAAAAGTATATATAAAGTTTTTATATAATGATTTTTTATTATTTTATAATAAATAATTACTCAATTTTTAATAAAGTAATTTTATTCTTTAAAAATAGGTTTTCTTCAAAAATGGGTTTTATTACATTTTAGTGAAAAAAAATTATTAATTTATAATATTTTTAGAAATTTTATTTGAGTAAATGAATATCATTTTTTAAATCATCTTGTTAATTTTAACTTAAGTTGAATTTTTATTAAAAAGTTTATTTTGGGTTAATAATATAAAATACCATTTTTTATAAAAATTGTATTTTATTTTCATGTATTTACAAAGTTACAATCTATTTTGGATTGGTTTTAAAATTTATTTAGTTCCTTTTGATTAAAAATAATCGAATAAATGTCATTGGAATCAATATTACGTTTTTTTTTGTATATACACATTTTATACTTAAAAGGGAATTTTTATGGAAAACCATTCCTAATCACATTTTGTGGGTTTGATTTTAAATTAATTTTTGTCACTTATAGAAATTGAATTTTATAAAATGGGATCCATATTTTTAATCAAAATTTCTAAATTTCTTAATGAGTCTACTTTAATTTTTGGTTAGTATAAATAGTAACTTAGGAAAAAAGTTAGTTACTATGGTATGTGTGAAAATGGGATAAGAGGGTTAAAAATAAAATGATAAGGGTTAAAATGATCTAAAAACATGTATAAATTAAATTTACCTATCATATTTAGTCCGTAAATAATCTTTTATGAAAATATGAAAAATTTTGTTTCCATTTTTCTTGAATAAGACATTAATATATTTTAATCTTTTGAAAAATTCCAAGTGTTGTCCTTTCCATTATCTATAAAAAGGCACTGATTCTCCTATCTTAATCATACTTAATATCCCTTACATATTAATAAATACCTACAAAAATCCCTTATTAACATCCCTACCTATGATCTAGAGGTCCTGGTTTTATCAAAATAACAAACTTATTTTTCTTAAGGTGTAATCCAATGAAGGTTATCCAAAGAAGGGGTATAGCTCTTAGCCAAGCATTTTCATTTTATTTCTTATTATACAACATTAAATTTTGTTCTAACCATAATGGTATAATCACATAATCATATACCATATAATGGGATGTCATAATGATAATGGTTCAAACTTTATTATTATCTTTCTCAATCAAAGGGGAAACGAAAGCATTGTTCATGTGTACGTGCAGACTACTGCCTCACGAAGTGATGTATTTAATTTTTCTTCACCACTATTCATGTATGTTTATTAGGATGGATATAATGTTTATATATGATATTAATCACATAATTATATTTTTTTAATTATAACATATTATCCAGTGTCTTAGCTTTCTATTTGTTATAAAATGATAATGTCGCTCGTGCATAAGTGTGGACCACCACCACTGTGAAACGATGTGATTCATTTTTCATCACTATTTATATGAATACCAAGAATACAGACTAGTTTTAAACAAATGTAAATTTTAATGAAGAAATTGATAAAAAAGGATAATTGGAAATTATAAATAAATGATAAATTGTAATTTATGTATGAATATTATTATGAAATATATTTATAATAAATATATATTTATAATGTTGGAGGTTAATGTAACATCCCAGCTCAGGTGCCACTAAAAATGGTTCCCCAATCTAGTTCTCCACAAGACCACAAGCCTGACTCCTCATACACCATAGGATTCCAACTAGATCTGGGGGTCTAAGATGGTATTGTGGGGAGAATATAACCCCATATCAAAGTGAAAAAACTAGAAGTAAATAACTAAACATAATACACATAAGAAAAAATGGAAGAATAAATAAACTGAAACTCATACATGCTGTAATAAAATGAAATATAGTAAATTCCCAAACAACCATTCCATACATACAATATCGATCGACCATTGGTTCAATAACACATTAAAAATAAACAAATGAAAAATAAATATATGAGGTCCTACTTCCAACTCCAGGACATATCACATACCTCGTATCCAATACCCTATCGAGCTAATCTAGCCTAATCCTCAGAATCCACACAATAAACCTACTAAATCATGAAATATTAAGACTTCACCCAATCCATAATGCATCTAAGATAAACCTAAAATAAGACACAATATTTTCATGAACACCAAGGTGAATTTATAGGGGGTGATAAATAAATCTCAGTAGGCCACTCCTAATGGAAAACCTATAACCTACTGCCATTAGAGCATGCTCATGTAATATACTCAGCCTAAAAAAACATAACTAAAAAAATAAAAATAAAACCATGATTGATCAATGAGTTCATGAACCCAATTGACCATACCTACTTTATCAAGTTCCGGGGTGTCCCTGAACACATCTCTATGACTATGCATCCCAAACAACACACATGATCCACTCTCATCACAGCCCCAACGAAACTTCAAAACTTTAGTCGTTATCTCTTACTCATTACCTAGATGCATCAATCTAACATCTCACCCAAGTATCTCAAATATTAGTTACCATATAATTAGTTCAACACCTAAAACCTAAATATATCGCATCAATCCACCATCCATACCACCCAATATACAATCAGTACCTATAAGATTAGTATGACACTCCAACCACGGATGGGAAGCATTAGTCCACCATCCTTACCACACAGAATATAATCTGTGCCTATAGAATAACTCTTTCACTCAAAACATGGATGCAAAGTGTCAATCCAACATCCATACCACCCAAAATACAATCAATTACTAGAAAATAAGTCAGGCACTGAAAATAAGGATACCGAGCATCAGTCCAACATCCCAATACATATAGAATATATATCACTAGGAGTGCTTGAAGCATCAATATGACACATAATCCAGGGATTTAGAGCATCAGTACTCCATCCAACAATATGGTGCCCATATTGTTAGTATATCACCTAATATCATTGTTCTAGGAGCATAAATTTGACACCTAATATCATGGTTCTTAGAGCATCAATCCAACACTTAATCTCATGGTGCTTAGAGAATCATTCTGACACCCAATCTTATGGTTCCTAGAGAGGTAGTCTTGGACATAATATCACAGTTCCTAGAGTTTCATTCTGGCACATAATCTCATGTATATATATACATAACATCACATACACTACACCCAAATAAAAAAAGTGTCTAGGGCCTTAGTCTAGCAGTAAAACCATCACAGTCCCTATCAGTATACCAGGACCCAATGTCGAAACCAAACTAGATCTCAAACTCCCCATGGGCATAAACCAATCCTAAAAATAACTCAATGAAACATATCAAGGTATACCCAAACACCCACAAATATCATTAAAATATCTACGTCATCGATTGGTAACAACCAAACTTCAGGGACATGACCAATTTATTAGGGTAACACATTATTCAACCCAGTCCATAGCATCTCAAAACCTAACAAGCCTTAATGGTAGTAAGTACTCATGAAAATAGTGTCAGGAATTACCCCTTTCCAATAAACCCTAGGTTGGAACATATACCCAACCTATCCACCACTACATGTCACAATTCAATCCCTCTAACCATGTAAAATACCATTTTCTATGGAAGCTTCTATCTTCATCGGCTTAGGTGAGGCATTTTTGCCTTTTGGATTCGGCGGGCCTATTTCGGATCTGGGTGGTTGGAGGTGTTCGTCGGGCAAGGGAATCTCGGTTTGGCAGACGTGGCCTCGGTTTGGCTTCATCTACTCCGGCAAGGTGTCTTCTTTCCATGCTCGGTCGGCAATCTCAGTAGGTGTGGCTTACGATCTAGGCAGGTGGAGGCATGAAGGCATCTCGAATCTTGGCTCACCGTCGGTGGTTGTGGATCGGTGTCGGCCTTAGAGTGGAGTGGAGGGGGAGGGCATCTTGGTTCCAGTTTTTGGTGGTCCTACGGTATTCTTGCAGGTTTAATATTGATGTATCTTGTGGTTCTTGTTGAGGGTGAGGATTTTCTAGCTCTTTTGTATGAGAGGAAGGCAATTGGCTGTGAAATGGTTGTTCTAGTTGTTCTAATTCTATTGTTGGAGGTGAAATGGTTGGACTGTTGGGGAACCCAGAATATATACATGGTTTTGCTTTAGAAGAGGATAGAGCTGGTCAACTTCACCAGGTATGACTTTTCGGATTTGAAAGATTGAGAGGGTATGACACAGCCATCGGTACTAGGCCCATGCATTCTTGCACATGATAGTTTGCTGAGCATCCATGCTTTGGTGGAGGCATGCCTTAATGATATTGATGTTGGGTGAAGCAATTTTCATAGTATTTTTCTGGGTTGTAACCCTCTTGTTTTTTGAATTTTGTTGATGTCCTGATGTCATTTAAGTCTTCATCCCCCCTTTACCCTTAAAAGGGGGCTTATCCAAAATCAATAAAAATTTCAGCCTTCGGGCCATTCAGTCAACATGGGTATTATCCCATTTTTCACCCTTAGGAGACAAATGAACTCACTTTCTATAGAAACAACATTATCTTAACGTAGTCACTCAAAACACACCTCTTTTAAGTCATCAAAACACCCCAAGTGTTCCACCACCACGATATACTATAAAAAACCTCAGAATGGATTACTCACAAGTCCAATTCTAACTCCGAGGCACAAAACACCCAAAAACCCCCAGGATAGAAAAATTACATGATGTGTACTTATGAGTACACGATGCATACTCTCAAATATTCACCTGGCCATGTAATTCTACATGGATAGAGTATACATGGGGTCTACCTGTGTACTACTACATGGATAGGGTATACATGGGTTCTTCTTGTGTAATACTATAAATATATGTACCCATCACATGGGGTTTCTTTCCAAGTACAAGACAACATGGCCATGTCATACTATACAATGTGTACCCATATTACATAGAATTTACTTGTAACTCCCTGACCCTAGTTACCCAGAGTCAGTGCAATATTACATAACATTTTCATGATCATAAGGGATCAAATCCTGATAGATTGATCAATTTAGTAGCCTTGGAAGTACTAGATACATATATTTGTTTTAAATTAAATTAAGAAATGAAAACAAAAACATTGTGTCTCCTTTAAACACATTCATCTCCCTTATAATATCCCTACAGGTCAGTCATAATATACTTTTCTCATCCTGAGAAAAATAAAATGTAGAAAGGGGTGAGCTCAGATTCTCAGTAAGGATAAAAATATAGCGGAAACTATTATAAATAAGCACAAAAATTTAAGGCAATGTATAAGACAAAAATACAATCCTTTTAAAAAAAAATCAGTATAATATGGAAAATATAAATCGAATAATGAAATTTACTTTTTCTCATGGATATTCTACTAGTTGAATAATCACATGTAATATAAATTACCAATTTTATAATGATGGAATGCATAATGCTGAAAATCATAACCACATAGTCAAGGAATCTTTCCAAGACTACAAATAAGTTTTTTTCAAGGCCTTGTTCCAAGACACTAGTTTGTCTCATGAGACCTACCGATGCATCAAAGAGCTATAGCGGGCTCCAACCATTACTAAGCCCCTGTATTCGTCATATGAAAAGGTTGAAACAGAATATAAACATTTGTATTAAAACTAGCATACAGAATGTTAATTCTTTAACCATAAAACATGAATGGTATAAGAATAACACATCCAAATTTCAAACATATCACAAAACCTTAAATACAATATGGAATATTGTATTATAATAAATCAACTTCAAACAAGTGTAAAATCCATCAAAGTATGCTGACATAGATGAAATAAAAACTATTTGAGAGAAATATCTCTTTCTATTTTGAAATCATGTAAAATTCACATAATTATAAAAGAAAACATTTATTTTGAAAATACTCTTATAATATTGTAAGGTAAGCTTCAAAGGTGTTATAATGGCAGAAAATAGCCGCACCCACTGTATAAGTTAAAAAAAACATTCTTACCTCAATTTTTCGAAAAGGTCATAAAGTACCTTGTTTGGAAAGCAACATAAATATTCCTTTCAATTTTTTTATAAAAAGTAAAAAAAGGTATAAATGAATTTAACCCATAATCTAGGAAATAGAAAAAATGTTTTGAAATACATTTTTAAGAAACATGGATGTGGATGATAAAGAAGTCCCAGTAGATACTCACGTATGAACAACCTCGGATTATAAAGAGATTGTAAAATTAACCCTTACATTGTAATTTTCCTTGATTGAGGGTCTGTTAACCTCATATATATTAATTAAATCATTTTTATTAAACTATAAAAGAACCACATACATAAATTTTATATGATATATAATCTTCTAATATTTCTTTGTTAATAATATTTTATTAGTATCATTGTTTCGAGTGTTAAATAATTAGTTTTCCTTTATATTCTTTGTTACGTAAGACATGCTTGTTATGGATAGGATGTATTTGATTCATATATAGAATGATATTAAGTTCTGAAAAATTATTTTTAATCATAAAATAAAAATTATTCTTGAATGGTTATGATGGATAATGAATCTCATCGCGTTTGTGGAGATGGTAATCCATACGTACACAGGAGCGACAATATCATTCTATTGATGGTTAAATAGTATGTAATTGGATGGTATATCATATATACATAATCATTAACATGTTATATTTATTATTTACATAATTTATACTCATTATTATATCCATTCAAATAATGAAGTGTTGAATAATAAACTACACCAGGATGTGGAGACTGTAAGCCGTACATAAACACATATGGAAACTTTTCATTCATAGGATGGATAGAATAATGAATATGGTTGTAACATATTTATAAAAAAAATCACATTATGCATAAGGTACTGGATTTATTATTTTGGTATGGAAACAACAAATAAATAGGAAGTGGAAGAAGAAAAGAACTTTGAAAGAGGTGGTGAAATTATTACCTCTTCTTTAGTTGCTACCTTTTGATTTGATCAAAATGGATCCTTAGGTTGGATTATGATAAAAGTAAGGCCTCTAGGTTGAATTGGGGGTAGTTGGGAGGATATTTGAGCAGGTTTTGGCTGATCCAAATGGATTTGGATGTGTGATTTTGAGAGAAGGGAAAGTACCCTTTTATAAGAGAGGTGAGGGTCACTTTAGGAAAATCTTGAAATATTATTTTATTATACAATCATATTACATTTATGATGACTCCAAAAGGATTTATTTCGAGGATAAGGTGGCTTTAGGTCGAAAATATCTCCAACAATTAGTTTTAGATAGGTTTAGGTCACCATATTAGCCTTATATTTTGGATTTAACTCTTAGTTAAATAGTTTAACTTTTACAATGTCTTCTAGTATTTTTATACTACATGGTTAATAAAATTACAATAAAATTCCAATTGAACCCCAAGTAGTTCATTAATTACATATATATATATATATTATATAAGTATTTTTTTTCTAAACCTTATATATTTAAGAATATTATATCAATTAATAATATAGTATTTGTTTTAAAAACTCATTTATGTCAATTTTGACACTATTTAGTATTAGGTTTTTGTGAAAGTCATAAAAAATTTATCACTTCAAAAAAAATTATTTAATCATCTGTAACATGTCATATTAACCTAGAAAATTCGTTTAATACATCAAAAGTATCAATTTACAATTATATTAATATTTATAATATCAATTATTTTAATCTTTCAATAATAAGGTAGTTACTGTATCATCATTATGTCATAAATAAATTTAATTATTTGATGTATAAAAATTATAAATAAAATAAAATTATGTATGAAATATTTTTATCTTTATAATGAAGATTTATAGTTTAATTTATCTTATGTATATCCCTATATTAAAAATGTTTTAGTTATTAAACTTTGAATTTAACACTTTTAACTATTCTTTAAATAAAATAATAATAAATGTCCTAATCTAATCCAAGTGGACAAAATGTATCATATTTTATTCCCAAGGTTGAATTTGGTCCAAAAAAGCTTATCCAATAGAATTATGACACATGTTATGGTAATTATAATATCATTTTTACCTTTAATTACCCTATTTACTTTTAACCGTGGTAAATAAAATTCATAGTTACTATTCACCAAAAATTATTTTCATCCTATTGAACCAAATATTACTTACTGATATCAAAAAAATCTCTTGGTTTTTTAAATTTAACTCACAAAAGTGGTAAAATTACATTTTATGAAAATTTGTTAACGTGCCTAAAAGGCGGGTAAAAGACATTAAAAAAATCAATAAAATTTTATACATCTAATTTTATTATAAAATGAATTAAATGAATTTCATTGAACTAATATAGTTATTATGTATCTATTTGGACTTAAAATAAATTTAAATATACTAACTGATTATTTAAATAAAAATTCAGTTTTAAACAGTAACGCAGTATTTTTCACTATTCATCAAAAATTGAATGTTTTCAGAAAAATACCAAAAATTTACTCTAAGATAATTTTGATATTACAAATCCAAAAATGAAGTCCATTTTGAAAAATAAAATATATAAAATTTCAAAAAGTGGGTATTACTATTCATAATGTCTAGTTTGATTGGTCCTGGTGTTTTGGAACTCAAAGTTGCGTACAACGCAAGTTATTGCATTATTCAAAGAGAAACGTACCGTGGAAGCTTGGGGTGTTACAGTTTTTCCCAAAATTTTTTCCCATGTAATCTTCCACATGGCCAGGTACATAGAAATATACTACTACATAGTGTATAATCCTAAAAAATCAGTCTTCTCTAAATGGAAAGAACACACGGTGTGTGTTATTGAACCTAAATGCAGCGTAGTCAAGGTTTTCGAATGGGGAACCCTTGCGAACCTCCTTAACCCCCATTTTCACTAATTTGATATATATTTAAATAGAATGAGGTTCTTAACAATCATAATAGAGATAAAAAACTTAAAAAAATTAATATATAGGGATATGGGCATAAAATTGAAAAACTGGTCTACCTCATGGTGTAAACGCAGAAGATTCGGGTCTAAATTTGCTCTCAGAAGCTACTGCACCTTGATTTGATCTCGATCTCTACCATGGACAAATTCCAATAACATATACTTCACCTTATGCTCTTATTATGGGCATCACAAAAGGGAGAAAACTCTCCCCCTCATCCTGTCATGCATGAGAAAACAAAGGGTGGGGTGGGGGTGTTTTACCTTAATTAATTGCCCATTTAAACATCAACTCGAGTCCCAGAACCCAAAGAGCCTTTGTACCTTACTTAAGAAAAATACCCCATTCAAGACTCAATTAAGGAGTTATAATATCAATTTTATGCTCTATTAAATAAATATCACCACCCAAAATCACATAGATAATTTAATATTAAATTATTAATTATTAAATATTCCACTCAAAACTTGAACTGCTCAGAATTACACCAAAATCATGTACTAGGGTAAAATAACTTTTTTGGGACCAATAGAGTGGTCATAAAAGTTACCTGAGATCATATGCTGGTATAAAATTACCATTTTACCATCACACGCTTTTAATACTAAATAATTAAACTTTTGATCAAATTTAAAATCCTAGAAAAACATGAGTCTTTATAATATCCCCACCATAAATCTTCTCAACCTCAATAAGCCTAAATGGTCTTTGAACCACACATACCGAATTAATTTATTCATAAAATAATACTCAAATCAATACATTTTATTAAAGGATGATAATTGAGTTCCACCACATAACTGTAGGGGTAAATCACACAACCCATCCCAATGCCAAGCTATTGCTTTCCACCATCAGGAAACCACTAGGAAAATACCTAAGAAAATTCATCCACCCTGATACATCACAATGTCATTCAGAACTCATCACTAGGATCATGATTCTCCCCACCATATAACTCATCACAAAACTACTAATTCGGATCCACAATGCTTACCATCGTCATAGTTTCCTTTCAAAACACATCCATATATGTCTATCCACCCGATCTATGTGGTTCCCACTGAATCCTCAATGCTACTCGCATAAGGGTCACTTTTACATGATGGATATGGTACTCCCCCAAAAAATAGTATACTTACTATCACCACTCAGCCAAAAACATTTTCTATTGGCCCATGCTTCAGTCATGTCCAAACCTCAGAATAGGACATGGATGTCTTGCTCTGACCTGAGCGATAAAACAAAACATCACTTATCGCCCGTTCATGGCATCTGAGAATGGAACCCATATTTATTCATCAACATTAAATCTATAATGAGGGACTCACCCACAAATGGACGATGGTTTACTCTCACTATATAACTTCACATATATTGTTCCAAGATCACAACTTCTCAAGAGGCCATTTATCACACCAAAGAGACATACATATAGCTTGGCGTATAGACAATTTTCCCCCAGCATACTCAAGAGGATGTTAAGATATTGTGCATGATATTCAGTATAATAGGAGTACACTAAGATGTTATTGATGAATACCACTAGAAAATTATCCATTTCCAGTGTCACCTATATCTGTAGGGATGTGTCAAACTAATTAAAATACCCCAAGCCTCCCTACCTTCAAGTGTCTCATCACACACCCAAAAGTTCTCAGCCTACTCATGGATTACTTATGTACTCAAGAACCTCATACAAAGACTCTCATAACATCAAATCCACAATCCAAATGGCACAACGTGTCTCCAGCACTCCCATATCCATGATCCCATTATCATATAATTGTTACCTTCTCTCATGAAACCCAACTAAAAAAACTGATTCAGAATCTAACGATTCTAGATTTAGATAACCTCATCTCACAAGTCCTATCCATGCAACCTTCAAAACCTCATGTTCTTCTAATACATCTCAAAAAAACTAGGCAAAACCTTTATATGAAACCATTACATAGGCTAGTGACCTGAAAAAACCTTCCTCTATTGAAACTAACCATGAGCCTGAAGCACAAGCATACTAGTGCTCCTTCTAAAAAACAATAAGAATCCAATGAGCCTAACCTCAAATCTGGCTGCACCCTTCGTTCATAAATGCCAAAATTTCAAAGCACCCACCAGTGAATCACACACCCAAAAGCACACTCATATAGTATAACCACTCAAAAGTAAAATGACACTAACTCTCTAAATAGAGTCATGTTAAAGAAGGTCATTAGGCTCTCCCACCTAGCTCTAAGACAAATCAAATAAGGACACTACTCACAGGGAAACAAACACTCACTTTTCCCAATATTGAAAACTTCATCATACAAAACAAACCCATCCCTTGGGTCTCACATACAAAGAACATCATCTACCAATCCAACCTCCCACAACCAGGACACCCATCCTCTCTGAGTATTTTCACATTATACTACTCCCTATAGGACTAGTAAATACATCAAAAATTGAAATGAAACTACCCAAAGATGTCCAACAATCATAGGATTTAACCTGGATCACCCACTAGGGTCACTACATCTACAGCGCACATGGACTATATCAACATCCTCATTGAATAGCACATCACTTTTGATCCATAGAACCTATCACAAAAGTAAATATATAAAATCACACACTTCAAGAACTATAACAAGTAGATCCTATGTGCCTATCATGATTCATGAGATACCTCTTGACTATATAGTATAAGAGTAAAAAACAAATCACATGCCTCTTACCAATAGGCCAAGAGCCTGAAATCCATCAAAAACCATCGATTCCAAACCGCATGTGAATATACCAAGATGAAAATCATATACAAGCATAAACAAAATACCAAGAACATCAATAACCTTCTATGGTAACATGGAATTCCTCCTAGAATAGGTGTTCATGACTCACTAGCTGATATCTATCACAGGCTCTAACACATTCCTATATCTGTTGTATACCAAACCCAAAATAGTGAAATAAAAAAGAAAAGAAAATAGAATTTGATACCACTTGGTAACATTCTAGACTGGGTGCCCTAAAATTGGTTCCCCGATCCAGTTATCCATAAGAACTCAAGCATGCATCCTCATATGCCATAGGCTTACAACTAGAAGCAAGGGTCTGAAATGGTATTGTGATTATACTATACCCCTATCCTAGAGTGAAAAACTAGATGTAAATAAACAAACATCACACACATTATAATATATAGAATAATAAATAATCTGAAACTGAGATATGCTGTAATAAAATAGAATATAATAAAGTCCCGAACAACCGTGCCAGACATACAATATCAATCACCCAGTAGGCCGATCACATGTACAAAATAAAAAACAAAAATATAAATACACCAGACCCGACTGCCAACTCTGGGACATATCACATACCCTATCTCTAGTACCATGTCGAGCTGATCCATTCCAATCATCATACTCCAAATGAGAAACCTACTCAATCATGTAATCCTAGGTCTTCACCCTACCCATCATGAATTTGTGATCAACCAGAAAGTATACATAAGGTCTGAACACACACTGAGGTGCATGTACAGGGGTGAGAAATAAATACCAATAGGCCAACCCCAATGGTGAACCCATAACCTACTTCCATAAGTGCATGCTCATGCAATATTCTCATACTAGCCTAAACATATCTAAAACAAATACAAATAAAAACACTATCAATACACAAGTTCATGAATCCAATAGACGATACCCACTTTAGACTATTCTAAGGTGTCTCTGAATATGTCTCAATGACCACGCATCCTAGAAAACACATGGAATCCACTCTCATCATAAATCTAACCAAACCTCAAGACTTTACTTGTTATCTCTCACTTGGTACCTAGACGAATCAGTCTAACATCTCGCCCAATCATCTCAAATAGTAGTATATGGATCATCAGTCTGACACCTAAACCCTGGATGTAGATCATTAAAACACTATTAAAACTAAATAATATACAATAAATTCCTAGGGAAACAATATAGAACTCAAACCATGGATTCATAGCAATAATCCACCATCCATACTACCCAGAATACAATTAGTGCCTAGAGAATCACTCTGGATCTCAAACCATAGATACATAGTGTCAGTCCAACATCCAGACCACTCAAAATAGAATCAATAACTAGAACATAGGTTTGGTACTCAAACAATGGATTAATAGTGTCAATACAACATCCCAATCCATATATAATATATATAAATAGAGGTTCCTAGAGAATCAGTTCGATACCTAATCCCTAGATGTAGAGGATCAGTCCGCCATCCTATAATATGGTTTCTAGTGTTTTAGTTTGTCACATAATATCATGGTTCCTAGAATTTATTTAGAAACCTAATCTCATGATGACTAGAGTATCATCCGAGAACCTAATATCATGGTGTTTGGACCATTAGTCCAGCACCTAATCTCATGGTTCTTAGAGTGTAAGTTTGGAACCTAATCTCATGGTGTGTAGAGAATTAGTCTAACACATAATCTCTTGTATATATATATATAAACATCACATCTACTATACCAAAAAAAAAACATTTCTAGAGCCTTGGTATAGAAGTAAAACCATCATAGCCCCTACTAGTATACTAGGCCCCAATATGGATACCAAACCACATCTCGACATCCCCATGGTCATACACCAAGCCTCAACATAACCCAACAAAAACATATTAAGAGATAGACAAACTACCACAACCATCGTCAATATATCTATGTCATTGGATGGAAAAACCAATCTCTTAGGACATAATCCCTCTCTTAGGGTAGCATATCCTTAAACCGAATCCATAGTATTTCATGGCCTCATATTCCTCAACATAAGTAAGTCCTCATAAGGTAAAATGACCTCATGCCCAACAAATTTCCAAGAAACCATAGGTTGGAATATATACCCAACCTATCCACCACTTCATGTCACACATTAGTCCCACTAACTATGTAAAATCCCATTATAAAGACAATCTTAAGTCTCCAGTGAACTCCTACTATGTAGTGAAATAATTCTCATGACCCTAACCTAGGTATCACCCTTAAGAGACAACTAAAATCACTTCCTAGAGGAAAAAATCACTATATTAACTTACTCACCCCAAAACACCTATTTGAATTCCTTAAAACACCCAAGGGTTCCACCACTGTGATATAATCACAAAAACACTTAGAATGGACTAATCACAAGTCCAATTCTAACTCCAAGACACAAAACAACCCAAAAACCAAAACCTAAAAAAATTATATGATGTGTACTTATGAGTACATGGCATGTAATCTTAAACCTTAACTTTTCTATGTAATTATACATGGATATAGCATACTTGGGGTCTTCTAATATACTACTACATGACAAGGGTGTGCGTGGGGTCTTCTAGTGTACTACTACATAGATATGTACCCCTAACATGGGGTGTCTTCTTAAGTACATGGCCAAATAGCCATGTCCTAATACATGGAATGTACCCATAGTACATGGCATGTACTTAAAAAACATCATCTAACCATGTACTCTGGCACATGGCTAGGTGTAGGTCCATGTACCACTACAAAAAGTGTACTTAAAGTACATAATGTGTACTTATAAAAAGTCTATCTTCCCTAAATAAGAAAAAAACACGGCGTGTGTTCTTAAAACCACATGCCGTGTAGTCAGAGTTTCTAAATATAAAACCAATATTTTCCATGATTTGGTACATATCGAACCCCATGGGGTCCTTAATAATCATAATAGGTATCTAAAACTTTAAAAATATTAATATACAAGGATCTGTGCATAAAAATAAAAAATCAGCCTATCTTGTGGTGTAAATACCAAGGATCTATTTCTAAATAAACTCCCAGAAGCCACATCACCTTGATCTGGTCTTAATATCTACCATGTATGAAGTTTGGCAGAATCTCCTTCCCCTTCTCCTCTTTGTCTGAGCATTACCAGAGGGAGAAACCTCTCCCATTATCCTGCAATGCATGAGAATCCAAAGTTGGGGGGAAATATTTTACCTTAATTAATTAATTAATTTCACATTTAAACACTTGAACAAATTCCCATAACCCGAAATAGGTTTGTACCTCACCTTAGAAAACCCACCAATCTAGACTCTACCTCAGAGTTAAAATCTCAATCTGATGATCTATTAAAAATATATCAGCACCCAAAATCATGAAGATTATTTAGTATTTAATTATTAAATATTAAATATTCTTCCCAAAACTCGAACTACTTGGAATTTCATCAAACTTCTGTCCCAGGGTAAACTCCCTATTTTGGGATCAATAGATTAGCCAAAAAAATAACCCGAGATCATAATCTAGTAGAAAATGACAATTTTACCCCTCCTAAGCCTCTAATACCAAATATTTAAACTTCTAATAAAAATTTAGAATAAAAAAACTCATGTCTTTATAGTTAGAGTGATTATAAAGAAATTAAGACTTGAGGTAAGGGTTTCTCATATCACTTTTGTTTCTATGATACATAAGTGATATTTATCAATTTTTTCTTTCATGTGGTGTATATAATACCCATTTGATTTGATATATCATTAATCCATTTATATTCATGGTAATTTAAAGTTTTATTTGAATTTATTTATTTGAGATTGTCTATGTTAAATTTTAGTTGATGGAAGTTTTATAGATCTTATCCTTTAAACTACATATATTTTATTCTCTTATGTTTATTACTATAATAATTAATAATTAGTTCCATTTTCTCTCTTTGTTACTTAAAATTATTAACAAAACTTTTTTTAAAGAAAACATACCTTATTTCCTCTTTGGTCGTTGACCTTTTTATTCCATAAACATACTCTTAAAAATTATTTTATGAAAGTTATTACATATAATTTAATTTTTTAAAAGTTAATTTTAATTACATTTGACTTTATTTATAAATTTTTAAAAAGGAATATTTCAAAAAAAATCCAAACAAGTTGTTTTTTACTTCTTACAAAAGTGTGAAAGGAATTTTTCTTCTAATGTATATGGAAGGAAGAAATTTGACCACCGTCATGAACATTATTTTCTTTAATGATTAATTTACAAGTTTATTTAGTTTTTTCCAAAGAAATGTATTTTCTCAATATTCTATGAATTTTTAGTTAAAATATCATCAAAATAATAGAATATATTTCTCATGTTTTCAAGTAAAGGTTTGAATATTATTTTACATGTATTTTTCATCTATGTTAACATCCTTTAAGGACTGCTATTCTTCAATGGGGATATGATCTTATTATACCATACAATTTCTTTCTATATATGGCTTATGATGATGATGATTTAAGGATGATTATATGAAATCCATTTATTTCTCATGGGTTTATTAAGTTATGATGAAAAATTTTAGAAACCCATTTCTTTTCCATGATTATGCTATAATGAAATGCTTATAATACCTATTTCCTTTCCATAAGTTATGATATTATGATATGGTAAATATTTTATGATATTGTGGTACACACATGTATGAATGATTTTTATTATATGATGGGTGGACCTAGAATTATATAGACCACCAATTCATTGGGTAAATACTTATATATCATAAGAGAATTATGAGAAACATGTTTTTGTGCTCGATACACCATGGGAAATACATAGGGATGTCTAATCAACTATGATATGAGAAATATGTGGTGGTTCATGATCCTCAATGATATGATGATTTCAGTAGTTAACCCTGAAATATGGTATGGGTTATATCCCTATGATGGTGCCATACTCTTAGGAAATGTTGATATGCTTATGATTTGAACTCATGTCTCATGATTGATTTTTTGATGATTAACCAAGCTTGTAACATACTAAAGTTTTATTACATGATTCCTGATTTTGATCTATGAATTGTTGAGTATGATTTTTTATCGATAATCACATGTTCTCATACCCATATGCTCACGATATGATTACATATAATAATTTATTGATATCTCTTATATTTACCCTTACAGAGCATATGATATCACCCCTTCTTATGTTTTAATTTTCCTTAGGTTATGAATAAAGGTACTAAGTATGATGAGTATAGAAGGGTAACTTATGTCATGAATAATGTTATATATGAATATGATTGTACTTAAATAAGATGTTTATGTATCTAGTCTCCAAGTTGACTAACCTTTACGACTATTGGACTTTTTTATTTGGGAGATATATTTAATATTCATAAAAAAGATGTAATATCTATGTAAATTATTCTTGGGTCAATATAATTTTTTTGGAGTTGAGTTTAGTTATTTTAAAATATTGGGATTATATAACTATGTATAAAACCCTTGGGATAAGTCTAATTATTGTATAACATCCTAAAGATTTGGTAAAGTAGAGATTATATGGTTTTCCTAGAAAAAACATCCCTAAATGGATACTGGAAAGTGTATGAGGATATGGAATAGAGTAATAACTCTGAAAGGGTTAGATTGGTTATTAAATCAATCATTATAGGTGCATGATGAGTGGACCTAAGACAACACACCTATCCAGACACTCCTAGTGGATATGGTTGGCTTAATTAAAAATTTATTTATAAAATAATACGAAGTATTTTAATATATGATGACCATGAATGAACTAGGTTAAAACTAAGGTGTCATATATTGAATGGGTTTCATGATTTGGATATCCTATTAATTATTTTTCATTATTACATGAACACTCACTATGAATATTGTTACTCACACTATGAATTTTGGTTTTATTCAATTGATGGAACCGTGAGGAATCGTGTTAATGGTAAATATGTTGGACAATGGAATAATTGTCCTCATAATAAAGAAAATGAAATAGGAACAACAATATAAAATATTATGATTATGAATAATCATATAACTAATTATATGATTAATAACCTAAACTTGGTTGAGTTTTTTAACACTCTTAATTATAGAAAATGGAGTTTCATGGGAGATCAGTTGACGAAGACCATGGAAGAAAAAATATTTAGCTTCCTGTATGTCTAAAATGTGGGAAGAAGCACCCAAGTAAATTTCTTACAGGAATGGGAAGATGTTTTTGGTGTGGTAAAGAAGGTCAGAGATTAATTAATTTCCAAAAAAAAATAAAGAGTTTGATGGAGGTAAATAAAGTAAATCTAATGTTACTATTTATAGTTAAGGGAATTATGTGTGGTGAACTTAGGAATTATCTGAGTTAATTCCCTAATATAAGGGTTAAATCCTTGAAAAAGGAAGGTTCTATGTTACAGAAATCACATATGTGTACGATGATGGTTAATACACACTTATCCTCCACTTGAGTGTTGGGGATGTCATGTTGAATCTTGTATAAATATTCTCTATGAAGATTTTATTCATCCTTTAGAAGAATTTGATATGATTTTGGGCATTGATTAGCTCTATCTCTATATATATTAAAAATAATTTTATAAGAAAAAGATAATAATGTTTGATATTCTTAACTAAACTTAAATCATATTTCAATGTGAGGATGAGTATAAACTTCTAATGGAAGGTACTTCTGTTATATGGGACTTAGTGAATATTCATGAGAGAATTTTATATCAAATTGTTGGGGATAAAATAAATAACAAATATATTCCTATTATTTAATATTATACTAATTTATTTACAAAATAATTTCATAGTCTTCCCCCATATTATTAAATTGAGTTTTCAATAGAATTCATACCTAGTTCTACACCCATTTTAAATACAACATATAGAATAGACCTGATTGAGTTATAGAAACTAAAGAAGAAACTATAAGATAATCCTGATAAGGGATTCATACACCCTAGTTAATAACCCTGGGTTTAACCTATTCTTTTTTCTAAGAAGATATATCGGTTAATTTATCTTTTCATTGGTTATCAAGAACTTAACATGATCACTATCAAGAACAAGTATCCTCTACCCCTTATGGATGACTTGTTTGATCAGCTATGCATAAATCAATACTTTTCCAAGATTGAACTCCATTATAGATATCATTAATTTATGGTCAGGATGGAGGATATACCCAAGATAAAATTTCATATGAGGTATGATCATTATGAATTTATAGTGATTCCCTTTGTACTTACCAATTAACTTATTATTTTCATGGATTTAATGAATATAGTTTTTATAGATTAACATAATCAGTTTGTGGTAGTATTTATAAATGATATTATTATATATTCTAAGATTAAGTAATATTATGAATATCATTTTAGAATTATTTTTAAGTCATAGAGGAAGGATATGTTTTATGATAAATTTTAATAGTGTGAATTTTGGCTTTATAAAGTTTCATTCGTAGGTCATGTAAACTCAAGTAAGAGTATATCGGTGGATCCTTGAAAGACTAAAGTTATTGAGAAATTCCCTAAAAAAATCATGGTAACTGAGGTCCATAGTTTTCTTGGGTGGGCTAGATACTACCAATTATTTGTTTGAGATTTCTCATGAATATCTAATCTAATAACCAAGTTGACTCAGAAGGGAACCAAGTTCCTTTGGATAGATGAATATGAGGATAAATTTTAAGATCTGAAAATAAGTTTGGTTAGTACACCTATACTTATACTATCCTGTAATAGAGAAGGGTTTTTGATCTATAGTGATGCATCAAGTATGTTATTGGAATGTTTTCTTATGCATAATGATACAGTGATAACATATGCATCTCTCTAATCAAAAATACAAGAGTAAAATTACATGATTGATTATTTATATATGATATTGGTAAATTTTTCATTGAAAGTATGGATAAATTATCTTTATAGTGAATGATGTGGTATATATACTGACTATAAAAGATTGAAGTATATATTCACACAAAAATAGATGAATATGTGCTAGAGATAATGGTTGGAGCATATTAAAGATTATGAATCCTTAATATATTACTATCCTAGGAAGGAGAAAAATGTGGGTAATGATCTGAGTTAGAAATACCATGATATTCTGTCCATGATATAGATTGAAAGAGATAAAATATTTATAGAATTTTAGAATATGGATCTTGAAATCATAATGAAAGGGGTAATATCATATCTTTCTTAGATGGATATTCAAACATCTATCTATGTGAGGATTAAAGAGGTGTAGAAGGAGGATGTGAAACTATAGAAGAAGGTTAAAAATGTTCCTATGTTCAACTAGGATTTTGATGGAATGATAAGGTTCAAGAACTGATTATATTTCCCATCAATACTAGACTTGAAAAAGGATATGTTGGATGAAGCTCATAGTTCATAATTCTATATTCATCTTGAAAACATGAAGATGTATAGATATCTAAAATTATATTTATAGTGAGAAAATATGAAGAGATATATTATAGAATATGTATCTTAGTGATCTGTTTGGATTAATAATTATGATTCTTGATTCAAATTTGTATTTTTTTCCGATCGAGATGTATAATAGATCCAAGATTAATTAAAATGTGCAAAAGATTGATTTTCCTCTACCCTTAGATAAGTATATACTTTTTCATATGGAATCACCACTCTCTTTGGCAGTATCCACTAATTCAGAACTTAATTTGAAAGCTGTATTTCTACCCAGACATTTTTGGGAAGCCTTTAATAACCAACAAATGGAATGCGATTTTACTTGTATAGATCTTATTTCAATGGGAACTTGATTCATCGATCCAACTACATGTTTTGTTTTTATTATTATATTAGGACTGACTCCATATATTTCTTGACGTAAAATAGATAGTGGATTTATTTCTCTCTTTTTTTGAATCATTTTCACGGATTGATAGATAATTTGATAAGCTAATGATTTTTTCCATGTTTCAGAATACGGTTCACCAACATGTTAACTAATCGATTATGATAAATTGGATCAGATTTTGCAGATTTTTATTATCATAAAGTTAAGTCTAAGAGACATAAGTCTAAGATAATTCTATAACCATTACCCATACTAGAATGTAAATGGGAAAACATCACCATGGATTTTATCTTTGTAATCCCCAAGAAATGTATATGGAATAACACTATTTGAGTTATAGTTTACCACCTTATGAAATCATAACATTTATTTTTCATTAGATAATATTTCTCTCTTGATCATATTCATTGTATATACATTTAAGAAGTAGTAATATTTCATGGAGTACCAAATTATGTTGCATCTGATCATGATATGATGTTTGCCTCAAAGTTTTGTAGAAGACTTTAGTAGGCTCTAGATAGAGAGCTGCATTTCAATACTATATATCTTCCTCAGATAGATGGTTAGTCTTAGAGGACCATTAAGACTCTAGAAGGCATTTTGAGATATTTATCTATGGATATTAAAGGTGTTTGTGATCAACAAATTCATTTGGTGGAATTTTTAAACAATAATAGCTTTCAATGGAGAATTAATACAGTTAATTATGAATCCTTCTATAGTAGTATGTGTAGAACTATAATGTGTTGGGTTGAAGTTAGAGAAAAGAAATACCATTAGGACCCAAGATTGATAAGGAAATGATAGAGAATGTTATATTCATTCAATATCACATCATGGTAGCTCAGAGTTGACATAAAAGTTATGATGAAAATCATCAATAATATCTAGAGTTTGAAGTTAGTGACAAGGTATTCCTATGAATATCTCATTGGAAGAAGGTTATGATATTTAGAAAGAAGGTAAATCTAAGCCCTGGATATATTGGTACCTTCAAAATTCTTGATCACATCAAGATAGTTCCTTATCACATGGTTCTTCCACCAAATCTCTCTCAAGTTTATGATGTGTTCCATGAATTTCTCCTTAGGAAGTACACACCTACTCCATCACATATAATGAAATCAGAGGTCATAACCCAAGAGAAATATCTCTCAAATGAGGGAAAAAAATATTGATTTTGGTTAGAATAGATAAATATCTATGAAATAAGACCACTCACCTAGTCAAAGTTTTATGGTGAACCTATAAATTTGATAAAGTTATTTGGGACCCCGAGGATATTATGAGGCAGAAGTATCATTAGTTGTTTGTATTAGAGTGATGAAATTTTGAGTTTAAAATTATTATATTATGGTAGAATGTAACACCCCATGCTTTTATGGTATATTTCTCTTTAAATAAATTTAATTTCATTGATATCTATCTTTACATGAAACACTGAGTTTAAATGAACCGCAATATACGATTAAATTATTATTATTTAAATATCAATGTTCTAACATAGTCATTAAATTATAAGTTTGAATAGTAATAAATAAATTATGAAAAATATGTATAAAGTATTTATATAATAAAAATATATTTATTAATTTTTAATAAATAAGAACTCAATTTTCAATAAATTCATTTTATGCTTCAAAAATATGTTTTCTTCAAAAATGGTTTTTATTGCATTATAGTGAATGGAAAAATATAATTAATTTATTCCATTTTTAGAAATTATATTTTTAGAAATATATATTTATTTTTAAATCATCATTTCAATTTTAACTTAGGATTATTGTTTGGTTTTTTCTGAAAAAATTGTTTTTTGGGTGAATAGTAGAATATACCGATTTTTTTTATAAAAACTGTCTTTTCTTTTCATGCATTTACAATGTAAAATTCTATTTTATATTGTTTTTAAAATTTTATTAGATAATTTTTATAAATCATAATACAACAATTTTTTTAATCAAAATAACACTTTTTTTGTATAAAAATATGTTTATACTTAAAATGTATTTTTTCTGGAAAATCGCATTTCATCGCGTTTTACATCTTTATTTTTAAATTAATTTATATTAGTTATTTAAAATGAATTTTATAAAATAATATAAATATTTTTAATTATAATTTCCAAATTTATCAATGAGTTCACTTTCTTTTTCAGTCTTTATGAAAAATAACATTGGTAAAAAGTCAATTACCATGGTAAGAGTTAAAACAAGTTAAAAGAGTTAAAACTAAAATTATAGGGGTAAAAATGACCTAAATATTTATCTAAATCATATTTTATGGTAATATTTGTACCATATATCATATTATACTTGAATATGAGTCATATTTGAGCCTTTTTATTGAATAATACTTTAATATATTATAATATTTTGAAAAAATTCAACTCTTCCCTTTCCCTCCCTTTAAAAGGACACAACCACTCCTCTCTTCCTTAAAATTAATAATCCTTATATATTATCCAATAACTAGCCAAATAACTTAATAAAATAACTAAAAATTATCTATATGTCAATTTTTGATAAAAATAACTACCTTAGAAGGCTTAAATTTTAATCCAAGAGAGGTTGTCCAAAGAAGAGGTGTAACTCTTAATTGAGAATTTTAATTTTTATTTCTTATTATACATCATTTAATTATATTTTAAACATTATTATATGAAAAATAATTATCTCACATATAATTATTTGTTATTATGTCTATGAATCAACCTTGATTCATCTCATTCGTGCGTATGTGAAGACTACCACATCATGAAGCAATATATTTCATTTTTCATCCCCACCATTCATGGTTAGTTATTATAATGGAAGTAATGTTTTTATATTATATTTATGATATAATTATTATTTTTCAATTATAATATATTTTCTACCTTATTACCTTTCCATCTGTTATAAAACGATAATGTCGCTCATGTGCACGTGTAGACTACCACCTCTAAAAAGAAATGTGATAATTTTTTTTCACCACTTCATATGAAAAATTATAATAGAATATACGATGAATAAATATGATAATTATTTAATTATTAATATTTTTTATATTATGAAACCACGACCACGGTGAAAGTACAAGAACCATTGAACCGAAACATGCATGGAAAACAAACAAGTTTTCACCCAAATGTTTATTTAAATGAAGAAATTGTTAATAAAACTTTAATTTAAAATTATAAATGAATGATACATATTAATTTATGTATTAATATATTTCTATAATATATTTAGACAAAATATATATTTATTATATGTGAGTTTAGAGTACTTATAAATCAAGTCAGACTTGAGGTAAGGGTTACTCGTCTCACTTTTGTTTCTGCGAAAGATATGTCATATTCACAACCTATTTATTTCATATAGTATATATAATACCCCTTTTATATGATATATAATGAAAAAATTTATATTCATTTTATTTATGTTTTCATTTGAAGTTATTTATTTAATGGTTGTTATGATTCAAAAGTTACTTAAATAGTTAGGGTTTGTGTTACAATGTCATTTCTTTTTGGGATTCTCTATGAAAAATTTTTATTGAGGGAATTTTTATTGATATTATATTTTAAAACCTATATATTTTCTTATACTATGGTTATTCTATAAACTTTCATATATTATTTCAAATTTTCTCTCTTTTTCACATAAAATGATCGAGAAAAGTTTTTTACGGAAAAAATGATGTTAATTTCTCTTTGGTCAATGAACCTTTTCTTCCACGTCCATACTAATCAAAATTGTTTTATAAAAGTTATTACTTATTATTTAAATGTTTTAAAAAGTTAATTTTTACTAGATTTTAATTTATTTACGATGTTTTAAAAAGTAATATTTCTAAAAGATTTTCAAATAATTGATTTTTGACTTTTTAAAAAAGTGTGAAATGAATGTTTTCTTTTAACAGATATGACATTAATGGATTTTCAAAACATCATGAACATTATTTGATTTGAATATTCCATGAAAATTTTCCATCTTTATTTTAAAATTAATTTGTTTTATAATTTTATTTTTTGAAATTTCATTTAAAATGTAATGAAAATAAATGATATTTTTCTTATGTTTTCAAAGAAAGGTTCGAATGTTATTTTAAAGGAATTTTTCATCTATGTAAACATCCTTTAATTATTGTGATAATTTACTGGAGATATGATCTTATGATACAATCCAATTTATTTCTTTGAATGTATTATGATGATGACAATTTAAAGATGATTCTATGAAATATGTTTCTTTTCCATGGGTTAATTAAGTTATGATGAAACCTTTATGAAACCCATTTCTTTCCCATGGGTTAAGATATGATGAAATATTTATGAAACTAATTTCTTTTCCATGGGTTATGATATATTGATACTATGAATGTTTTATAATCTTTTTCCACACATATTTATGGTTTTTATTATGTGACAGCTGGGACCTAAATTATATATCCCTCCAATGCATTCGGTAAATCATTATATTTGATGAGATAATTATAGGAAACAATTTTTTTTCTCAATACACTATTGGAAATAGGTAGGGTTTCTTAATCCACTATGATATAAGAAATAGGCATTGATTCCTTATCTGTTATGATATAATGGTCTCTATAGTTAAACCAGAAATATGATATTGTTTTTATGCCTATGACAGGGCCATAGACTTATGAAATGTTGATATTCATATGATTTTAACTCATAGATCATGATTGGTTTTTTTACGATTCCACAATCCTGTGACATACTAATGTTTTATTACCTTATTAATGATTATGATCTATTAATTATTGGGCATATTTTTTTATAATAACATTTTATCATACCCTTATGGTCATGATATTATTACATATGATCAATGATTATTATCTCACATGATTACAATTATTGAGCATTTTAGATCACCCTTATTATTTTTTAATTTTTCTCAATCTATGAAGAATGGTGTTAAGTATGATGAGTATATAATTAAACCTTAAGTAATGAATAGTGTTATAGATAATGAATATTGTATATAAATAAGATATTTATGTATCCAGTCACCAAGTACACTAAACCTTTACAATACTAGGGTATGTATATTTGAGAGAGATATTTAATATTCATTGAATACATGTGTTATCTGTTTATTTTATGATCAGTTCGATATAAGTTTCTTATAGATTCACTTTTTAGGGTGGTTATTTCCTACCCGGCCTTATAATTACTCACTCTAGGGGTGTGAGTACACTTTTTTATGATTGGATCAATCAATGAGATGTGTGAGTATTCCATATGGCATGGAACATAGATACCTTATGACATCCCCATGGTGTTGTTTTAAATTAGTTGATTACTTTGAAATTAATTTTATATTATTAGTTTTTATCTAATACTTATTTTAAAAAAATTTAAAAGATTATTTTGATATAGTTTATTTTCAGACTAGCATTCATGGTTTTATTTAGAAAAAACTTCTTATAAAACACTTGGATAGACCCTATTAGGATTGTTTTTCTCACACACTATATGCACCCAATGAGTGTATGTTGATCTAGTTTTGATAGATACAAGTAAAGTTAAGGTGTTTCTTGGTGGTGGTAAGTATACATGTTAGCAGGTCATGGATGATGGTAGTGAAATAGTGGGGGGTTGAAACCTCATTTCACATATATATAGGTAGTAGTTTTGTTTATTTTTTTGAACATGGTTTTGTATTTTACACATTTATAGCCACATTAGCTCCCCATCCATTATATTTTATAAATTTAACCTATTGGCTCTCCTTTTTTTTATTCAATAGAGGATGTTTTTTAATTTCATTGTATTGGTTATTATTTTCACTTTTTTCATGGTTATTTTTTAATGTTTTCACATTGTTTTAGTTTTATTTATTGATTGGATTACTTAGTGAAGTATGTAAAGGTCATGCTAAGTTCTTGGTTTGATCCCACTCATTGGTTTCACTAGAAGAACTATTACCAAAGGAAATTATGGATTTCAAGACACTAGTTTCATCTTATAGGTATCCATAACACCCTTTAGGACTTTCCATAGACTGGCTTGGGTTCTTGAGTTAGGGGTAGCTCAGGCTGGTTCATGGAAAGGAACCAGTTGAAGGAAAGAAATGGTTCACCATAAGGAAAATAAGAAGAATGCAAATAAAATAAGAGTAATAATACTCTAATTAATGTAGTCAATTCAAATAAGCAGTTCCTAGAAATTTTTTTGAACTTTAGGGTTCATGTGAAAAAACATGAATAAACTTAAATTAGTGGTGAAGATATTGAATAGGGTGAAGAAACTAATATTAAACACATGTTAAATACTGATATTAAATCATGTCTTGATAGAAAACATTAATAAAATAAAAAATCAGGAGTCTTAAGAATCTGGTTAATACAATAAAGAAAATAAAATGAAAATTTGAATAAAGAGAAGGTTATTATAATGAAGAAATTAATAATCTTAGGCTGAGAGTTTTAGAAAAAATAATATATTGAATGAGTATAATGAAAAACATGTTTAAAAGGAATAAGAGTTAAGTGAGTTTAAATTAAGGTGTTTTAAAGCTAAAAATACTTTGAAGAAGATGTGTGAGTATTTCCACAAAGTTGTGGATGTTAAAGTCAAACCATATCAAAATGTTGAGAAAGTTAACCTGGAGAAAAAGATTCAAAATCAACATATTTTTTAAAGTTTAATAAATTTATTTCAACTAATAGTTCAAGTCCAATAACTAAAACTTCATTTTTTTGGGATAAGAAAATTTATAAGTGACCCAATCCCATGTCAAGGAAATTTTTAGGCAATAAAAGGAGGAACTATTCATATAATTAGAGAGAAAATAAATCTCATACCTATTAATTGAACGACTCACTTTTTTTTTATGTTTTGATAATCACAATACAATTTATATGAATTTTATTCAGCCTTAATCTTATTTTTAGTTATATTTTGTGTTCATAACTAAATTTTAAATAAATGAAATTCAAAATAACATAAAAATAATTTTTAAGAAAATATAGTGAGCTAAAGTTTCATAATGTATTACATTTATTAGATGTACGGGAACTATAGTGGTGTGAGAATAACTCTATCAGAAGATAAATAACTAAGATAAGTATATCAAAATATATTGACGAATATTTTTATGTCATTAAAATTTATCTTGAATAAATCATAATTTGAACATTGGATCTTTTTACAATGAAGTTTATAAAAAGAGTTTTAGCTTTATAGAGAAGAATGGGAATTACATGATGCTTCAAAAGTCTCTAGTCATTTTTAATCTGAGAAATAACTTATTTCCTTGAGAGTTCCTCCAATGAGTGTAAATATTAATTTTTATATTTTTATCTAAAAGTTATTATTGTGTGAGGTTTTACTTATAAAATCTTTTAGTTTTCCTTATAGTCATTTAATTTCTGAGCATTGAGATCTAGGGATTTTTTATAAGGAATCCAAAACCTCAAGTGTGTAATGTGTGTATCCAACCTAAGTGAAAATATATTCCATGGATAGGAAGATAGAGCTAGGTATTTTTGATCCCAGTTTATTGAGGTATTATGAGGATATAAAGATAGATAACCTTCTAATAATTTTTAAGTTGAGGGATTCTAGGGATAGGAAAATAGACCTTCTAATATGTATAGAATCAGGAATTTGTAAATTTTGGTTTATAAAATTCCTTATAGATTAAGTTTAAAATGAGTTTGTTTTTATAATATTCTTTTTTGGATGGATCATATTTATATTGGTCACTTTTTTAATTGTTTTAATACTTTTCTTCCACCATGTTTATTTACTTCAATTGAAGATATCTAATTTTTGATAATATTATTTCCATTGATTATATATATATAATATGACAGTTTGGAACTTTATTGAAATATCTTATTTCTGATCAATATAAACACCAAGGTTGTTATAAAATTATAATTTTATCTTTAAATAAAATTCACTCCCCATCTTGAAGTGTTTCTAGAAAATATATCTTGGAAAAAACTTGATATCTGAGAAAGTTTATACTAGGTTCTGATAGTTATCTCACTATAAACAATACCAATATTGGATGCCAAGTCTAGTTTCTAGTAAAAAAAGATATTGTTTATATTTTCTATTAATTTACATGAAATTATCTCAAGTTTCCTTATAATTGTAACTGTATTTTATAAAAAATATTATTTTGTTTTTGTATAGTATGAATTATAAATAAAACTATTGAGAATTTAAATCCAATAAGACCACCCATATTTAATGGAATTGATTATTATTATTGGAATCATTATATTAAATATTTTATATTTAATACTGGTCTCTATAATTTTCTTATGATGACTAGAAATTATAAAGTTTTGGAGAAAGTGGTTGTGTATTTTTTTGTAAAGAGACTCTGGAATATCAAGTAACTCATAAAGTGTAGAATACTTTGTTATGTTCAAAACTAGAAATTTCTATAGTCAAATATCAACTTGTGAGATAGAAAATGTAATTCTGAAGATGTTAGAGGTTACACATTTCAAAATTTATAATGTGTTAGAATTTGAAAGATCTATGTTAAGAGAGAATTATTAGGTTTTTGATTTCTTACCTAGATAAATAGTGACTCAAATGCCTCAACATTTTATGATTATTGTGAATAGTTTACAGTCTTTTGGTGATAAAGAGTTAACAAAATATTATATTATTGAAAAATAAATTGATATTATGCTAAAGGATTGAGAATTAAATAGGATAGATATCAATGATACTAAACATTTGACTAAGTTAAGTCTAAATGTTTGATTGGATATCTAATGAAATAATAAATAAGATTTAATAGAGATACTAAAAATGAGAAAAGGAAGAATAGAGTGTAATTTTCATCTATTTATAGAAATTCTATATTTGGTTCTTTTAATTATTATTATAATGTTTCTAAATATTAGGTTATAAATAATAAATGTAATAATTAATATATAATCAGCTCATATGATAGTGATAATGAGCTTTCTAAATTTTCTAAAAGAATGAATATGATTTTTTGAAATATTTTTTTGATATGATCATCAGAAAGACAGAAAGGATAAACATGAAAAGAAGTAATATTTATAAGTAATTTTTTATAAACGTAATAAGATATTTTATATTAAATAAGACTGTCCAAAATTAAATAAAAAGAATAAAAATAAAATAAGTACTCTAATATTTAAGGAAAAAATAATTTTAAAGTTCATGACACTTATAGTTAAAGTAAAGGTTGAAGGTTTTGAGTGTAGTGGAAGCACCAATGAGACATTCCCAACCCATATTTTCTTTCATAATAAATTATTAATCTGATACGTAATTAAATGATAAATTTAGTGGAAAATATAATTTAATTAAAAATTAATTGACATGAAAACACTAGAACTAAATGAAAAATCATCACATGATGATTTATAATTAATTTAAGAAGTTAAAGAATTTTCGTGTAATGAATTATTTATTTATTGATTAATTTGAAAAATTCTCTACGTCATACCATCATTACATCACTGGAATAAAGTGTATATTCCCTATAGTAGTGATCAACACGTGTACCATGAATCTCCAAGCATCACCGTAGGAATATCTAAGTACTATCGTGGTTGATCCTAACAATTGCATCATTTGTCCTTAATCATCATGAGAATTGATTACCTGAAGTACTCTCATTAATCTATCTAGAATTGAGAGGGGTGGTGGAGGAGGATCATTATTCATTCCTGAGAGTGTTCTAAGAGAGGAGATCTCTAGGCCTGGAGAGGATTTTATAGAGTCATCATACACAATAAACAAAAATTTCTAGCATTAGAGTTGGAAATAATATAATTGGGATAAAATATTTTTAGTGTTATAAAATAACATGTGCTTATGTTTCCTTATTATTTATCTAATCCCTATGAAACTCCATTTCTATAATAATAATATAATAATAATAATAATAATAATAATATAATTATTTGTTGACATGCATAAAAATAGTGAATTAATTAAATTTTATTTATTGATTAAATTATTTAATGTTTATTCAAATAATATTTAATATATATTATTTATCACCAGACCTTTAAATTCAATCCTCCAATCCTCAAAAATATTTATCTATCTTTGAATAATGAATATTTATTTAATAAATAAATTTCATTTCATTATTCACTATAAAAAAATAAATATTACTTTCATTAAATAAAAATAAATATTAATTAAATATTCTGCTCATAAAATATTTCCAAAAATAACTAGAGACTAAATATCTGTGATCACGAAAATCATGAATAATTATTAAATCATTTTTGATAATAACATCAATTTAACATGTTAAATAATAAATAATGTTATTATTTTACTGAGGTTCTGGATACACTCATTGTGTGACCCTCTAGGCCTCATTCTCACTAACATTAGGTAAAGCTGACCAAAGTCCAAGGTTAACCTCTAGTAAAATGTACTAAACTGATAGAGAAAGAAGTTAATTTCAAAATGAAAGAAAACCTCATAAAAACTCTAACTATGAAATATAATCCCTTTATGATGACATCACAAATCATGTAGGTTTCATGATGGTGTCATCAACCTATGTGATCAATGTCTCTATCTTGGAATTTTTTGAAATGAACCTGTCTATAAAAAACCATGGATATGGATTTATTTAGGTTATTTTATTACTATCAAAGGGACTTATATACCAACTTATATTAAATAAAAAATGTGAAAAATGTTTTCTCACCTTATTTATTAATACAATATTACTTATGACACACCCAATGTATCAAACCCCACTGTGAACATTTTTCATAATGGTTTTCTCTAATACATCAAAGTACATGACTAATAAAATCCATTAATAATAATATTAATTTTTATGGATCAATAAACACATCCACAGATAAAAGCATCCAATGAAACATATAAATATAGATTTCCTACTTGTGACTTGTGTTCTCATAATATCTTGGATTGGAAATTACAATGGGATTAAACCATGAAAAAATGATTAAAATTCCTATTAGTCTCCACCCCTGATATCCCGTATCATTTATGTCCCATCAAACGATATCATCCAACTATAAAACATATATATTTTTAAGAATATTGTCATAAAAATCTTGGTTTCTCATCATAGTAGGGAACTATTATGACCTTCCAATGTGAAATATACTCTTAGGACATTATAAAAATCTATGTCACATAGAATGAAAAACATAATGTGATAAATTTTTTATAAATATTAAATTAATAAAATATAGTTAATCATAAAGCACATGGAAGTTAGTTCATGGAAACAAACTCTAACATATTGAAATAGAGAGAACTACTAAAAGTATTTAGTACACTAGATCCCACATGATAATCATGATTTTGTAGAGATAAGGCTTCTATTAAGGGGTCCACTATATTTACTTCCATGGAAACTCTACTTAATACAACTTCACCCCTCTTAGAAAAATACCTCAAGAGGTGATACTTCCAGTGTAACAACCTAGGTAATGATAAAAAATTCATTTTTAAAATTATTAATATTTATTAATTAGATAGTAATTTTTAATTATAAATGAGCACTGTGTTCAATAACATATAAGATAAAACTAGTTTTGTGGTTAAAAATTGTATTTTTCAAAAAATAATTTTTATCACATTTTAATGGAACACATGTTTTTTTAATTTTATAAATTATATTTTACAAAAATATTATTATTATTTTAATGAGTTATATCAAAATATTATTTGGTCTAATTTTTGGTATTTTATCTGATAAGTTTCATGTTTTTATGAATAGTAAATAATACTAAACATTAATTAAAAACAACTTTTTCATCTAAATAATTTATAGTGTTAAATCATATTTTTTTTATAAATCAATAAATCCAATTTGGGTCATTTCAATCGATTTCACATTGAATTTAGATATAAACACATTTCAAACTTTTAAAAACTTTTACATTAAAAACCCATTGTTTTATCCCCTCTACAGGATTAATTTTAAATAATTTCTTAAAATTATATGAATTTAATTTGGAATCCTCCTTTCTCCCATTATCAAACCCATAGTTTCTTCCTCCATTCCCCCCATGTTTCTTGAGCCCTTAGGTGATAGACCTTCACAATGGTTTCCCCAACCTTTCGATTTCGGTCACTGAGTTTAACGAAGCTTTGACCCTCCATAGTTTGTCGTTAGTCGCTTGATTTTCAAAGAGAAGACCCTCAATCGATTTGTTTGACAGATTTGTGTTTGGTTCTTGGGATTTTCAAGAAAGGGAAAACATAGGTTTGTTGGATAACATGAACATTTTGATCCATTTTACTTCAGAGGAAGACCTGACAAAGAATGGTCGAGGGCTCCCTGCAACTGCAATGGGTTGTGATTATACTTGTACCTATGGTCTTATGATTTTTACATGAAGCGTGATTCACCGTCAGTCCTGGTCTGGGTAAGTTTTCCAAATATCCCTCTTCCGTTTAAAAATCCATCGATTATTAAAATGCTTGGCAACCTACTGGGAAGATACCTATGTTATGATAGTCAGACCAACACTGTCTGTCATATGGTTAACCATCAAGTGTGTGTAGAGGTGGACACATCAAGGGTGCCATTAGACTTTGTTTGGATGACTGTAGGTGAATAATTCCATTGTAAATAACTTGTTGTCTATGATTTGTGGTTCCATTTTGGACCTGTTAGAAAAAGGTTGGGTCATTCACTAGAGAAATGCAGACGGTTGGCTATGAATACTATATTTCAGAATGATGTGTTCAATGGTGAATGTGTAAATCCTGATAATATCATGGTAGAGGGTGTGCTAGTTGAAGGAATAAATGGGGAAATCTGTAATAGATTAGCTGAGGGTAGTGGTCTATCGGGTGCGGCTTTGGTTGCCCAAATTGAAGGTCCGGTCCAAGATGACAAGGGGGATGCCATAAATTCAGTTGGCATGGGTCCTTTGAACTCATCTGTAGCCAACCAGGTGAGGTAGGATCATCGGAAGGCTTTGACTCATGTTCTGAAAGTACAAGATGTTTTTAGCATATTGATAGGTGATCTCAGTGGTGTGAGCCAGCCAGTCACAATGCCTAATGGAAATGAATAGGACAAGCATGGCCGACCTAGACTTGTAGGTCGTTCTCAATCTGAAATCAATGAGGAGAGTCCTATAGTGAAAACTTCTTGTGCTATACAGGGTGTGGTTTTAGAGTACTTTGGAAAGTATCCTCAGTTCATGGGGCGTGTCTTCGTACAACCTAGTCAGGCCGATACTTTAGGCCGGATGTCGCGGGACGAGGAGACTAGTTTGGATACGGAGAACAGTCCTTTGGGTGGTAGTGGTGATAGGGATGGAAGGGGATTTCAAATGGTGAATGAGGGAGGGTGTCTGGACCCGAGTCAGACCATAGTTTCCTTGTGAAATAGGTTTGAAGGCCTCATGGAGGCTGATGTAAATTCTGATTTCATTACCCCAGGTAAGGGAGATGTGGCAGGAGTGAAGGTTTCCAAAGGAAGTGATCATGGCCAACAAGAAGATGAGGATTCAACTCCAAGGAGAAATAGGGGTTTCAACAAGAGGAAAGGGAAGAAGGACTACTCCTCTTTACCTCCTCTTTTAGAGACCCACTCTGCAAATAAGATGAACGACAAGAAGATGGAAAATGAGTCTCTGTTCCTTCAAAGGCTAGGGGAACAAGGTGATCCAAACACGATTCTCCTTTTAAGCTATGAAGAAGAAGTGATGGATCATGTCTTGATGCTCAATGAAAATTAGGAAGAGGTAGATAAGATGATGGGGAGGTCTCTAGAGGTGGATCTTAATGGGGATAAAATTTCATGGATTGACAGACAAGACTCAATTCTGGTAGGGGGTTTCAATAGAGGGAAAATCAGCATTGAGGAGTACATTCAGACATGGGGACAACTTGCTTCTGAGTTAGAGAAGAGGATATTGGAGGTTACTAACTTACATGTTACATATCTCTCATGGAAACTTTTTAGAGATAAGGATTTGGGTAATATTAAGTTTCTCTTTAATGATCCTGGTTAAGTTATTGGTTTTTGTTGGTTGTTTTGATAGGGTTGTTAGATGCGCTTCCCTCTGGTTCTCCTAATTTTTTTCTTTGTTTGGATATTTGGTGATTTTTTTCCAGCTTTCTACTTGGTCCTACGCTAGAAGGGGACCAGAACGCAAAGTCTTCATTGATGTAGGCCTTTTGGATTGTGATTCCTGAGAGGGTATGTCTATTCCATCGGTACCTTTTCCATTCACTTCTGCACGGGTCCTGTGTTGGTGAAGACTTATTATCAGGACTCAATTGCTAGGGTGGGGCAGGTCTGGTTGTTTGATTTGGTTTTTCTTTATCTGCTAGTGTTGTTATGAGTTTTCTTTGACTGTTTTTGCAGTTTCTCACTTTCTTCCTCAAAAGTTTTTTGATAATAAAAAAGTAATTTTCAGTTAGGGTAAAAATAATATTATAAATATTCTAAAATCACCCGAAAACTTGTACTAATTTTATTGTATGAGTACTTTTAGACCAAAATAGTTATTTTTTATGATTTTATGGCCACTTTTATCCACTTCAATTTCCTTAACCCTTTTATAGTATTTTATTTTAAATAATAGTCAAAGATGTCATACTTATGTTTCAATAACTATAACATTTCTAATATAGGGTTATTTAAAAGATATTTTCAACTATTAATAGTTTTTAGAAGTTTAAAATGTTTATATTCATAATGTAATTGTTTTTAATTATTAGAAAATAAATAATTACCTCAAAGGAATACACAATGATGATGCATTAATTTTTTACTTATTGGAATTATCAAATAAATGATATTAAAAATATTAACATAAACATAATTTGAGATAATTAATGGAATAAAATAATTTTATCGATTACTTTGACATGTTAGTGATGTTTTATATTAATTGGTTCGAATTTATCTTATTTTTATGAAATTTTTAGAGATTCATGTAACAAATAGTGTCAAAATTGACATTAATGGCATTTTAAAATAAATAATATTTTATTAAATGATATAAAATTTATAAAAATATAAATTTTAGAAAATATTTTGGTATATGGTTATAAATTTCATCAATGATAAATTTTTTATTTTGTTTGGAATTTTATATTAATTATATTAACCATCAATGTGTAAATTATATGATATCACAGTAAGAGTTAGAGAGGTTAAATAAGGGTTAAAACAGATAGATAAGGATTAAAAATAACAATAAAAACACATATAATTTTTATTGGAAGAATTTATTTCATCCAAAAATAATACTATGTTATAAATAAATCATTTTGGAGTCATTTTGGAAACAAAAATTAATATATATTAATTTAATATTTTGAATAATTCCAAGTGTACCCCTCCCCTCTATTATAAAAGGCAACCCATTCTTCTGTTTTATTAACACTTCAAAACCTTTTTGATTTGAAAGCATAATTGATGAATAAAACTGATTATTATGTCATGAATAATAATCTGGAGATTATGAAATAATGACCACTTTGACTATAGACATCATACCAAATTCATTTTGGACTCAAGTACCGAATATCATCAAAATGTATGACATGAACTTAAATAATTAACTAATTGTTATAAATTGATAATAAGTGATATAAATGGTAAAATAAAATTTAAAAAGGTTCTCTATAATTAAGTAATTAACCTAACATTATTATTAAGAAAGATAAGGGTTGTACCTGACGATTCAGACTCAAGGTAAGAGACTTTCTTTTAAAAAACACTTTTAAAGTTACTCTTCCAACTGTTTTTACAAAATCCAAAAGGAATGTTTTTTAACATATAGGGAATGATTTTTTTTCCAAATTTCATGTTTATTTAATCTTTTTATTCATAATTATCATTTTTACAACTTTATCTTCAAATAAAGTGTTTTTATTTATGAGTGTGTAACTTTATAAAAATTAAAAGTGATTTAAAAGTTGAAAAGATATTTTTATTTTATGCATGTTTTATGTGTTATGATTTTGTTTTGGTTTTTGGAAATTGTTTATAAGTATGGGTGGTTCCCTGATAAACTATGGTAGGGTTATCCTGTTATATATCTATAATGTACTATGTAATTATATGGAGTTAATCAGTAGGGTTTCTCCTAAGAGACTAAAGGAATATAATGCAGTTTTTATACCAAATGTAACCATGAAGTTTACTCTGCATATAGTCATGAGAGATACAATAAATGTTACAGTGTTATGTAAATAATGTCACAAGTAACCTTTTTGATTAGTGTTTTTTAAGTTTTATAGGAAAATAATTATTTCATGAGGTAAGATAAAGAGACCTTGTTTTATGGGTGAAACGTAAAACTTTGTAAAAATGTTTTCATGGGTTTATAAGTATTCATAGATTAATGGTTTCTTTATTTTTTTATGTCCCTTACTTATCTTTTTGTGCTCATCCCAAGTTTCAATTTTTCTTCATAGGGTATAATGATGGTTAAGATAAACGAGGAATTCAATTTGAAAATTATGAATATTTTTCATGAAAAAAATCATGTTTTATTTTAAATTTTTTATATTTTAGAAAAATGGATACTTTTTTAGTAGTATCCACTTTGTTTAATTATGGAATGTTATGTATTAATTATGGGATAATTATCTAAAACTATGAACCCAAAATGATCCTCAATGTACAAGAAATTAAATTCATGACTAAAACTCAAGATTATATAATGTTTAAGGTTTGGTCCTTATAGTTGGTATTGGAGGTCTTTTTTGATAACTCTAGGGGTTAGTATATTGTTAATATAATATCCATAAGTGATTTTTATGGTTAATTGGAAATGATATAGTATTTTAAGATTACCATGTTGATTCAACAAAGATATATATGTTTATAATGGTTTCCCATAGAGGAAACATTGTAACTATGGTGGGAAGACATTAAGAAGAAAATGTCCTTTCAAAATAGAATCTTGGGACGGTCAAAATCAGAATTGAAAAGTTTGTTGATGTGATGGATTAGTTAAAATAGGCTATAAATGGTGGGTGCATCCATGCATGAGATCATTCAGTTCAACCAAAGAGGAATATGTCAGTAGTGAAACATTTTATGAGGCAACATCCTCTAGCTTTTAGTGTATCTTCTAACCTAGTGGTAGCTGAAGGGTAGATTAAATCTCTAGAAAATATTTTTGATGTCATAGGGAATCATAAAATCAAAAGGTTAGTATTGATATTCACCATTTCTAAGGTTAATCTGACTAGTGGTGGTATATGGTTAAGAATATCATGAACAATGATGAGATTGATGCTTTGGAATAGGATGAATTCAGAAATACTTTTCTTGATAAATATTTTCATAAGGAGATTCAACTTAGGATAGATTTTTTTTTGAAATTGTGATAGGAGGAGGATTAAGTGGCTATATACAAAGAAAAAATTACTCAATTATCAAGGTACATACCAAAATTTATCTAGGATATTGATAATAAAATCAATCGTTTTTACTCAGGATTGAAGGCAAAATTTTAAAGAGCATTGGATTCTCATGAATTCAAAAGTTACAAATTTTTTTTTGATGTAAAGACAAGGTGGAAATGGATTTTTTTGATGATCATTTGTTTTTTATGACTAGTATAAAACAATTTAAAGGTGGCATTGAAAAGGGAAGAATGCATCAATTAAATTTTATGTTAAGAAAATTAAGTTTACAGTTTATGAGAATTATGTCAGAAAAACACCAGGGAATGACTTTTGAATTTTGGGAAGTGATTATTATGTGGTAAGAGTGGGAATAAGTCTCATAATTGTTATGAAAAATATCATAGAAGTTGTAATAAAAATTAAGATATACATTCAGTAATTTTTTTAAATGTAATGAGATGGGTTATTATGAAAACAACTATTTGAAGAGGATCCCAAATGATGGGAAGTAGCCGGAATATAAGAACAAAGGTATGGTGAAATAATTTTGCCTACTTAATTCGTTGTTGGTCCATAAAACAAATTTATGCCTGGTACATTGTTTATTTTTTTCATATTTTTATAATATCTTGTTCGATACGGGGTCTACACATTCTTTCAGTTCTGATATTTTTTTTGGAAAATTAGAAATTCCACCTCATTAAATGAATCTAGAGTTTATGGTGAATACAACTGGGGGGAAATATTTAGGAAAAAATAAATTATAATAATATTTATGTCATTTTTTGTGGAAGGATATTACCTAAAAACATTGTTATTTTATATCTAGTAGCGTTTTATTTTATTCTAGGTATGGATTGGAGTTTTTTACCATGCTAAGATTTATTTTAGAGCTAAATAAGTTTTATTTCAGAAAGAGTTTTATTTTTAATAAAATAATGAAACCATACCATTGATAACATATTAGGAAGCTAATAAATTTTTAAAATATGGAAATGAAAGTTATCTTTCACATATTTTTGAAAAAAAGGAACTATTTATATTTATGATGCACCAGTGGTAAATGAGTATCTTGATGTTTTTACTAATAAGTTTTTTAGTATTATACATGATTGGGAAGTTGAATTTATTATTAAATTAGTACCTGATTCTAAGACTATTTATAAATCCCTTATAATATGGATCAAGTATAAATTTTAGAGTCAAAAAATATATTACAGGAGTTATTAGATAAAGGTTTCATCTGACTTAAAACTTCACCCTGGGGTGATCCTATCTTGTTTGTTAAAAAGAAAGACAGTTTAATGAGACTTTGCATTGATTATAAATACTTGAAAAACATCACTATTAAGAACAATTATCCTTTTCTTAATTTTGATGATTTTTTTGATCAACTATAGGTAGAAAAATATTTTTTTGAAGGTTGATATAACATTCCGCCTTTTTAACACAACTTTTCATTTAATTTTACAGACAAAAGAACTTTAAAGTCTAGTGTCTTGGAAATCTGAAATAAAATACATAAAAACATAAACACTATTTTAAATACCCTTGAAAATACTCTTGAAAATTTCATCCTATGTACAACTACTTCATCTTATAACCTGGAGACATACATCAATGGAAAGGGTGAGTAGAAAGCCCAATAAGGAAAGAAAGAGAATCAATTTACTTGTGATATCAATAAGAACATGATAAAAAGCATAAAGACAAGAGAAATGGAAGTAGAGGAATGTACTAATGAAAATAACTTTAACCATAACATGAATATGTGGCTACAATATTTAATTTATGCATTCATGAACATATCGCTACGGTTCATCCCCAAGGTTTCTTAAAAGTTACCAAGGTTATTCACCAATGTATCGTGAAACTTGTCGTCTCTAGAGATTAAATTCTTTACCCAATACATTAGAGCGATATCAGGTAACACCCTTAATAATTATTTTTATTCATGTGATACACATATAACATAATCAAAAATTTCATAAATAACCCATATAGAGTAAAATTAATTTTTTTACTTCAAAATCGTGACGTTTTAAAAGTAATTAGAAACACGATCGTTATGTCTTTTATAACCCTTGGAAAAGGAAATAGGATTTATTGTATTTTGATTATAGAATCAAATAGATAAATTTTATTCCTTGATTAATACCTATGGAAATGAAAATATATTTGGGTATTCAGATAAATAAAACAATAGATTTTTTTTAGAAAAGGAGAGAGATATTTTGAGACAATTTTTTTTGGAGCATAACGGCTATATAACATGGTTTTAGAAAACAATAAAAAGATATGGTACAAGGGACTAAAATAAATATATGAATAACTTAAAATATAGGTAAATAAAAAAAATATCATGTTGTGGAATGAAACACCACATTAAAAGGAAACTTGAATGAAAAGAGAAAATATGATTTCTTTTACGAAAATTCAGTAGCCTAACGATGTCGCTTATAATTCAGAAAAATAAGTTGATGAGAGAGGTAAGGGTATCTCATAAATTTTAAATTAAATGGGAAGTATTAAAGATATATAATAACATACCACCACATAATTACATGGAAACTAGAAGACATAACACAAAGGACGTCATGACTTAAAAGAGGAGGGTGAAAGGTTCCCTTACCTGGAAGAGTAACTTTGAAATCTTGAAGGATGAGATATTGGGGGTCTTGATGGAACATTGGTATGACTCATTGGGAGGTAAAAAGACTATAAATTCGTTGAGGAGGATTTTGGAATGAAATGAATGAGGGAATGACTTGGTATTTATAAGAAAACTGAAGGAATATTTAATTAATTTCTAAGGGACACCTCATCAGTGGTATTTGCAAAACCATGAGCTTTACCATGGTATTTTATAATGGTATTGAACACTTTGGACACCTAATAGCACATATTACTATTAAAAAGTTTACCATAATGATTACATCATTATTACAGCATTAATTATGTCATTAAACACCCGAAACTGAAAACCGTATTTTCACTATTCAACAAAAAACAAAACATTTTATAAAAATCTCATAAATTCACCCTAACCTAATATCTATGTTCTGAATTAAAAAATGAATGAAATTTTATGAAAATAATTTTCTAAATATTTTTAATTTAATTTTTAAATAAAATCATTATTTATTCAAAAAACACAACTCTTAAACTTTAACTTATTTTGTAATACCTTGAAAAAGTAATCAAGGTCCCATAAAATTATATTATAACCATAAGACAATAAATTAAAAATTTGTGATTAAATTTTATGAAAATAAATTTCCATTTTAAATTATTAAAGTAATTATAAAATTGTAAATAAATTATTTATGACATAGAAAAATAAAAAAAACTTATATTATTATTGTTTTTTTAATTTTAAGATTTCTAAATTGTATTTATACATTCATGGGTGAAGTTTCTATTTTTTTGTTCGATTTATTATTCATTAGTATTCATAAGGGTGTGTTACTATTCATACTTTACAATTTACTAAAAATCTAGTTGATCTTATTAGACTATAAATTTCATACTAATCACAACTATAGAAGACCATTTTTGAAAATCATTTAACATTATTGATTATTTAATGTTTCCATGAATACTTTAAAATACCCTTCTTACAAAATTGATCAATAATATTCATCCTATATTTATCCGAACATTTGAAAATCACAAATTTTACCATAATAAGAAATAATAATTTTATTTATACCAAGGGATTACAAAAAGTATTTAAGGCTTCGTTACATAGCCCCTTATAACACCTGTATAGGACCTATGTGTAAGGTGTGCTATAGTGATAGAATCATTGGGGCGGCTCAGACAACATTTCCTAAGTGGTGATTTCTATCATCTTGAACTACTCCCTTAGGTGATTACGTTTAAGATTCACATGTTGAAGCTTATCTTGGGCTTGGTCCATAGGAAATCCTAGAGATGCTACATCCTTCCCAAGATCTGACAGATGGGCTTCATAAGGCCTGAGTATACTGGATGAGGCCATCGACTCTTCTTATTGTATTTGTTAACCAAGATCACTTGTATTTATAAACAATAATTGTAATGTTAAGAGTTTAGTTTCCAACGGTCATATTGACCGACGATCATATAACAATTGAAAACCAATGGTATTACTTCATTAATTAAAGGATATAGTTTTTTGGAGTATGAAATGAAATAACACCCAAATTTAGGAAACAAATATTATTCAAAAGTTTGGGTCATTATATTCTTCCCCCTTAAGAAATTTCATCCCCAAAATTTTAACTCGTACCCTAAGAAGAGAAAAGGTGTGGGTATTTTTACATAATAGACTTCTCGGGTTCCCACGTGGCTTCTTCACATTTGTGGTTACTCCACAACCCCTTAACAAGGTGGGTAGTCTTGTTTCATATAACCTTGTCTCTACGATCCAAGATCTCCACCAACTGCTTCTCATAAGAGAGGTCATGTTCCAGTTGTACCACCTATGGATTTATTACATGTGAAGGGCCAGGTATGTACTTCCTCAAGAGGGATACATGGAAGACATCATGAACTTGTGCTATATTTGGAGGAAGTGCAAGCCGATAGGTCACTGCTCCTACGTGATAATGGATTTCATTGGAGCCAATGTACCTAGGGCCGAGCTTCCCTTTCTTCCCTAACCCCATGAATCTATTCCAAGGTGAAATTTGAAGAAAGAATTTTTCACCAACATCAAACTCCAAGTCCCTTTAATGGTTGTCGGTATATCTCTTTTTCCAACTCTGAGCAGCCTTAATGTGTTGTTGGATGGCCTGGAATTTTTCTGTCATCTCTTGCACAAGATCAGGCCCAAGAAGTTTTATCTCACTAGCTTCTTGCCAATAAGTATGAGTTCAATAGTGATTACCATATAGAGCTTCATAAGGTTACATTTTAATGCTTGAGTGGAAGCTGTTGTTGTAAGAGAACTCAACTAAAGGGAGATGTTGATCCCATACACCTTCAAATTCTATTTAGCATGTTCTCAGTATATTCTCGAGTGTTTGAATAGACTTTTCAGATTGGATATCAGTTTGGGGGTGATAGGCCATACTGAAATTCAATTCAGTGCTCATAGCATGTTGAAGACTTCTCCAGAATTTTTATGTGAAACTTGGATCATGATTAGATATGATAGAAAGTGGAACTCTATGTAGCGTTACCATTTACTTCACATAAATCTTTGCAAGTTGATCAAGAGATAAATCTTCTCAAATGGAGATAAAATGGGCAGTCTTGGTGAGATGATCCACAATATCTCATATCACATTTTTCCTTTGTAAGTTCTCGAGAGACTAGTGATAAAGTCCATAGTGATATTGTCCCACTTCCATGTTGGTATGAGTAGTGGTTGCAATACCCATTTAGGAAGTTTTCGATATGCCTTCACTTGCTGACATACCAGGCACCTTAAAGTGTAGTCAGCAATCTCCCTTTTCATATTATCCCACCAATAATGATCAAAAAGGTCCCTATACATTTATGTGCTTCCAGGATGTATAGAGAATGTAGATCTATGAGCTTCATCCACCAGCTCCTTCATTATTTCCAGAATAGACAGAACACATACTCTTGTATGAAATTTCAGTACACCTTCCTGATCAATATTGAACTCAGGAAACTTCCCATCCTTCACAGCCTAAAACTTCTTCTATAACAAAGGATATTTTTTATGAGCTTTCTTGATCTTCTCTAGTAATTACGGTTGATAAATAATTTGGGTTAGGGTTGATGGTGTCCCTTCCCTTATAATTCCCATGTCCATATTTACTAGGTCATTGATCAAAGTATCTCTTTTAATCCTCATCATGGAAAGAACAACTGGGTCTTTCCTACTTAATGCGTCAATGAATTTGTTTTCTCTTCCAGGATGATAATGAATTGAACAATAACAGTCTTTGAGAAGTTCCAACTATCTCCTCTGTCTCATGTTACATTCCTTTTGTGTGAAAATATACTTAAAACTTCGATGGTCTGTGTATGTATCACATTTCTCCCCATAAAGATAGTGCCTCCATATATCCAGAGAAAAAATGACCACATCCAGCTCCAGATCATACGCAGCATGGTTCTACTCATGAGCCTTCAACTGTCGAGATTCATAAGTAATGACTTTTTCATTTTGCATGAGGACACACCCAAGACCTTTCAGATATGCATCTCTAAAAATAAGAATCCTTTTCCACTTGAGGGTAGAGTTAACACGGGTGTAGTAACCGATCACTTTCTTCAGCTCTTGGAAACTTTCCTCACACTCCTTTGTCTAGATAAACTTTACCCCTTTTCGAGTTAACTTGGTTAATGGATTAGAAATTTGTGAAGATTTTTTCACAAACCTCCTATAATATCCCACTAATCCAAGGAAACTATGAATCTCCGTTATTTTTGTAAGCTGAGGCCACTCCTCTACAAATTTTTTCTTTGGAGGGTCAACTATGATTCCTTCATTGGTGATAATGTTCCCCAAGAAATAACCTTTCTGTAACAAGAATTTACATTTTCTAAACTTCCCAAAAATACTCTCCTTTCATAGAGTTTGAAAAATAACCCTTATATGATCCTCATTCTTCTCGCGAATTTTGGAATATAACAGAATATCATCAATAAAAACTACCACAAAGTTATCAAGGTAGTCTTTAAAGATTCTATTCATCAAATCCATAAAAATAGCAGGTGCATTAGTCAGTATGAAGGGCATAACAACAAACTAATAATGCCCATATCTTGATCAGAAGGCAGTTTTCAGAATACCTTCTTTCTTCACCCTCAATTAATGATAACCAGATCGAAGATCAACCATAAAGAATAATTGAGCCCCACAATTTGGTCAAATAAGTCATCAGTTATTGGAAGAGGGTATTTGTTATTTACTATGATCCTATTCAGTTCTCTATAATCAATTCATAGCCGCATCAATCCATCATTCTTCTTCATAAAGAGAACTAGTGGTCCCCAAGGAGAAACACTCGATCATAACCGAGTACATTGAACATTTGGGACCTGGTGTTCAAATATTTCGGAGTCTGGAATTCGTAGTCTTGAAATTGAGAAGTTCAGAACCGAGAAATTCCAAATTCTTGAAGGCTGGATGATAGGATATGTGAAGGCATTAATTGTGACGATGCTTTTCTGTTTTGTATCTCTAAGATTATGAGTATATGCAGATACTCATGATACAAGAAAAATATGGGTGGAGAAGACATTCTGAGAATTGAATAAGTGATTCTAAGAATTGAAGAAGTGATTTTGAGAACCATAAGTCGTTACGAGAATTGGAGGAGTCATACTGGGAACCAAAAGCCGTTCCGAGAATCAGGAAGAGTCGTTCTGAGAATAGAAGAAGTCGTTATGAGAACCAGAAGTGCGGAGTCTACTTTCAGAGTCAGAATTGTGGAGTCAACTTCCGAAGTCAGAAGTTCGTTGTGAGATGTTTGGAGTCGACTTGCTGAAGAAGAAGTTTGTAGAGAGAAGTTCGGAGTCAACTTGCTGAAGAAGAAGTTCGTAGCAAGAAGTTCGGAGTCAACTTGCTGAAGAAGAAGTTCATAGCAAGAAGTTCGGAGTCGACTTCCTGAACTGGAAGTTTGTAGCCAGAAGTGTGGAGTCATGCCGAGAATTGGTGAAGTTGTACCAAGAAGTGATAAAGAGTGTCAAATTTTCAAGAAGGAAGAATCTGAGAAAGTGATGCCGAGAAGATAGATGGGTGAACCCGGGAATGTGATTACGAGAAGTTAGAAGAATGAATCCGAGAATATGATGTCGAGAAGTCAGAAGAGTGGATCCAAGAAAGTGATACCGAGAATCTTGTGTAACAAAGTCGGATCCAGAAAAGGCCAAAGTTCTAAATCAAGAGAAGTCGAAGAAGATTCGAGAAGATTCTAGAAGCGTTGACAAAGTCTTAATTACTCCGATATTTCAGGAGAAATTAAGATTTGGGTGAATTTAAGTGAGCGGGAAAATATTTTGGTTTCCCACCTAAGCATACTTTGGAGCACCTATAAAAGGAGATCAGAGTGCAAGTAAATGAGTGATGAAAAAGTAGTGAGATAAGCTCTGATAATCTAGAGAGAGAAAGAATTGTTTGGACAACAAAGTTTCATTGCAGTTTCAATCGTAACGAGAATTTGATACTTGTTTACAATGTATTAAGTTTCTCAGATTGGAGAATTCGGAGAGAAGAAGAAGTTTGGAGTGAAGAAGAATTAGGAGTGGAGATTTGGAATGGGGAATCGGTACTAGCTGACACCATATTGAGTTTCTCTGACCGAGGATGATTCAGATTGAAGAATTCAGAGTGAAGAAGAAGTTCAGAGTGAAGAATTCAAAGTGGAGATTCAGAATGGGAAGTTCGGACTGTAATTGATCTATCTCAAGTCCAAGGAGTCCTTGCCTTTCTTCTGGGTAAGGAAGTGAAGATTTGTGCTGAACTTTCTTACACTTGTGTATTTGAAAGGAAGTGCACGTAAAAAAAGTTGTTACAAGAAAAGATACTTTTCCCTATTGTGCTAAGAGGGTGCACACACACTGGAGTGATTGTTTCACAGTGATTCACGAGTGTAAGGGTATATCCTACTCATTGTAATCCAAGGATTGTTTTCTTAATGTATTATATGGTTCTATATTGTTTCCAACCATACCATGGACGTAGCTATTCTTATTGAATGGTGAACCTTGTAAATCGCTGTGTTCCTTTGTATGTGTGCTTGTTTGTTTCTCAATAGGTAATTATATCTTTAATAGGAGACAAAGGTTGTTATCAATATTAAGGGAACTTAATAGAAGAAAAAAGGGTACCACTGATTCACCCCCCCTCTCAGTAGTTCATTACTCCAACTGGTTCCTTTAAAGTGGTATCAGAGGGAGGTTGCCTTCATTTTCCTTACTGATGGAGAATCTGAATTGTGTGAACAGTAAAGGCATTCTGGTATTCGATTAGAAGAACTATCACATCTAGAAGGATAGAATTCTACCGTATCTCATGTCTATTAGTTATGAAGTTCTTGAAGCTGCAACAGTTGGGTTTCCCCCCATTGAAGACAACGTTCCACTCACACCTATTGACAAGAAGTTTCTTGAGAATGATGGAAGAGCCAAGAATGATATATTATCTTCACTTTCTAAAAGTGAATTCTTGAGAGTAAAAAGAGTGGCCACAACCAAAGGTATATGGTACAAACTGAAAAACATATACTAAGGCAATACAAAAGTCAAGAAGGAAAAAATTCAAATCTGGAGATTGAAGTATGAAGACTTGAAGATGGGAGAGCATGAATCTATTGGGGATTTCTTCACCAGGGTAAATGATATTGTTAGTACCATCAGATGTCTTGGTGAAGAGCAGAAAGAAACTACTGTGGTGGAAAAGATCTTGAGTATTCTTCCTGATAAATTCGATGCGAAGGTATCTTTATTAGAAGATAGAGATTCAGAGACTCTATCTCTTGATGATTTTCATATCACACTCATTACTTATTAGATGACAAGGGAAAAGGCTATGAAGACCAAGAAAAAGGTTGAAATAGAATTATATTTCAAAGCCATGAAGAAGGAAAAGTCTAAGAAGATCTTGATTGAAGAAGATTGTGGTGACTCTAACTCTAAAAGTGAGGTATGTAAAAATCTTAACGATATCTTATCCTTGTTTTCAAAAAATGTTAAAAGAGGAATAGATAAATATAAGGGAAAACTTCCCTTGAAGTGTTTTGAATGTGGATCCATTGTCCACTTTGTGGCTAACTACCCTATAAAAGATAATGAAGAAGATAGTGATGAAGAAGAAAGAAAACCAATAAAGTTATGGAAGAAGCAGGGTGGTAAAGGAAAGTCAGGGAAAGAAAAGAAGTTCTTAAAATCCAAGAGAAAAAGTTTTCTATCTGTAAATGAAGAAGTTGAAGAAAGTGATGCTGAATCCAAAAAATCAGTTGAGCATGGTGTGGAAAATACTTTCATTGCAACAGTGAATGATGAAGATTTTGGAAGCAGCAGCTCGGAAGAAGAAGAAACTCATCTTGAGTTCCATCTGAAAGAAGAATTGAAGGAATGTTTAAGGAAGATCAGAAGGATGGAGAAGCTTAACAAAAAGTTGGAAGATGAATGTTCCTCAATATCCAATCAATCCAATGATAAAGGTGAACTTGAGAAAGATCTTGAAGACTTGAAGAAGTCTCTTGAAGATGAGAAAAATCAAAATGAGCACATGAAAGTAAAGTTGAAGGCAAAAGAGGAAAAATTTGAGCTTGTTCAAAATAAGATCTTAGAAGTTGAATAAAAAACATTTGTTTTCAAAACTCAAGTACTGATGTTGGTGAAATCTCTCAACAAGAACATTCTGAGAAAATTTAACAGAAGAATGAAGTTTTTGCTATGAAGAAGAAAGGTGAGAATGTTTCTTATGTGGTAAAGACTGGAGTTACTGGGAAATATGAAGTTTCTAGAAAACCTAAGTCTAACACTGGTGAAAAACAACCAAAATCAGAGAAGGTAGAATTCTAGCAGCGCAATCTTGCTAACAAAAGAATGGTTGGTGGGGCTGAAGAAAGAGCAACACAGAAGTACCATAACAAAATATTTTGAGGAAGATACTCCTTCTATGGGTACTGTTGGTATTGTGGTGGATTCAGGAATACAACGAATATGTGTTGGTTCAATCAATATTATTACCACCACCCCACAAGTTATGCAAGGCATAGATTTTCGGGGAGTCAATCTACTCAAAGGAAGAAGAATGAAAAGGTTTTCTTGAAGAAACTTGAGAAGAATGAAGTCAAGACAGAAAATAGATTCTAGCCTCTGGAGACTATTTGTGAAAGGTGTGAACAACCTAGACATCTTACAAAAGGACGTCTTGCGCTGTTACCATCTCAATAAAAAGTTCTTAATTCTTAGAAGCTAAAGGAAAATAAATAAGTGAAAGAAGAAAAATCTCTTGTTGTTGAAACTGCTCTAAAAGTTACAAAGGATGAACGACCTTGGATACTTGATAGTGGGTGTTCTTCACATATGACAGGAGACTTGAACTTGATAAAGAATGTGAAAAAGCTTAAATAAGGTACTGTGAAATATGGAAATGATGAATCTTTAAAAATCAAAGGTGTTGGATCAACCATCATTAGGAAGGAAAAATTGAAGTCCAAGAAAACTCTGTATGTTTATGGGCTGAAGCACAACTTGCTGAGTGTATCACAATTGTGTGATGAGGGTAACAAAGTTGTCTTCAAGAAATATGGATTTTTTGTGAAAAGTGAAGAATATGGGGATATTGTTACAAGAGTAAAACGAACTAAAGGAAATCTATTTCAGGTTGGAAATTCAAAAAACTCTTGTTACATGAGCATAGTGGAAGAAAATCAGCTGTGGCACAGAAGACATGGGGACATGTGTCAGAGAAATATGAGCAAGTTATCTCAAAGGGACAGTGTTTGAGATATTCTAGATTTTCTAAGAAGAAGATATTGGTGTTGCACTACCTGTTATAAAGGAAATATTACAAGTGTTGTGCATAAGAAGGTTGACATTTTTTCTAAACAACTCCTTGAACTAATACATTCTGATATATGTGGGTCGATGAGCCAACAATCAACAAATGGAGACAAGTACTTCATCACTTTCATTAATGATTTTACTCGCATTACATGTGTTATGTTTATGAAGCACAAGTCCAACGCCCTGAATATAGTGCTCCATATACACCTCAACAAAACGGGGTTGCTGAATATAGTACTTCATCACTCTCAGAAGGAAAGCTGAGAAACAATGTGAGTACTCTGTGAAGAAGTTGAGAACAGATAATAATGGTGAGTATAGAAGTGAATAATTTGAAGACTATCTTGAGAAGCATGGGAGTCAGCATGAATATAGTGCTCCATATACACCTCAACAAAATGGGGTTGCTGAAAGGAAGAACAGAAGATTGGTGGAAATGGGAAGAACCATGTTGCTTGAACATGGCCTTACTCATTACTTTTGGAGGCATGATACATGTACAACTGCTTATATTCAAAATCGATGTTTCTACCGGCCTCAATCAAACAAAAATCCATATAAAATTTTCTATGTAATTACTCCAAGTATGAAACATGCTAAAGTTTTTGGGAGCCCATGAATTATAAATAAGAAAGGTGGATGCAGTGGAAAATTTGAGCAGAAAGGAGAAGATGGAATTTTTCTTGAATATGCACCATAAGGAAGAGGTTATAGATTCTTTAATAAAGAAACAATAAGAATTGTGGGTGTAGTTGATGTAAAAGTCATTGAAACTCTGGGAAAAGATAAGCATGTCAAGACAGACAAGGAAGATGAGGAAGATGAAGTTAACGATTCTGATAAGGATGCAATGAAGTGTAATCCTAATCAAGATGAAGAATTGGATTCATCCATATCAAGTGATGAAGAAGGCACACAAAAAACTTATCCAAGGCTGATGAAACAAGTGCAAGCTCAGAATATTATTGGTGATCAACGCCACATGGTTCAAATAATAAGAACAATTCATTCTATATCACATACTTCCTTGTATTCCAAAGTGGAACCAAATGATGTTAAAGAAGCCTTTGAGCATCCGGAATGGGTTCAATCCATGAATGAAGAATTGGATCAGATTGAAAAGAATGACACCTGGGAACTTGTACCCAAGCCTGAAAGTAAGAACATTATTGTCACCAAATGGGTCTTCCGAAACAAGTTTAATGAAGAAGGTGAAGTTATCAAAAATAAAGCAAGACTGGTTTTCAAAGGATACTCTCAGATTGAAGGAATTGACTTTGAAGAAACTTTTACTCCAGTGGACAGATTAGAAACTATCAGAATCTTTCTTGCTATTTCTGCACAACGAGGCTACAAAATCTTTCAAATGGATGTTAAATCCGCATTTATTAATGGTGACCTCAAAGAAGAAGTTTATATTGAGCAACCATGTGGATTTGTTTTTGGGAAGAATGAAAGTTATGTGTGCAAGTTGAAGAAAGCCTTGTATGGGATAAAGCAAGATCCAAGAGCATGGTATTCCAAACTAGATACTTGCTTAAAGGAGATGAACTTAAAGAAAGGGATAGTTGACAACAATCTGTACATCAAGGAAATCCAACATCTTTCTCTCATTGCGATTGTCTATGTTGACGACATTATTTTTTCTGGAAATGATGAATGAAGCTGTGAAGGTTTTTCTAAAGAAATGAAGAATGTCTTTGAGATTTCCATGTTGGGTGAGATGAAATACTTTCTTGGGTTACAAATTTTTCAACAAAAAGAACTCATTTTTCTATCCCAAGAAAAGTAAGATAAGGAACTTCTTAAGAAGTTTGGGATGGAAAACTCAAAACCTCTATTGACTCCTATCTCAGTGGGAAAAAAGCTAAGAAAAGATGACGAAGGAAAAGAAGTTGATCAGAAAGAATATCGAAAGCTGATTGGAAGTTTATTATACTTGACTACATCAAGGCCATATATTGTTTTTGATGTTACCATATGTGAAAGATTCCAGAGTGCTCTAAAATAATCACATCTTGTTGCTGGAAAAAGAATTCTAAGATACATAAAAGGCATAGCAGAATTCGGAATCAAGTATAGTGGTTCAAATAACATTGATTTGTTTGGCTATTCTGATACATATTGGGTAGGAAATGTTGATGATAGAAGATCCACATCTGGTGGAGTGTTCTTTATTGAAAAAATTTGTGTTGGCAGGAACTCGAAGAAGCAAAATTCTGTGACACTTAGTATAGCTGAAGCGGAATATGTTGCTGCCACCATGGCTGCTACTCAACTTATCTAGATGAAGACATAGTTAGAAGATTTTTTAGTTGAAGTGAAGTTTCCCTTGCTCTTGGGTTGTGATAATCAAAGCTCAATTAACCTTACCAAGAATCCAATCCAACATTCTCATTCGAAGAATATTGACATCAAATATCATTTCATCAAAGAGAATGTGGAAAACAATGAACTTAAACTTGAATATGTTTCATCTACTAAACAAGTTTCTAATATTTTCACGAAACCCTTGCCAAAGGAATCATTCTGAAGATTGAGGTTGAACATGGGTGTCCAACCTCTTTCTCTTCAAGGATAAGGTATGTTGTTCCATCCTTTATCTCTTCTTACCTTTGGATTGTTTTTTTAGGGGGTAGAAGTTGTTTGTATCATAAATCTATTGCTTAAAGAGAGAGTTGTGGGTAAGCTGAGAACTCATCACTTCTTGTGTATGTGAACTATTCTAACTATTTGATGGAGTGTTTTTAGGAAAGAACTTGAAGTTTTTTAGAACTTGAAGTTGTTTACAGGATGTATGAAGCTGAAGATGTATGAAGTTGAAGATGTCCTTTTCACTACCTATGGAAAATAGGGTTTTTCTGCCAATGATTCTTGTTTCCTACTATGAGTTAGCTCACGTAGGCTTAGAATTGTTGATAAGTAATCCATTGATTGAGGTTACAAAGTTTGGTGATTTATGAAAACTTGGTTGACAACTAAATCCAAAGGGGGAGATTGTTAGGACCAAGCTAAAGGAAGATATGGTTTGCATGGATTGTCTTTTTTTGTTCTTGAGGATGTTTTCATAAAGGAATGACACCTTTAATTTCTAAGAATTCGGAAGCTGGAAGTTTGAAGTTCGGAACCGAGTACATTGAACATTCGGAACCTAGTGTTCGAAGATTTCAGAGTCTGGAAATTGAGAAGTTCAGAACCGGGAAATTGCACATTCTTGAAGGTTGTCTAATAAGAGATGTGAAGGCATTAACTGTGACGATGCTTTGCTGTTTTGTATCTCTAAGATTATGAGTATATGCAGGTACACATGATACAAGAAAAATACGGGTGGAGAAGTCATTTCAAGAATTAAAGAATTGATTTCGAGAATTGAAGAAGTGATTCTGAGAATCCGAAGTCGTTCTGAGAATTGGAGGAGTCATACTGGGAACCAAAAGCCGTTCTGAGAATTAGGAAGAGCCGTTACGAGAATCGAAGAATTCGTTATGAGAACCAGAAGTGCGGATTCGTCTACCAAAGTCAGAAGTTCATATTTGACTTCCTGAGTCAGAAGTTCATTGTGAGAAGTTCGGAGTAGACTTGCTAAAGAATAAGTTCATAGCGAGAATTTATGAGTCGGCTTGATGAAGAAGAAGTTCATAGTGATAAGTTCAGATTCAACTTGATGGAGAAGAAGTTCATAGTGAGAAGTTTGGAGTCGACTTCCTAAACCAGAAGTTCGTAGCCAGAAGTGCGGAGTCATGCTGAGAATTGGTGAAGTTGTACCGAGAAGTGATGAAGAGTGATAAAGTTTCAAGAAGGGAGAATCTGAGAAAGTGATGCCAAAAAGACAGATGGGTGAACCCGAGAATGTGATTACGAGAAGTCAGAAGAATAAATCCGAGAATATGATGCCGAGAAGTCCGAAGAGTGGATCCGAGAAAGTGATACCGAGAATCTTGAGTAACAAATTCAGTTCTGGAAAAGGCCAAAGTTCTAAATCAAGAGAAGTGGAAGAAGATTCGAGAAGATTCTAGAAGCGTTGAAAAAGTCTTAATTACTCAAAGATTTCAAGAGAAATTAAGATTTGGGTGAATTTAAGTGAGCGGGAAAATATTTTGGTTTCCCACCTAAGCATACTTTTGAGAACCTATAAAAGGAGATCAGAGTGCAAGTAAATGAGTGATAAAAAATTAGTGAGAGAATCTATGATAATCTAGAGAGAGAAAGAAGTGTTTGGACGATAGAGTTTCATTTCAGTTTCAATTGTAACGAGAATTTGATACTGGTTGACAACATATTAAGTTTCTTGGATTGAAGAATTCAGAGTGAAGAAGAAATTCGAAGTGAAGATTCGGAATGGGGAATCTGTACTGGCTGACACCGTATTGATTTTCTCAGACCAAGGAAGATTTGGATTGAAGAATTCGGAGTGAAGAAGAAGTTTGGAGTGAAGAATTTGGAGTGGAGATTCAGAATGGGAAGTTTGGACTGTAATTGATCTATCTCAAGTCCAAGGAGTCCTTGCCTTTATTCTGGGTAAGGAAGTGAAGATTTGTGCTGAACTTGCTTACACTTGTGTATTTGAAAGGAAGTGCAGGTAACAAAAGTTGTTACAAGAAAAGAGACTTTTCCCTATTGTGCTAAGAGGGTGCACGCGCACTGGAGTGATTGTTTCACAGTGATTCATGAGTGTAAGGGTATATCCTACTCATTGTAATCCAAGGATTTTTTTCTTAGTGGATTTTATGGTGCTGGATTGTTTCCAACCATAACAAGGATGTAGCTATTCTTATTGAATAGTGAACCTTGTAAATTGATTTATTCTTTTGGATGTGTGCTTGTTTGTTTCTCAGCAGGGAATTATATCTTTAACAGGAGACAAAGGTTTTTCTCAATCTTAAGGGAACTTAAAAGAAGAAAAAGGGGTACCACTGATTCACCCCCCTCTCAGTGGTTCATTACTCCAACTGGGTCCTTTCAATACCTCTCTTTCTGGGTGAGGTCCGGGTAACTCCTCAGAAAATACGTCAACGCATTCCTGGATTATGGGGATATTTTCTATCCTCAAACTCCCATTCCCTTCTTCTTCACCGACCAAATCCATAAAGAAGGATATATGAGGTTCTTCTAAACAAATATCAGGTTGATATATCTATCTTTGGATAGTGATTAGCAAAGTGCCCATGATTTCGACACTTATAACTTTGGACATCAGGTAGGGCCTGCACCATCTTCCTGTTGTTGTTAGTGTTGGGAAGTTGTGGCTTCACCTCACTATGACAATTCCGCGTAATGTGGCCATATCTACCACACTTGTAGCACTTCCTGCTCCTAAGCATGTAGTTCCTAGAATGATTCTTCCCACATTTATTACACATGGGATGTTGTACTTTCTTTCATACTCTTCCCTAATCAAAGCTCCAACCTAAGCTTGGATCCATTGATATTTTCTTGTCATTGGATTTATGAGACCATTGCGTCTCACCAAACTCCAGTTTGACTTTCGTCACACTTTGCACGATCTCCTCATAGCTATCACAATCTCAGTTGTCTAGATTATTCCGTAGATGAGGTCTCGGTCTACTGAAGAATACATCAACCTTACCATTTGGATCCATGAAAAAGCTATAGGTGTAACGTGAAAACCTTGTGAAGTTCATATCATAGCTTCCCACAGATTCATTCTCCTCATTCTTCAGCTCAAGAAACTCCTTCTCCATTCTTGTTCTCATCGATCGAGGGAAATACTTATTGAAGAATATCACTCTGAATTATTCCCACTCCATAGATTAAACTTCCACTCTTGGACTTGTGATTTTAATCAGTTCTCACCACTGATCATCTTACCCCCTCTAACTGATAAACAACCAAGGTAACATTCTCTTGTTCAGAACAGTGGATCACAGAAAATATCTTCTCGATAGAGCTGATCCACTATTCAAAAATCAATGGGTTGGTAAATACACTGAAGGTTGGTGGTCATTGACGCATAAAGAATTCAACAAGAATTTGTTCCCTTCACGGTGAAATCGGTATCTCATCTTGATTCAAGTTATTTCCCATAACTTGAGTCAGTTGGTTCATCATTCGCATGAAAGTTTCTATTCAAGATTCCATCAGAGGGCCGTCAGTGCATGGTCCATTGAAATCACTATTTTCACGGTTCCCCCTATTCCCCACCATTTTGTAAAAGAATAAAACCCCAGGGAGAAGATTATTTCATTTAAGAATCTTTTAACTATAATGGATTTTATATCTTAAAACTTTAGGGTTTAAACAATTACATTTCTCTATAAATCATTTATGATGATTCATAAAAAGCTTATTATTAACAAAAAATATCCCCCGAGAGTGTCATAACCAAGAGTGAAGCAAGACCCATTGTCTTGTACTAGAATACCCCAGGTCAAGCCTGAAACTCCTTGTTAGAGTTTTCACTCATAGGTACATCTGTGCCAGAGCCGCCTCTACCTGCTCGTATCCAGACAGGGATGTATTTTCTTGATAAACCACTTACTCAATACTCACCGAAATACTAGGAAGTATTCCTATATTTAAACTTTTCTATTGGGTTATTATAAATGTTTTCATAGCCTAATTTCTATAAATAACTAAACTTTCCTTTGATACCAACTATATCATCCCTCGTTTTTAACATAACATTTCATTACATTTTACAAACATAGGACCTTTAAAGTCTACTGTCTTGGAATCCATAAACAAAATACATTAAAACATAAAAAACTCTTTTAAATATCGCTTAAAAGCCTCTTGAAAATTTCATCCTATGTACAACAACTACATATCATAACCTGGAGACATAAATCAAAGGAAAGGGTGAGCAGAAAGCCCAGTAAGGAAAGCAAGGGAATCATTTTTTTTGTGATATCAATAAGAACTTGATGAAAAACATAAAGACATGAGCAATGTAAGTAGATTAATTACATAAGGAAAATAACTTGAACTATAACATGAATATTTGGATATAAAATTTAATTTAGACATTCATGAACATATCACCAAGGTTCATCCCCAAGGTGTCATAAACATTTACCAACGTTATTTACCAGGTTATCATGAAACCTTTCATCTATAGAGATTAAATTCTTTACCCAATGCATTGGAGCGCTATCAGGGAATACCCTTAATATGTATTTATACTCATGTGATCCACATAGATCCTAATCAAACATTTCATAAATAAACCATAGAGAGTAAAAGTAATTTGTTTCACTTCAAAATCATGACTTTTTAAAAGTGCTTAGAAACATGATCATTGTGTCTTTTATAACTCTTGGAAAAGGAAAGAGGGTTTAATGTATGTCAATTACAGAATAAAATAGTTAGATTTTATGTATTTATGAATACATATGGAAATGAAAATATATTTGGGTATTCAGATAAATAAAACACGATAATTTCTTGAGAAAAAGAGAGATATTTTTATACAAAATTTCTATAACATAACGACAATATAACATGGTTTTAGAAAATAATAAAAAGAGAGGGAAAAAGGGTCTTCCATAAATAAATGAATAATATATATTATAGGTATATAATAAAAAGAAATAATATCTTGGTGTGGAATGACACACTACAAGAAAAGGAAACTTGAAAGAAAAGAGAAAATGCGATTTCTTTTACGAAAATTCGTCAGCCTAATGACGTGGCTTATAATTCAGAAAAATAAGTTGATGAGAGAGATAAAGGTATCAAATCAATTGGAAATTAAATGTAAAGTAAGGAAGATATACAAGAAAATACCCCCACATAATTAAATGGAAACTAGTAGACATAACATAAATGAAGTCATGACTTAAAAAGAGGAGGGTGAAAGGTTCCCTTACCTTGAAGAGTAACTTAAAAAGCTTGAAGGTTGGGACCTTGGGTGGCTTGAGGGCACCTTAGGAGGACTATTTGTTAGGTAAAAAGACTAGAACTTCATTGAGGAAAATTTTGGAATGAAATTAATGATGGAATTACTTGGTATTTATAGGAAAAGTGAGGAAATATTAAATTAATTTCCACAGGACACCTCATCGGTGGTATTTACAAAACCATGGGCTTGTCCAGGGTATTTTCACATGGTATTGACCACTTGGGACCCCTCAAAGCATATATTAATATTAAAAAGTCAACCAGAATGATTAAATTATTATTAAATCATTATTACATCATTATTGATGTCATTAAACACCCAAAACTCAAAACTGTATTTTCATTATTCACCGAAAAACAAAAAATTTTATAAAACTCTTGTAAATTCACCCTATCCTAATATTGATGATCTGAATTAAAAAATGAAATAAATTTTATTAAAATAACTTTCTATGTATTTTTATATTAATTTTTAAATAAAATCAATTTTTATTAAAAAAATAACTCTAAAACTATAACTTATTTTGTAATACCTTGAAAAAGTAATCAAGGTCCCATAAAATTATTGTATAACCATAAAGAAATAAAGTAATAATTTATAATTATATTTTATGAAAATAAATTTCCATTTTAAATTATTAAATTAATGAAAAAATTATAAATAAAGTATTCATGACATATAAAAATAACAAAACTTATACTATGATCGTTTTTCACATTTAAGATGTCTAAATTGTATTTATACATTCATGGGTGAAGTTTCTTGTTTTTTGGATGATTTACTATTCGTTACTATTTATAAGGGTATGTTACTATTCATACTTTACAATTTACTAAAAATTAAGTTGATTTTATTAGACTCTAAGTTTATTACTGTTCAAAACTGTAGATGACCATTTTTTGAAAATCATTTCACATTATTAATTATTTAAATTTTGCATGAATATTTTAAAATTCACTTTTTACAAAATTCATCAATAATATTCATCCTATATTTATCTAGACATTTGAAAATCACAAATTTTACCATAATAAGAAATATCAATTTTATTTATACTAAGGGATTATAAAAAGTTAAAAGTTTAGTTTCCAAAGATCATATTGACTAATGGTCATATAATAGTCGAAACCCAACGATATCACTTCATTAATTAAAAGATATAGTTTTGTAGAGTATGAAATGAAATAACACAAAAATTTTGGAAACAAATATTATTCAAAAGTTTGGGTCCTTACAGTTGACCTAATGTCAGGGTATAATCAGTTGAAAGTAAAGGAATCAGACATTCTAAAGACTACATTTCTGACTAGATATGGGCATTATGAATTTGAAGTTATGCCATTCGGATCATCTTATGCACCTTCTGTATTTATGGATATTATGAATAGAATATTTCATGTGTTACTGGAAATTTTTTTTTGTGTTTATTGATGAAATTTTGGTATATTATAAAGGTAAATATGAGAATGAAATACATCCAAGGGTTGTTTTTCAAACCTTAAATCAAAAGAAACTGTATAGGAAATTTATCAATTGTGAATTTTTGTTTGAAAAAATTTCTTTCCTTGGTCAATTTTTTTAAACATGGAATAACCATTAATCCTACTGAAATGAGATTTATTGATGAATGTATAGGATTAAAAAATATAACTGAGATTCATATTTTTATTTGTTTAGAAGGCTATTACAGGAGGTTTGTTGAAAACATTACACGGTTATCTCACCCAATTATTAAGTTAAATAAAATAGGTGCTAAGTTCATATATATTATAAAATGTAATGTTTATTTTTTAGAATTAAAAAGAATAATGATGAATGCTCTAGTTCGGGACCTACCTTCCATAAAGGGTGAATTTACCATCTACAATGGCGCTTCATTGAAAGGACTTGGTTGTGTCTTAATGCGGAATGATCACCTAATTTCTTATGCTTCACGTTATTTGAAACCTCATGAGTTAAATTACACTACACATTATTTGTAAATATCTAATGTTGTTTTTTTCATTAAAAACATGTCGGCATCATCTATATAGTGTAAAATGTGAAATATTACTAATTATAAATGTTTAAAATATATATTCACTTAGAAATAATTGAACATGAGACATAGAGGATTCCTGGAACTAATAAAGAATTATGATTTCATGATTCATTAATATTTTAAAAAATAAAATAATGTGGCTGATACTTTGAGTCAAAAAAGTAATACTACATTAACCAAGTTAAGTTTGGAACATGACCCTTTGGTTAATAATTTGATGAATTTTATCTTGGATGTTGTTGGTATAGAAAATTCCTATGTTTTTTTCAAGTGTTAGTGCAATAGTCTCTATCAGAAAGAATTAATACAGTATAAAAGGAAGACCACGAGTAATTGAAAAATGTTGAATTAGTTAAAAAGGGTAAATTACATGGATTTAACATTGATAAATATTGTGTTTTGTGATTCTAAAAGATATTATGTGTTCCATATGATTCCCAGTTGAGAAATAGTTTTTTTACGAAAGATCATAGTTCTCCATTTTCTATTCATCAAGGAAACACTAAGATGTATAAATACCTTTGGGATTATTATTGGTGGAATTGAATGAAAAGAGATATTACTGACTTTTCCATGAAATATTTGACTTATCAGAATGTTAAAGTAGAAAAAAAATTATCGAAGGGGATGATTCATCATTTTCTAGTGCCAGAGTAGAAATGAGAATATATATATATATATTTAAATATATATGGACTTAATTGTGGGATTACAAAACACTTCTCAAGGTAATAATGTGATCTGGGTTATTGTTGACCTATTTACTAAATCTGTATATTTTATTCGGATTCGAGCCACTCTATCTCTATATCAACTTTCTCAGTTTTATCTTAAATATATAGTAATGTTACATGGAGTTCCTCCCTCCATTGTATCTGGTCATGATCCCAAGTTAACTTATAACTTTTGGAAAGACCTTCAGAATTCACTGGGAACTGAATTAAATTTTAGCATATCCTTTCATCCTCAGACTGATGGACAATCAGAATGAACAATTCAGAACTTAGAGGTTATGATAAATTCTTATTCAATGGATTACTATGGAATTTGGGACCAACATATTTATTTTGTTGAGATTTATTATAGTAATTTTTTTTCTAGTATATATATGGCACTATTTGAGGCACTATATAGAAAATAGTATTGAACTCCATCATTTTAGAATGAATTAGGTGAAAGGAAGTTGATAGGAATAGAATTGGTAGAGGAAATGATAGAGAAAGTTTAGTTGATTTAGTCACATGAGGAAAAATTAAATAAGGAAGAAAAGGTATGAAAATAACCAGAGTAAGGATCTTTAATTTGAGGTAGGTGATCATGTATTTCTCAATGTTTCTCTATGGAAAAGTGTGATGCATTTTGGTAAGAAGGGGAGCTGAGTCCATGGTTCATTGGACACTATGAAATCCAAAAGAAAGTTGGATCAGTTTCCTATTGAATAGATTTTCCTCCATTTTTTTCCCAGGTACACAACAAATTTCATGTTTCAATGTTAATGAAATATGTTCTCAATTCAACTCTTGTTTTAACCCATGAACTAGTTTAGTTGGAAGAGAATATTTCTTATGAGGAACAACTAGTTCGGGTTATTGACCAAAAAGAGAAAGTTTTGTAGAATAAAGTGATTCTTTAAGTAATGTTTTTATGGGAAAATCAGATTGTTTAAGAGGCAACATGGGAATATGAAAATTCTATGAGGGAAATATATCCCGATTTATTTAATAAGTGAATAAAATTACGAGGATGAAATTTTAAAAAGGTGGAAGAATATAACAACCCAAGTAATGGTAGAATAATAAGTTTTTATATTTATTAATTATATAGTAAATTTTAATTAAGAAGTGACATTTTGTTCAATATTGTAGATTATAAACCTAGTTTTATTGTTAAAATCTGTATTTTTCTAAAAAATAGTTTTATCGCAATTTAATAGTGCACTTGTTTTAAAACTAAATTTTTTCAATTTTATAAAATATATTTGAAAAAAAAACTTTTTTCCTTTTAATTTATAATATCAAAATTTACTTTGGTTGAATTTTTTATTTTTCTAATCTATTTTATGTTTTGATGAATAATGAAAATACTGAAATTTAATTGAAAACAACTTTTTTCCATAAATAATTTAGGGAATTAAATTATATTTTTAATTGGTATTAAATTATAAATGGTCAAAATATACATCAAAAAAATCAATTTTTTTTCATTGGAATCAATTTTACATTGAAATTAGATATAAACACATTTCAAAATTTTGAACATTTTTACTTTAAAAAGGTGTTGTTTCATCCCATTTTCAGGATTAGTTTTAATTAATTTCTTCAAATTATATGAATTGAATTTGAAATAATGGTTTCCATATTTTCAATCCTAAGGTAATTTTTTTAAAATAGGTTCATTTTATTTTTGGGCAATATGAATAGAAATTTTAGTAATTTTTAGTAAAACTATTAAGGGTAAATCAGGTAATTAAGGGAAAAAATAATATTATAAATATTAGAAAATTACCCTAATTTTTTTCCTAATTTTATTGGATGGTTTATTTTTGAAAAAAATCATCCTTGGGTTTATTTTTTTAGATATTGGAGCCAATTTTATGACTTTTACCCTTTTATCATATTTTATTATAAGGAAAAGTCAAAGATGTCATACTTATGTTTTGATAACTATAAAATTTCTAATAAAGGGTTATTTAGATGATATATTCAACTATATTTAGTATTATGAAATATAAATTTTTTTTATTCATCCTGGAAATTTATTTTTAATTTTTATGAATTATATAATTACCTTAAAGGATTACACAATGATGATGTAGTAATTGTTTAATTAATGGAATTATCAAATAAATGATATTAAAAATTTTAAAATAAATATGATTTGAGATAATTAATTTCATCCAAGAATTTTATAGATTACTTTGACATATTAGTGATTTTTGAAAGTTTTTTTTTGGAATTTAACTTTTTATTATGATATTTTTAGAAAGTCAAGTAATGAATACTGTCAAAATTGAAATTAATGATATTTTAAAATAAATATTTTTTTTAAATGATATAAAAATTATAAAAATATCAAATTTAGAAAATTTATTTTAAGAAGGTTTAATATTTAATCAATGATATATTTTTGGTTCATTTGGAATTTTATAGAAGTTATGTTAACCCTCAATGTGTAAATTACATGATATCACTCTAAAAGTTAAAGAAGTTAAATAAGGGTTAACAAAATAAAAGGATTTAAAAAATAATAAAAACTTGTTTAATTTTTATTGGATGAATTTATTTCGACCCAAAATTATCCTATATTATAAATAAATCAGTTTAGATCCATTTTATGTAGAAAATTAATTTATATTATTTTTATATTTTTTCAGAATTCCAAGAGTTCCCCTCCCCTTCCTTATAAAAGGGAACCCATTCCTCTATTTTATTCATGATCAAAAAAATATTTGGTTCATCAAATTTCTACCTAAACAAATTGCTAGAATCCCTTCCAACATTTTGGAGTCCATAGTTTATTCATAACACCCTCCTTAGAGGTATTAAGGTGTTTATCAAAGGAGATCGTCAGAAGAAGAGGTATGGTTTTTAATTAATCATTTCTATTTTATTTCTTCTTACACTTACTTAAAATTATCTTCAACCATTATGAAATAATTAAAAAATTATCCTCAATATACTGATATGTTTTTAAGCTAATATAATCACTTATATCCATCTTCATTTCCATTTAATGGGAGAAGAGTTCATCATCAGCGTGTACGGTGGATTACCGCCTCTCGAACAAATGAAATTCATTTTCTATAACCATCTCTCAAGAAAAGTTATAATAATGTAATTAAAATTATATATGATATTAATGAAATATTTATCATTATTATATTATATTATATTAATTAATTTCTTACATTTCCATGCACATAAAAATGATAACGTTGTTCCTGCGTACATGTGAACTATCATCTCCGAAAAGTGATGTGCTTCATTTTTCATCACCGCATCACATGAATGATATGTATAAGTATATTTAAAATTATAATATGTTATTAATCATATTATTAGAATTATTTAGAGATAAAATAATACTTACATTCTATCCAAATTTTTCATTGAAAAATGGAAATGTTACTCATGTGTATGTACGACCTACCATCTTCATGATTATAAAAAAGTCCATTTTTCATAACCATACATAATGTTTGATTTAAAAGTATAATTGAAGTATAAAATTGATTATTATTTCATGAATATTATTCTTGATATTATGGACTAATGACCACTTTGACCATTTAAATCATACCAAATTTATTTTGGACTTAAGTATTGAGTATCATCAAAACCTCCTACATGAACATAAATAAATAAGTAATTGTTATAAGATGATAATAAGTGATAAAAAAGGAATAATAAAATTTAATTTTTTTAGAAAATGATAATAAGGGATATAAAAGTAATAATAAAATTTAAAAATGTTCTCAAGAAAGTAAATAATTAACCTATTTTTATTTTTTAGGAAGATAAATATTGTACTTGATGAGTCAGACTCAAGATAAGATACTTTCTTTTAAAAACTACTTTTAATGTTACTCTTCCAACTATTTTTATAAAAGAAAAGTGGAATGTTTTTTTAAATATAGGTAATGAATGGAATTTCCCAATTTTATGTAACTTTAATGTTTGATTCTTCCTTTACATTTTTACAATTTTATTTTCAAATAATGTGTTTTCTTTTATGAGTGTGTGACTTTGTAAAAATGAAAAGTGATTTTAAAGTGGAAAAGATATATTTATTGTATGAATGGTTTATATGTTATGATTAAGTTTTTTTTATTGGAAATTTATTATGATTATAAATTTTTCTTAGATAATTTTAGGGAAAGTGATCCCATTATAGCTCTCCAATGCATTGGGTAATGAGATTGAGTTAACTAGTAGGATTTCTGATAAGAGATTAAGGGAATATTCTATGATAGTTATTCTAAATGTAACCATGAAGGTTACTCCCCATGTAGACATGAGGGGTACAATAAAGTTAAGAGTTATATGGAAATGATGTCACAAGTTACCTTTATGATTTATTTTTTCAATGGAGTTTTACATGAAACTTATGATTTCATGAGGTAAGTTAAAGAAACTTTTTTTATTGATGAAAAGCATACATTTGTGAAAATGTTATCATGGGATTATAAGTATTCATGGAATAATAGTTTATTTATTTATTTTTATGTTCCTTACTAATATTTTTGTTCTCATCCAAAGTTTCAAAATATTTTTTAGTGTATACGGATGGGTAAGAGAAGGAGGAAGTCAAGGTGATAGTTATGATGATTTTTCATGAAAAATAATCATGTTTTATTATAAAAGTTTTATATTTTGGAAAAATTGGATATTTTTTTAGTTTTATCCACTTTATATGAATGTGGGATATATTGTATGAATGATGGCCTAATTTTCTAAAACTCAAAACTTAAAAAAATTATCAATGTGAAAGAAAGTAAATTATAGACTAAAAATCAAGATTATGTAATGTTTAAGCTTGAGTCCTTATATCTAGAGCATGTTATTTCTTTGTTGGTGTGACCTTATCTCATTGGAGAGAGCCTCTATGGTATTATAATAACAATATAATGTGATAGGGTCTTTATTTATAGGAAAAACATCAAGCTCCTAGAAAAGTTTCATATACAAATAGATTATTTGGATCCATCAGATGCTTCTATATACTCAGAATCCATTGTAGAATCAATGATTACTAGAATCTATGAACTCTTCCAACTCATAGATCCTATGTTGATATTGAAGACATATCCTGACTACGACTTTAGATTATTTTGATCTTTTTTGAAACTAGAATAAACATAACCTCTGACAAATTTTTCCTCTTCTCCTTTATAGACCAAGAACATATCCTTAATTCTTATTAGACACTTAAGGAAAACCTTAACAACAAATAAATGATGTTAACCTAGATCAAATTGATATCTTCCTCCCTTTCTCAGGGCATATGCAATATAAATCTTATTATATAACATGGAATACATATATTATCATATTATAGAAGCATATGGAATCTTACTCATTCTCTATTTCTCCTCCTGAAGCACTAGTTTAACTAAACCTTTACTGACTGTAATAATGGTATATAATTTCCAATAAGTATTATGTCCTCTACATATACTGTTAGGATAACGACCACACTCCCACTAAAATACTTGTAAACACATGAATCAAATTAATTATTAATTAAACCAAATTCTTTTATAGCATCATCAAACTGAATGTTCTACAACCTAGATTCCTTCTTTAATCCACAAATAGATATGTACAACATGTATTTTATTTGAATTTCTTGGAGTAAAAAACCCTTTTGGTTGTGTCATATAGACATATTCCTAAAGGTTCCCATGAAAAAATATATTTTGACATCCATTTTCCAAATATAATAGTCATGATAAGCTAATATGTAAATTATAATTCTAATGGATTTAAATATAAAAACTGAAGAAAAGGTTTTATTATAGTAAATTCCTTGAAACTATTTAAACCATTTATCCACTAAACATTATTTTTAGGTCTTTAATTTACCATATATGTATAGTTTTTTCTTTAAAACCCATTTAAACCAAATATTATTTATATAAATTGGTGGATTAAATAGAAACCAAAAATAGTTCTCATACATGGAATCCATCTCATAATTCATTGGTTATTGTCATCTTTCATCTTATGAGATCTCTACTACCACTTTATAAGAGATAGGGTCGTTATTTTCAACTAATAATGAGTTAAAATCTTCTATGATTGAAAAAATATATCTTTATAGTTCTTTTATCTCTCTAGTGATCTTATATAGTATTTGTGTTTCTTGAAAAAATTCTTTCATGGGGACCTTTGGAATGTGTTCATATACCATGTCTTGTGTATCTTGAGCATCAAATCCATCAATGTCAATATTTTTCCCCCTATACTTTTTGAGTATGTGATCCATCTTAAGAAATATGGATAGTATTTTGATAATAACTTTGTTTATGAGGAGTTATATAGATAATATCCCTTGGTTTCCTTGGGATATCCTATATATATACACTTCATGCCTTAGGGAACTAGTTTGTTTCCAGATGTTTCTTTAAGAAATTCCTCACATCCCCATACATGTTTATATGATAAAAAGTTTGTTCACACTCCATAACTAAAAGTTAATGTTATTTTTCACTTTATTTAGTACTCATTTTAGTGTGCATTCCATATTTTACAATGCATATCCTGAAAATGATAATGTAAGATATACATGAATAATTATTGAACTTACCATGTTTATCATGGTATGGTTCCTCATTTCACTAAAAACATTCCAAAATGGTGTATAAGGTGGATTAAGTTGATATAGAATCCTAAAATCCCCTAAATATTCTATAAAATCTTGGATATGATATTCACCACCTCAATAAGATTGAACCTTCTTTATCTTCTTACCAAGTTGATTCTCTACTTCATTCTTAAATTAATTGAATTTCCCAAAGGCCTTGGAGTTATACCTCATTAATTATATATAATAATATTTACTTATGTCATCAATAAAAGTTACAAAGTAAGAATATCTATCTCTATATTTGATTATAAATAGTTTACACACATTAGTGTATACCAATCCTAGAAGCTTTGTTTCTCTTTCAACCTATCCGATGAATGATGTTTTGGTCATTTTTCGTTATAAACAAGAATGATTTAGTTCAAGTGGACTTAACTAAAAAGTGTCTAAATACTATCTTGATATATCTTGGAAGACATTTCTCATTTATGTGAATAAGATGGTGATTCCAAATAGGGGTGTTATATGTGTTGTGTGAAAATGATTTGTTATCTATTAATAATATTCTTTTTTTTAATTTAACACATAATGACCATAATTTTTTGTGACATACCATAAAAAATGTTGTCTTTGTAAAAGAGGCATTATTTATTTTAAAATTTTAAAATAAAACCATCCATGTCAAGGTAAGAAATAGAGTTTATGTTCTTAGTAACACTTAGAAAAAGCAATAGTTCTTTAAAACTAAAATCATGCTAGTTGGAAACAAAGGTGGTAGTATTATATAGCCAAAGAAACTAGTCATTCTCTATTGGATCCTTGAATATCCACCTATCATATTAAAATATTTCAAAATCTACTTGATTTATACATTTTGATACATATGAGAGCACCAAAACTTGTATCTAATACACAATGTGTAGATATTGAAAGATTATAATCGATAACAAACACAAATTTAGTTTACCCTTTCTTTTGGGAGTAGTTACTCTTCCAGTGGCCTAGCCTGTCACATGAAAAACATACAACTATATTTTATTTATCCTACCTTTTACTATTTTTACTCATGGGAGGACAATGCTCATGATATTTAGATTATTATGAGTATTGGGACCCTTTTAATTATTCTTATTTTTCTTATTCACTTTCAAGATTGTATGTTTTTCACACCCTATGTCCTCATCAAGTTATAGAATGAGAGTAGGAAGCTCCTATAGATTCTTCTCACCACTGATCATTTTGTAATTCACAATGAAACTAGATAATGATTTAAGTAGTGAGGAAAAGATGAGATATATGTGTAGATTATTATAGAATTTAATTCCCAATATGTATAGGAATTCTATGTAGTCAATCATCTTGACAACATGAGGCCCAAATGGCATTGGCTCTCTAAGATTACAGATTAAGATTATATTGGAAATCTTATATCTCTCTTTTATCACTTTCTATTGACAGAGATAATGATGGCGAGACATCATGCTATATGCATACATATTATTATTTTACTTTAAAAGCTCATTGGAAGTGGAAGGTAACATGAAACATTGTACATTTATGGAATTGTCCAAATGTTTCTCATATAGAAACAATTCATCCTCACTAGCCTCTTGGACAAGTGCATCAGGAATTTGGTTTTCCAACACATATAATTTCCGTTCATAACATAAAATAAAGTGCAAGTGAATTTTCCATTATTGGAAATTAGTTCGAGTGATAAGGTTATCCATCTCAAGTATGGATCATATTGATATGTTTGAATTCATGTTTATATCCATTTTTGCAATTAAGAAGAGAATAATTTTATTACTTTATCTAATAAGATTTACATAATAAATATATTTAATTTATTAATATCCCACTATTTTTGTTGAAACCCAATTTCCCTCACCCTTATTTTTAGAACATCTAGTTTCTTAGGCATTCTAGTGGAAAAGACCCATATTCCACTTCTCATAACCCATACTTTGGCCTAACAAGATATTTAGAGGGTTTTATTTAGGAAAATTGTTTCTAACTACATTAACTCATAGTTCTATAATCTGTTGAGTGGACTCCCTAATCCAAAAAAAATACTCAATTTGGATTTCCTCAACCCTTGCTCTGAATTATACCCAGTCCTTCTTTGGTAGCTGACCCTTTTTGTGAAATATGTTAAGTTAACCCAGAACAAAAGTTAGAATTCCCTAATAACTGAAATCACTCTAAATTTATTTGTTCAATAACTTTGAACTATTATTATATTTTAACTTAATAAGTGGAAGTATATACTAAATTATTATTAATAATTGAGGTATTGTTTTATCTTTAGGTATAAATTACCCATTTTATCTTTATTAAATTCTTGTTACTATTAAGTATATTTACTTAAGTGATTAACCATGTATTAGATAAAGTTTACGCATAATCCAATTTTATTTTAGTTATATCTTGAATTATTGTCAATTCATTAATTCATATGATCTTGATAAACCATCCATAATAAAATTTACTATGAAACTTGATAGAAATAAGTTAATAAAAGTGGTATTATTATGATACTTTTCCTAATAATTAGTTTTTTAGTGGATGATAAAATAGCCATTGACCTAGGGAAAAAAACCTTGAACTATGACTTTGTTTGTGTTATAGATTTCCACCTTTCGACCCATGTATCTCTTAGATTTGCTTCTCCTTGGATCCAAACCTGGACAACCTATACTCCCCTAGGATATCCATATAATACATAAGCTTTTACTCACATGCAGGTGGGGGGAACCAAAGGATTGATTTGGGGAGTTAATATAAAAGGAAGTAGTGGTCATGTGGACCCTAATATAATGAGAGGAGGGATTATGAACATGAAATTAATTTAATTTAATAATAAATTAAAATGAAACTAGTCACATAAAATGGTCCGGTCTATGCTCATGGTCATCCACATAAATGAAATTAACTACACATTTAATAAAATAACAATCAATAAAAATAATTCTTATTTAAGATAAATAATGCTCTAATCAATTAATTATCTTCTTTAATTAATAAATAATATATTTTTTATTCTCATAAAAACTCTCTTGATATTTTAATCCATAATTTTTTTAACAAATTAAATAAATTTATTTAAAATTGACTATGTACAAGACATGTACATTGGAGGCAACACGACGAGTACCCATCCTAGCCACCCAACATGTACTATATTTTTATACTATTTATTCATTATATATGTAGGATACACATCTTATGAAATAATTTTATGGTGAGTATGAGTCAAATTAATGAAATAAAAAACAAATGTTATTCACATAGCATGTTATGTTTTAATGCATAAAGAGAAATCATTGTATTACAACTTATACACAGTTTCTAATTATGAATATTACATAGAAATTAATTATATATTTAGTATATATATATATAACCCATCACAAGTATTGTATGAGTTAAATTAGAGACATACAATACATATTTATATTTGGTTTAAGAATCATACACAATTAATTTTAAATTATATTTAATCAAGTAACATACATATCATGTATATTTATTCACCATTTATCCATAGTATATGCTATGGGACTGGGCATGTCACCCTTCCATAGAAATTAATAGAATGCACAATGTGTATGAGGGATATAAATTGTGTGGTATTCCATTTACATGATCACCTATCATGTAGGCCATGTAAGTAAATATATATCCCATATTTGACTAATAGACTATAAATCATGTACAGATGTTACAAGCCATGTAGTCTAGCTAATCATGTGTCTGGATGGCCCTATCAACACTTAGGGAGTTAAATAGACAACACATGTAATAAATGCATGCACTCAGAATTAATTCATGAGTTGTATTAGTGCATTAATTATGAGTACATGATGTGTACCTATGGGATACATTCCATGTACTCTTGTGCTATCTTGATACAATCCTTGGATCATACATATGAGTTCTTCTAATGTTCTTCATTCAAAAAATTATAATATTGTTGATTATATTTGTGAGAAAAATTTGGAATAAGATAAGATCTCATGATTCATATTAAATTTATATTAAAACATAATTTAAAATTAATGATAAATGTGTAAAACAATCAATTATATTTAAATAATTATAAATAATTATGTGACCGCTCTGATACCACATCAAGGTTTCAGGTATAACGAAAGCATCGATGATACCTGGATAACTAATTTTTTTCCACAATCTATGATTAATCTAAGATATACATAAATGATAAATTACTTTAACAATAGATTTGAATAAAAAATTAGCTGATGTGAGAACACCAAAACCAAATGCAGGATCATCACATAATTATTTATAATTTATTTAAGTAGTTAAAGAATTACCTTACAATGAGTTATTTCTTCATTGATGAATTTTAACATGTATCTATGACATATCGTCCTTACATCACATGAATCAATTTTATATTACCTCCAATAGTGATCCACATGTGTACCAAAAACCTCTGAGCATAACTGTAGGAATATCTGAGTGCTAGCGTAGTAGATCCCAACACTTTTGTCATTCATCCTTGATATCAATTAGAATATCTTCCAAGAAGTATTCTACCTTACCTCTATAGAATCTAGAGGGGTGGTGGAGGAGAATCACCATTCATTCTTGAGAGGATTCCTTATGAGGATATCTCTTGAACTTGAGAGGATTCTCTTGAGTTTTTGTGTGTAACAAAAAAATGGATAGTGTTAATGTTGGAAATAACATAATTGGGTTTAAATAGTTTTATAGTTATAAAATAATAATTTTAAATGCACCATTATTATTTTCTTAATCCATGTTAAACCCCATTTCTATAATAATAACAATAATTTTTTTATTTCTTGACATGTGAAAAACTAGTGAATTAATTAAATATTATCTATTATTTCTCACTAGAACATTAAAATCAGTCCTCCATTCATCCACAATATTTATCAATACTTAAATGATGAATATTTAATTAATAAATAAATTTCACAAAATTATTCTCCAAAAAATAAATAAATATTATATTCACTAAATAAAAAATAAATATTTATTATATATTCCACTCGTAAAATAATTTTTCAAATAACTAGTGACTAAATATATGTGCTAAATATAATCATGAATAATTAATAGACCATTTATAATAATAGTATTTATTCAACATGTTAAATAATAAATAATGTTCTTATTTAATAAAGGTTTTGGATACACTTAGTGTGTGATTCTCTAGGCCTCTTTTTCAGTGGCATTAGGTAGAGTTGACAAAAGTATAAAGTTATCATCTAGAAACACATCAAGGAACCCATAGATAAAGAAGTTAATGTCACAATGACATAAAAACTTACATGGATTCTTATTATATAATGTAATCTCTTTATCATGATATCTCAAATCAAGAAGGTTTCATGCTGGTGTCATCAACCTATGTGCTCGATGTCTCTTTCTTTGACATTCAAAAAATGAACCTCCCCATAGAAAACCATGGACATAGATTTATTTAGGATATTTAGTTCCCATAAAAGGTTCTGAGATATTAACTTCTATTAATAAAAAGTAGGGAAAAATTATTTCTCACATTATTCATTAATGAAATATTACTTATGATACACCCAGTGTATCTTACCTCGCCAAAAATGTATGTCATCATGATTTTTATCAATCCTTCAATGTATGTGACTAATAATATCCATTAATAATAATATTAATGTCTAAGGATCAATACACACATTCGTAGATAGAAACATTCAATGAAATATATAAATATGTATTTCCTAATGGCTAGTCATCTTCTAATAATCTCCTACACCATAAAGTACCAATGGCGCACACAATGAGATTGTGCCTCAATGTCCTCTGAGTATACACCCCTAGTATCTTATATCATTCCCGTCCTATAAAATTATATCATATGGTTATAGAATATATATATTTATTAATACTGTCTGGGAACTTCTATGTTCTCATCATAACAAGAAACTACTATGAACATTTAGTGTGATAGCTACTCTTAAGAAATTATCAAATACTATGTCATATGGAAGAAAAATCATGATGTGATAAGAAGTTTGTTAATATTCAATTCAATAAATATAGTTAATTATAAATTATATATAATTTGGTTCTAGTTCCACTACCCAAACAATGGTTATACTACTTCTAATAGTTCTTCAGAAGATAGTGGAAGTGATAGGCATAAGATCATTGGTTTTTATTCAAAATTTTTGAAGTATGAAATTTTTTTTATAACTATGGTAATAACTGGATATCTAACAAACCAATTTATGGATTATAAATTTACTTACACTTTTGATGATGACTATTCAACTTCACTAAATGATGTAAAAGATAATTCATCAGATGATGAAGAAGATATACTTACTTTTGAAGAAATGGTTAGATATTTAAGGCTTATTAGAAAGAAAGATAGAAATTTTAAAAATAATTATGATTGCATAAAGGTAATTTTTTTAATGTAATAAAATAATTTTAAAGCTAAATTTGAATATTTCAAAACTTTATTCAAAATTATATTATAAGTCGAGTTGTAATTCAAATTTTAACACTGAAAATTTAATTTTTTTAATGAAAACCCAAATTCATTAGTTTAAAGAGACTCTTTTATAGGATTAATTATAAAAAAGAAATTTTTTAAAAAATGTATAAAAAACATGGTCCTTCTATAACTTCTAATTGAATAATATTTAGTTATGATAAATCACATTAATAATGAAAGTAATTTATATCTAAAAGTGAATAATTTTGAACCAAATGTCAAAGGGGGTGGTCATAGGGAAAAATATATTTTTTAAATATAGTTAAATATTTTGGTTTTCATGGATATTTTATTTAAAAAATCTAACAACTATTCAATATAAAAATGATGAAAAAATCTCGTTATCTAAAATCTGATTTGTTGATATAACTGGACCCAAGAAATTTTTGGTACTAAGAACTTAGTTTTAAATTTTTTAGGAAATGTGGTTAAGTACAAGAAAATAAATTAAGTGGTACACAAACAATGGTTATACTAGTCATATTAATGGAAAACAATTTTAACTTTTGTAATTTGAAAATTTTAAATGAAGGATGAGTAAATTTTAGAAATAACAAATAGGGTGAAATAATCAGAATTGGTTATTTTTATTTTCTAATAAAAACATTAATTTATTATATTTTGTATGTTCTAGGAATTGATAATTGTAATGACCTGGACATTTTAATAATATTTTTTTCCTAAATTTGTGTTTTATTTCATTTTATACTCCACAAAACTATATCTTTTAATTAATAAAGTTATACCGTTGGGTTTAAACTGTTATATAACCATTGATCAGTATGACTATTGAAAAATAAACTCTTAACATTATAATTATTGTTTATAAATACATGTGATCTTGGTTAATTAATAAATAAAGAAGAGTCAATGACCTCATCCAGTAGACTCGGGTTGTACGAAGCCCATCTATCAGAGCTTGGGAAGGAGGTAGCATCTCTGGGATTTACTCTAGACAAAGCCCAAGCTGAGCTTCAACATGTGAAACTTGAATAGAATCTCCTAAGAGAGAAGTTCAAGTTGATAGAAATCACCACTCATGCAATGTTTTTTGATCCGCCCCAAGATTCTGTCACCATAGCACACCTTACACTTAGGTTATATACATGAGTTATAAGGGGCTATGTAACGAGGCCTTAGATACTTTTTGTAATCCCTTGGTATAAATAAATTTTTATTTCTTATTATGGTAAAATTTGTGATTTTAAAATGTACAAATAAACATGGGATGAATATTTTTGATGATTTTGGAAAAAAGGTATTTTAAAATATTTATGTAAACATTAAATAATTAATAATTTGAAATGATTTTTAGAAAATAGTCTTCTACAACTGTGACCAGTAAGAAATTTAGAGTCTAATAAGATCAACTTATTTTTTTTAATAGTAAAGTATGAATAGTAATATACCCTTATGAATATTAATGAATAGTAAATTGGCCAAAAAAAATAGAAACTTCACCCGTTAATGTATAAATATAATTTAGACATCTTATAATTAAAAAAATGGTCATAATATAAGTATTGGTATTTTTGTGCGTCATAAATATTTTAATTAAAATTTTATAATTAATTTAATAATATAAAATAAAATTTTATTTTCATAAAATGTAATCATAAATTGTTACTTTATTGTCTTATGGTTATATGATAATTTTATGGGACCTTGATTACTTTTTCAAGGGGTAACAAAATAAGTTATAATTTTAGAGTTGTTTTTTGAATAAATAAGATTTTATATAAAAATTAAATTAAAAATATTTAGAAAATTAATTTCATAAAATTGAGTTAATTTTTGAATTAAGTGCATCAATATTAGGTTAGGGTGAATTTTTGGGATTTTTCTGAAATAGTTGAATTTTCAATGAATAGTAAAAATACAGTTTGGAGTTTCAGGTGTTTAATGACATCATTGATGATGTAATCATGATGTAATAAATCTGGTAGATTTTTGAATAGTAATATTTTTTATTAGATGTCCCAGGTGGAAATTACAATGGGCAAGCCCATGGTTTGGCGAATACCACCGATGAGGTATACCTTGGAAATTAATTAAATATTCCCTCAGTTTTTCTATAAATACCAAGACATTCCCTCATTTATTTCATTCAAAAATCCTCCTCAACAAAGATCTGGTCTATTTACCTCTCAAGGAGTTCTCCCAAGGTTCCCTCAATCCCCACATGTTCCCAACCTTCAAGATTTCAAAGATACTCTTCAAGGTAAGGGAACCTTTCACCCTCCTCTTTTTAGTCATGATTTCCTTTATGTTATGTATTCTACTTTACATATTATTATATGGGGATAAGTTATTATATATTCTTATTACTTTCCATTTTATTTCCAAATTATTATAGACCCTTTCCTCTCTCATCAATTTATTTTCTGAATTTTTAAGCGACGTCATTAGGCTGCCGAAATTTTTGTAAAAGTAATAGCATCTTCTCTTTTCTTTCATGTTTCCTTTTCATATGATATGTCATTAAAATTTCCATAAAATGATCTTATTATGTACCCATACTTTATTATGAATTATTTATAAGTGGTTGACTCTTGTCCCATATTTTTTTAATGTTTTCTAAAATGATGTTATGTAACCGTTATGCTATATTATTTTCGTCTCAAAATCTCTCTATTTTTCTCAAGAAATTATCTTTTATTATTTATGCGGATACTCAAATATATTTTAATTTTAATGGGTATTAATCAATACATAAAATTGATATATTTTATTCTGAAATTGACATACAAATAACCCTCACTCCCTTTTCGTTGCTTATAAATGACATACTGATCTTATTTTTAAGTACTTTTTAAACGTCACGATTTTGACATGAAACCCATTTATTTGATTCTATTTGGGTTATTTATGAAATGTTTGATTATGATCTATGTGGATCACATGAAAATAAATACATATTAAGGGTGTAACCTGATAGTACTCTAATACATTGGGTAAAGAATTAATCTCTAGAGATGACAAGTTTCACGATACCTTGATGAATAACCTTGGTAATGTTTTTTATGACACCTTGGGAATGAACCTTGGTGATATGTTCATGAATTTATAAATGAAATATTGTAGCCACATATTTAAGTAGTGATTTATGTTCTTTTTATTATTATATTCCTCTTTTTTCAATGCCCATGTCTTGTGGTTTTCATCAAGTTATTATTGATATCACAAGTAAATTGATTCCCTTGATTTCCTTACTGGGCCTTCTGCTCACCCTTTCCTTTGATGTACGTATCTGGGTTATGAGATGATAAAATTTTACTTAGGATGAACTTATGATTAATTCTTAAAAGTGGATTAGAAGAATTTTTTATGTTGTTTTCATGTTTTATGTTCCTGATTTCCAAGACACTAGACTTTAAAGATCCTATGTTTGTAAAATGTAATGAAATGTTATGAAATAAAAAAGAAGGGATTCCATAGTTGGTATCATAGGAAAGTTTATTTATTTATGAAAATTAGTCTATGAAAAATATATGAATAATCCTATATAAAAGTTTAAATATAGTAAAACCTTCTATTATTTTGGTGATTATTTAGTAAGTGGTTTATCAAGCAAATACATCTCCTTTTGGATACGAGCATGTAGAGGCGGCTCTTGCACAAATGTACCTAAGAGTGAAAACCCCAACAAGGAGTTTCTGTCTTGACCTGGGGTATCCTGGTACATGAAAGTGGGCCTTGTATAACTCTTGGTTATGACACTCCTGGGGGATATGTTTGGTTAATCATAAGATTTTTATGAATCATTATGAGGTATTTATAGAGAAATGTAATTGTTTAAAGCATGAAGTTTTAAGAAATAAAATCCTTTATAGTTAAAATATTTGTAAATAAAATAAGTTCCTAACTAAGGTTTTATTCTTTTAGAAAATGGTAGGAAATAGGAGGAACCATTAAAATAGTGACTGCAATGGACCATGTGCTGACGACCCTCTGATGGAATCCAAAATGTAAAATTTTATGAGAATTATGAACCAACTGACTCAAGTTATGGGAAATAACTTGAATCAAGCTGAGAGATAGATCTCACCACAAAGGGAACAAATTTATGTGTAATAATTTATGCGTCAACGAACACTAACCTTCAGTGGATATACCAATCCATCAATTGTTGAATAGTGGATCAGATCTATCAAGAAGATCTTTTCGGTGCTTTGATGTTATGAACAAGAGAAGGTTACCTTGGCTGTTTATCGCTTAGAGGGATAATCTGATCAATGGTGGGAAATTATTAAAAACACAAGGCCAAGAGAGGAAGTTGGAGCTATGGAGTGGAAATAGTTCATATGGATATACATCAACAAGTATTTCACTCGATCAATGAGAAAAAGAATGGAGAAGGAGTTTTTTAAGCTAATGCAGAAGGAGAATGAATTTCTGGGAAGCTACGAGATGAACATCACAAGGATTTCATGTTACACCTCTATCTTTTTCATGGATTTAAATGGTAAGTTTGATAGATTCTTTGGTGGACTGAGACCTCATCTAAGGAAGAATCTAGCCAACTGAGATTATGATATCTATGAGGAGATCATGCGAAGTGTGATAAATGTCAAACTGGAGTTTGGTGAGATGCAATGGTCTCATAAATCCAATGACAATAAGAGATATATGGATCCAAGATTAGGGAGGAGATTATATCAAGGAAAGGGAGTCAATAATTTTCAATGTCTCATGTGTAATAAATGTGGGAAAAAGAATTCGTGGAACTGACTACTCGGGAGCAGGAAATGCTACAAGTGTGGAAGAGATGGACATATCGCATAGAATTATTATAGTTATGACAACCCTTATTTTATTACAAACTTAAACATGATTTAGTACATAAACTATTCACTTGGTACAACATGAAAGATTTATAGGTCTAGTGCCTTTGTGGTTTAGTATCATTACATAACAACTTAAAACATGAAATACAACATCTTTGTTGAAAATTTCTTTTACATGACCACTACATTCCTTCGTACTTAGCATTGCATGAGATAACCTGAGAACATGCATAAGAAAAGGGTGAGCTATAAAGCCTAGTAAGGGAATAAACATGGAATACTTGAGGAGTAAAATACATGTTATACAATAGGCATATAAATAGATCACAAGAGAAACATGAACATAAAGGCATGACAAAGCATGATAATCATAACATGGAAACATGGCAACAACACTTAACATGGAATTAGCATGAGCCAAGGCTCATTGCACACAAAGCATGAGTAAATCCTCATTGCACATGAATCACAAGTAAAACCTTGTTGCACTTGAAATAGAATGATTCAACACTCATTGCACATGACGTATCATGATACTATACTTTACCCAATGAATTGGAGCGCTATAAGGGCGCACCCTTCTTAAACATTTCATTTCATGCATAAGTGTGCCACATGGATCATAAAACATGGATTCATAAAACATAATCATTTATTACATGATAAAGGAATTTGGAATTAAAACATGAAACTTTATAATCAACAAGTAAATGTGCATAAGGGTGAATACCCTTGATGGAGAAATGGTCATGGTATTCACTACACAATGACATTGGCTTAGAAAATCGGTGCGATTTCGGTAGCGTAATGGCATGAAATAAGAATTCATAAAAACGGTTGATGAGCGAGAAAGGGGTTCCTCTTCATATTTACATGTAATTTACAGTAATAATGTCATATAGATACATGTCCCAACAATTTTAATGGAATTTAGATTCATGATACAAAAGTATTGCTTGAATGTAAATGAGGAGAGAGAAGTTCCTTTTAGAATTTCAGCATAGTAATGGGTGTACATGGGAGGCATCTAATGAGATAGAAAGGGGTCTACCATCATTAAAACATAAAGAGGGAAGTATGAGGGAGGTGAAAAACCATACCCCAACATTCATAATTGAAATTAAAAGGGAAAAACAACTTAAAGAAAATTGGACAAAAATGAGAAAGGAAGAAAAAACCCTTACTTGGATGTGTGTTTCCAAAGGCTTGAGAGAGGCTTGAGAGAGGCTTATTGGGAGCTTGGGGCACCATGGGAGGATTATAGATAGAGTAAGTCAGATTTTGGATGAACTCCAAAGGCTTTGAGTGAGGAGGAAGTGGGATCTTGGGTGGGTTTATATAGGAAAAGTGAGTGAATTATTTATTATTTAGGTTTGGGACCCCTTACATTAAACTAAACCAAAACACAAATCAGATCATGGTTTTTGCCCATGTTTTTTGGAGAAGGGGATAGGAAAACAATATTTTATAAGTCCAAAGTCCGAACTTATTAAAATAATGGGGTTGCTTATGTGGAGGTGAGTCACACTCCCCTGGAAAATAATTTAAAGAGACAAGATGTTTAATAAGTCTTGAGGGGTCCATTAATGCTTTGAAAAGTAAATAAAACAAACCAAAAATCACATTATTTTAATTTAAGAACATATATTAGCCGAAATTAAAGCTTATAGTATTTTATTACATCACTATTGGGTCATTATGATGTCATAAAACACATTATATATTTAAATGGTATTTAGTTTTTACCCAAAAATTTGACTATCTTAGAAAATTATGAAAAATTCACCATTGGATAATTTCGACATTCTGATTCCAGAAATAACATTTATTTTATCTAAATAATTTTCTAAATATGTTAATGTTTACTTTTAAAATAAAAACCGACAATTATTGAAAATTCATGGGTTTTTGACAAAAATGAATTTCAAACCTTAATAAAAATTACAATTGCATTCATAAAATTATAAGATCATTTATATTTAATAAAAATTAATTTAATAATAATAATAATATTTTAATATAGTATTATTTAATTCAAATATCCATTAATTCATCAAAATATATTTCTTATCTGAATATTAACTAAAACAATACTATTTGTGCTTAAAAAAAACTATTTAAAAAGTGTCAATAATGACAAGAAAGCATATTCAATATTATATAAAGATAATGTACATGAACATAGTAGTAGAGATTTGTTACATAACCCCTTAATACAGCCGCATATGACCTAAGGTTAAGGTGTGTGATGATGACAGACTCTTGGGGTGGCTCAGATAACATCGCTCGAGTGGTAATCTTTACCAACTTCCACTTTTCCCATAGACGGTCTCGTTCAAGATTGACATGATGAAGCTCTGCTTTGGCTTGGTCAAGAGAGAAGCCCAAGGACACCACCTCATTTCCATGTTCCGACAAATGGGCTTCGTATGGATCAATTCTATTGGATGAGGCCATCACTTCTTTTGTCTGAGTAAATTGGATTTGTTAAATCCCTATATTTATAATAATCATGTGATCACTGTTCAACGGATATATTAGCAATGATCAAAATTATGAACATAAAACCAAAGAAGTTGACATCTTATATAAACATTTTACATAAAGAGAAATTTAACTAGATCAAGAGGGATTTCCATTAATGAAACTTTGGGTGGTTACAATACTCCCCCTTAAGAAATTTTACCCTCAAAATTTCCTTTTTCCCACACTAAAACAGATGTGGGTAACTCAACTTTATCATTTCCTCTGATTCCCAAGTCACTTCTTCAAACTTGTGGTTTCACCACAACACCTTAACAAGGGGCATTGTTTTATTTTTTAGAACTTTTTCTCCACTATATAAGATCTTTACTAGTTGTTCCTCATAAGAAAGATCATCCTCCAACTGTACCACCTCAGAAGAGAGTACATGTGAATGGTCCAGTATGTACTTCCTTAAGAGGGATACATGAAAGACATCATGTACTTTGGCCATGGTAGGTGGAAGTGCTAGTCAATAGGCCATAACCCTGACACGATCAAGAATCTCGAAGGTGCCGATGTACCTTGGACTTAACTTCCCTTTCTTTACAAACCTAATAACCTTCTTCCACGAAGATATGCATAGAAAAACCATGTCTCCAACTTTAAACTCAAGGTCTCATTGACGGTTATCTGCATAACTCTTCTGTCGACTCTAGGCTGCCTTGATATGTTGTTGAATGGTTTTCACCTTCTCCACCATTTCTTTTACCATTTCTGGTCCAAAAAGATTACGTTCACCGACCACATCCCAACATGCCAGTGTTCTGCACCTTTTACCATACAGGGCTTCATAAGGTGCCATTTGGATGCTTGAGTGGAAACTATTATTATAATAGAACTCAACCAGAGGAAGATATTGATCCCATCCTCCTTTAAAGTCTATTGAGAATGCTCTCAACATGTCCTCAAGTGTTTGGATAGTCCGCTCGGATTGGCCATCAGTTTGAGGATGATAGGCCATACTGAAGTTCAGTTCAGTATCCAAAGCATGTTGAAGACTCTTCCAAAACAAAGAGGTGAATCTTGGATCTCAATCAGACATAATAGATTGTGGCACTCCATGCAGCCTTACCACTTCCCTAATATAAATCTGTGCCAGTTGATCCGATGAGAAATCTTACCGAATAGCAATGAAGTGTGAAGTATTTGTAAGATGATCCGCCACAACCCAGATTGAATTGTTGCCTTTGGATGTCCTCAGAAGTCCAGTGACAAAGTCCATGGTTGTGTTCTCCCATTTCCATTCTGGTATGGGCAATGGTTTCATCATCCCCTTAGACTTCTGCCTCTCTTCCTTCACTTTCTGGCACACTAGGCACTTTGATGTATATACAACTATCTATTTCTTCATATTATCACACCAAAAATTTTATCGGAGAACTCAATACAACTTTGTGCTCCCTGGGTGAATAGAGAAATTTGAACTATGTGCATCATCCAAAAGTTCCTTCTTCAGCTCTGGACTTTATGGAACACATAGTCTTTTCCCAAATCGCACAATTCCTTCTTCATTAACATTAAACTCCGAGGATTTAACTTTTTCGATAGCTTCTACTTTTTCCTAAATTCCCACATCATCCTTTTGAGAATCCTTTAACCTTTCCAAAAGAGAAGGTTGAGCAATAATTTGTGAAGAGATTGATGATGTTCCCTTCTTTATGATTCCCATGTCCATCTTCATCAAGTCTAAAAAGATTGGATCCTTCTCAATTCTCATCATTGATAGAATTGGTGGGTCCTTTCTACTTAGGGCATCTTCCACCTTGTTCGCTTTCCTAGGGTGGTAATGTATTGAATAGTCATAATCCTTGATGAGCTCTATCCATATTCTCTGGCGCATATTAAGATCTTTCTATGTGAATATATATTTAAGAATCTCGTGGTCAGTATATATCTCAAATTTCTCCCCATACAGATAATGCCGCCAGATTTTCAAGGGAAAGATCACCGCCACAAACTCCAGATCATGCGTTGGATAGTTTCACTCATGGATTTTCAACTATCTTGAAGCATAGGATATCAATTTATCATTCTTCATCAGCACACAGCCTGATCCCTTCTTCAAAGCATCACTGAATATCACAAAAGGTTCTCCACTTGTGGGTAAAGTGAGCACGAGCGTAGTGATAAGCCTCCTTTTCAACTCCTTGAAGCTTTATTCACATTCATCACTCCAAGAAAACTTTACTCCCTTTCGAGTTATCTTGGTAAGAGGGTTGGAAAATCGTGAGAAATTTCTCACAAATCGTCGATAATATCCAGCTAACCCCAAGAAGCTACAGATATCTGTTACCGATGTTGTCCTCAGCCATCCCTCAATTGTATCTGTTTTGGAGGGATCCATAGATATCCCATTGCTTGTGATGATATGGCCCATGAATGAGACCTCCTTCAACCATAACTTACACTTTCTGTACTTTGCATAGATATTCTCCTTGCGCAAAGTCTCTAGAACAGTTCTTAAATGCTCCTCATGATCCTCCTTGGTTTTGGAGGATATTAGAATATCATCTATAAATACTACCAAAATTTTTTCGAGGTAATATCTAAAGACTCTATTCATCAAGTTCATAAAGATTTCTAGAGAATTAGTGATTCTTAAAGGTATTAATATGAATTCATAGTGCCCGTATCTTGTGCGAAAAGCAGTCTTGGGGATATCTTCCTTCTTTACCCTTACTTGATAATGTCCCAACCGCAAGTCCACCTTAGAGAAGTATTATGGTCCATGAAGCTGATCGAACAAGTCATCAATTCATAGTAGATGATACTTGATCTTTATCGTGATTTTGTTGATCTCACGATAATCGATGCAAAGGCGCATTGACCCATCCTTCTTGTTGATGAAGAGGACTGGTGCACCCCATGGTGAAGCACTTGGGCGTATAAACCCTTTATCCAGATTCTCCTGTAGTTCAACTCTTCAAGATCCATGACAACCATTCTATATAGAGTTCTGGATATTGGTAGAGCCCCTGGTATAAGTTCAATTGAGAATTAAACATCTCTTCTAGGAGGAAGACCAAACAGTTCCTCGGGAAATACTTCAACGAATTCCCTCACAATAGACATTTCTTCAAGGATGGTTTCTTCCTTGGGCTCAATCATCTGATCCAGATACGCATGCTCATAGGGCAGTAATATCCATGCTTGAGATGATGGAGCTAAAGAAGATTCATCTTCCTCTTTACACTTGTAAAGAATCGGGGGTCGATTCTCCATATGGAGTGTGATTTCCCTTTCCCGGCAATTTATGATGGCCCTATATAAGGAAAGATAATCCATGCTAAGAATTTCATCAAATTTCACTAGAGGGAGTATGATGAGTTTCTCCAAGAAATTCAATCCACATATTTTAATAGGGGAGGACTTATATTCATGGGATGCAATGATTGCCCCATTTTCTGTATTCACCGACATCTTCACTTCCATGATTTGTGGTGGTGCTGGGATTGTTCCACTAAACTTTTGAGATATAAAAGAATGCCTAGAACCTGAATCAAAAAGTACGTTCACTATTTTTGAATAAATAACTAGAGTACCTGTCACCACTTCGTTGTCAGGGTTTACTTCAGCAGAAGTGATGGAAAAAGATCTTCATTACTACCTTGGAGGTTGTTGATTTCCTCTGAAAACCCATGGATTAGGGAAATAATTTAAAAAAAGCTCTGGTTATTTGCAGTTGTAGCAATGAACAATGCCTTGAGGTTCAAACGGAGTGTTCCCCTCCTCTGTTGCAGCCGTGGGTCTTTCTTGCCGACAGTTAACAGCTAGGTGCCCTTCTCTTCCACACCTAAAGCATTTCCTCATCCCCTTGTGGCAATTTCCAGGGTGCTTATTTCCACACTTTTGGCAATTGGGGTGATGAATCTTCTTATCACCGTTAGATTTATCCATCAGATCACCCCCTGTGATTCTCCGATATCCATTTGAACTTGAGGGAACTTCTGACAATTTCCTCATAGCTGTCGAAGTCACAGATCGCTAATTCTTTCCGTAGGATAGGCTTCAGCCCACCAAAAAAGCGGTCAACTTTGCATTCGGGGGTAACAACAAATACGAAATCATATCGTGCAAGCCTTTTGAAGTTTTCCTCATACGATCCAACCGATTCTTCGTCTTTTTTAGGGAAAGGAAGTCTCTTTCCATCTTAATCCGGAGGGTGCGAGAAAAATATTGATCGAAAAACATCTTCTGGAAATCCTTCCCTTCCAACGCCTCAATCTCCTCCTCAGGCTTTTTATTTTTTATCAAAGTCCACCATTGATCAGCTTCACCCTCCATATGATAATCCGCCAGGAGAACCTTCTCTTGTTCAAAACATTTAAGGATGGAGAATATCTTTTCAATGGAGTTGATCCGTTGTTCAACGATCGTGGGATCAGATGATCCACTAAAAGTAGGAGGCCTTTTTCTCATGAAGCTCTCGATAGAGACTTGTTCTTTCTTGGGGGGGGGGGTGGGGGGTTGAACGTTCATCTTGACCTGTGTTTTTATTCAAATCTTGAGTTAGCTGAGAGAGAAGTGTGACAAAGTTCACGATTCCCACTCCCATTGGATTGGGCATCTCACTAGTACAGTCATCACACTGATCTTCACATTTGTTGTTAGCCTGAGTCCTCCTATTACCGGCCATTGGTTGGAATAAAAGGAAAGTTTGGGGTAACACATAAAGGGTAATACAAAGACAAAAGTTAATGAGTTATAAATAAACTTTTATTTCCTTAACTCATGAGTCTATAGGCTTTAATCTACGCTTTTCATGATCTACTTTCTAACATATATTCTTAGGGGCATTTTTTTTAATTCCCTTAATAAGGGTTCATACTAAGCTTGTGAATTTATCAAAACATATCCCTTGGGAGTGTCGTAACCAAGAGTGCAGCAATAAACGTTGTCGTGAACCATTTCCCATTCGAGTCTAGCTCAAAGCGGTGTTTTTAGGTTTTACCCCTAGGATACATCTGTGCCAGAGCCGCCTCTATCTGCTCGTATCTAGAAAGGGATGTATTTGCTTGATAAACCACTCACTCAGTACTTACCAAAATATATGTTTGTTTTTATTATACTTAGTCTTGTCTCTAAGGCTTTACTGGGGTTTTCTAATCCTAATCCCAAAAATAATTAAACCTATCCTCTAATACCAACTATGAAAACCCTACTTTTATTACAAACTTAAACATGATTTATTACATAAACTATTCACTTGATACAACATGTAAGATCAAGAGGTCTAGTGCCTTTGGGGCTTAGGATCATTACATAACAACTTAAAACATGAAATACAACATCTTTATTGAAAACTTCCTTTACATGACCACTACATTCCCTCGTACTTAGCATTGCATGGGATAACCTGAGGACATGCATAAGAAAAGGGTGATATATAAAGCCCAGTAAGTGAATAAACATGGAATACATGAGGAGTACAATACATGTTAGACAATAGGCATATCAATAGATCACAAGAGAAACATGAACATAAAGGCATGATAAAGCATGATAATCATAACATGGAAATGTGGCAACAACACTTAACATGGAATTAGCATGAGCCAAGGCTCATTGCACATGGAGCATGAGTAAATCCTCATTGCACATGAAGCATAAGTAAACCCTAGTTGCACTTGAATTAGCATGTTTAAACACTCATTTCACAAGACGTATCATGATACAATACTTTACCCAATGCATTGGAGTGCTATAAGGGCACACCCTTCTTAAACATTTCATTTCATGCATAAGTGTGCCACATAGATCATAAAACATGGATTCATAAAAAATAATCATTTATTACATGATAAAGGAATGTGGAATTCATATATGAAACTTTATAATAAATAATTAAATGTTCATAAGGGTGAATACCCTTGATGGAGAAATGGGCATGGTATTCACTACACAATGGCATTGTCTTAGAAAATCAGTGCGATTTCGGCAGCGTAACGACCTGACATAAGAATTCATAAAAAAGGTTGATGAGAGAGAAAGGGGTTCCCCATAATATTTACATGTAATAGACAGTAATGAATTCATATAGATACATGTACCAACAATTTTAATGTAATTTAGATTCATGATACAAAAGTATTTCTTGAATGTAAACGAGGAGAGAGAAGTTCCTTTTGGAATTTCGGCATAGTAACAGGTGTACATGGGAGGAATTTAATGAGAGATAAAGGGGTATACCATCATTAAAACATAAATAGGGAAGTATGATGGAGGTTTTAAACCATACCCCCAACATTCATAATTGAAATTAAAAGGAAAAAACAACTTGAAGAAAATTGGACAAAAATGAGAAAGGAAGGAAAAACCCTTACTTGGATGTGTGGTTCCAAAGGCTTGAGAGAGGCTTGAGAGAGGCTTCTTGGGAGCTTGGGGTAGCTTGGGAGGATTTTAGAGAGAGTAGGGTATAGGTTGGACGAACTCCAAAGGCTTTTATTGAGGAGGAAGTGGGATCTTGGGTGGGTTTATATAGGAAAAGTGAGTGAATTCTTTATTATTAAGGTTTGGGACCCGTTACATTAAACTAATCCAAACCACAAATCAGATCATGGTTTTTTCCCATGGTTTTTGGAAAAGGGGATAAGAAAACAATATTTTATAACACCAAAGTCTGAACTTCTTAAAATAATGGGGTTGATTATGTGTATGTGAGTCACACTCACATGGAAAATAATTTAAAAAGACAAGATGTTTAATAGGTCTCGAGGGGTCCACTAATGCTTTGAAAAGTAAATCAAAAAAACCCAAAATCACATTATTTTAAATGAAAACATATATTGGCCGAACATAAAGCTTATAGTATTTTATTACATCACTATTGGGTCATTATGATGTCATAAAACTTATTATATATTTAAACGGTATTTAATTTTTACCCAAAAATGTGACTATCTCAAAAAATTATGACAAATTCAATGTTGGATAATTTCGACATCTTGATTCCAGAAATAACATTTATTTTATCTAAATTATTTTATAAATATGTTAATTTTTACTTTTAAAATAAAAACCGACATTTATCGAAAATTCACGGGTTTTGACAAAAATGGCTTTCAAACCTTAATAAAAATTACAATTGCATTCATAAAATTATAAGATCATTTATATTTAATAAAAATTAATATAATAATAATAATATTTTATTAATGTATTATTTAATTCAAAAATCCCTTAATTCATCAAAATAGATTTCTTATCTGAATATTAACTAAAAAAATACTATTTGTGCTTTTAAAAAACTATTTACAAAGTGTCAATAATGACAAGAAATCATATTCATTATTATATAAAAATAATGTACATGAACATAGTACTAGAAATTTGTTACATAACCCTTAAAAATAGTTGCATAATACCTAAGGGTAAGGTGTGTGATGGTGACAAACTCTTTGGGTGGCTCGGATAACATTGCTCGAGTGGTAATCTCTATCAACTTCCACTTTTCCCGTAGACGGTCTCGTTCGAGCTTGACATGATGAAGCTCAGTTTGTGATTGGTCAAGATAGAAGCCCAAGGACACCAAATCTTTTCCGAACTATGAAAAATGGGCTTCGTATGGAGCAATTCTACTGGATGAGGCCATCGCTTCTTTTTTTCTTTTTAAATTGGATTTTTTAAAGCCCTATATTTATACTAATCATGTGATCACTGTTCAACAACTATATTAGAAATGGTCAAAATTATTAATATAAAACCAAAGAAGTTGACATCTTATATAATCATTTTACATAAAGAGACATTTAACTAGATCAAGAGGGATTTTCATTAATGAAACTTTAGGTCGTTAAAATAGTGAGGCGAAGCCACAACTTCCGAACACTAATGACAAAGGGAAGATGGTGCATGCCCCACCTCATTTCTAATGCTACAAGTGTGTAAAAATTGGGCACTTTTCCAATCACCATATAAATCTGAGGGCAGTGGAGGGAAATCACCATCAGCCTCAATATAGGCCAAGGTAGCAAGGTCATGCTTTTTCCATCACAACATATAATGTTGATACTTCAAATGATGTGGTGGTTGGTACTCTTGTTATTCTCTCAAAAGCTATAAAGTAATTTGTTTGATTCTGATTCTACGCATTCATTTATCTCCTCCATGTTTGAAAAGAATTTATGATCAACCCCTGATTTGAAAAAAGTAGAGTTATTAGTCAAGACTCCTAGTGGGATTATCCAATCATTTTCAGTGTTTAGAAACTCTAGTATTTATTTTAGTGAGCATAATATTATCACAAATCTAGTAGTCATTACCATGCTAGAATTCGAAATTATACTTGGGATGGACTGGCTCTCAAAGTATAATGCTAAGATCAAATATAGAAGCAAATAAATCTCAGTAGTCTTGAATGGAAAATCTATAGTTATCTTCCAAGGAGAGATGTCTCAACCCAATATTTGTCTAGAAGAACCTCCTATATCTTTATTTATAGAGTTGACCCGTGAAGAAGAATAAGTAAATGAGAGTATAAGGATAGAAAGTGTACCCATCATCCAGGAATACATTGACGTATTTTTAGAGGAGTTACTCGGACCTCCCCCAGAAAGAGAGGTAGAGTTCTCCATTGAAATCCTACCTGGATCTCAACCGATATCAAAGACCCTATATAGGATGGAAAATGTGGATCTAGAGAAGTTAATGAAATAAATCCAATATCTTTTGGAGAAGGGTTTTATTCAATCGAGTGTGTCTCTTTGTGGAGAACCTATTCTCTTTGTAAAGAAGAAGGATGGATCGATACAACTATGCATTGATTATAGAGAACTGAATGGGATCACAGTAAAGAACAAATACCCTCTTCTAATAGTTGATGAATTATTTGACCTACTTCTAGGGGCTCAATTCTTCTCTAATATTGATATTTGATCGGGTTATCATCAATTGAGGCTGAAAAAAGAAGATATTACAAAAAATTCCTTCAGATCAAGATATTAGAATTATTAGTTTGTTGTTATGACCTTCAGAATGACTAATGCACCTTTTATTTTTATAGATTTGCTGAATAGAGTCTTTAAGGACTACCCTGATAAATTTTTGGTAGTTTTTATTGATGATATTATGATATATTTCAAAAGTCATGAAGAGTATGAGGATGATCTAAGGGGTATTTTGAAAACTTTAGAGAAGGAAAGTCTTTTTGGAAAGTTCAGAAAATGTGAATTATGGTTGCAACAAGTTGCTTTATTGGGAAATATTATTACAAATGATGGAATCATAGTTGACCCTTCAAAGAGAAAAGTTGTAGAGGAGTGCCCTCAACCTACAAAAATAACTGAGATTCATATTTTCCTTAGTTTAGCGCGATATTAAAAAAGTTTTTTGAATAAATTTTCATGAATTTCTTATCCGTTAACCAATTTAACTCGAAAAGGGGTCAAGTTCATCTGGATAAAGAAATGTCAGTATAGTTTCCAAGAGCTGAAGAAGGGATTGGTTACTTCACCCATTTTAACTCTTCCCTCAAGTGGAGAAGGATTCATTATTTTTAGTGATGCATCTCTGAAAGGGCTTGGGTGAGTCCTCATGAAAAATTACAAAGTCATTTCTTATACATCTCAACAGATGAAGACTCATGAGCTGAACAATACTACACATGATCTGGAGCTAGCTATGGTTGTTCTTTGCTCTGATGATATATAGGCACTATCTTTATGTGAATAAATGTGATATATACACATACCATCAATGTTTGAAGTATATTTTCACACAAAAGGAATTGAACATGAGGCAGAGGAGATGGTTTTAACTTCTCAAAGACTATGATTGTTCAATTCATTATCATCCCATAAGAGCAAACAAAGTCACTGATGTATTAAGTAGGAAAGACCTAGTTGTTATTTACATGATGAGGATTCAAATATATCCTATGATTAATGACCTAGTAAAGCTGGATATGGGAATTATAAGGGAAGGGACATCATCAACCCTAACCCAAATGATTTCTCAGCCATCATAACTAGAGAAGATCAAGAAATCTTAGAAAAAGATCCTTTGTTACAAAAGAAGTTTGAGACTGTGAAGGATGGGAAGTTTCCTGAGTTCAATATTGATCAAGAAGGTGTACTGAAATTTCATACATGAATATGTGTTCCATATATTCTGGAAATAAATAAGGAGATGATGGATGAAGCTCATAGCTCTACTTTCTCTATACATCTTAGAAGCTCAAAAATGTATAGGGATATTTGTGATCATTATTTGTGGGATAATTTGAAAATGGAGATTTATAACTACACTTCAAGGTTCCTGGTATGTCAACAAGTAAAGGCAGAGTGACGAATTTCTAAAGTGGTATTGCAACCACTACCCATACCAGCATGGAAGTGGGATAATATCACTATGGACTTTGTCACTGGTCTGCCAATAAATTTTAAGGGAAACAATGTGATATAGGTTATTATGTACTGTCTCACCAAGACTTTCCATTTTATCTCAATTTGGGATGATTTCTCTCTTGATAAAATTTTCAGGATTTACGTGATGGAAGTGGTAAGGCTGCATGGAGTTTCACCTTCTATCATATCTGATCGTGATCCAAGGTTCACATCAAAATTCTAGAGAATTCTCCAACATGCTCTGAGCACTGAAATGAATTTCAGTACAACCTATCACCCCCAAAATGATGCCTAATCTAAAATAACTATTAAAACACTCAAGGATATGATGAGAACATGCTCAATGGAATTTAAAGGTGGATGGGATCGACATCTCCCTTTAGTTGAGTTTTCTTATAACAACAACTTCCACTCAAGCATTCAAATGGAACCCTATGAAGATCTATATTGTAAGCGGTGTAAAACTCCTACTTTTTGGCATGAATTTGGTGAGATAAATCTTCTTGGGCCTGATCTTATGCAAGAGATGACAGAAAAATTCCATGCCATCCAACAACACATTAAGGCTGCTCAAAGTTGGCAAAAGAGTTATGCCGACAACCGTCGAAGGGACTTGTAGTTTGAGGTTGGTGATAAATTTTTTCTTTGAATTTAACCATGGAAGAGAGTAATGAGGTTTGGGAATAAAGGGAAGCTCAACCCTATGTAAATTGGCCCTTATGAAATCCTTGATCGCATAGGAGCAGTGGCCAATCAGCTTGCACTTCCTCCAAATATAGCACAAGTTCATGATGTCTTCCATGTATCCCTCTTAAGGAAGTACATACCTGACCCTTCACAAATAATAAATCTAGAGGTGGTACAATTGGAACATGACCTATCTTATGAGGAACATCCGGTGGAGATCTTTGATCGTAGATACAAGGTTCTACGCAACAAGACTAACCACCTTGTTAAGGTGTTGTGGAGGAACCACAAGTGTGAAAAAGCCATGTGGTAACCAAATGAGTCTATGAGGCAGAAGTACCAACACCTTTTCTCTTATGAGGGTACGAGTTAAAATTTCAGGGACAGAATTTCTCAAGGGGGGAGGAATGTAATGACCCGAACTTTTTAATAATATTTGTTTCCAATATTTGTGTGTTATTTCATTTTATACTCCACAAAACTGTATCCTTTAATAATGAAGTGATACCATTGGGTTTCCAATATTATATGACCGTTGGTCAATATGACTATTGAAAAATAAACTCTTAACATTATAATTATTGTTTATAAATATAAGTGATGTTGGTTAATTAATATAGAAAGAAGAGTCGATGGCCTCATCCAGTAGACTTAGGTTGTACGAAGCCCATCTGTCAGAGCTTGGGAATGAGGTATCATCTTTAGGCTTTTCTCTCAACCAAGCCCAATTTGAGCTTCAACATGTGAATCTTGAAAGGAATTTCCTAAGGGAGAAGTTCAAGCTAATAGAAATCATCACTCAGGCAATGTTGCCCAAGCCTCCCTAAGATTCTATCACAATAACACACCTTACACTTAGGTCCTGTGCAGGTGTTATAAGAAGCTATTTAATGAGTCCTTAGATACTTTTTGTAATACTTTGGTATAAGTAACATTGTTATTTCTTATTATGGTAAAATTTGTGATTTTCAAATGTCTGGATAAATATGGGATGAATATTATTGATGATTTTGGAAATAGGGTATTTTAAAATATTTATGTAAACATTAAATAATTAATAATGAGAAATGATTTTAAGAAAATGTTCTTCTACAAGTGTGACCAGTAAGAAATTTAGAGTCTAATAAGATAAAATTAATTTTTGGTGAATAGTAAAGTATGAATAGTAATATACCCTTTTGAATATTAATGAATAGTAAATCATCCAAAAAAAATAGAAACTTCCCCCATGAATGTATAAATACAATTTAGACATCTTAAAAGTGAAAAATGGTCATAATATAAGTATTAGTATTTTTCTATGTCATAAATATTTTAATTACAATTTTATAATTAATTTAAAATAAAAACATCTTTTCATAAAATGTAACCATAAATTGTTACTTTATTTTCTTATGGTTATACGATAATTTTATGGGACCTTGATTACTTTTTCAAGGTGTTTCAAAATAAGTTATAGTTTTAGAGTTGTTTTTTTAGAATAAATAATGATTTTATTTAAAAATTAAATTAAAAATATTTAAAAAATTATTTTCATAAAATTGAGTTAATGTTTGAATTCAGATCGTCGATATTAGGTTAGGGTGAATTTTTGGGATTTTTCTGAAATAATTGAATTTTTGGTGAATAGTAAAAATATAGTTTTGAGTTTTAGGTGTTTAATGATATCATTGATGATGTAATAATTATTTAATAAATCTGGTTGACTTGTGAATAGTATGATATGTTATAAGGTGTCCCAAGTGTACAATACCAAGAGAGAATACCATGGGAAAGCCCATGGTTTTGCAAATACCACCGATGAGGTGTCCCTTGAAAATTAATTAAATATTCCTTCACTTTTCCTATAAATACCAAGTCATTCCCTCATTCATTATAAAGACCCATACTTTACATACATTTTTATTGCTTCAAAATTTAAGCACACTTATTACCACATATAAAAAAACCATGAAAGGGCTGTATAGGTATAGTGTCTTTAGAAACTGGGAAACATAAACAACTGGTTCATAAATCATCTACACTGTATCTCTTTTATTTTATCATATCTAGAGTCCCTTTTGGCATATCTTACTTAATACCCATCTTACTAACCTGGGTAAAAGAAAACATACAAAAGCGTGAGCTCAAATTCTTAGTAAGGGTAAACAAAAGAAATATCAATCACATTATATTCATAATAACATATCATTTTGTAAATCTTAACCTGCAAAAGAGATCATAATTTCATAACATGGGATAAATCATAGTAGTGAAATGTAATCCCAAAAATCATAACATAAGACATGAAACTTTGTGGCATACACACATAATTATTGAAAATCATTTCTTATTAATCAAGACTCATTGCCAAGACTATCTTAGCGGACAAAGTCCATTTCTGAATCGAGTTCACTCCTCATTCCAGTCCTGTATCACTGAACCGGTTTAACTTTCCATTCCAGCCATGTCTATCCCATGAGGTATAAATCTTTACCCAATGAATTGAAGGGAGATATAGGTCCCACCCATCTCATAATGATACCATTCTTATGTGTGCCGCAAGATCATAAATTATACATCATAGCATAACCCATGTAATAAAAATGGGATTCTTAAACATCATGCCATCATAACATAATTCATATAAAATAAAAGGACATCATAAAAATAATTCCATCATAACATAAACAAGTCAATGTAAAAATATGGATTGTAATAGAACCCCATATTATCTTAGATGGAAAATAATTTTGATAAAACACTTGAACTCCATTCTTGAGGAAAATATCCTTTCTACTTCAAAAACATTTTTCCTTTCCTAAAATGTCATACAATTTTTAACTAAAAGAATTTTAATAAAAATAAACATGAAAAAATGTAAAGGTAGATTCATGGAAATAATGTTCTAAAAATCTATTCATGTCGTATAAGTTAAAGAAAAACATTCTTCTCGTACTTTGGCTGGAAAAAGTCAAAAAGTACCTCGTTCTAAAAACGACAAAAGATTCCTTTCATATCTTTTAATAAAAACTCACAAATGGGTAAAATTGGATTTAAAAAATTGTAGGAGGATAGAAATAATATTACATATTGACGAAACATGGATGTGGATGATAAATATGCCCCAGTAATTACCGAAGTATAAACAATCTCAGATAAAAATTGAGATTGTGAGATTTTACGTTACCTTAGGTCTGATTTGCTTTGTACGTGTCCAAACCTCTTGTATAATGATTTAAATATTTTTATTGACTTATTAAAGAATCTTAATCGTTTTTATGATATCATATATGGTCATATTCTTAGCTTCTTATTAGTAATATTTCATTGCTACTTGTTATTCGGGTGTTTATTGCTTTTTTGTTCTTATCCGTGTTTTGTCGAATAAATTCTTATTCTTATTTTTAGGTTATAGATACCCCATTTTCATAATGGTATTGGTGTAATATATATCATATTTATTCATTCAATTCATTTATATAATCATTATTCAATGAAGATCATGTAGAACGAGTTGCATCACATTGTGGATACGGTAGGCCGTACGTACGCACGAGCGATGATATCGTTCCCATGATCGTGGAATTGTATTGAAGTGTATGTATACTATTTCATAATCAATATCACTTTAAAATAATAATATATAGTTATTATTTACACCATTATACCCATCCAATTATGGTGGTGGTGGAAAATAGATTACACCACGGCATGGAGACAGTATTCCGTACGTACGCACGCGCGGTGATTTCATTTTCCGTAGGATGGATAGAAGGTGAAATAAGGTTGTTTAATATTTATAATAAAATATATTTATATGAGTGATACTTACGTTATTACTTCATAATGAAACAACTAAGAAAGAATAAGTAGAAGAATAAATAAAGTTGAAATAATCGGTAATAGACATTACCTCTTCTTTGAAGGGCCTCTTCTTAACCTTATCTTAGGGCACTAAAGATGGTCTTTGAAGAAGACCAAGACCTATATGAACTTTATAGGGAGGTTTATAATGGAAATTTGTAGTGTTTGGACGATCTTGAAGGCTCAATGTGGTGTGAGGAGGAGAGGGAGGAAGTGTCCTTTTATAAGGGAGGAGAGGGGCACTTTAGGAAAAACTTAAAATATTATTTTATAATAAAGTCATATTCGGTTTTTAATAGCTCCAAACTGATTTATTTCTAAGATAAGGTGGGTATGTGTCGAAATCCTCTCAACCAATATATTTTATACAAGTTTAGGTTACTATTTTAACCTTATCATTTAGATTTAACTCTAAGTTAAATAATTTAACTTTTACTGTGTCTTCTTGTTTTCTTACACTATATGGTTAATAAACTTACTATAACAAGCCAAAAAAACCCCAAGTGGTTCATTATTAATATATATAATCTTATCTAAGTCATTTTTTCCGAACCTTAGATTTTTATTTATAAAATAACAATCAATAATATAATATTTGTTTTAAAAACTATTTTATGTCAATTTTAACACTATTTGGTAATTGATTTTTGTGAAAATAATAAAAACATGATTAGTTCAAAAAAAGTTAATTAAATCAATACTAATATGTCATATTAACCTATAAAATTATTGTAATTCATAAAAAGTCTCAAATTACATTTATTTGGGTATTTATAATATCAATTATGTTAATATTTCCTTAATAAGGTAATTACTGCATCATCATTGTGTCATAAATAAATTAAATTATTTAAAGTATAAAAATTATAAATAAAATAAAATTATGTAGTAAATATTTGTATCTTTCTAAATAATATTTATAGTCGAATTTATCTTATTTATAACCTAGTATTAAAAATGTTTTATTTATTAAACTTTGATTTTAACTATTTAAACTCTTCTTTAAATAAAATAATATTAAATGTCCTAATCTAATCCAAGTGGACCTAAATGGTCATATTTTATTCCTAAGGTTGTTTTTGGTCTAATTAAACTTATCCAATAAAATTAGTTCATTTTTAGGGTAATAATAACACCATTTTACCCTTAATTACCCTATTTACTTTTAACCGTGGTAAATAAAAGTAAAAAGTTATTATTCACCCAAAATTATTTTTATCTTATTGAACCAAATTTTACTTCTTTATGTTAACCGTGTCTCTTGTATTTTTGAAATTCCACTCACAAAAGTGGTAAAATTGTGTTTTATGTAAATTTTCAAACTCTCCTAGGAGGTGGGTAAAAGACGGTAAAAAGTTCAATAAAATTTTTATATATCTAAAATTACTATAAAATGACTCCAATGAATTACTTTGAACTTATATAGGTATTATGTATCAATTTTGACCTAAAATAAATTTTAAAAAAATAAATAATTATTTAAATAAATAGTCGGTTTTTAAATAGTAACCCAGTGTTTTCACTATTCATCAAAAATTGAAAGTTTTCAGAAAAATACCAAAAATTCACCCTAGGCTAATTTCGATATTCCAAATCCAAAAATTAAATCCATTTTAAAAGATAAAATTTATAAAATTTCAAAAAGTGGGTATTACTATTCATAACGGCTAGTTTTAATAATATTTTAATAGCATATGGTTGTTTAGTGAAACTTGGTATTGCGTACAACGTAATCTATCGAGGAAGGTCACAATTTCATGTAAAAAAATCCATGATAGTGTTGTGTGTAGTGAAAGATTTTTTTTATCATAACAATATATTTCTCATAAAAATCTCATGTGTTACATTCTACCCCCTTAAAATGAATTTCTCCCTCGAAATTCCTCACTTTGTAACAAACAGATGAGGATACCTCTCCCTCATCATATCCTCAAGCTCCCATGTAGCTTCTTATAATTGGTGGTTCCTCCATAAAACCTTCTCCAAAAGAGTGGTCTTGTTCCATAGAACTTTTTCACTACGATCCGAAATCTCTATCTCCTGTTCTCCATAAGAAAGATCTTTCTCCAGCGGTATAACTTCTGAGTTGAGTACATGTGAAGGATTGGGTATGTACTTTCTCAGGAGAGATACATGAAACACATCATGAACTTGAGAGAGATTTGGTGGAAGTGCCAATCGATAAGCTACCTTCCCAACACGATCCAATATTTCGAAAGGACCGATATACCTAGGGATCAGCTTTCCCTTATTTCCAAATCTCATTACTCTCTTCCAAGGAGAGATTCGTAAGAACACATTATCACCCACTTAAAACTCTAGGTATTTTCTTTGATTGTCGACATAACGTTTTTGTCGAATCTGAGCTGCTTTTATGTGTTGTTGAATAGATTTGATCTTTTCTGCCATCTCATCAACAAGATCAGGTCCTAATAGCTTTCTTTCCCCAACTTCATCCCAGCAAGTTGGAGTTTGGAATTTCTTTCCATAGATAGCTTCATAAGGATAAATCTGAATACTGGAGTGAAAGCTATTATTATAAGAAAATTCCACCAAAGTTAGGTGTTGATCCCAACCACCTTTGAAATCCATAGAGCAAGATCTTAACATATCTTCTAGAGTTTGAATTGTTCTCTCAGACTAACCGTCTGTTTGAGGATGATAAGCAGTGCTGAAACTCAATTTTGTATCCAGATTATGCTGAATACTTCACCAAAACATTGAGGTAAACCTCAGATCCTGATCAAATATAATGGAAAGTGGTACTCCATGCAATCTTACCACTTCCTTTACATATATCTTGGAAACCTGATCAAGAGAGAAATCCTCTCTAATAGCAATGAAGTGTGCAGAATTTGTAAGATGATAAACTATGACCCAGATAGCATTATTGCCTTTGGATGTTTTAGGTAGTCCGGTGAAAAAGTCCATAGTGATGTTTTCCCATTTCCATTATGGTATGGGTAATGGTTGTAACATCCCCTTAGACTTTTGTCTCTCATCTTTAACTTGCTGACAAACCAAGCATCATGAGACATATTCAGCAACATCTCTTTTCATTCCATCCCACCAGAAGTACTCTTTCAGGTCCCTATACATCTTCGTACTTCCAGGATGAATAGAGAATGAAGAACTATGAGCCTCATCTAGAATCTCCTTCTTTAATTCTTGGATGAGAGGAACAAAAACCCGATTCCTGAACCTTATTATCCAATCACAATCAAGGTTGAATTCAGGAACATTTCTCACCTTCTTTTGTAACTCTACATCTTCTTTCTGTGCCTCTTTAATCTTCGCATGTATAGATGGTTGGACATTCATTTGATAAAGACAATATTTCTCCCCTTCCATTATAATTCCAAGATCCATCCTTTGTAAATCCATAAATATTGGATCTTTTGTGATCCTCACTATGGATAATCTAGCATGGTCTTGTTGACTTAATGCGTCTGCCACCTTGTTTACTTTCCTAGGGTGGTAATGAATTGAGCAGTCGTAATCTTTAATTAGATCCAACCATATTCTTTGATGCATATTTAGATCCTTTTGTGTGAAAATATACTTTAAAAATTTATGATCAGTATAAATATCACACCTTTCACCATAAAGACAATGCCTCCAAATATTTAATGCAAAGATTACCGTAGCTAACTCCAAATCATGAGTTGGGTAATTTTGCTCATGTATTTTCAACTGTCATGAGGCATAAGCTATCACCATATCATTTTGCATGAGAACAAACCCCAATCCCTTCTTGGATGCATCATTGTAGATCACAAACCATTTTCTACTACAAGGCAGTGTGAGAACAGGTGCACTGGATAACCTTCTTTTCAACTCCTTGAAATTCTCTTCACATTCCTCTGTCCACATGAACTTATCTCCTTTTCGAGTCAACCTGGTGAGTGGATTATATAATCATAAAAAATCATTCACAAAACTTCGATAATATCCATCCAAACCAAGAAAACTTCGGATCTCAGTTACTGTTGTTGGTCTCGACCATCTTTCGATAACATTTTTTTTTGCTGGATCCACAAATATCCCCTCTTTTGAGATTATGTGACCCAAAAATGAAAATTTTTGAAGCCAAGATTCACACTTGGTAAATTTGGCATAAAGCTTCTCCTTTCTCTGGGTCTTCAATACAATTCTCAAGTGATCTTCATGTTCTCCCTTGCTCTTTGAATAGACAAGAATATAGTCTATAAAGACTACCAAAAACTAATCAAGATAGTCTCTAAAGACTCTATTCATTAAATCCATGAAGATAGCAGGGGAATTAGTAAGAACAAATGGAATAAATATAATTTCATAGTGTCCATACCTTGTAAGGAAACCCATCTTTGGTATATCCTCTTTTTTGACCCTTAATTGATGATACCCTGAATGAAGATCAATATTGGAAAATTATTGATCTCTGTGTAGTTGGTCAAATAAGTCATCAATGCATGGGAGATGGTATTTGTTCTTGATAGTGATCTTGTTAAGTTCTCGATAATCAATGCAGAGTCTCATTGATCCATCTTTCTTCTTAACAAACAGAACAGGTGCTCCCCAAGGTGATGCCTTAGAGCGTATGAATTCCTTATCAAGATTCTCTTGGAGTTGCTTTTTCAATTCTTATAACTCAATTGGGGCCATTCTATAAGGTGTATTTGAAATAGGTAAAGCACCCGGTATGAGTTCTATTGAAAAATCAACTTCACGATTTGGTGGAAGACCATAAAATTCCTCCAAAAAGACATCATCAAACTCCCGTACAATGGGAATATTCTTAATCTTGAGTTTCTCACCAAACATTTGAGATAAATAACCTTCATTTAGTGGAATAAAGACCCATAAGATGGAAGAAATTTACACTGGAAGGTTATGTTCATCCCTGCATTGATAGACGATCATAGATTGATCTGGAATATGAAATGTGAATTCCCTTCTTTGGAAATTGAAATGATCTCCATATAAAGAAAGCCAATTCATGCCAAGAATCACATCAAATTCAACTGTAGGAAGGATCACATGATTTTCAGGAAGCACTTTCCCACAATCTTCAATCGGATAAGAAGTGTAAGCTTTTGATGCGACTGTTGTGCCATTAGGGGTTTTCATAGCTAACTCAATATCTAACTGCGGAGGTAATATGGCGATACACTAAGAAAATTCTTGAGAAATAAAAAGAGTGGGTGGATCCAAAATAAAATAAAACATTTGCTACTTTAGAGTGGTTGGTAAGTGTACCTTTTACCACTTTGTTATCATACTGCACATCGCTGATAGGAATTTCATGTGACTTTCCTTTGTCTTTAGCATTAAGAGTTTGTTGACGTCAATCATCATCTAAAACCCTTGGATTAGGGAATTGATTAGCATAATGAACCATTTCCTTGCACTTGTAACATTGAAGTGTAGGAGGTGCACTCTGTATATCCCTTTCTTTGTTCGCATCACTAGACATCTTCTTCCCATCATTGCAGCATTCAAATACCCAATGACCTTTCTTTCCAAATTTGAAACATTTACTTGTCCCTTTAAGACAACTCCCTCCATGTTTCTTTCCACACTTTGAGCATAAGGGAAAACTCATCTTTTTTTCAGTGTGGACTTTAGATTTCTCTTTGAATTCTATTTTCCTCTTCTTATCAAATGCATATGACTGATGGGTTACTCCAATATCCATCTCAACCTTGAGAGCACATCGAACGATTTACTCATAGATATTGAAGTCCCTTATGGCTAACACCCTTCGAAGACTTGGTTTTAAGCAACTAAAGAATCAATCAATTTTACTATCAGGTTGGATAATAATCCCAGAAGCGTAAGTTTCAAGTCTTGTAAAACTTTCTTCGTAGGTACCAAAAAATTCATCATCCTTTTGCTTCAGTTCAAGAAACTCCTTCTCCATATTTGTTCGAAGAATACGAGGGAAGTACTTATTGAAATATAAGTTCTTGAACTCAAACCATTCCATGGACTCAATTTCACCTCTTGGCCTCGTATTCTTGATAAGATCCCACAATTGATCAGCTTCACCTTCCAAATGATATACTGCTAAGATGACTTTATCATGTTCAGAAAATTGAAGAACTGAAAATATCTTTACAGTGGTACTGATCCACTATTCAGCCACTAATGGATCAGTATATCCACTGAATGAGGGTGGACGCTGACTTATGAAGGATTCAACAGAATTTTTCTCCTTCCTTTGCTCGTTTGGAAGTCCTGCATGATCCATTGCTTGATAAAGTTGTGTGAGCATGGATACAAGATTTTTCATTCCATCTCCCATAACGTTTGGTTGATCAGGGGGGAAATCATTGCATTGCCCATCGCATTACGCATTAACAAGGTTCCTTCAGGTTCCAACCATTGACTAAAACCCTGAAGAATAGTGTGAGAAACACTAATTATAATAGGAAAACCACATAATCAGGAATAAATTTTACACTTAAGGTATTATCATAGGTTATTCATGGCCATTTCTAAAACACTAAGATTTTGTCCTATGCTTAGACATATCCTTAGGGTTCTTACTAAGGATTTCACATCCTAGTTTCCAAAGGTTGACTATACATTTACTCTTATACCAACTATAACGGCCCATACTTTACATACATTGTTATTGCTTCAAAATTTAATCACACTTATTACAACATATAACAAAACCATGAAAGTACTGTATAGGTATAGTGTCTTTAGAAACTGGGAAACATAAACAACTGGTTCATAAATCATCTACACTGTCTCTCTTTTATTTTATCATATCTAGAGTCCCTTTTGGAATATCTTACTTAATACCCTTCTTCCTGACCTGGGGAAAATAAAACATACAAAAGGGTGAGCTCAAATGTTTAGTAAGGGTAAACAATAGAAATATCAAGCACATCATATTCATAAGAACATATCATTTTGGAAATCTTAACCTGCAAAAGAGATCATAATTTCATAACATGGGATAAATCATAGTAGTGAAATGTAATCCCAAAAATCATAACATAAGACATGAAACTTTGTGGAATACAAAAATAATCATATAAAATCATTTCTTATTAGTCAATACTCATTGCCAAGACTATCTTAGCGAACAAAGTCCATTTCTGAACCGAGTTCACTCCTCGTTCCAGTCCTGTATCACTGAACCGGTTTAACTTTCCGTTCCAGCCATGTCTATCTCATGAGATATAAATATTTACCCAATTAATTGGAGGGAGATATAGGTCCCACCCATATCATAATGATACCATTCATATTTGTGCCACAAGATCATAAATCATACATCATAGCATAACCCATGTAACAAAAATCGGATTCCTAACCATCATGCCATCATAACATAATTCATATAAGATAAAAGGACATCAAAAAAATAATTCCATAATAACATAAACAAATCAATGTAAAAATAGGGATAGAAACATAAACCCATATTATCTTAGATGGAAAATAATTTTGATAAAACACTTGAACTCCATTCTTGAGGAAAATATCCTTTCTACTTCAAAAATATTTTTCCTTTCCTAAAATTTCATACAATTTTAAACTAAAAGAAGTTGATTAAAAATAAAATTGAAAACATTTAAAGGAAGATTCATGGAAATAATATTCTAAAAATACATTCATTCCATATAAGTTAAATAAAAACATTCTTCTCATACTTTGGTCGGAAAAGTCAAAAAGTACCTCGTTCTAAAAACGACAAAAGATTTCTTTCATATCTTTTACTAAAAACTCACCAATGGGTAAAATTGGATTTAAAAAATTGTATTAGGATATAAATAATATTACATATTGAAGAAACATGTATGTGGATGATAAATATTCCCCAATAATTACCGAAGTATAAACAATATTGGATAAAAATTGAGATTGCGAGATTTTCCCTTACCTAAGGTCTGATTTGCTTCATACGTGTCCTAACCTATTGTATAATGATTTAAATAATGTTATTGACTTATTCAATAACCTGAATCATTTTTATGATATCATATATGTTCATATTATTAACTTCTTATTAGTAATATTTCATTTCTACTTGTTATTCGGGTGTTTATTTCTTTTTTGTTCTTATGCATGTTTTGTCGAATAAATTCTTATTATTCTTTTTAGGTTATAGATACCTCATTTACAGAATAGTATTGGTGTAATATATATCATATTTATTCAATAAATTAATTTATATAATCCTTATGTAATGAAGATCATGTAGACTGAGTCGCATCACATCGTGGAGACGGTAGGTCATACGTACGCACGAGCGATGATATCGTTCCCATGATCGTAGAATTGTATTGAAGTGTATGTATAATATTTCAGAATCAATATAACTTTAAAATAATCATATATAGTTATTATTTACACCATTATACTCATCCAAGTAAGGTGGTGGTGGAAAACAGATAACACCACGGCATGGAGATGGTATTCCGTACGTACGCACGCGCGGTGATCTCGTTTTCCGTAGGATGGACAGAAGGTAAAATAGTGTTGTTTCATATTTATAATAAAATATCAGTATATGAGTGATACTTATATTATTACTTCATAATTAAGCAACTATAAAAGAATAAGTAGAAGAAGAAAAAAAGTTGAAAGAATCGGTAACAGACATGACCTTTTCTTGGAAGCGCCTCTTCTTAACCTTCTCTTAGGGCACTAAAGATGGTCTTTGAAGAAGACCATGACCTCTAGGATGTTTATAGGGAAGTTTATAAGGGAAATTGTCAGGGGTTGGATGATCTTGAAGGCTCAAAGTGGTGTGAGGAGGATTGGGAGGAGGTGTCCTTTTATAAGAGAAGAGAGGGACACTTTAGGAAAAACTTAAAATATTATTTTATAATAAAGCAATATTCAGTTTTTAATAGGTACAAACTGATTTATTTAGAATCTAAGGTGGGTATGTGTCGAAATAATCTCAACCAATATATTTTAGACAAGTTTAGGTTACTATTTTAACCTTATCATTTAGATTTAACTCTAAGTTAAATAATTTAACTTTTACCGTGTCTTCTTGTTTTTCTTACACTATATGGTTAATAAACTTACTATAACAAGACAAACGAACCCCAAGTAGTTAATTATTAATATATATAACCTCATCTAAGTCATTTTTCCGAAACTTAGATTTTTAGGAATAAAATAACAATTAATAATATAATATTTGTTTTAAAAACTATTTTATGTCAATTTTGACACTATTTGGTAATTGATTTTTGTGAAAATCATAACAACCTGATTAGTTCGAAAAAATTTAATTAAATCAATACTAATATGTCATATTAAAATATAAAATTAGTGTAATTCATAAAAAGTCACAAATTACATTTATTTGGGTATTTATAATATCAATTCTGTTAATATTTCCTTAATAAGGTAATTACTGCATCATCATTGTGTCATAAATAAATTAAATTATTTAAAGTCTAAAAATCCTAAATAAAATACCATTATGTAGGAAACCTTTTTATATTTCTAATGAGTATTTATAGTCGAATTTATATTATTTATAACTCTATATTAAAAATGTTTCAGTTATTAAACTTTGATTTTAACTATTTTAACTCTTCTTTAAATAAAATAATATTAATTGTCCTAATCTAATCCAAGTGGACCTAAATGGTCATATTTTATTCCTATGGTTGTTTTTGGTCGAATTAAACTTATCCAATTAAATTAGTATATGTTTTAGGCTAATAATAATACCGTTTTTTCCATTAATTACCCTATTTACTTTTAACCATGGTAAAAAAAGTAAAAAGTTACTATTCACCCAAAAATATTTTTATCTTATTGAACCACATTTTACTCCTTGATTTTAACCGTGTCTCTCAGATTTTCTAAATTTCACTCACAGAAGCGGTAAAATTATGTTTTATGTAAATTTTCAAACTCTCCAAGGAGGTGGGTAAAAGACGGTGAAAAGTTCAATAAAATTTTTATATATCTAAAATTATCATAAAATGACTCCAATGAATTACTTTGAACTTATATAGGTATTATGTATCAATTTTGACCTAAAATAAATTTAAATAAAATAAATAATTATTTAAATAAAAATATTGTTTTTAAATAATAACCCAAGGTTTTCACTATTTATCAAAAATTGAAAGTTTTCAGAAAAATACCAAAAACTCACCCTAGGATAATTTCAATATTTTGAATCCAAAAATGAAATCCATTTTAAAAGATAAAGTTTATAAAATTTCAAAAATTGGGTATTACTAATCATAACGGCTTGATTTAATAATATTTTAATATCATATCGTTGTTTAGTGAAACTCAGTATTGCATACAACGCAAGCTATCAAGGAAGGTCACGATTGCATGTAAAGCAAGCCAATCTAGTGTTGTGTGTATTGAAAGATTCCTTTTATGATAACAAAATATATCTCATAAAAATATCGGGTGTTACATTCATTTCATTCCAAAATCCTCCTCAACGAAGCTCTGGTCTTTCTACGTACCAAAAAGTCCTCCCAAGGTTCCCTCAAGCCCCCTAAGGTCCCATCCTTCAAGCTTTCAAAGATACTCTTCAAGGTAAGGAAACCTTTCACCCTCCTATTTTTAGTCATGATTTCCTTTATGTTATGTCTTCTAGTTTCCATATAATTACGTGAGGGTATGTTCTTATATATTATTATTACTTTCCATTTCATTTTCAAATGATGAGATACCCTTTCCTTTCTCAACAATTTATTTTATGAAATTTTAAGCAACGCTGTTAGGATGCCAAATTTTTCATAAAAGAAATAACATCTTCTCTTTTATTTCATGTTTCTTTTTCATGTGGTATGTTATTCAAATATCCCTAACATGATCTTATTATGTACCCATACTGTATTATGAATTATTTATGAGTGGTTGACCCTTGTCCCCTCTCTTTTTAATGTTTTTAAAAACGATGTTTTGTAGTCGTTATGCTACAGAATTTTCATGTACATGAGCCTCAGCCCAGTTGGTGAGGTATCCTTAAGAGCATTCACAAGACACAGGTTCAAAACCAGGTAGAGGCATATTTCTGGGTACTATAGCAGAACTGTACACTATGTGGGTACTGTAGCAGAAATGTACACTGTTTAGGTATTATAGCAGAACTGTACATTGTGCAGGCACTGTAGCAGGTACTGTTCGGTACTGTAGCAGCTGAAACTATTTATCTTGGGCCACCGGTTGGGGCTTGGAGTCCTTAAGGATTTTAGGCCACCCAGGCCTTCAGGTCAGTAGGGATTTTGGGCCACCTTTAAGGCCTTCAATCCACGTCAAGGCCTTTAGGCCATATGTAGTTACCCCAGACACACTACAAAAAAGGAGCAGGCCTAGGAGAGGATTCAGATCAGGTGCACTCACTAGAGTAGAGCCAAATGGATTTTTCAGAGTGAGTGGGTATGGATATGACATCGGGACTAGCCTGTGATTGCATGGGAAGCCTAGCCATATGAACATGTGATGGTGGAGAGCTACTATCATGATGAAGATGCTGGGGAGGGGCATTTCCTTGTAGATAGTCTGGCTGAATTCTCTAAGACCTTCAGGTCAGATAATCTCCAAAGCCTATGGGCCATGTAATCTATGAGCCTACAGGACTTGTAAGGGTTATCCCTCATCCCTTAAAATGGGTGTTATCAAAAATCAATAAAAATTAAGGCCTTCGGTCCATTCGGGATACATAATTTTTATCTCAAAATCTCTGTCTTTTTCTCAAGAAATTATCTTGTATTATTTATGTAGATAATAAAATCTATTTTTATTTCTAAGGGTATTAATCAATATATAAAATTTATCTATTTGATTCTGGAATTGACATACATATTACCATCACTCATTTTCCAGGGGTTATAAATGACATAATGATCTTATTTTTAAGTACTTTTTAAACGTCACGATTTTGACATGAAACAAATTTCTTTGATTCTATTTGGGTTATTTATAAAATGTGTTATTTTGATCTATGTGGCTCACATGAAAATAAATACATATTATGAGTGTGCCCTAATAGAGATCCAATGCACTGGGTAAAGAATTAATCTCTAGAGATGACATGTTTTCACGATACATTGGTGAATAACCTTGGTAATATTTTTATAACACCTTGGGAATGAACCTTGGTGATATGTTCATTAATTTATAAATGAAATGTTGTATCCAAAAATTCATGTTTTGATTCATGTTATTTTTATTATGATATTCCTCTTTTTCCGTTGCTCAAATCTTGTGGTTTTCATCAAGTTCTTATTAATATCACATGTAAACTAATTCCCTTGATTTCCTTACTGGGCCTTCTGCTCACCCTTTCCTTTGATGTATGTCTCCAGGTTATGAGATGAAGCAATTGTACTTAATATGAAGTTATAATGAAGCCTTACAAGTGGATTTGAAGAATGTTTTATGTTGTTTTCATGTTTTATGTTCCTATTTTCTAAGAAACCAGACTTTAAAGATCCTCTATTTGTAAAATGTAATGAATAGTTATGAAATAAAAAGGAGAGATGCCATAATAACAACCTTATTATCATTATGAAATTATGAGATAAGGTTTACCTTATGAATTTAATAAATAATAAATATTCAATTTAAAATTTAGAAGGTAATTTCATTTTTTCTATAAATATCCTTGATAATGTTTACACATTTGACTTAAAAGAATTAATTAGTTTGAACTTACCATATTTAAGTGAAATTGATGATGTATCTTGGTTTTGGTATATAATGTTAGGTCATTGTAACTTTTAAAGTTTAGATAAACTCTATAATAAAGGAAATGTTAGGGAATTACCAGAACTTAATTTCAGCACAACTAGAGTTTATGATCCTTCTTTATTTAGTTAGAAAACAAACTCTAGTTTTAAACCTAATAGTGAATTCTAAACTTATAAAGATTTAAAGTTACTACACATAGTTTTATTTAGTATAACATAAACTAAAAATATTAGGGGAAAAATATGTGTATATAATGATAGATTATTACATTAGATTTACATGGGTTTATTTTCTCACTCTAAAATCTAAAGAACTTTCTCTTTTAAAATTTTTTCATGCTTCTGTTAAAAATGAGAAAAGATTACATTAGATTAATAATCTAAGTGATCAAGATGATGATTTTGTAAATTATAATTTTTAAACTTTTTTCTAGTAATGAATGAATTACTCATAACTTTTCCTCATCTGGAACACCATAATAAAATGATGTAGTGGAATGAAGAAATAAAATTCTTCAGAAAAGCACTCAATCATTGTTGAGTGAATATTATTTTACTACACATTTTTGGGTTGAGGAAGTAAGTACTTCTTTCTATACTATAAATAGAGTTTTATTTGAACTTTTCATAATATAACTCTTTATTATTTTTGGACCAGATGAAAACCAAAACATTATTACTTCAAAATATTTATATTTTAAGTATTCATATTTAATAGTAAATAAAAATTGTATAACTTTTATCCTAAAGATGAAAAATAAATTTTCCTTAGTTATTCTATAACTATTAATACCTATAGAGTGTTTAATAAATAAAAAAAATACTTTTTAAGAAGCTATAAATTTAAATTTGGATTAAAATAATCCTTTTATTTTTGTAAAATATCCAAAACAAAACCATTTAGATGACATTTTTGAAAATTATCTAGTATGTTTACCAGAAAATAATTTATAGGAATCATTAGTACATACTTTGGAAGTAAGATAAATAGATTTTCAATACCCAGAAGTTGCTTAAATAAAATATATGCATCCAAAGGTGAGGATCAAATTAAATCATTACCCAATAACCAATTGATCTTAAGAAATCATCCTATTGATAATATCATTGGATATGTTATACAACCATTCAAAACTAGAAATTCATTAAGAAATAAGTGGGAGCATCATGCATTACTATATCATTTATACCCTTAAATGGATATTGATTCCTTAGGTGATGAATGTTGGATAAGGGCTATGTAGGAAGAACTAAATCATTTTTAACAGAATCAATTTTGAACTTTGGTTGAACATCCTATATAAAATCTAGAGATTATTGTAAAATGTGGTTTTAAAAATAAGTGTGATGAAAATGGAACTATAGTAATAAATAGGGAAATAATTATTGTTAATTGTTTTTATTAAGAAGTAGTCAAATACTATAGTGATAATTTTTCACCTTTATCTATAATTGAATCTATCTAGATCTTACTTGACTTCACAATACATCTAAATTTTACATTATTTCAAATGGGAATTAAAAGTTATTTTCTAAAGGGTTCTATTTAGGAGTAAGTTTATTTTAAAAAATACTATAGTTTTAAAGATATTAAATATTTAGAGCATGTATTAAATCTTACCAAATCACTATATGAAATAAAACAAGCCATGAGAGCTGATATACATACCAATTTTTTAATTGAAAATATTTTTCAAGGGAAATGATGATCCAAATTTTTTTTAAAGGATTTCAAATTCATCATCACTGTTCAAATTTATTCTGATGATATTAATTTTGGTTCAACTCTAAAACCTATTTTGATGATTTTTTAGAACTAAGGAAAATTGAGTTTGAAATGAGAAGGATGATAGAACTTAAAATTTTCCTTGGTTCTAAAATTTATCATGAACAAAAAGAAAATACTTTAACTCTACAAAAATATGTAAGATATTTACAAAAAATTATTTGTTTCTAAAATGTGTCAATCATAATTACTCAAATAAAAACTTTTATAGAACTCGATCTGGATGATTCCTTAAAACCATCTAATCAAAAACATTATATAGGTGTGATTAGAAGTATAACTTTTCTTATGGATAATCAACATTACATTTTGATTTTAGTATGTTTGTGTGCAATATTTCAAGAGTACCAAATAGAGTAACATTTAAAAGCAGTAAAATGTATTTTCTGTTATCTTAAAAGAGATTCAAATCATAGTCCATTTTATTCTTATGGTTGTGATTTTTTACTCCAAATTTACTTAGAATGTGACTTTAGAGTTTGTAGATTGGATATGAAAAGTACTTCTAAAACATTTCATTTTCTAAGAAAATCTTTTATTTCATGGTCCAGTAAGGGGAAATTCTATGTTTCAATATGAACTACTAAATCCAAATATGTGGTAGTTTGATGTTTTTATGAACACGTGTTGTGGATTCAACACATACTCACAGATTTTGGTTTGAATTTTACTTGAACTACAATAATATATGATAATATAAGTACAATTTATTTGTTTAAAAACCATAAAACCCCTCACATGGAAATAAAATAGATGTAAGAAACCATTTTATTATAGATCACACACAAAAATAAGATATTATTATTGATTTTAATAGATCTGAAAATCATCTTACTAATATTTTTGTGAAACCTTTTAATTCAGATATATTAAAATATTTCGTACAGAATTTGGGAATGATCAACTTAAAGTGATGGCCTTTTAGTGGTTCTTTTTGATGATGATGATAGTTATGTTTTCCAAAAGTAGGGTCGGATTTCCTATAAAAGATCATAGCATGATATCGATAAACTAGGCCACCACAACTCTACTCTTACTTATATTTATTTACTACCATACCAAGTCAATCTATTGAAGTTTTATTCATAGAGGTTTTGGGAGGTTTTGTTTTAGCAGTTAATGGTCTATAGGAGGCGCATTCATTGTAGTCTTCATCCCTACCTTAGTTTTGTAGTTATTATTCATATTATTCTTATTTTCTTAGAAATATAGTTCTTGATAATGGAGATTTTATGATGGGATGTTTGATAGTTTCATTTCATGGGGAGGTTTCTTCATTTGTTAGTTATGTTGCTTCCCTAGTACAAGGAGACGTTGATGATGGTGGTGTTTCTTGGTTCCTAATGTAAAATATTTTTTTTTGTCTTATCCTATCTAGGTTTTTTTTCTATTTTGGGTGGCTATGAAGTTCTACATAGTGTTGTGGTTCATTTCAACAATGTTTATATGATGTTTTATATGGGGTGATGGTGAAATGGATGAAAAAATGTTGAAATTAATGATGATAATGACTATTGATTATGGTGATAGATTTCTGATGATGATAGTGACATGACAATGGTGAAGGAAATATGGTTGATGATAGTTTACATGACTCACCTTAATGTATCCCCCCTGGGTTTACTATCACCCATGATTCCTATGGTGCCCGCCCATTTCTTGTTTTTTTGATTTCAATTTTCTGAATTTTGAATTTGTTCTTATGATAAATTGGATTGAATTGTAAGGATTATAAATAAGTGAGGGTTCCCACTATAACCTTAAAACTGGTTTTACAGAAAATTAAAAATTTATTAGAGAATAAATAAGAATTTTTGATATACATATCATATTTTTGTATAATAAGTTCTTTTTTAAGGTTTAAGTCAAAGAGTATGAAGTTTATTCCATTGAAACTTATAAAGAGTTTTATTTTAAAATTCATTACAACTTATCAATTTTTCATGTGTGTCTTTTTTTTTCAAAAATGGGTGTGATTTTTGATTTAATGACTCAATTTATTCTTTTTTATCTAAAACCTTGAAAAAATTCATATTTTATTTAACTAGAATATTGTTTATAGTTATATTATGTGGGAATAATTAAATTTTTGATAAATTAAATTCCGAAGCACTTAAAAATAAGTTAAACATCTGATGAAAATACATCATGGTATAGAATATTTCTTCATCATCGACAAAGGATCATGTGTAGAATCTCAAAGGAATACATAGTGATAGTCTTATAAAAGATGAATAGAAAATAATATATTATATATGAAACTTGTGAAATGGTAATGATAGTGAATAAAAGTCACAAAATGATAGAGATTAAGTTAACCAAACCACTTGAACATATTCACTCTGATTTATATAGACTAATACGACCAAAATCCAACAAAGGTGATCTTTAATTTGATACTCTCTTTTATGTTTTCATCTGGATGAATAATTTTATATTCATGAAACCAAAATATGATTTTTTAGAGATGTTAAAAATATTCGAAAGGGAAGTTAAGAAATATCTAGGAGTATATATTTTTATTTTGAGAATAGATAACATAAGGTATTTCAATTGTAATTTATTTAAATACTTTCTTTATAATCATGGGATTAAACATCAATATAGTTCTCCTTACACTACCCAGTAGAATGAAATTATAGAAAAGAATAATGGAATTTTGGTTGAAATGGGAAAAACCATGCTTACTGAATACAAAATATCAAAATAATTCTATAGAGAAGTTGTGAGTATATATGTGAATATGAAGAATATATGTTTTTTTTGGTTAGAATCAAATATTAATCCTTAAGGGATTTGATTTAATAAGAAACCTATATTAAAGTACTTCAAATCTTTTATGAGTCCATGTTTAATGAAGATTTTTTTTAGATTTAGTAATTCTTAATGAAAAAGTTGAGGAAAGGATATTCATAGGTTATTTATCCAATGGAAGAAGTTATTGGTTATTTAATAAACATATAAACAAGAAATTTTATTCCTATGATTATAAATTTGTTAAAAATAATCCCATATTGAAGGTGATAGGTGGATAATATTTTAAATAATTAAAGGAATATAATATGAATAATTCTAAAAATATTAGTCAAAAGGAAGATTATTGTTAAACCAATCATGTCAATACATGCTTTGATAAATCCCTTGATGAATAAATTTTTCTTGAAATAAAAGACAAAATTTTAGAAGTTAAAAAAGCATGTTAAACCTATATACATTATTTGAAGTATGGAATCTACATTATAGATAGGAAGAAAACAAGGCTTGAAAATAAAATAGCTCTTGTTTAAATGGGTAAAAAACAATTAGTTATAGAACCTATCAAGTATAAAAAGTGGATCAATGTTATGAATGAATACCTAGATCATATTGAGTAAAATAACACTTGGGATCTTATTCATAGATCATAAGTAAATAATATCAGGAGACCTAATTGGGTGTTCAAAAATAAACTCATTAAAAAGGTAGAGATCTTGAGAAATAAGGTGAGTTTATTTTGCAAAGGATATTAACAACTAAAAGATATTGAATTTGAAGATAATTTTTTACCCATTTCATTACTTGATTCTATCAAAATACTTTTTAGACTTTATAACTCACAAACAATATAATGTTTATCATATGGATGTGATGTTTTCTTTCTTGAATAGAGATCTTGAAGAATAATTTTTTATTGAGAAAAATAATGGTTTTATACTTTATAGTGATGAAACTATGTTTTTTTGGTTGAATAAAGACTTTATGGGTTAAAATAGGTCCTTAGAGCCTGATACTATAAATTTAATAGCTTTTAAAACATTTGAATTTTTATAAATTAATAATGGAAAACACCTTATATGTGAAAGAGATGAGCACATAAAATTTGATTTTCATTATTTATTTCAATGAAGTACTTTTTTTAGGTGAGAGTGAGTATGATTATAAGAAATTTACAAAAGAAATTCATTTTAAGATGTCAATAATCAAAGAGATGAATTTATTTATTATATTACAATTTTTGTAGAAAGAAAAATGCATCTTAATATCTCTGGAGAAATATGAAAAAGAATCATTTAATAAGTTTGGAATTGATGATTCCAAGGAAGTTTTCACATCCATGACATTTGGAGTGAGGATAAAAAAATATGAAGTTGGAAAAAGTGTGAATTAGGACTTCAGAAATATTATCAGAAGATTTTTTATTTTCAACATTAAGATATTATATTTTTTATATAGTAACTTTTTATGCTCAGTATTAAAGTGACCTAAATGAATCACATATGTTGGATGATAAGATAATTAAATGATAAATCAAAGGAACATTGAGTTGAATCCTGATGTGTAAAAGAAGTGAAGAACTAAACTTTCTACGTTTCACTTATGCTAATTTGGATTGATATTGTAATGATAGAAAATCAACATCAAGAAAAATTTTATTTTTGGGAAAAATTTATGTGATATAACATATCAAGAAACAAATTTATATAAATTTTTAGAACATTTGATGTTGAGTATGTTTCTACCATGCATTCATGTATATAAATGTTATGGGTGAATGTGTATTTGTAATATTTGAAGGTGAATGTTGAAAAACATTTGAAAATTTCTTGTGATAATCAAAGTGAAATTGATATTTTCAAGAACCTAGTGTAAAAGTTTAAATCAAAACATATTGATATTATGATATCCTAGACCCGGGTTCCACTCAAAGGTTCCCTGAGCCTGGTGGGACACAAAGCCTTAAGTGCATATTCCTGAAAGCAAGAGGATTCAAACTAGCAGTTAGGGCCTAGGGTGTGTCCATATAGAGACTATTCTCTCATTAATAGAGTGTTTCAGAATGGATAAAGATGATATAATATAAGGTAAATAACAAAATAAGTATAACAGATATATGACATAGTAGAAGTAGATATGAGTAATCAATAACTGATCAACTGATAATAATATACAAAAGATGATGATGATACATTTCATGTATCTATAAAGATGGAAAACATGTATACAAATAAGAATAAAATACATGATATAAAAAAGTATAAAAATGAAATCCAAAAACTGTACAAGCATACCAAGCTCTAGCTTGGTCATCTACTACCGGCTATATTCTAAGAAATAAATTGTCTGAAACTATAAGCTTCAGTTTTTCAGCACCTTCATACAAGTAGTCTTCCCAAGTTTTAATGGATATCTGAATAGGGTATGAGATAAATCTCATTAGTCCATCACCAATTGTGTATATAACATATAGTCCATGTAATATAAACTAAAAATCATGGTCAAGCATGCATATATGAAATTAAATCCATACAGTAATGTAAATACCCAAGTACATGCTTCAGCCTCAGCTAGTGTCTGAATGTGTAACCAGTTCATTAATTAGTTAGGTCCAAGTTTATATAAGTAGGTAATGTGATGCATAACCAACAATGATATGCTGAAATAATAATAATTAAGAATCCAAGATATAAAAAGGAATCTTGATGATATTAATAATGGGGAGGTTACAAGGTTATAACCAAGGAAACCTTGACCATAGGGGTTTAAGCAACTCAGGTTGTAAATTATATCCTCACTCTAGGGTTAAGAGTTTAATACAAGGAGTATCATCTAAGGAATTACACAATAATGTAATTCTAATTGAGTTTGAGAAGAAAAACCAAGGTAAAAAAAGATAAGCAGTGACTTGGCTCAAGGGAGTATTTGAGGCACCTCATGTTCATAGAAGTCTCACTAAATCCACAAAGTATATCCAAGGAATCCTAATATCTAAATGATAATGGATGGATCCTATGGCTTTACAATAGGTATCCATTTATATATGAGGATTAGGTTCCATGGTGGGTATCACCCTTGGAAACCGACATCCTAGGATCATAATGGTGTCCATGAGTGCTCAAGGTATTCCCTTGGGGATCTAAAAGATAAATCAAGTCTAAGCACTCCTATAATAATTTCAAGGTCCATATACAATTAGGCACCTTATAACTAATTAATTTAATAATTAAGGCCATGTAATATTCATACCAATTGATTAGTCAATGGGTTCTCTCCATTCCTTTCATACAAGTGAAAATGAATCTCAAGGACATGAAACCATTTATTTAATTAATATATTTCATATTTATTTAATAAAATTAAGGTTCAATCCCTTTAATTTCATTAGTGTGAAATGGATAAAAGGGTATGAAACCATTTATGTAATTTCATATTTAATTACTTGGTTCCCTCCTTTACCTTTCATAAACATGACAAGGTGGGCTAAAAACAAGCTATCACATGAAATTAATTTATAAAGAGCTAGTACAAGGGATATCAAATATACATATACTTTCCAATTACCATTTATGATTCATTGACTAATTTAAAACACTTACCTTAGAAGGGTCAAGGGGATCTAAAAAATAAAATGCTAGTCAAACAGCAATACAACAATCATTTAATTAAAGATGACTTACCATTATTAGGGTAAAGCCAAAGCACACTAGAACAACGACAGATACACATATAATAGGATAATAAAATCACAAACTATGAAAACACCCTACTTGGGGTGGTCAACATTGTTGAAATAACGACCTATGATGAATAAAATATATGGAATAGTCTTAGAAAATAGTTCTAATAATTAAAATCAAGGAATATTAATTTAATAGGTGAAACCCGATGAAATTGGCACGCACACAAAATTTTTTATAAAATAATGAATCTTGAGGGATCCATTATAGACCACCTACCCCATACTCGTATGAATCACCTCATCCAGTATTAGCCAATAGTTTTTCCTATATTAGAGTAGATTTGAAGAATGGTCCAACAACATAAAAATAGGGCTAATGATCCTACATCTAAATATCTTCATCGATAGAAAGAATAATAGAGAACAACTAAAATCAAATTAAGAAAATACCGACACAGATACAATGATATGAATCATGCTTCGATAGGACTATCGATTGAGTATTTATATCAATTTCTAGATTAGGAATTCAAAGGAGATCAAAATAAAATAAAAGGAGGTATCATGTGCATTGGAGAAACAAAAATGATGAGGGATGTTAAAACATAACAGTTTTAGAATTTTTTTGTAAACTCACCCAAAAATGGGAATCTCATGATTTAGGTGCACGATTGAACAAATTGTATTCTAACCTTGTGACGTCTGCTGTAGGAAGGTGAATTTTTCACAGTTAAGCCACACAATTAGAGAAACTTTGCACCAACCATGAGAAACTCCTCTGCTAAAAATTGTAGAATTTTCACATGGGCGTGTGTCCCCTAGCACATGATTAGGGAAAAATATGCACCCTATACCAACCATCTATCTAGATCTACATGGTTAGAACAAACCACACATAATTCCCCACATGATTTCAACTAATTGTGCGACCAACCTTTTTCTCCCAAAAACTGTTTTTCAGGCTCCAAACAAGCCCCCGAAACCCCTGATATACCCATGAACTCATTAGGAATCCATATTAGGTCCAAGATAAAGAATTAGAAGAAAATTAAAAGGATCAATACCTAATTGGGAAATTGGGTTCTTACAGTCTTCCCCCTTAAAGGATCTTTTCCCTAGGTTCACCTTCTAAGGGTGGTGAAACATTTTTTGAGAACAACTCTGGCCACTGAGCATATACATTGGCTTCCCCCTCCCATGTCTTATTCCTGTACACGACCATGATGCTATAGAACTTGTACTAGAGGGATATTTTGACCTCAGAGAACTTTCATGCTCCAGTCAATGATGCATGTTGGATACTCTTCAAATGCAACATCGATATGTAATTCAACATACTTAGGTTCAAAATTTTGAGTTGGGTCAGCATGATACCAAAAATCTGTGAAATGTGAAAGATGTCATGCATGGAATGGTAACTCTAAGGTAATAGAAACCGATAGACTACTGAAACAAATCTTTCCAAGATATCAAACAACCATACATAATGAGTTGACATCTTCCCTTGAATACATATCTATATATTCCATAGCCTATATGATACCCACTAGAAATCACGATCCCTGACCTTGAACTCTCAAGAATTTCTATAGCGATTAACAAAATAATTCTGTATAGAATAAGCTATTTATATACACTTCCTGATTAGCTAAACCTGCTCTAATGTATCTTACATGAGATGAGGAAACATTAGGTATTCCTCTCTACCCTCTAGCTGGAACAAGGGTGGATTGAAGACCTACCATATAAGGCCTAATAAGGATCCATATAAATCATCGCATGTAAGATATTTTTATAAGAGAACTTGATGAGAAGAATATGACTCTACAAAGAACTGCCAAAATCATGGACGCATTTCTAGAGAATTTCCTATAGAACCTTTATTATCTATTATGGTTGTCCTTCAATATTATGGTGAAAGGATGTGCTTATAAGCACCTGTGTACCCATAGCCTTCTACAACCCCTTCCAGAACTATGACTTGAAATAATAATACTTAGCTAAAACAATAGTATAAGGTACCCAATGTTGTCATATGATCTCACAGACATATAGTATTTCCATCTCAACGATTGATAAAGTCTCTCAGATAGGAAGGAAGTGGGATACTTTCATCAGTCTATCAATGACAACCCATACAAAATTTCTACCACTAAGCGACCTCGGTAAACCAACTACAAAGTCATTGGAAACATCTTCCCCTTTCCATTCCATTACTGGAAGTGTCTATAACAATATTTTAGGTATCTAGTTTTCCACCTTCACCTAATGAAAGGTGTAACACCTAGTGATAAATACTGCTATATGACGTTTCATCCCAGGCCACCAATACCAGCATCACATATCTCGGTACAACTTAGAGATTACTAGACGAAAAACCTTCTGATAAGCATGGTAGTCTTGCATAAATTCATCTCTCATATCTATAATAACCAAGATATGTCCATGAATATTCATAATGTCATCTCTTTCCATAGACAAATCTAATAGCAGGTCATCTCCAGAAATAATCTCACAGAGAACCAAGTATTCAGGATTTGAAAATTTCTGACTCTTCACGTTCTCAAAGAGGGAAGAGGTAACTATTAAGGTTGAAAGATAGGCTTTCCTGTGACTACCATGATCCTCCAAATGAAGCTCTGAAAAGTGGTCCATCAATTTACATTCGTCATTGGCTTCCCATACATCATGTTATTGAGTTTTATGACATAGCATATTAGCTACTAAACCTACCATTCTAGGTGTAAAGGAAAGATCAACATTGAATGAATAAAGATATTCAACCAATATCCTCTGTTTTTTATTTAGGTCATTATATGTAAAGATATATTTGAGGATATTTTGTTCCATATACACCCCAAATCACACATCTATAAGATATTATCTCTAGAAACATAAGGTATGGACAACTGCTACTAGCTCAAGGTTGTGCGTTAAGTAATATTTCTCTTGAGGTCCCAACTACCGAGATTCATTTGTAACAACTCTATCCTCTTGAATAATAACTTCTCCTATATCAATTACCTATGAATCCCCTAATACTTCATAGCCTCTTCGAGGCTCTTGTAGAATCAGGATAGGTGCTAAAACAAGCCTCCATTTGAGCTTCTAAAAGGGTTTATCACATTCTTATGACCACAAGAACTTAAAAAAACATCTTTTAAGACAAGTAAAATTTGAAAAAAGGAATGATAAGTCCTTATGAAATGCATTTAATATCCAATCATCCCTAAGAAACTTCATATATCAAACAGGTTCTTGGGATGCTTCTAGTAAACCACAACACACACTTCATCTCGGTCAATATACACCCCTGATCCCAAGACAATATGACCCAAGAAGTGAACTTTTTCAATCCAGAAGTGTAACATACCAAGATTTTGATAAATTTGGTACTCTCTTAGTGTAATCAAAATGATATCAAGATGTTTATCATGGTAGCTAAGAGTGTGAGAGTACATGAGGATTTATTTCACAAATACTATGACCAAAGAATCTAGATAGGGATGTAAAACCCTATTCATTAGAGTCATGAAAATGGAGGGTTCATTCATAAGACCTAATGACATAAGAAGGTAATCATATAAACCATACCTACTATGGAAAGTTGTACGAGGAATGTTTGATGGCTTGAATCGCACCTGATGATAGCCTAATCTTAGGTTGATCTTATAAAAAACCCTTAACCCTCAGAACTGTTCAATGAGACCATCTATATGAGGTAGTGAATATTGATTCTTGATAGTAATATGGTTCAAACATATATAATAAATGAATAAAAGAAGGGTCCCATATGCCTTCTTGGAAAAATGCCTGGGCGAGCTCGAAGAAGAAGGGCTGGGCTATACAAAACCTTTAGCCTCCAAATCCTCTAACTACCACTTGAGATCACAGATCTCAGTAGGTACCATCTTGTATGGAGGAATAGACACTGGATATTCTCCTTGAATGATATCAATCATAATATCTACCTCTCTCTTAGGAGGCAGTACAATTTTTTTTTGGGAAAATGTCCTTGAAATGATCTAATATGGGAGGAAAATATGATATGTGTACTCCCTTCTCCTCCATGAAGATACTAGAAATATGGGTGGTCACTCCACCTAGCCCATGATGCTATATTCCATCTATAATAGCCATATGGTGATGTAAATGGTACCCCAAAGTGATAATAGTCTACAAAGGCATGATATAGAACCAACCAATACATCCTAATAATGATATCAAAGTTTGTCATCTCGAGAAAAAAGAGGTCCCATAAGAAAACGTAACTACCTACCTCAAGGGGGTGGTCCCTGCATTGGCATATGCCCTCTGACCATACTCCCAATGGTGTATCTAGGGTGATTACACCACAATAATATTGTATTTCCATCCATAGACTTTCTAAAATATATAAAGAGATAAAGGAGTGTGAAGAACCTATATATAACAAATCCAACATTATAGTGGTGGATACTAGAATAATACCTCACTCTATAGGTGGTATTATAACCTAATCCTCAGGTATCTGCTATTGTGCATGAAACTAACCAGATCCATGACCCTATAAAATATTTTCACTACCATTATCATGACCACTTTGCTGGCACTGCTAGTGATTAGGATTCTAGATACCATGGCCACAACCTCCTCCTTGGCCAGTCCTATCGGTGCTTCTCCAACTCCCCTCCTGATGCAGTCTAAGAGAACCTACCCTTGAAGGTGGAGCTGGTGAGTATCCTCTTCCACTAGAAACTGATGGATGGTTCCAATAGAATATCTGAAGATACCCAATACATACACAAGAATGGAAATCTAGATTTACTCTATCACAATGAGGCTTCAGATGACCCTATAATCCATACTAACGGTATACCACAGAGCTACCAGTACTAGTACTCTAGCTTCCACTGCCCTGATGAAAAACCTCGAGGGAAAATTTCTTGCTACCAAGGAGAACTACTAGCCTTCTGCGACACTGATCCTCTATGCCCGATATTATCAACATACCTCATGATGTGCTCAATGATAAGAGCCTAACTGACTATATTAGAGAAATTAGGTAGGAAAAAGACATTCACATGACTATGGATGGAATAAATGAGCCAATCCTCAAATTATATAGCCCACAAAATCTCATCATAGACTAGAAACATTGAAAAGCACTATAACTCAATGAAACATTTTAAATACGTCATGATTGAAATAGAAACCTACAAGAGATTCATGAACTCTCTAGATCGGTCATATCTTAGCATATGAGGAAATAATTGATCATAGAATGTTGTCTAGAAATTATCCCATACCATACCCTGATGGTGACCAGCCAGGGTAACTACATCACACTAGCATTTGGCCAAATCATATAGCATTTATGTATCAAGCTTGACCCTCCACTATGGTGGTGCCTTGATATGATCAAAGATAGACAAGGTGGATTCCAACCAAGACTTATCATCATGTGAACTGCCATCCCCTATGAAGGTAGGAGTATGTCGCTACTGGAACTCATGGGTTAGATCATCCATCATTGGTGCAGGTCGTCGAACACCGTTCATAGACTACATTAGATTTAAGAAACTATCATAAAGTAGAGCATTAGTTCCCAGATCTGTAATAACATCCAGTGCCTCAAGTTGCACTCCTAGGAATAAGAATATAGGCTCAGGGCCCACCACATCTAGTGTATGGTTATATCCACCCTCTTTACACATAACATGAGGAAATCATGGCAGAATTGGTCTACAAATTCCAAGAACACACTTCATAACAAGATTAGAAGAAGATATATAACAATACTGGAGGAAGTAGAACCAAATAAAATGGCTTAATACCCATGGTATAATACCCCAGCTAACCTATTATGAGGAAAGGTATTAGAAGGTTCTGAAGTATAAATTATAAGGGTTTTAGTAGATAAAGGTTCAACTATACCTTGCCTCATCATTTACTTTTAACAATTTCATTTCATAAGTAGGTTACAAATTTTTAAGTTTTATTTTTTTATTTCCATATGTCAAGGTTCATTAAAAACAGATTACCTTTCCCAGTGAATCAGGGCCCACACAACTTTTCAATAAAATTGTCACCCATTTAATTTTAATCTAATGGTTAAACTCAACAAATTACCCATTCCAACCCATGAGGGACCATAACACCACATGAATTGAAACTAGAAATCACTCAATCATATTCAAGGAAAATCACATGCATAATATATATAAATCCCCCTCAACAATCACCAACATATAAAGCAATGAAATCAATTAAATTTACCTATATGTAATTTAAATATTTATGGAATTTAAATTCTAGGTTCCTATAATTATGTATGTAATAATGATATTTTCCCTCATATCATCATCCCAAGGATTAACAAAATACTTAATCAGAATAATAATAATAACCTCAACATAATTTGTGTGTCACCCAATGATTAAATGACATTAATTGTAATAGAAAAAAAATAGAACATCAATTATTATTCATGAAACTCAACATTTACCCTAAGCATGGGTTAGCTATTCCCAATCATGACTCTTAAGAATGTTCCATAGAATTCTAAATCTTCTAAATATTGTCTCCAAATAGAAAAGAAAGAAATAAACCTACTCTAATACCACTTTGTAACTTCCTAGACCTAATTTCCACTCAAAGGTGCCCTGAGCTCGGTGGGCCACATGGCCTCAAGTGCATCTCCTTGAATAACAGAGGCCACATACTAGTAGTGAAGGACTAGGGTGTCTACGGGGAGACTAGTCCCTCATTACCAGAGTGTATCACAATAGATAATGATGATATAACCAAAGGTAAACAACATAAGTAGTATAATAGATAGATGAAATAGCATAAGTAGATAGGAGTAATAAATAACTAATAAAATGATATTAACATACAAAATCTAATGATGATATATGTCATGTATCTATAAAGATTAAAAACATGGATACAAATAAGCAGACAATACGTGCTATAAAAAAGTAGTAAAAAGGAATACAAAAACTATCCAAGTATCTCAAGATCCAGCTCAGTCATATGCTACCATATTTATCCTAATATATCAATTTTCGAAAGCCATATGATTCCCTTTATCAATACCTGTGTACATGTAGTATTTCTGGGTGCTAATGGTGGCTTTCATAGAGTGTGAGATAAATTTCATTAGGCCACCACCAACGACATCTATAACATCCAGTATATGTAATATAAACTGAAAACCATTTTCAAGCACGAATATATGAAAGTAAATTAGTATAGTAACATAAATACCCAAGTACTTGCTTTATCCTCAGGTAGTTTTTGAACATGTAAACAATTAATTAATTAATTAGGTTCTATTTTATATAAGTAAGTCATGTGATGCATAACCATCACCGACATCATGATATAATAATAATGAATGATACAATAGATAACAAGGAATCCTAATGATATTAATAATGAAGATATTCCAAGGTCATAACCAAGGAAACCTTGATTTCAGGGGTCGATCCAACTCAGGCAGTGAACAATAGACTGACTATAAGGGTAAAAGCATAATACAAGGAGAATCATCCAAGTAATTCTGAAATAATGTAATTCTAATCAAGTCCAAGGAAAAAATCCAATGTAAAATGGGATAAGAAGTGACTAGAGACAATGGAGTATCTGAGGTGCCTAATGTCTGAAGTAGTCATGCTGGATCTAAGGAGTATATCCAAGGAATCCTAATATCTTAATGATAATAGAGGGATCCTTTGGTGTCATACCGGGCATCCATTGATAGATGATTATTGGGTTTCAAGGTGGATCTCATCCTTAGAAACTGAAATACTTGAATCATAATGGCGTCCATGAGTGCTCCAAGAATTCCATCAAGAATCCAGAAGATAAATCGAGTCTGAACCATCCTATAATAATGTTAAGGCCCTTATACAATTATACACCTTACAATTTATCCATTTAATAATTAAGGCCATGTAATAGTCATTCCATTTGATTAGTCAAAGGATTCATTCCATGCCATTAATACAGTTAACAAGGCATCTTAAGGACATGAAACCATTTATTTAATTCATATATGTCATAATCATTTAATAAAATGAAGGTTCATGCCATTTCATTACATTAGTGTTACAAGGATAAAGGGGCATGAAACCATTTAAGTAATTTCATATTTAATTACTTATTTCCCCCTTTACCTTTCATAAAAATTAAAAGGTGGGATGATGATGATCAACCATGTGCAATTCATTTATAAAGGGCTAGACTAAGTGATATAAAAAATATATATACTTTCCAATTACCATTTATGATTCACTGTCTAATTTAAAACACTTACCTTATAAGGGTGAAGTTGATCTAACATATTCAAGGCTAGTAAAAAAACAATCCAATAGTCATTTGATTAAATACAACTTTCCCTTTATAGGGTTAAGCCCAAACACACATGAACTGTGTCATAGATGCGCATAACATGCTACTAAAAGGATATAACATGGAAACACCCAACTTGGGGTGGTTGAATTTATAGACGTAACCACCAATAATGAATACCATATATTGAATAGGTCTTAGAACATAGTTTGAATGACTACAAGAAAGACATATTTATTTAACAGGTGATGCCTGATGAAATCGGCATGCAAACATGGTAGTTTATAAAACAACAAATCAGGAGTGATGAGTTATAGAACACCTACCTTGTACTCGTATGACTCTCCTAGAATATTATCAACCTCTAGTTTTCCATGTATTAGAGAAGATATGAAGAACGTTCTAACTCCCTAAAAATAGGGAACATGAGCTTGTATCTAAATAGATTCATCGATAGAAATAATAACAATTAATGACTAAAAAGAAATTAAGAACATACTAATGTGAATCTAATGAGATGAATGATGCTATGATCAGACTCTAGATGGAGGAGCTTTATCAATTTCAAGAGTATGTCTTCAAAGATGATCATAAGGGGATAAACGTTGTTCTCCTATCTATTAGAGAAACAAAATATAAGAGGGGTTTTAAAACATAACATTTTAAGTCCATTTTTATAAATTCACCAAAAAATGGGCATCACATGATTTGGATGAACGGTTGGCCAAACCGTGCACCAACCATGTGACATATTCTATAGGAAGGAGAATTTCTTATGGTTAAGCTGCATAGTTGAGAAACCATGTGACAAATGTGAAAAGTTCCTCTACTAAAAACTAAATACTTTTTACATTGGTATCAGTCCCCTGGAACATGGTTAGGAAAAACATTGTGTCTTGTACTAGCCCTATGTCTAACCCTATATGGTTAGAATTAACTATACAAACTACCTTGTACAGTTTCAACTAACCCTAGAACTAGCCTTTTTTCTTCCAAAAACTAGTTTTTGGGCTCTAAAAAAGACTTAAAAACCCCTCGAGACACCCACTAATTCATTAGGAATCCATATTGTGTACAAAATAAAAAATTTGACCAAAATTAAAAGGATCCATACCTAATTGAAAAATCGGGTTCTTATAGATATCAAATATCATTTCATCAAAGAGAAAGTTTCTAATAGAGATTTGAAACTAGAATACATTTACAAAAAAGATCAAATTTTTAATATATTCACCAAAGCTATGATAAGGGAGATATTTGAAGAGTTAAGTCTGAAATATATTATTTTGCCTTTCCCTCATACTTAAGGAAGTTATGGGTTAACCCACCATACTTTATATTTTTTTATCAGAGGAGGAGATAAGTACAATAATCTATACATAATGTATTATTAATTATAATATATTGTTATCATAAAAAGGGGTATAAAAGTTAAGTGATCTGATTAAAATGGATAAAATCAAAATCATTGGCCATAAATTTCTGGAAAGTATGGGCTGAAATTATTTAAAAAAATTTCTTTATCCTGCAATGTAGTTTCATGACACTTCCATTTGAGAAATGTTATGATTTGATGAAAAGTTAAAAGTTATTACATATAATGTTATTGGTGTTAACAAAAAATCCAAAGGGGAAGATTTGATGAACCCCTATAATTATTGAAGCTATTGTTTTTATTTTTAACCTTATAAGTGAGATTTTTTTTGAGAAACAGTTTAAGTTGGAGTTGTTATTTTTGAAAATATAATTATGGATAATATGAGTTATAGTGACTTGATTCTATTATCTGATGTTATCCATGTCCCATAATCTAAAATAATGTCCATATATTTTTATTAAACAATGTTAGTTGATTTTATTATGATGATATAAACATTTTAGATATTTAATAAATCTAAAAGTTAGATTAATTAAAGAATTGAAAATCCTAAATCCACACAGTGAAACATAAGAGTAATTATTTCTGACATAATGTTTAACAAGTGGATATGTATAAGTCTTTTTTACTTTCATATTGAGTTGGATCTGCTAAATAAGTAAATTACATGTTGTAAATAATCTATAAGTCATACTTAAGAATGATATAGTACCAAAATATGAGTTATGAATGTTGACCTAGAGTGCATCCAAAACATAAGGAAACTTTGATATTTAAGAAGTATAATCCAATTAAATGGTTTTAATGTTAATTTATATGATTATATTATTATCATTCAAAGTAATATATGTTAGTATTCCTTAAGAATATTTTTTGATTCATGAAAAATCTAGATGTTCATATACTTTAATATGTTTTAGAACTCTGAGTAAAAAAGTGGAAAACTAAAAGTTTACAATGTATTATGTAAGGGTTCATTAATCATATATAAAAGTACCAAAAGACTAATATTTAGTATTTATTTAAGGTGAAGATGAATGTTGAAATTGAAATTGGTCAAATTATGTTTGGATGGTAATTCAAGATGATAATTTTCTTAAGTCTAGTAGGTTATATGTTGAGAAAATAAAGAGCTAAATAAGTACTAAGCTCAAGAATCTTAAATGATCAAAATATTAGGTGAATTAAAGATGATATTAATAGAAGATTAAGAGACCAAAAGATGAGATGATCTAAATATGAGTAATTATAGTTAAATTGTGAAGGTGAGACATCATAATCCAAAATTTTAATGATGTGTTGTTGTTGTGGTAGAAGAAAACTGGAATCTCAGAAGCTATATTTTATTAGGTTAAAAGATATAAAGGTTGTGTATGAATTATCTAGATGATTTATTAATGTGGAGGAAATGGATAAAATGGATATGAAATTAGGATGAATTTCATGTCAGAATTATCATGAGTTAGTGGGAGTTAAATAATTGAAAGTTGTAAAGATATTTCACAAAACATTTATACGAATTCAAATTTGAGTTGAGGATGTTGATATGGACTTAAAGATAACAAACAATGACATTGGAGTCATGATTGTAAAGGATATTTTTTTAATCATTAAATATGGTTGGCATCGGGATTTTGGGAGATTTAACATAGTTAGTCTGTGATGTATTTAGTGTAATTGAAGGTGGTTGATCAAGATTTGTGAAAATTTAAATATTTCAAACATAGAACTCACATTAACCATATTTATTAGTATAATATTGAATATATATATAGGGACTTCAATAATATATCAATATTTATAATTTAAGATAAAATTTATAGAGATCCATACCTATACATTCTAGAAGATCTATTAGGACAAAGAAGAAGTGTTGTGATTGTAGAAAATTTTAGCGTAGTGGTGGATGAAACTAAATTTCATAAGATCATATAATTATGGAGATTAATTCATAAAATATGGATATTTATATTCCAAATTTATATGTTCCAAAAATAGTGATCAATTCCAATGTTCAAGTCTTGTATAAGGTCTAAATATTGATGTAATTGAAGAATTGAGAAAGAGAAACTTTCCAATATTTCACATGGTTAAAAATATTAGTTATTGAAAAAGGGAGAAATTGATGATTCTAAAATTATACTAAAATCATAGGAAGATCATAATTTGTTTTGGAAGTAGATGGAGCGTAGACACAACTTTAAGATAAAAGATCTTACTCATTTCGGTTGGGGTATATTGTAAACTAGAAATAACTGGTATAAAGAACAAGTTAAGTGACTATAAATTTATTTGGAGGTAGTAAATGATTTTTGACAGGTAGCCAATGTGTATTCAATTTTTATTCTAAGTGGATCACCTTTGTATTATACTAAAACTGGAAACAAAAAAGAGTAGACCCGGACATCAAGATCTAACTTTGTTAAAATCTTGTGTACCTTGTGTTATATTTTACTTTTTCTTAATATGAGTGAGGGAATGATTTAATGTTTCCTGGATCATGATTCTAATGAATCAAGAACATTAATTTTTGAAGAAATTATAAAATATTAACATTGATTCAACCCCACTTCTTATTGATACATCATATTACTAGGCACTTTAGTATCCAAAGAAATATTAACAATACCAATGATTTTTGATGCACCATTATTTTACATATTTATATATATGCAACGTCACAGAGTGTATGATGAGAATAAATCTCATTAGGTGATGATATAGTAGGAGGAACCTACATCTACCACAAATGTTGAATATTAGATTGTTAGATTGTTAGGATCATAATCTTGAATAATAATGACATTAACATTTATAAATAAAACATAATGACCTTGGGATTTAAATTGAAAATTTATTTTCTCTAACTTTAACTTATGAAACTCTAGGATGGATTATCTGAGATTGTAATAATGGTGGAACATATTGTTGTGTCTTGATCTACATTATAACCATTTTCATACTTATTGATTTTGGTTATGAAATTCATTTCATCAAATTATTCCATTATATTTTTCCATTGTTTGTATGTATTTTTTTATAATTTAGGAGTATATCCCTCAACTTTTATCTAATATTCTGTTTCTTGTATTTTTTAATTCAACATGTCCATGGAAACATTTATCTAAGGAGTGGAGTTACGAATTGACATGATTAGTGTTCCCTAACTTTTTAACAAGGAATTAAATATTAAGAGTTCCTATGACTCGTCATCAACTATTAATTTTATAGGAATAAGCTAATAAAAAATACCTTAGTATTCATTTATATTATTTGATATACAACTCTCATTCTTTTATTTTGAATTGAAAAGTCATAAAATTAGTTTTTACTTATTATAAATGGTTTTAAATGCATATATTTTTCAATTATTACTATTAAATATCAGCCTCATGTTTATTTTAAATGTTTTAGAAGATGATTTTGTTTATAGAATATTTTATTTAAGTACCACACTTTATCTTTTGGAATACCCACTCGACATTATCTATTTGAGATCAGGTAAACATCTCCCTCTCAATAGATTGATCACATGTCATGATTACTTGTAATGATACTATAATAGGTTTAGATTTATCTAATAGTACTATGATGGGCTTCTATAAATATTTAATACAAAAAATTCCTTCTATTTTTAGGATTTTAGGTAATATATTTAAATATATTCAAATTAGTCATGTTATTTGTATTTTCTCAATTAATTTAGCGTTAATCTTAAAAAACAAAATACATGGGTAAATTTAACTTAGTAGATTTTGTGTAAATTAGATCTTAGATTATATGAATTGGACTATGAAAGACTAATATTTTACTAAAATAACATCAAAAATCATGATTGATTGATGATGTAGTGTTGATGAAATGGCGAAGCAATGTTGATGTGGTATAATATAACACTTTTTAAATAACTCATCAAATGTTTATTGATAGAATGAATGATATCATATATATTAGAATGAAATTACTATATAAATAGTGTTGACCTATAACTATATATATGTTTAAAGATCCTACTTTATCTTTGTTTTATGTTTTTTTTCATCAATCGACTTGTTTCATATTAATTTAAAGGATTGTAGGCTTCTACAATCCTATTTTTTTTTGTTATTTTTAAAATAAAAACTTCTATGTGTTAAGAGGGCACCCACAAAAAAGACCTGAATTGGAAATAATGACATGACCTATTTTAAACCAAAAACCAAATAAGAAAATTAAAAATTCAAATAACTAGGGATAAGTTAGTGGATAAGATCTCACGTATGGGTTCACACCTTAAGCCTGGTGCACCATTATTGGATAACATCATCATATTGAGCCCATCACCTTATTCCTTCCATTGCTGTTTCTCTTCCCAAATGTCTTTGTAACCAACCCCAAATTTATGGGTCATTGTCTTTAGAGGTAAATTTGATTTTTTGGTTATAGATTAGGTAATTTCATAATAATAATTATTTATATTGAGAATATAATGTTTGAAACAACTTTTGGAGATGTTTTTCGATGTTTTTAGAGGTCTAGAAGATGTCAGAAGTTCTCAAGTGAGTTAGATAACGGTTGAGGTGGGTTTTTCTATGAATTTTTTTACTACAGACTATAGTCTAGGCTAAAACTAGTTGGTATTGTGACATAATGAATTTCGAGTAGAATTTTTAAATTTTTATATTCTGGGTTGTGTGATATGTAAGAGTAAATCCTAAAAAGTATTGAAGTTACAATTTCTAAACTAACCAACTGTGTGAAAAATCATTTTCTAGTTAAGTGTCTGAACTACTGGAAGGAGAGAATCCAAAAGTTTAATTTCCAATTTGAGATAATGATAGTGGATTAACATGAAAAAGGTTCAAAAGTTTATAATTAGATCCATGATAACTAGATCTATAGGAAGTAGATCTATCAAAAATACATTTATAAGAAAAAGATTTACCAAAAAAAAGATATTCTAAAAGAGAATCCTCATAAGTTTGGCATGAGGGAGTAGAGATATGAAAAGGACTTGTGTGGATGTTTTTGTAAGTCTAGAATATTAAGTATCATTTTTTTCTAAGATAAATATTTTACGTAATAGATATTTCATAAGGTAATAATATTATTTGTTTAATAATATATTATGTATGGGTAAATATATTCCATATAGGTTTTTATAGATAAGTAAAAAACCTTACATATCAGTAAATATACTATGTATAGGATTTCATAGCTAAGAGAAAAACTGTATATATGAAAATATTGTATATAAGAGAATATATGTTATGTATTAGAAATTTGGATAATTTTTATAACTTATGTATTATAGGGGAGTTAGGAAATATATTACACTAATAAAAAAATGCTTTTAACAGTGCTATAAAATACCTTTATCAGCGCTAAAAAAGTGATGATATTAAAAGTGTGGTTAAAATCCTAAAACTTTTATCAGTGCTAAAAAAGAACAGTTAAAGACACCCTTTAACAGCACTAGAAAAAGCACTTTTAAAAGGGAACTTTTAACAATGCCTTTTTTAGTGCTGTTAAAGGGTGCCTTTAACAATTTTTTTTAGCACTAATAAAGGAAATGCTGTTAAAGGGGGTATTTTTTTCCAAACACCTATGCATCTGAACCCTTTAATAATTCTTCTATAACCCCTTTAATAGCATTCCATGACCCATTAATTAGTGATTTTCACCCCACCACCCATTTTTTCACTCCTTTATGAATTTCTTGACTCATGCATGTTTGACTCAATTTGACCCCTACACCTCTCCTTCAAATATGGAATGCCTTTACCCCAAAAAAATATTGTTTTTCTGTCTGTTTAATGATATTTATCTTTATTTGTATATATATTTACATATATTTATATAATTAATTTTAAATACATTTATACAATATATGTATGTGTGTGATATATATCATATTTATTTAAATATATTATATAGTATATTCATTTACATATATTAGATTAACATACATACATACATACATACATACATACATACATACATACATACATACATACATAGATACATACATACATACATACATACATACATACATACATACATACATACATACATACATACATACATACATACATACATACATACATACATACATACATACATACATACATACATACATACATACATATATACATACATACATACATACATACATATATATGTTTATTAATACAAACACATATGTATATATAAACATTATAAATATATTTTTATAATGTAAGAAATGGATAAATGTTTTTTTAAATAAAATTTTAGAATATTTATTTATTTAGATATATAAGAATATATATTCTTACAAAATTTTTATATATATTTATTTATATGAATGAATTATTATAATTAAATATAATAAAAACGCATATATTTAATTATAATTAAAATTAAATTGTCGAAAAATATAAAATTTAAAAAGCATAATATCATTATGAATGTAATTCTTGGGAAAAAATTCAGTCCCCACTACAAAAGAGAAATAATACCACTTTAAACAAGTCTAAAAATCTATCGAATGTTAAAAAATAGGGGTACCCCAACTAAAAAATCAGTTTTGGTGGATTTTTGGGCATTTTTGGACTCGAAATATATAATAGAGGTTTAACTCTCTCACCAGGGGTGTAGAGATCATCACAAGATTAAATTTTATATCTCGAAGAGCCCGAATTTACACCTTTATCAAAAGTTATGGCCGTTTGACATTCGAGTTATGTTTTCAACTTATTATATATATATATTTTTAATTTTTTGATGTTTTATCTTCAAAATGATATTAAATGACTATTAGTTGGTAATAGTAAAAAATTATTAAAAAAATATTTTTTAGTTATTTTATAATCTATTTTCACCAAATATATTTTATATTAAGTGAAAATTCCTATTTACCTAATCTAAAACACATTTTAAAAAATTTGTATTATAATTATACCAATATAAATATATTTATATATTAATAAATTATTTTTAATGAAAAGTTTTTTTGTTGAGTAAAATTTAATCAGTGCTTGTAATAAAGCATTGATAAAGGGGGGTATTTATCAGCGCTTCTAAAAAAGTACTGATAAAACCCCACATTTATTAGAGATTTCTTACAAGTATTGATAAAATACCCCATTTATCAGTAATTTTTTAAAAGAGCTGATATTGGGTGGGACTTTATTTGATCTTTTAAAAAACACTGATAAAGTTGAGTCATTTACAATGCATTTTTATCAATGTTAAAGACCCCCTTTGATAGTGCTAAAAAAAGAATTATTAAAGACCACCTTTAACAATGCTTTTTTTAGCATTGATAAAGGGGGTGTTTAACAACATTTTTAGCTAATGTTGTTAAAGCCCTAGCTCTGGATAAATCTAGTTTTTAATAGTGTTACATATCATTTTTAAAAAAGTATCATATATCTTAGAATAATATATTACATATTAAATTATATATATGGAAACTATATTACATATTAAATCCAATATAGGGGAATTAAATTGCATATGAGGACAATATATTATGTATGGTGATATTTAATATTTTTTACTTATGATATATATGGTTGATCAAATTTAAATGTTCTAGAGTTTCCCAAATTTAGTATGATATAATTGAAATGAAAAATACATTGTGATATAAGGGTTCATGTTATGTTGTTCTATGATGGATCTTTTGGTGAAATCATACTGTGAAATCTTAGATCATTAGAGTTTTTTTCTTCTTTGAGGTAGTGTATCATACTGATACCCTAGTCTGTTTCATGAAGGGTCTTCATAAGGAAGTGACATCAACTAATCCCAAGAGTTTTGTTTCGCCATGGAGCTAAGGGTCACACTATAATGGATGGACTTCTTATATTTTTTAAAACCAAGGGTAGGATGGTAATTTGGGAATTTATATCAAAATACCCTCTTTTGGATTCTTCATTTTTAATATGTCTGAATAGGGGGAGTCTTAACCCATCTTCCCTCTTCCTTCTTCTTTTCAACCTCCTTAATCCATGGTAATTAAAGGTGTTTTTCCTTGTCATTAACGTATAATTTTATTCTCCTTTATTGTTTATTATGCCCTTTTTATAATAATGTATCTCAATGTCTCTAGTATATGGATTTATTTTTATTCCATGATATCATGCTGGAATTAGATAGATATGATGGGGTTTGGTACTCATGGACTCGAAGGAGGTTGGTATAAGGTTGCGGTCAATTTATGGACCATCAGTTAACTTTGGTTCCATTTACATTACTAATTACCTTTCTCATTTAGTGATTTTATGTTTGTGTTTATCGTTATGGTAATTGATAGAATATTTAATGACTTATGTGGTCTTTCTACTTAAATTGGGATAGGATCAGGTTGTACTAATATTGAACAAGGACCACATAGCTTGTTAAATGTTTTGTTGGTGGCACCTTGATTGAATGAGAACTAATTACCCTCTTTATGTATAATTTTTTGAATTGGGTTGTATTATTCAAGTGAATGAGGTTTTATTTTTTAAATTTTTATTTAAATAGTTATTTTTTATGAAAATGTATTTAATAAGTGAAATGGTTTTAAAAAAATGGTATTTCAAGGTGAATGAGATGATTTCAAGTGATGGGTGGGAAATATTTTTTCAGAAAAAGTTTAGGTTTTCTAAAGACCAATTCCATTGGTATTTTGGGAAAATTATTATCATGAGTAAATATGTCATGTGGTGCCTTTTATAAAAGTTTTATAATGATGATTTTAATTGGGTTTTAAGGTAAATTCAGAAGGATTTTGTTTGAGATTTTCTTTTGTTTAATTAACCTCACACGGAAAATTCCCTTTTTTTCTAAAGATTTTATGCTTAATTATGCTTCATAATTTTTTGATTTCCTAGTATGTTATTCTTATTTCACGGTGATACGTGATTTTATAGTAATCAATTATAATTTTATGACATTTATATTTGGATGTATAGATTGTTGTGTATATGAGTGCGTGACTTATCCTGATAATGTTTTCCTTGGTATCAAAATTTCTTGGTAGGTATAAATTGATATAGTTTATCCCTTATAAGAATGATATGGATAAAATCTATTGGTTTCCATGAAACCAAGACTACTTAAATGAGGTGAGATAAATATGTCCTTGTAGGTAAGTTGGGTATAAATTATCTGTGTAGGAACAATTGAGGCTTGGGTGACCTAGTGTCTTGGCACATGGAGACTGTTTCATGAAAATGGTTAATGTGATTAAGCTTGAGAGGTTGGTAAGGGAAAAGACAATGATTCATTCTAGTTGTGATTTTTATTACTAGGATGTTTTTTTGGGATAGTGGTTGACCTTTTTGATATTAATTGATTATGTGATGTTCCACCATTTTTTTATTTACATGTTTACACTAATAGACGTGACCATGTCTTGAGTAAGATGATGGTGGGATAGGATGTGATAAATGACCCTATCTTGAGTGACAAGGTATTGATTAGTATGCGATACAAGACTTCCTATTGAGCGATAAGTTAGTTCCCCTAATGTGATATAGGTCATTATATTGGGTGAAAAGTTAGTGGTAAGGATGTGATATAGTGATTTACCTTGAATGATGAGGTAGTGGCTAGGTTTTGATTTAGATCTCAATCTTGAGTGATAAGTTATTGATTATGATGTGATATTGGACCATACCTTGAGTGAGAAGGTGGTGTCTAGGATGTGATATTGCACCATATATTGAGTGAGAAGGTAGTGGTTAGGATGTAATGTGTGACTAAAATTGAGTGAGAAGGTCTATTCTGTTGCTTGATGTGGGACCAACCTTGAGTGTGAAGATGTAGTGTAGGACATGGTGAATTTTTGGGTGCTAGCCGCTCTTGAATGAGAAGGGATGGTCCAATTCTTGATATGGTATGTGACATGGGACTCATTGTGAGACCATGGAATAAGTAAAAAAGGCATCAATTAGGTTCTAAAAGGTATTATGGTTTGAGGTGACTCTCTTCCATCTAACATTGGCAGATGAAAGTCAGTTCATGTGTCATGGTGACTTAGGTAACACATGATGTCCATACACTTTTACTTACATGTATATTTTATTTTATGTTTCTTGCAAGCATGATGCATGAGCATGAATTTAAATACTTATATATATATATATATATATATATTTATATATGTATTTTATACCCATATATTTCATCATAATATGATTTAGTGTATTGATGTGATGAAGATTCCTATCGGGTCATTGGACTCACCCCTTACCCATGTACATGACATGGATTTCAATGCATGTGGGTAAAACTTCATGTTTTCTATCAAGCATAGGTATCAATTAGATATTCAAAAGTGGTTTAGTTATAATAGGTTTTAAATTCCAAGGATTCTATAGGATTATTATGTGAGTTGGATTAGAGGCCAATGTAGTTACTTTTCTATTATTATTCAACACATGTACCTGCCAATGTGCCATTGTTATATTTATAAAATAATGGATGTTATATAAATATAAATTATATTATTTCTCTATTATGTTATGATGAATTATATATACTATTGAATTATTTTTATTCGGTACTATGGGGGACCTCTTGGTACTTTGTTTATTATCTATAGGGTTTTGGGATGTTGGTATTATTGATGGGTCATTATGAATTTTTGGTAGAATAAGGAAAGACTATAGGGATTTTCTTTTAGGTTATAGTCTCCTTAAAACTATTTTATGAAGTTCCCAATCAGGATCCAAGTATCACTGAGAGGGGGAGGGGGTGAATCAGTGATATCTTTTTCTTTTTAAGTTTCCCCTTTTTGAAACAAACTTCGCCTCCTGTTAAAGAGTTTCTTCCCTGCTGAACACACACATCCACAGGAACACAAGATTTACAAGGTTCACTACTCAACAAGAGCAGCTACGTCCTTGGTATGGTACGGAAATAATCCAGTACCACACAATCCACTAGAAAACAATCCTTTGATGTGGAATACAACGAGTAGGATATACCCTTACACTTGTGCAGCACTTTGAAAACAATCCAATAGTGCGTGTGCTCCCTCTTAGCACAAATAGGATAACGCAATGTTTCAGTGCTTCCTTATAATTAAACAGATGTATTCTCCGAAGTACAAATCTTCACTTTCTTACCCAGAAGCCGGTAAGAACTCTCTTTTGCACAACTGAATACGTGCGAAGACCCAAAATATTTCGCGCAGCCTTTAGGGCACCTTGCGCGCAATTCAAATGGCTTGCGCGTAAAATTCCCTTTTGGCGCGGAAAACGTTTTCGCGCAACTTTCCTTTTACGCGCAACTGTTCCTCTTTTCGCGCAACTCACTTAGCGTATAATTTACGCGCACCAGAGCTCGGGATTTCTTTTAAGTGTCGAGCATTGACATTTAACAGGGATTAGCCTCATATTTATAGGCATTTTTGAACCCGCGCGAAAAACACTAATCCGCGCGTAAAACCTCCTCCATGCGCGTAAAAACTATTTTATGCAACTTCATATTTCGCGCCATGCTTCAAGTTTTCGCGCACCTCATGCCTTTGCCATTTTTCATCCTTCTATGCATGAAGCACCAATTGCGCGCAAAATTCCGCACCGCGTTCTATATTGCGCGCAAACCCAATCTTTCCTGCGACATCAGATTTCGCGCACTGCTCCAATATTTCGCGCAATTTATGCCTTTGCCAATTTTTGATCTTCTGATATCGAATCATCATTTGCGCGAAAAACTTCATTCCCCAATTTCGCGCACCATGCCAATCTTTCGCGCAACCCGCAGATTTTTCGCGCAACCCGCTACTATTTCGCGCATCCCGCAGATATTGCGCGCACCACTTTATTTTTGCGCGAAACGTGCCTAAATTTCCGCGCACTCCATTCCTTTGTCATGTTTCATAGTTTTGACCTTGAATAACTCTTTTTCACGTATAAACCATCTTCAGCGCAACATCCATTTCCAAGCACATTTCTTCATCTCCCGATTTTCAGGCCCTAAAATTTGGCAAACACTGGAAAACGGCGCCACCTTAAACTGTGCTTTTCTGCCATCCCAGATTGTCTATTGCTTTTCCATTTTATCTCTTTACTGCTTCCCATATCCATTCTTCTGCTCTTATCACGAATCCCACTATCGTGATATTTATCCTTTGATAGATCAGCTTAAGCATCGTCAGAGTTGCAATGGGAACTGAATCTTTCCTATCTTCCAGCAGCATCATTCCTTCCAATCAAAACATTATATGACTGGCATCATCATTTCTCCCCCTTTCCTTCATAAGGCTTGCATCACAAGTTCTCCTAACTCATGATTTGTGTGAAATACATACCAGCAAAGCATCGTCTGATTTTTGATCCTTCTACAAAGTGAATTGATTTATCGCCTTTGACAACAAAATACAACACTCTGCAAAAGCTAACTCTTCAAACATTCATCTTCATTCAACCTGGTCCCAACATTTTATGCCCTCACCACTGGTAGGTAACCTCTAGTATATGTGGAGTAATACTTTAGGTCTTTCCACATCCATACCTAGGAGCCTTTTTGGTGATCTCAGTTGGGTAATTAAAAAATAGTATGATTGAATGTTTTGGGATGGGTTAATTTTAATTATTGGTGGAGTTATGTTGATAAGACTCAAGAGGAAGATTGGTTGCAGGTCTAGATAACATGGTGTCAAAGGAAACCCATGTTTTTATGGAATTTATAGTGTTGGAACTAGGTACTCTATATGGAGTGAGGTTTTTGAACGCTTCTCCCAAAGTGGGATATACGAGAATTGAGATGAGTTGTATGTCTTGGTCAGGAGCCAATGGCCTTGTTCTTGTATCATGATAGTGGCATGCTCAGGACATGATACACATTCCCTCAGGTTATGTTTTTTTACATGTTTCTTAATCAGGATCCATCATTAACTGAATAAACTTATAATATAATAAATGTTTTCTTGAATACATTATAAGGGGTGATTAGATTAATATTGGTCTATGGGGATTGTTTGTTTGATTGATTGATTGTGATTGTTGTCTGCCATAGGTAAATGATTTTTGGGTTATTTATATTTTAGATAAACCTATTTTAATAAGAAAACATTTGTAGTAGAATGAGATATGTTTAAAATGGATTCATAATTTTATTTTACTTGAAATGGATTGTCTACCTAGTGTTTTTGAGATCATTTGAGATTTTTTGTTTTAAGGAAAAAATGAGGAAAGGTTTTAAGACAAAGTTTCAAATTAATTTTTGAAAATAGGATTAGTTGTCATGAAAGGAAAGGACTGAAAATGATAGGGATTTTAGGTTTATAATTTTAGGGAAAACCCCTTGGATTCCTAGGGGTGTTTTTAAAACTCGAGTGATTTTTGGTGTCTTTAATTTTTTTGAGTTGGGTTTTGAATAGGAAACCAAAACCTATGAAAACTAGGATTCATGGATTGTATTGATTTGGTCAAGATTGATCTGGATGTTTTAATTGTGTACTTGATTAGTATGTCATATTTTTTTTGAAAAATCCATTAATGTGGGAATGTGTTGACTGATTTGGTTTGATGTTAGAAAAAATCAATCAATGCTTGTGTAGATTGTGGGTGATTAATTTTAAGTGATTGGATAAGGGTGACCTAGGTAGTTAAATGTTGTATTTTGTGGCTATATCTTGGTTTATTAAACAATTCTAGGTGTTTTAGTCTCATTAGATGGATTTTTAATGTTGGGATTGAGTAGTCGGATGTGAGGTTTGGCAGGTCTGTGGTATGAAATAATTAATTTAGGTTTTGATAGGAAATTTTTATGGTGGGGAGAACAATTATATTGAATAAAACTTTGTTATTGGAGTCTCATGGTGGGGATAACCATAATTATAGAGATGAATTGGTTGTAGGTACTCTAGTTTTATGGAATTGATGGATGTTTTCATGCACCATCTTAGTGTTTTAGTGTTGGTTACGAGCAAGGTTCTTAGGAAATTAGTTTTGAGTTTAGATATTGTTGATGGAAACCTTATAAAGAAATGATTATAGGTATGTGATGGTAGTTATGGATAGGGTGGTGCAAAGACCGGCCAGATAGTAACTCAATTTTTAGTGAATAGTGTATTTTTGTTATTGGAGTTGCACTAAAGAAACACATTTGAAAATTTGAGATAGAACATTAAGAGTTAGTAGTGAATTTGAGAATTAGTTTTGTAGATATTTAGGGTTTATGGACTACCAAGAATTATTTAAGTTGAGAAGCATTAAGCTAGGGATTTTTTATTGACCCATAATTTTATGAGTCATTGTTTCGGGGGAAATTTGATTTTTTGGTCCAAAGTAGGGGAAATTATGAAAATTTGGGTTTAGATCCTGATACCATGGATTGGAACATCTTTAGAAGATGTCTATGTATGTGTTTAGAGGCTAGAAAAGTGTTATTGATTCTCATGTGAGTTTGAGAAGGGTTGGGGTGTCCCTTATTGTGAATTTTTGGCTACTAGTTGTGGGTTATGCTGCAACCACTGGGTGTTGTAGTGTAGAAAATTTTGAATATATTTTTTATGGTATTGTAGTTTTGAGTGTCTGATTCATAAGATTAAATATTATATAAAAAATATGATATAAAATATTAATTGACCAGTTGTGTGAAAATTCATTTTCCAGTTAAGTGTTGGAACTAATTAAAGGAGAGAGTCTGGAAGTTTAATTTTTGGTTCTGGATGATGATGGTGGAGGAGCATTACCAAGGTCCAAAAGTCCAAAATTAGATCTAACAGAAGTTGATATACTAGAGGTAGATATACTAGAAATATAACTAGAGGAATTAGATTTACCAAAATCAATTCCATTGGAAGTTTAGTTTGATATGTGGGATTGTGGATATAAAAAGGACTTGTGTGGAGATTTTTCTAACTCTAAAATCTTATGAATTGTTTTATTCTAAGTTAAATATCTTACTTAATATATTTTTCACAATGGAAAAAAAATATTTATCAAAAAATATTTTTTTATTGTTAAATATATTACACATAGGTTTTTTCTAACTAAGTTACTTACTTTATATATGAGAAAATATATTATATATAAGATTTTTTAGATAGGGTAAAAACCTTACATTTTAAAATATAATATGTTGGAGAATATATAATATGTATTAGAAATTTTGATAAGTCCTAAAATTTAAACATTACAAGGAATTTGGTAAATATATTATGTATCATTTTTGGATAATGAAATGATCTTTTTTATTGGAAGGATATGTTACATATTGAATTCTATTTGAGAATTTTTTTCATATTAAATTCTATCTAAGATTATTATATTATATATGAAGAAAATATTTTATGTATGGTGAGATGTAAGGGTTTTAATTATGATAAATAAGGGTCACCATGCGTAAGGGTTCCATAGTTTTCCAAATTTAGTACGATGGCTTGAATTGGAGAAACACACAATGAGTTAGAGGTTCACACCATGTTGTTTTGTGATGTATTAGGGGGGAGAAATTCCATAAAGGCATGGTCCATGAGATTCTGGATCTTCTTAGAGGATTTTCATCACACCTTGACACTCTGATATTTACTATAAAGGGTCTTAAAAAGGAAGTGACATTGGGAAGTCCCAAAAGTTTAGTTGTGTTGGGTTTCATACTGGTCTAGAAAAAGTTTTTGGATGATGGAAAAGAGATTTAGATACCTAAACCAAGATCTCCATGCTAAATTATATAAATTATTTGTAAAACTAAGATGAATAACTATATAAATAGTATATGTACCTTACAATGATGAGAAATAACAACATATATCTTCATAATTAGTGGCTAATGAAGATAAGAAATGTGTCAAAAAAAGTAACCCCACCTCCAAGGTGTATCCATGGGTCAAGATAGATCATTTGGAATTTGGATGGGTTCCATACAACCACCAAAACATGCCAGTTCCTTTAGCATAAAGGATAATTATAAAGATAAATTTTGGTATAAGGGATCTTTTACCAAGCATGAATTAATCACATAAAATACCATCATATGAAACTAGACTCTATATATAGTTCTCAATGATTCTCCTTTGGTGTTCATGCATTAACTCATGTGTTATAACACATGGATTAATTATTTAACCAATACATGCATTGTATGTATGAATTAATTCCACTTTTTATTTCATCTTATGTAAAATAACTTTATTGATGATGTAGTACATGGATGATTCATGAAAATGATAGCTGCTATCCTTCAGATTCTCATGTCACATTGAGACAACATATCTTCAGGATATGTATCTTATGAATATTATAATACATTACTAACGACATACTCTCAATATTCTACTTAAGGTTACATTAGAGACTGTGTATCCTTAATCTTATTCCTATTGATACATTCATGATTACACATCCTTAAGGTTGATATGAATTATATGCATATCATAGGATATGACATAACATGTTGCATCATATACAAGAGGCTTTAGGGAATACCATATCCTTTAATCTCTGAAATTCACTAAAGACTAAACTAATTTGTGTAATTTCATATTATATTGTATCATATATAATAAATTATAAAAAACATATCCAAATACCTTTTGGATATATTCTAAAATACTTTTGGAAAGCTATCATTAACTTCTTTATGTATCACTTTTTATGAAATTCCATGTGAATACTCATTTAAAACACTTTTTTGATTAACTTTAAAAATATTTTAGAGTTAATATCTATGTAAAACTAAATAACAATTCATCAACCATAAAGTGAAACCCCAAAGTATTTTTTAGCCTTGATAATAAATATGAATAATTAAATCCATAGATGTAATCAAAGAGTGTCATATATAAAAGAATCAATACTACTCAAAATAGAAAGGTATTCGACATGATCTCAATAAAACATATATATCTCTATATCCATTTCCACCATCCAAAGATCATGAAAGAAGACATATTCATACATTCCCATTATCTGTTATATCAAGGGACTATGGAACACAAAGTATATCAATCCCATATATCCAAATCACATGTTCTTGAATATATGAGTATAGACTAATTTGGTTGATGAATACATCACTGTACATTTACATTTATGGATTATAACATCACATTGTCCTCATCTAAATATATAATTATATCATACATACTTTCTATTAAAGTTGTAAACTCTCAAATATACCTTAATCGATGGCCCAAAAGTCATACTCATTATACAAGATGAAAAATAACATCTTTTTTGAGCTATGACCAATGAAATGATCAAAATGATACCTAAAAATCCCTTGATTATATAATATATAATGAATTTAATAATAAGGGTATCAAAATATTAATGCTATATAGATAGTTATCTCACGAAACTCAATTAATGGGGACTCCAATATGATCATGCACCCCTTGTATACCAAATACACAGTGTATGACACTGACTGAATGGCCCGAAGGCCGAATTTTTTATTGATTTTTGGATAAACCCCTTTTTAAGGACAAAGGGGGAAACCTTACATGACTTCACGACTTAGACAAAAAATGGCTGAAAGTGCCGCAATCATCTCAGAACAGACTCCATAAAGATACCCCTCCCAGCATGAACATCAATATCTGTCCTCCACCTGTGCATGACTAGTCAGAAAACTGTCACGTACAAAGAATCACGGGCCCGGTACCGATGGCATTGTAATACCCTCTCGAACTTCCAAATCCAAATAGCCACGCAAGGTGAGGGAAACCTGCTCTAAAACCTCATCTGAAGCAAACTATGAAAGGGATTCTGGGACAATCCAAAAACAATCAAACAAGCCACAAAAGGATTCCACGTAGTAAAAATTCATGAAATACAGAAGCTTCCAGGAGACAAATTCAAATCCAATGTAGACAAAAATGCGAAAAAACCCCGCTGCTCCTCTTCAATCCCACCACCACTATAGCTGCAGAGTCCCACAAGGAAGTTGAGATAGGGTTAGCAGTAGAGAACCATCATCGACACCGGATCAAAACACCGACACCCCACTGCCTGCAAAAACAAAAATAGAGAACAAAATCCTCTCCCCTCTAGTCACTCTAGAGCTGACAGTGGGGGACAAGCAGTCCGAGAAAGGCATCGACGCCGATTGAGCTCCGGGGAGGACAAATCCGACACCACATGTGGTATATACAGTAGATCATTTAGTGAAAAAATACCTTTTGTGCCTCATGATTATATTTCATATCTCATAAAATAATCCTTACTGTGAAAACATTAAAATTTTATAATAAACTATAATACTTATTCAAAAACATTGGTTAAGGAAAAATCAAAGTCATACTTTGAGAGTTTAATTATCATTACACTTCAGGAAATTTATACTAATATATACATTTATGTATCCATTTTTAAAGAATGATAAAGTTAATATTTCCTTTTATATTATACATTTTATATTGTTGAAACTATTTTAATAATATTAATCAAATCCTTACATAAGAATCTATTTATCATATCAAATATGATATACTTCCATATCAGCCTTATGTTTTACACACTTTCTGGGGTTTTTTACCTCATTATATATATATGTAATTCCTAAAATATTTATATGTAACCTTTTGATAAATATTTCCTACTAAATTATTTAGTATGTTACATTATTGACACTACAAATTTTATGTCAAACACTTTTCCATAGAACTTATGGTATGATCCTCACTTAAATATCACAAGTCAAGTTTAAGTAAAAAAGTATATCCGTTATTCGCAAATAATAAAATTTATTAATGTTAAACAAGAATACCCACAGAACAATGGATATATATTCCTAAAAAATGTATCCCATTCAGGTGAAATGGTGATTAAAAAATCCCACATGTATTTGGTTGTGGATTTCACACATTTCTGACCAAAAGGGGGTCAAGACTATAAAACACATTTTTGGGGTCTTATAGGAACAAATTTCTCTTTAAAAACACCTATTATGAGGAAAAATTATATCTAAGGGTGTAGTAAACTTTTAATTTTTTTATTTGATAGGTCAAAGAGCACAAATAGACTTATGGACCAAAAGTTATGACTATTTTAAGTTGAGATTTCATTTAGGCATAAAGTAAATTTGGTAATGGAAAAATTATCATGCAATTTCATTGTTCTATGTACACTTTCAAGGTGGACTATGAAATTTATTCATGGTTTTGAAATGGAAACCCTCATGGTAACCTACCTACCACATGGTTTTAAGATGAAGAAACATCGCACGGTCACCCACCTACCGAGAGGGAATGAGATAGAGAAACACCATGCGATCGCCTACCAACTGCATGGTTCCTATAAAATATCACCATGTTATCACCCATGTAACACATGGTTCAAAGGAATAATCCTTCATGAATCATCAATAATTATGTGTTATACAATAATGTATAAACACTTGGTGTAATCACTTCATGGTCACACACTACATACTATAAGGCCATCCATTTTTTAAAGTAGTTTATTCAGACCTTACCTATAAATACCTGTGGTCGATATTTTTGGAGAATAGAAAGATGGAATAGAATAAGAAATGGTGATTTTTGAAGTAATAATGAATAATTATAGTTCTTTATAAAACCTATAGTTAATTACTTTTATTGTGATCTTATAAAAAAACACAATAATTTCCTTCGTAAAGTCAATTCAGTTGGTTTTTTTGCAAGCTTAGAATACAATCCATATTATATGAATTACCCACACCCTTAGCCACCACATGAGTACTCTACCACTCTTATAGAATGAAAACCCCATTTATCCATGCACCACATATGTGGACCATACCATTGATCATGAGATAACCATTTGAACTCACAACCCACAAGAGGTCCCCACACAATTTATCTCTCTAGATGAACACTTTCCACTTGGTTTATCCCTCTAAAAACATACCTAACATAAAAAACATCCCACTACACACCACCTAACTTGTTTATCAATCTCTTAAATTTAATAATATGTAAACCATCCCTCTAAAGACCTCTTGTGTGAGGATTATTCCATGAGCCTTCTAGGCAGAGCATCCTATGCAGGCAATCCCTTCATGGATACTTCCCACTCGTCCATGCCATGGTGAATCAACCCCAGAACATGTTTTAGATTATTGGTTATATATAGTCCCAATACTTAATCTTATTAACTTCGATTCTGTCACTCACACCGAAAAAAATTATAGCTACACCGTGATGTTTTTAAGCCATGTAGGACATAATTTGTGTTGAAATATCTATGATCCCAAACTTGATACTACATAATAACTTAAGTCAAGATACTACTAAAGGTTTCACAAAACACTTTGGGTAGATTATTTATATACTCCTTGAGTTCATATGTTCCTCTTGGTTTACTTATATCACCTCGAGTTGAGATATTATTATATATTTCCCACATGGGACTCCTCCTTCGGTGTAAGCCCCAAACACATTCATCGGGAAATCATACATACATAAGCCCAACATAATCACCTGGAGTTGAGATAATCCACCTGGATATCCCACATTTCCCTCCTCTTATGTGTAATCCCCAACCCTACCTCAAAGGAAAGGACACATGCATAATTAGCACACAATCATCTCAAGTTGAGATACTCCTCTTGTTTTCTTAATACATGTCAATTAGAGAATAAATGTAAAGAGAGGGGGGTGTGGATATACATTTAAAAATAAAATTTATAAAATTAAACAACACTATTATAATAAAAGTATTTCAAAATTATACTATAAAATATATGGAGATATCATAAAATAAATATAAATTATCATAGTAAAGCATAACATAAATTAAAATAAATAAGAAAGCATAAAAGTAAATGAGGAAAATAAAAAGGACAAGGAAAAATTTTATAATAGATTTAAACAATATCACATAATGTTCCCTTATGTATCCTCCCTTAAAGATGTCTTTATAGGATTATATAAAACCTAGGATTTAACAGAGAACCAAGAACCAAAAAGAGATTGTCCCTTGGTTTTAATGGGAACCTAAAAAGATATATTCCCTTTATTTTGAATGGAGAAAAAAAAGAATAACCCTTTATTTTAATGGAAATCAAATAAAAAATTAACCTTGATTTTGAATAGAAAAATAAACAAACCAATTATGAGAAGGAGTAATAAAATAGATGGTTTTACTTTTAGAAAACTCATTACAAAGCCAGATCAACTCTCACTAAAAGATAAAAAGATGAAAAAAGGAAAGATAGATAGAGAAAATAAAATTATGATAAATCCAATGAATTGTATAAGAAATTAAAAAGTCTCAAGATAAGAATAAATAGAAGTTATAAATAAATAATAAAACAAGGATACTTGATCGAAGTTGATGAATGTTGATAAAGATCATGAATTTTAATGGTTCCATTTGATGATATCAATTCCAAAAAATGATGTTATCTTGATATTATTTGGTAAATGATTATAAATATTGGAAATTTGAAACTCTTTAATTATTATATAGGAATTAATGATCTTTGAGGATCATAGATAATTTCATTGGAAGTGTAATTATTTTGAATGATGATATATTCCTAAAAAATCCTATATTTACAACCTTCTAGGTGATGGGGTTTTCCATGTTCAATATGAGTCATTAATTTCTAATTGAATCTATTTAAGACAACATTAAATGTGACTTGGAAGATACTATAATAGATATATCATCTATAATCCCAATTCCACCAACTAGCTAGTGTGCATGGAAGATTCACACACATCTATCAAACTCCCACCGGCTAGTTTATGCACTTTCACTGGGTACCCGATGGAGTTTTATAGGCCAGACGAGGTTCTTTTTGTTCAACCATATATCTTGTGAACTTCTACTAGCTGGATAATGATACTCTACTATAATATACTTAGAATAGATCCTTTGATCCAACTTTGAGTACTTCTAAATTTGGGGTTTCCTTTTTGACACTATAACTCAAAAGAAATACTAAAAACACACTTTAAACAACATAAAACATGTTATAAACACATTAGAGTATTTTTTATCATTAAAAACATTACACTAATGGAGTCAATAATCTCCACATTTTTATGATCACAAACACTTGATATAAAAATTAAGATAAGGAATATGGAAATGATAAAAAGAAAGGAGTTTTTAAATATTCATAAAACCGTGTATCCACCTTTGAGATAATTTGAAACAAAAGTTCCCCTCCTTAATAAATAACCATTTTAAATCATATATTCTTTTATATTCATTCTTTTATGTCAAAAATTTCCCCCCTATGTAATTATAAAATAATAAACTTTCAAATCATGAGGATTATAGAATTATAATGATAGATATCAAAGAGAAATTCAAAAAAGGATTTATACAACATGCATAACAATATTTGACCCCCTTAAGAACATTAAGACCTATTAAAGTGATCATATTTTCAAACAACAATTCTTAAACTTATAAGGAGACAAAAACAATTAAATTCAAGAATTCATGTAGATATTACCAATTAGTCTCATGCTTAAAATAAGATGATATATTAACAAAATTAATTTAAAAATATAAACTTTTGAAAATAGAAATCCTTGAAACATTTATGTAAATATTCACATAATTATAAAAATATTTAAAAATAATTAATAATTTTATTCCATGAGAAAGATATTTAAAACATGTTTTAACAAAATATCATCATGATATCACATGCATATTAAAAGATAAAACTTGAAGAATAGTCTTACATAAGGAATTAAAAAATAATAGATTATTAAAACAAATCCCCTATATAGAAAAATAGAGAATATAACATTGAGTTTCACAATATCTTAAAAACGATTTAAATTCAAGAAAGGATAAGAGAAATCTTAATAATTTTAATAGATTTAAAATATTCATAAAAATAAATGAAAATAAATTTTAAAAGAGAAGATAAATAAATTTTGAAAAATTAATTTTTTTTTTGAATAATATAAGAAAATAAATTTGAAAAAATAAAGTGAAATAAATTTTGTAAATTATAAGAATTTTTTTTGACTAAGATAAGAAAATAATTTTGAAAAAGGCAAGAAAATAAAATTTGAAAAGAGAAGAAAATAAAAATTTAAAAAGATAAGAAAATAAAATTTAACAAAGATAAGAAAATGAATTTTAAAAAGATAATAAAATAAATTTAAAAAATATAAGAAAATAAATTTTAAAATATAAGAAAATAAATTTTGAAAAAGATATGAATATAAATTTAAAAAAGAAAAGAAATAAAATATTAAAAAATGGAAATAAAATTAATGTAATCCTATGAAAATTACTTTATGTTATTAATAGAACTCTTATTTTATATTGAAATTTTTATTACGATCAAATAAAAACAATTTAACATTTCATAAAAACTTTATTCATCATGGACAACTACAACTATGAATAGTAAAGGGATTACTTAATGATATAATAAAAATTGTATTATTTTAGGTGACTATAAATATATTATATTAAAAATTTGTTTCATGGTAATTTTATAACTTTTAAATAAAATTTGTTTTCAGGAAATAATATTATAAAATACTTTCTAAATGATAATATAATTTAATATATTTGTGTTTAATTTATATAACGGAAAAAATGTTTACTATACTATAAGAAATCTTAATTTTCAAAAAGGTTTTTTATTTAAAATTAAAAATTATGAGATTTAGTGATTTTTTTGATAAAATAAATTTGATTTATGGATTAATTGCATCAAAATTATCTTATCATGATTTTTGGGAATTTTATGTAAAAGTTGATTTTTTGGTGAAAAAGAGAAAATTACCGCTTTGCAAAACACTCAAATTTTATGACGTCATTATTATGTCAACATGAATAAAAAAATTATGAAAAAATTTATTCAAAAACATTATATGAAATAATTATAAAATATAATTCCAAAATATTAATTTTAAATTAGAAATTTATACCTTACTATTTTGGAACCAAAAATTGGAATTTTAAGATACAAATTATTTTTATATTCTACACATTAAATAGGTTGGTTGAGAGTTTTTTTAGATTTGGTAATGACTTGGACATCCAACAAATTTAAACCACTCATTAATGAGATATAAAAGTGGTTGGAATTTATTTCACCCATAAGTATTTGAGTTATATAATAAGATAAACTATATTTTGACCCTTAAAACCACCCATCCTCAAGTATAAATACCACCATTCCCTCCTAAAATAAACTATATTTTATAGTCCTGATTTTATGACATCTTTATTATGTCATCATGACTAAAAAATTTATAAATAATTTTCTTTAATATAAATTACATTATATAAGTATAAAAATTAATTTAACGTATTAATTTTAAATTAAAAATTTATAAGTTAATTTTAGAACCAAAAATTGGAATTTTAAGATATAAATTATTTTCATATTTCGCGCATTAAATATGTTGGTTGGGAGGTGTATTTTGATTTTTTCATGCCTTTTACATCCACCCATTTTCTAGCACTCTTTAATAATCTATAAAATTGGTTGTAATTGATTTTACCCACAACTGGTTGTCTTATGTAATATAATAACCTATATTTTAACCCTTAAAACCATCCCACCTCAAGTTTAAATACCCTCATTACCTCCTCACATTCCACACTAAAAACTTTGAGAATTATTTCTTTATAGATTACCCTCTAAATAGTATCTTAAATGTGTAAATAATATTTTAAGGAGTACCTCTCGAGTTTTAAGAAGTATCCTCCCAATGTAAGGGTTTCTTCAATTCTCCTCTTTAATTTTCAAGCTCATCGCATTTATTATATTATATTTTAAAATATAATTTGTTATACTACCATGTTTTTTATTTCATGGTATTTTATTCCATGTAATATTTTTTTAATGGGATTTTATTTATTACCTCTCATTATATCCTTTTATGAAGTCGTTATTATGTAGAAAAAGGGTTCATAACCACTCAGATACAATCACTTTTGGGAGCCTTATTAATTTTTTCACGTTTCAATGAAAATGTTATCATGAATCACTATTATAATTTACTCACTATGTTATCAAAGATAGATCTTAATTACATATCATTATACCACCTTCATAAGTATTTGAAATAATCATGTTTTCCCATAGCCATAAAACCCTCCTAAATTTGTTAAAGAAAACTGTGTGTGGTTTTCCTAGAAACAACATCCCCCTGTAGATACTACAAGTGGATTTGGATGTATCATACCCTTACCTAGAGTTAATAACCCCCAAAAGGGTGTATTGGTATTTTAATCAATTTTAAACTAGTGCATGACAATGGGCCTTTCTGTACACCTGGTCTGACACTTCTAGGGGATTTTATTTAGATAATTCACATACACTTTATGAGCCATAATAAAGGACCAAAATATAAGGATTGATATTTACATTCAATTTATATACTTATTACATGAATTTATCCTTAAATAATTCATTTTATCTTTCCATCAAGTTGATTTATATCCTTCTCAATGTGAACATCCTACTGCTCTTAAGTTGATTGTTGGATATTCACCGGGATAACCACATTAATTCATTGAAAGGGTATATTTACCACTTGATTTATACCCAATGACCATGTTCTATTTTAATCTTCATATTCCTCATGACATTATTTTACATTTCCATGTTCTTATGTGTATGTTTTATGGTGGATTTATGATCACTATAGAGAATGATCTATCACTGCATTTTCCTTACCTTATCACTAGAAATGCATAATCAAATATTTTATTCCAATACCATTTCATGTGAATAACATTGCATGACTCTACTTATTTAAAGGTTCTCACCTAGATAATCATTATTCAATTTACAAGGGATATTATTAACTAAAACATATTCCCTTTTATTTATATGGTGTAAATACTCTAGACTTCATAATCTTGATTGATGAGTATTTAACTAGAAAGTTTTCAAATTTCAATGGACACCTGTTTAATTTCCAATTGGTTTATCATGGTATGATTATTTTATATATATTTTTACTTATGTGATAGATATTAATTTAGGGGTATGAAGGGTTCACCCTGATAATGCTCTAATGTATTGGGTAATGAGATGAAGTTGACTGGATGGAAGTTACTCCCAAGAGATGATGAAATTAACTAGATAGAAGTTAATCCTAAGAGACAATGAAGTTTACCAGTTATAGGTTAGTCCTAATAAATATGGTAATCACCTGGATAGGTAATTCCATTATGAATGTTTTATTTTCAAATATTAAAACATGTTTTATTTATCATTTATATGAGTTTTAGTTGTTCCTTTGATCAAGATTGATATCACATAGATCATGATTATTTTATCTTATAACCATTTACCTTTTTCCTATGTTATTATAATCATTCCATGAATATTTTACTCATGTTTATGTTCTTATATCATGCCTATTGTTTTACCCATGATGTTACATTATGATCTTTTTTCATTGTTTATTCCTTACTAGGCTTAATATCTCACCATTTTCTTTTATTTCCCCCTTTCCCAAGGTATTGAAATAAAAGGGATATGTATAGGGAAATCAAATGTGTATATAATCCTTGTAGAAGAAATGTGTCTTATACCATGTGTTTAGTTGTAAATGTACCTAGTTTCTAAAGACAATGAACTTTTTATATTTAAAGTTTGTTGTATTTCGTGTGATGTAATAAAATCTTTTCATGTATTACACCAGATCCATAAGTTTTTTTCTGAGGCATATTATTTGGTATCAGAGTAGAGTATGGTTTTTTGGTAATTAGGTTTCGGAATATTTTGATATATATCCTTATATAGATAAAAATTTTCTCTAGTATAATAGGATATTACAAGTAGTATGACCCAATAATATTAAAACCTCCAAAATGTTCATGTTGAGTCGATAAGGTTTTCCTTATGACTTTCCATTGCTTCATACTTGGGGGAGATTATTATGTCATTAAGGTTTCCTTATGAATTGATCATTCCTTCTTGTTTTGAAAATAAAAAACACCTTATCTCAAGGCAAATCTATTTTTACCCTTTTTTTACTTCTATAAGGAAAATTTCCTTCCCCAAGGAAATTTATCCTTACCTTGTTTCGTTGTCCATATCATAATTTTTCCTAAAGTACAAAATTTGAATTGAGGTCAAAACCTCAGAATCCTATAAATAACTAGATATGAAGCATTCTGTTCTAGGATCCAAATTCTTAGAATTCTAGTTACGAACTATCATGAGTTCTGAATCTGAATTCTGAATCCGAATTCTGGTTACGAACTTTCTGAGTTCTAACTCCGAATTATGAATCAGAATTCTGGTTACGAACTTTCTAAGTTCTGACTCCGAATTTTGAATCAAAATTCTGGTTATGAACTTTCTGTGTTCTGAATCTGAATTCTGAATATGAATTCTGGATACGATCTTTCTATGTTCTGAATCCAAATTCTGAATACGAATTCTGGATATGATCTTTATGATTTCTGACTCTGAATTCCGAATAAAAATTCTGGTTAATAACTTCTCTAATTTCTGACTCCGACTTCTCTAAATAAAGACTCCGAACTCTCATGAGTTCGGACTTCGAATTCTCATGAACTCTGACTCCGAACTTTATAAGTTCTAGTTCCAAATTCTTATGAATCCAGATTCCGAATTTCCTTGAAATTCAGACTCTGGAATTCTATAGAATTCAGGTTTCGAATTCCTACAAAACATAATCTGAATATTCCTGCACTATAGACTCTGAATTCATTTTTGGTTAGACTCCGAACTCTTATTTACTTTCATTTATAATATCAATTTTTGGTTATTCTTACACTTGTTTTGTTATAAAATGATATCGTGCTTTCAGTTACTCACTAACCGTTGTTTGAGTGACACGTGTACAGGTCCCTCCGAAATTTACGGAAAAATGTGACTGTTGGAGGAGCGAGCCGATCGTTGGAACCATGCCTATAAATAGGGGCTCATTTGAAAGAGCTCAAGATAGTTCTACGACTCTAGAGACTACATGCTTTTGAAGTGATTTCTAGAGAGACACTTTCATTTCTTTGTGCGTACTAAAATACTTGTTCAGCTTTGCTTTGTGCGACATTGAATGTTACTAAGTAAATTAGAGGGCTTCCAATGATAGGAAGATAGTGGTGCCAACTACCTTAAAGTTGAGGGCTTCCTTACAGAGGAAGACAAAGGTTCCAACTACCTTGAAGTTGAGGGATTGTAAGGATAGCAAGACAAACTTCGATCTTCATATCTAGGGCTTATCCTGTTGTGGGTAAAACAAACTTTCTTGAAATTATAAATCAAAGGACCTTTATCCAATTTTTTTGGATACCCTTCTCTTTGTGTTAAAAGACTTACTACTTGTTACTTACTTTGTTAAAAGTTTTCCGATGCACTTGTATTGTTGTGGAAAGTATAACTATCTTATATTTCCTTATACTTTTACTCTGGTTTAGTTATATTCTATACGCTTTAAGGTAGAATCTTAGTTGTTGTAAACTTTTTTTAAGATTCATTTCTGGAATCACTTTTCCAGAATCAAGCAAGTTATTAGAACTTAGAGGTGTTGTGAATTTTGGTTATACAAAATTTCCTTAAGAATTTTTTAAAGTATACAATTCACCTCCCTCTTGTATTGGAGCATCTCATGTTTACATATTTGATCCTACATTTGGTATTATAGAGTATATCATACTCACTCATACCATCTAACAATTGGTATCAGAGGAGGTTACCCCTGAATTAATCTCACGATTAGGTTAAGAAGAGAATTCTTGGAATTGAACTTTCAGATTCACACTTTTTTGGAATCATATTTTCGGACTTGTATAGTTTGGATTCATTTTTACTTAGAGATACTATGGTTATTTATTACCCTTGCTTAAGAATATTTTCTTTGTTTACAAACTTTTCAATTAACAAGTTTTATGTAGAAATAAATTTTTCTTTAAGATGGCAGGAATCAATGTTGGTTCCATAGGAAATCTCAATCCAACAAGACCACCTATCTTTTATGGAAATGACTATGAGTATTGGAGAGATCATATGAAGACTTTCATTATCAATACTAGTTTTGAAAAAAAAAATATGCTTAATGGAGGATATAAAATCCTGGACAAAGAAGTTAGTATCTTTACCAATCAAGAAAAGCATGAATATCAACTGAATTGTAATGTATTCAATACTTTACTTTGTTCTATGACTAGAAATATATATAGCCAAATTTCATCTTGTGAAGTAGAAAATTCTATATGGAAGAAACATGAAGTTAATCACTTTGGAACTTCCAAAGTTATTGAGACCAGAAGAGACATGCTCAGAGCAGAATATCATGGTTTTAATTTTTCTTATGGAGAACCCATAGGTAAGGTGCAACAACGGTTCATGACTATTGTAAATAGTTTAAAATCAATGGGTGAGAAAGGATTAGATGATGAATCTCTTGTTGATAAGATCATAGACATCCTGCCCAATGAGTGGGAATCCAAGAGGACTGCTATTGATGAGAAAAGAAAGGTTACTCAGATTACTCTTGATGAACTGTTTGGAACTCTTCTTCAGTATGAGACTAGAATGAAGAGAGATGCTGATAACGTAAAGAAGAAGAATGAGAATGGAAGTTTTGCTTTTACTACAAATTCTAATCATATCAAAGCCAAGAATCTTGAGAGAGTTACCAGATCCAAATCTAATAGAGTTATTATTCAATCCAAATCTAGTGGAATTGAATCCTCAGAAAATGAATTAGAAAATCTTTATAGAAGGATGAACAAGATAGATGGACAGAGGAACTTTAAATCCAGATATAAGAAAAAGGAAAGGAAAGACAAGAAAGATTCAGAAGTCACATGTTATGAATGCAAGAGATTTGGACATATAAGGCCTGATTTCCCCATACTTAAGAGAAAATAAGTAAAGGAAATGTGTTCTGAGAAAAACAAAAAGAAATATTACGAGGCTAAAGATAAGAATGTCTTGAAAGATAATGACACATGGAGTTCCAATGGTGGTGACTCTTCAGATGAATCTTTAGATTATGAATATTCTGGAGAGAAGAATCTTGGTCTAATATCCAGAGTACCCATTGACAATCATTGTTTTATGGCTAAGGTACACAATTCTGAATATATGACCAATATATCTTTGAATGCTAATAACAGTGAATATTATGACTCTTTGGATTAATAATATTCTTCTGATGAAGATAATACTTTGCCTACCTATGAAGAAGTATCTAAGTTTTCCAAAATTCTTGAGATTTAGAATTCAAAACTCATGAAAAAACATGACAGGGAAAATTCTATGAATACTATTCTCACTAAGAAAATATCAGATCTTTCTATAGATATTGATAAAAAAATTCTGATTTTGTAAGTATTTCAAAAAAAAATTGTGGAATTAAATTTTGAGAAGAATAATATTTATAAAGATCTAGAAAATGTAATTTCTAAAAAAAATTATTTCGAGCCTAGCCCTAGTTCAAAATAAGTTTTTTTGAAGACAAAAACTTTGTTATCAAATTCAAATCCGAAATATTTTTCTTTGAGGAAGTGTTTATCAACTTTAACTTTGGTAAGAATTTTTTTGATAAAATGTATTCCCAAATCCGACCTCTAAATAATAGTTCTAGTTTTGATTATACAAGTTCTAAACCCATTTTTAGTAACAATTAATTTGTTCCACAAAGTGCTCCTTTTTTCACTAAGTGTCAGTGTAGTGCACACTGGGCAAATAATTGTTCCTTAAACAAAACCCAATCTTCAAGATTTTATAAAGCCTGTTTTTATAAGAATATGTGGGTGATGAAAATTTTTCTTTCTAAGAATCCCAGATCCAAGAAAGTTTGGATTCCAAAAATCTAACTTTTTCTTATTTTCAAGAAAATAGGGAAATTACCGACAACAATACATGGTACATGGATAGTGGATATTCCTGGAATATGATTGGTAACAAAAACTATTTTGAAAAGATTATCAAGACAAAAGGAGGAAAAGTAACTTTTGAAGATAATGCTCAGGGAGAAATTATTGGTATAGGTAACATTGTTCTTCTTGGAAAAACTTTGATTTCAAATGTTTTATTTGTTAAGGTTCTTATGCACAACCTCATTAGCATAATCCAATTATGTGATGAAGGTTACCTTGTGAATTTTAGGAATGAAAAATGTTTACTACACAATTCCAAGGAAGAGTTTATTCTTTCTACCCATAGGCAAGAGAAGTTTTACAAACTAAAGTTATAATACCTTAGGAGCCAATATCTACCTTTCCTTAGTGCAATGGAAGATCATTCTTGGTTGTGGAATAGAATGTTAGGACACTGTAACCTTAGGAACTTATGCATACTTTATAAGAAAGGATTAGTTAAGGATCTACCAGAGCTTAGATTTGATTCTTCAAAAGTTTGTGACCCTTGTTGGTATGGCAAGAAACATAAATCAAGTTTTAAATCAGTTGGTGAATTCTGAACTACTGATGCATTATAGCTAGTGCATATGGATCTTTTTGGTCCAACACAAACTAGAAGCATTAGAGGCATGTACTTTGTATTTGTTTTAGTTCATGATTACACTAGATTTACATGGGTCAATTTTCTATAAAATAAGTCTGAATATTTTTATTATTTAAGAAGTTTTAGAGACCATGTAAAAAAAATTAGAAAAACCTTCCATTGAAAACTATTCATAGTGATCATGGAGGAGAATTTTAAAATTCTGATTTTGAAACTTTTTGTAGTAAAAACGACATTACTTATAACTTCTCAGCACCCAGAACACCTTAACAAAATGGTGTTGTTGAAAGAAGAAATATAATTCTTCAAGAGATAACTAGAACCATGTTGAGTGAGTATTCTGTAGCCAAACATTTTTGGGATGAAGCTGTAAGTACTGCTTGTTATACTATAAATCATGTTTTTATTAGACCTTTTCTTAATAAAACTCTTTATGAGTTACAGAATGGTATAAAACCTAGACTTTCCTACTTTAATGTTTTTGGTTGCAAGGTATTCATTTTGAATACTAAAGATAATCTTCATAAATTCTCACCAAAATCTGATGAAGGAATTTTCTTAGGCTACTCCACAACTTCTAAGGCTTAAAGAGTTTTCAATAAAAACACTTGTACTGTTGAAGAGATAGTGCATGTGAAATTTAATGGAACTAATCCTTTTGTTTTCAAACAACTCCTACCTATATCTTCTGATGTGTTTTCAAAAATTGATTTTCATCCTTTGATAGAAGATCCTTCTAATAAGGAAAATTTTCAAGAAGATACTACTGAAACATTTACCCCGAAGATTTCCTACCCTATGTTGATGAATGAGTTTTACAAAACCCAAATCACTAGTTTCTGAAGAATCATCTGAGTGATTGTATCATTGGAGATGTGAATAAACCTGTAAGGACTAGAATTTCCTTAAGAAATGAAGTAGAACATCTATCATTCCTTTCCCAATTAGAAACAAAAAGCACTGATGAAGCTTTAGGTGATGAGGATTGGACTAAAGCTATGCAAGATGAACTAAATGAATTTTAAAGGAATAAAGTTTGGACCTTGGTTGAAGGACCGAAGGAAACTCCTATTATTGGAGTAAAGTGGGTCTTCAAAAATAAGTGTGATGAAAATGGATTCATTGTAAGAAATAAAGCTATATTAGTTGCTAAAGGCTATAATCAACAAGAATGAATAGACTATGAAGAAACCTATGATTTAGTATCTAGACATGAATCTATTCGTATTTCATTGCCTTTGTAGCATTCATCAATGTCAAACCTTTTCAAATGGATCTGAAATGTGCTTTTCCTAACGATTATGTTCAAGAGGAAGTTTTTGTTGAACAACCTCCTGGTTTTGAAGACACAAAATATCGTGATCATGTTTTTAGTCTTACCAATGCTTTGTATGGTCTTAAACAAGCCCCTCGAGCTTGGTATGATAGACTTCCAAGATTTTTACTTCAAAATAACTATGTTAAGGGAAATGCAGATCAAAACCTTTTTATAAAGAAAGATAAGAAAAATGTTTCGATTGATCATATTTATGTTGATGAAATTATATTTGGTTCAACTCATAAATCTTTAACCGATTCCTTTTAAGATCTAATGAAATCTGAGTTTGAAATGAGTATGATGGGCGAGTTAACATTTTTCCTTGGTTTTCAAATCTCTCAAAACCCAGAAGGAATCTATGTATCCCAATATAAGTATATTAAATATCTTCTTAAAAATAATGGATATGACAACACTAAAAGTATAAGTACTCACATTGGTACCTCAAATACACTTGATCTTGATGAAGCTGGGAAACCAGTAGATCAAACAACTTTTAGAGGTATGATAAGAAGTCTACTTTACTTGACAACTAGTCATCCAGACTTAATGTTTTCAGTATGCTTATGTGCAAGATATCAATAAAATCCTAAGGAATCTCATTTAAAGGTAGTGAAAATAATTTTTCGCTACTTAAAGGGAACCATGGATTTAGGACTATTTTATACTTCTGGAAATGATTTTGTTTTAAAAAGTTTTTTCATATGCTGACTTCGGTGGATTTAGAATGGATAGAAAGAGTACATCTGGAACTTTTCATTTCTTAGGATATTCATTAGTTTCTTGGTCATGAAAGAAGAAACACTCAGTAGCACTCTCCACCACTGAAGATGAATATGTAGCAGCTGGAAGTTGTTGTGATCAAGTGTTGTGGATGAGACACATACTCACAGACTATGGTATGAGTTTTACCAAAATAAAATTTTTGTGTGATAATAAAAGTTCCATTTCCCTTAGTAAAAACTCTTCACATCACTCTCATGAAAAGCACATAGATATAAGGCATCACTTTCTTAGGGATCACACAAAAAAAAGAGATATCATTCTTCAATTTATTGGAATGCAAGATCAACTTGCTGATATTTTCACAAAATCATTACCTTCTGATAGATTTGAATACATTAAACAGAAGTTAGGAATGATAACCGTAAGGTAATCTTCCTTGATTAACTTCTTGTTACACCAATATCCTTAGAGTAATAAACTTATTTTCATAAGGGGAGTACATTCGTAATGATTTTTTTTCATATTTTTCATAATGAAGTTTTTCATGATTTTCGTAATGATGTTTTTCATGTTTTTCATAATGAAGTTTTTCATATTTTTCATAATGTAGATTTTCATATTTTTCGTAATGAAGTTTTTTTTCATATTTTTCGTAATGAAGTTTTTCATGTTTTTCATAATGAAGTTTTTCATGTTTTCCATAATGAAAATTTTCATATTTTTTGTAATGAAGTTTTTCATGTTTCTCATATTGAAGTTTTTCATGTTTTTCGTAATGAAGTTTTTCATGTTTTTCGTAATGAAGTTTTTCATAATGGAAATTTTTGTACTCGAAATTTTCTTAATGGAAATTTTCATATTTGAAAATTTTCATAGTGTTTTTTTTCGTATTCAAGTTTTTTTTGAAATCCAAAGTTCTTCAAGAAGAATATTCCTCAGTACAAATAATCTTCCTAGCAATCTGAAAGGTATGATTCTTTCTTGATTTCTTTGTAATTACCTTTTACTTGTTGTTAGATTCTTTTGATTTTAAAATTTCTCAGATTCTAGTTTTCTTAAATCTAAATTTTTTCCTTTTAAAACCTCAAAAGATCAGATTTAACCAAATTTTCCCTTGCAGCTATCATTTCTACCATCAGATCAGATCTGAAGAATTCTCAACCATTAGATTCAAATGGGAAGTTCAACCGTCGCTTCATCACCTATAAAAAGGGGACCCCCGATGGTTGTCCCACATTGGTTTTCAAAGCTTGTGCATGTCGAAGCTCTGCCCCTCTACAAAATCCCATTATGTACTTTTTAAAAGTGCTTAATTCCGAATGTCTGCAAAAGATCCCTCTCAAGATATGTCTTCTGTCAAGCCGATTGCGGAGTGGAAAATATACAGGTAGAGGTTAGTTCATCCGAACTTCTTCAATAAGTATGACTCTATTATCTCTAAGAACATCAAGCTCAATGGATGGGAAAGTGTAGCTATTTCAAATACAGGAGATCAGGATGTTGGCTATCTGGATCTTCTCATAGAATTTTATGAATCTCTTTGATTCTTTAAATACGAAGGTAGAGAAAAATTTTCCTTCAAAAGTTATAGAAAGACATATAAACTCTCTCACACCAAGGCTGTGAGCTTGGGGGGCTGCCATATGAAGGAGAAGCCGGATTTTTCTCTCAAAAGCTGCTGGATGTTCAAGGAAGTTTTATCAAGATGAAGGATATGAAATGCCTTGGTCTTACTGATGTAAAGATAGCAAAGATTTCCCATCTATCTACCAATAATAGGATTCTACAGTTATGGGTTCAAGGTCTCATCGTACTGAGAAAGTGTGATAAGGACAACCTGAAGAAAAGTGATATGTATTTCTTGGACTTTTTGGTAAATCTAAGGAAGGTCAACCTCATGAAGCATATTCTCATTACGATTGAGAATATCAAGAATGAGAATATGAGAGATCAAATTATTATGTATCCTTCCTTACTTTCCAAGATGATAGTTTGATGTCTTGAATCATTCAATATCCCTTGTAGTTCCAAGATGAGGAATTGCAAAGTAATGCTGATCAGTAATGAAACCCTCAAGAGAATGAAGGTTGGTTTCTCGAAGGAGTCATAAGAATTCTATGATCTTCTAGTGAAAGAGGCAGAAGCCATTATGAAGAATACAGAAGAGGCTGAACCATCTAAGAAAGCTAGGAAGAAAAGAAAGTTGAAGGAAGTGGAAGTAGAAGAGAAAACCCCTAAGTCTAAGGAATTCCAATATGAACCTCCTAAACCCAAGAAGAAAAAATCCTACCTAGATGAGGTGGTAGAAAAATGGAGGGAGGATAAGAAGAATCAAAAGGAAGTGGAACCATAATTTGGCCTAGACCCCAGTGGGGCCAAGGATTTGAAAGAAAAAGTAGCTGATGATCTTGAGAGGCAGGCCAAGGAGAAAAATCTTAAAAAGAAGATGTCTGAGGCTGATGTTTTTCAATCACTTATAAGGGATACTGAACTTGAACCCGAACAAATTAGCATACTTAAAACCTTCCTAGTAGAACCATTGCCTGAGACTCCGGGGAAAAAGGTCATGTCTCCAGAAAAAGACAAAGAGAAGGAAGTTAAGAAAGAAGCTGTGGAATAAGTTCAGGAAGCTCAAAGCTCTGAAGAGACAGTTGATCTGATAAATCAAGTTAAATAATTTCATGAAAAGGAAAGTGTTTCCTAGAAATTATCAATTCGGACTTCTCATGCTGGATCTTCAAAACTTTCTACTCCTGGATATGATGAGAAAGGTGAAGAAGAGGAAGTAAACAAGTTGTCTAAAGAAGAGAGTTTTAATCATCACTTTATTCATTCTGAAGACATTGAGGCTGGAGCTGAAAAAGAGAAAGTTGATGAAGATAGAATTGTATAGTTGTCTGGGAGTGATCATGAATCCCCTGATGAGGAAGTCGTACCGATAATTGATAAGGGTAAACAAGTGTTTGTTGATACTCCTAGAAAATCTATAGTGAAGAAGAAGGAAGTTGCTGGAACTTCAAGGAGGAAGCTTGTTGAGTTATAAAAACAAGCCTCAACAAGAAGAGTCTCGGATTCTGAATCATCTTCGCTTGCTCATGATTTTTTAGAAAAATCCTTGGTGAATCTTGTCGGGTCTGTTTTGACTTTTTCAAGAACATATTCTAGATGCCAAATGCTTCAACATTCTCTTAATCATAAATCAGATTCGGTGTCTATGGTGATGCAAAAGTGTGTCAAGGTAGAATCAGATTTCAAAACTTTCCTCATAGGCTATGAAGATCACATAAAGTCATGTAAGAAGATAGCCAATTGGTCAAAGAAGACAGTATAAGAAATGATTGATCTTGATAAATTTTAAGAAGATGTCAAGGAAGCTTTTGATACAGAGGACACCAAAATCAAGGATCTTACAGATAGCTTTGAGAAAAATCTAACTCTTGAGCAGAATGTTCGGATTCCGGATGTCAAAGTTCTAAATGGTAAGCTGAGTTATATTGTCCAAAACTGGAAAATAGAAAAGGATCTTCGGATTAAGATTCAAGAAAATCTTTTGAAGCAAGATGAATTGATGAAAGCTTAGTAAGAGTCCATGAAAGATTAGGAAGATAGGATCAAAGCATTAGAAAAGCAAGCAAAGGAGGATCACAAAGAGCTAAAAAATCTTAAGACCATTGTGAAGAATCTGATTCCCAAGGAAAATAACCAAAATAGATCCAAATCTGATCTTTTGTTGTATCTATTTTTCCTTGTACAAATTATTCTAATCATAATAAAATGGTGGTTTCTTGTTTTATTTGGATGTTTGTACTAATATTTCAAGTACCATAATTTTTTTCCATTCCCTCAAACTCTTTTTGAAAATCACAAAGGTAGAGAAGGAAAAATAATTCTAAAGGGGAGAAGGAAAGAGACTTCTAAGTATAGAAGAAATATCCCTAAGTAAGGGGGAGTTTATCTAAGGGGGGGTTTATCTAAGGGGGAGTTCTCATTACGAATATTTACACATTCAAATGAAAATTATCATTTTGGAAATCCATAATACGATCCTTAGTGTTCCAAAGCCTAAGAGAGATTTAGTCGTATTCACCATAGTTCATATGTAAAGGGTGATAAGTTTTATTTGCAAAGACTAGATTTTTTTTAGCAAAGTCCTTATATTCTTTTTCCTAAGGATGTCTGTGCTTTCCAAAAAGGAGATATTGTTGAGTTAATAAGGTTTTCCTTATGAATTTTCCATTCTTTCATACTTGGGGGAGATTGTTAAGTCATTAAGGATTCCTTATGACTTGAAAATTCCTTCTTGTTTTGAAAATCACAAACACCTTATCTCAAGGAAAATCTATTTTTACCCTTGTTTTACTTCTTTAATGAAAATTTCCTTCCCCAAGGAAATTTATCCTTACCTTTTTATGTTGTCCATATCATAATTTTTCCTAAAGTACCAAATTCAGATTGAGACCAAAACCTTGGAATCCTATAAATACATAGATATGAAGCATTCTGTTCTAGGATCCAAATTCTCAAAATTCTGGTTATGAACTCTCATGAGTTATGACCCTGAATTCTAAATCAGAATTATGGTTATGAACATTCTAAGTTCTAAATCCAAATTCTGAATCAGAATTCTGGTTACGAACTTTCTGAGTTCTAACTCTGAATTCTAAATCAGAATTCTAGTTACGAACTTTCTGAGTTCTGACTCTGAATTCTGAATACAAATTCTGGATACAAACTTTCTGAGTTCTGACTCTAAATTATGAATACAAATTCTAGATAAGAACTTTCTGAGTTCTGACTCCGAATTCCGAATAAGAATTCTGGTTACGAACTTCTTTATGTTTTGACTCTGAGTTCTATGAATAAAGACTCTGAACTCTCATGAGTTCTGACTATGAATTCTCATGAACTCTGACTCTAAACTTTATAAGTTCTAGTTCCAAATTATTATGAATCCAGATTCTGAATATCCTTGAAATTCAGACTCCGGAATTCTACAGAATTCAGGTTCCAAATTCCTACAAAACAAAATCTGAATATCCTTGAACTATAGACTCTGAATTAATTTTTTATTAGACTCCAAACTTTCATTTACTTTCATTATGAATATCAGTTTTTGGTTATGCTTACACTATTTATGTTATAAAACTCTGTCATGCTTTCAGTTACTCACTAACCATTGTTAGAGTGACACATGTATAGGTCCCTCCAAAATTTAAGGGAAAATGTGACTGTTGTAGGAGAGATCCGACCATTGGAACCATGCTTATAAATAGGGTCTCATTTGAAAGAGCTCAATATAGTTCTATGACTCTAGAGACCACATGCTGTTGAAGTGATTTCTAGAGAGAGACTTTCATTGATTTGTGCGTACTAAAATACTTGTTCAGCTTTGCTTCGTGCGACTCTGAATGTTGCTGAGTACATTCAAGGGCTTCTAGGGATAGGAAGACAGAGGTGCTAACTGCCTTGATGTTGAGGGCTTTCTTTCTGAGGAAGATAGAGGTTCCAACTACCTTGAAGTTGAGGGCTTGTGGGGATAGCAATACAGACTCCAATCTTCGTATCGATGGCTTATCCTAGTGTAGGTAAGACAGACTTTTTGAAAGTATAAATTAAGGGACCTTTATCCAAGGTTGTTGGATACCCTTATCTTTGGGTTAAAAGACTTAATACTTATTACTTACTCTATTACAAGTTTTCCACTGCATTTGTATTGTTGAGGAAAGTATAACTATCTTATACATCCTTATACTTGTACTCTAATTTAGTTAGATTCTATATGCTTTAAGGTAGAATCTTAGTTGTTGTAAACTTTTGTTAAGTTTCATTTCTAGAATCACTTCTCCAAAATCAAGCAAGTTATTAGAACTTAGAGGTTTTGTGAATTTTGGTTATAAAAAATTTCCTTAAGAATTTTTTAAAGAATACAATTCACCCCCCTCTTGTATTTGAGCATCTAATGTTTACATATTAGATCCTACATTTGGTATTATAGATTATATCATAATCACACATACCATCCAATAGTTCATAATGTGTCCATTCTAAAGATAACATTTACATGAAAATTTATGTTTATTAAGTGTTATTCAATTTGTAAAATTTTTAAGATGAAATTTATTTAAAAGGGTATAATGTAACTCCCTAAAAAATCATTTATATTATTAAAATAACTCCTATTTTATATTTTTTTTACTATGATCACTTATAAATACTTCTATATTTCATAGTAACTTTACACATCATGAAAAACTACAACTAAGAATAGCAAAGGGATTATTTAATGATATAATCAAAATTGTATTATTTTAAGAAAAATAAATATATTTTATTAAAAATGTGTATCATGGTAAATGTATAATTTTTAAATTAAATTTATTTTCATGAAATACTATTATGATTTTATTTCTAAATTATAATATATTTTAATTAATCCCTAGGTAACTTTTATTATGAAAAGAATGCGTACTATGAAATAAATTTATTAATTTTAAATAAGGATTTTTTTAAATGTTAAAATAATAATATTTAGAGAATTATTTAGAGGAAATAAATTTTTTTTGGGCTAGACACATAAAAATTATGTTATGGTGTTTTTTAGGAATTTTATGACAAAGTTGATTTTTTTGTAAAAAAGTGAAAATCACTACTTTACCAAGCACTGCAATTTTATGAATCATTAATATGTTATCATGAAAAAAAATTATATTATATGTTATTCTATCAAAATTAAATTAAATAAGAATAAAAATTAAATTCAAAATATTAATTTTAATTTATAAATTATACTTTACTTTTTTGGATCCAAAAAATGGAATTTTGAGATATAAATTGTTTTTAGATTCTACTCATTAAATGGGTTGGTTGGGAGGTTTGTTTCAATTTGGGAATGAATTTTACATAAAACAATTTCTCCCAATCCTTAACAATCTAGTAAATTTTTTGTAATTTATTTCTCCCACTTGTGGTTGGATTATAAAACAAAATAACCTATATTTTAACCCTTAAAACCACCCATCCTCATGTATAAATATCCCCATTCCCTCCCCACTTTCCACACCAAAGTCTTTGATCATGATTTATCTCTAAATTACACTATCAAGAGTATCTAAAACGTGTTTATAAGTTTCTAGGGAGTCCCTTTCATTGTTTAAGAATCACCCACCCATTGTAAGGGTTTCCTCAATTATCCTCTTTACTTAAAAAGTTTATTAATTTTATTATATTGTCATTTTAAATATCCTTTATTATAATACCGTGTTTTTTATTCCATGGTATTATCTTACATGTGATATATTTTAAATTTTAGTTTATTTATTCAATCTCATTAAAGTCTTTTCTTAAGCCATTATTATGCCGAAATAAGGGTTCCTCACCCCTGCCTCACCATTACTGTTGTGATCCATATTAATTCTTTATTATTCCATGTGTTGTTTACCTGGAAATAAAATACCTATATGGATACTATAAATAGACGTGGACCTGGAAAATTTGTACCTAGGGGTAATAAACCCAAAAATGACACATTTGGATTTGACTTGATCATCACTTAGTGCATGAAAATGGGCCTTGGTGGACACGTAGTTTGACAGTCCTGAGGGATTTTCTTTAGATAATTCACATAAACTTTATGATCCATAATAAAGGATAAAAATATATATATTGATATTTACATTCAATTGATATGCCTATGATATGAATTTAAAACCATCAAATTATTTTTATCATTCTTTCTAGTTGAGTTATTTCATTTTCAATGTGAACATTCTATAATTCCTTAGCTATTTGTTGGATATTCACCAAGATAACAACATTAATCCATTGAAAGGGTTTCTTTACCACCCAATTTGTAACCAATTAACATGTTCTATTTCAATATAAACACCCATGAAACCTTTATTTTACATGTACATGTTCCTATGTATATGTTTATTTGTGGAATTATGATATGTATTGGGAATTATCCATTACTTCCTTTGTCTTTCCTTATCATCAGAAATGCATAATTGAACTTTTATTCCATTACCTTTCCATGTGAATTTCCTTTAATTATTATTATCATAGAAGGGTATTCACCTAGATTTCTATATATTTATTGAACAAGGATATTATTGATAAATTCTATAATCTTTTATCTATATGATGTAAATATGATAGACTTAAAAATGTAGATTGATGGTAATTTACCTTGAAACTTATCAAGTTTCATTGGATACCCATTTAATTTCCAATGGGTTTATCATTATATGATTATTTAATTTATTTTTACCTTATGTGGAATACATGAATTAAATCATATAAATTTTATGTATTGATATCACTCCAATGAATTGGGTTATGAGATGGTGTTAATTGGATAAAAGTTACACCAATGTGATGATATAGTTAATTAGATAGAAGTTACTCCTAAGAGATGATAGAGTTCATTGGTTATAGGCTACTCCAAATTGATATGGGAATTGACTATATAGATAATAAAATTATGAATTTTTTGTTTTCTATGATTCCAACACATTTTATTTATGATTTATATGACTTTTAATGGTTCCTTTCAACAAGATTGAAATCACATGGATCATGATTATTTTATCTTATAACTCATTTACTTTTCCCATGTTCTTATGACCAGGATATGAATCTTGTATAAGAACTCAACATTTTAGGGATATTTAATGGGCTTGATTATAGGTACTATTTTCCTTATTCTAAGTACTTTTTGTTTTGGGTTTTAGAATGGGTGATTTTGGGTGAAAATGTGAGAAAATTGGAAAAAGGAAGGGTAGTGCACGGTTGGCGCACAATTTCCCCAAACCATGTTCCCTAGCCTAGTAAACCATAAAATTCTAGATAGAGGGGGATTTCAAGACTAGTGCATGGTTTATCAAATCGTGTGCACTCTGAGGAGAAATTGTGCACCCCATAGAAGAGGTGCATTATTTGGGGCCACAATTTGGGAAACCATGTGCCCCAGCCTTGAAAACCACATGTGAGTTTTTAATTAACCCTAAAATTTGTTTAAAATTTCCTAAACCCCACAGATTGATCCGTAATAATCCCTAACTCGACCCTACAAATTATATATCATTTTTATAGGCTCTAGGACGAATTCATAGGTCTTCCTACCTCTATTATTCATGATTCAATGTTTAGATTGAATATCTGTACCTCTATTGGTAAGTGAATCTCACCCCAATTTGTTTCCCATCTCCTTACTAATAATCTCCCATTCATTGAAGGGATGTTTTCCCCTGTCAGGGTTAGAACTAGATCTAGTTTTGATGGATATTGTTTTGTTTTATCTTGGATCTAGGATTTCAATCAAGATAGCATTCTTCATCGTGATTGGGGTTATTCCACTCAAATTGGGGATTTCCATTAGTGAGTGTTTATTACTGATTTCTAGGTAGATGATATATTATTCAAATACCAATTTATTGATTTCAATTATGTTTATATAATTTTATAATTTATATTGGAAGATTATAAATTTATTTTCTTAAATTGAATTAATTAATTGGGTACGTTAATTAATTAAGGGATTGTGAAATTTGAGATATTGAGTTTTTTGAATTCGAATAATTAATTTTTGTATTAATTATGGGGATTTTTGGGTTGTGGAATTTGAATAATTAATTTTTGAATTAATTAATAGAGATTTTTGTGATTTTATAATTATTGATGTGATTAATTAATAGTTTAATTAATTATTATAATAGATGTGATTAATTAATGATTAAATTAATTAAGGAAATTCATGTGATTAATTAATTGTTGAATTAATTAATGGAATGATGTAAATATAAAAATATTGAATCAAATGAATGAATTAATTATTCAATTATTATGATTATGGAATTGATGGAGTTGGACTAATTAATTTATAATTTAATTAGTGGGTGATTATGATGGTGAAATGTGATAATATGATTAATTTTGATCAATCGCGAGTGATGTTTTGTTGTGATACATGTGATATACGAGATTGATTGGTATATGAGTGTGGGACATGGATTGATGTCCGAAATAACCATGTGAAATTGATTGATATATAAGTGTGGGAAAATGATTGATGCTCCAAATACCCATAAACTGCTAAAGGCATGCATGTAAATATTATTGTATGGTACATGTACTGATTATTAAAATACCCATGGTGTGTGGGATATGGACTAATACTCCAAATTCGCACAGGGTGATAGACACGATGTTCTATTCCATTGTGATTGGCATTGTAATAAGGTTCTAATTGTCCATAGTAATGATTTTAGATCAAATTGATAATGAAATCCTAGGTGTTATAATAAATTATGAACTGAATATGTTATATGATTCAGACTTTATCGTGGTTTGAAGAAGGTATTGTGGTTAGGGTGTCCTCAAGAACCCAATGGTTTGTGTATTTAATTTAAAGAATAAACAATGTTATAACTATTTAATTATAAATTTTAAATTATTAGTTATACTACTGTATACACCATATTAACTAGATATTGTTTTAGATGTCATTGGTTAGGGCCTACTGAGTTGTACTCACACCCAACTTGGGCTGCCTAATCGGTACTTGAATGGATTTCATGGTTCTATGAAAGGTTAAAGGAAAGGGCCCTATGTTATATGGATGATTTGGGAAGGAGCATGGATTTGGGAACTAGGCTTAGTTTCAGGACCTTCTTGGGATTTTTCATCAGCTTTACTTTTGGGTTTGAATTTTGATAATTGGAACTGACTTTGGCATATTATATATACTATTTAGTTTTGGATATTTTATTTCCTATTTTAGACATTATGTGATATTGTTATTATTCTAATTATGGTTATATCATTTGTTTATTATTATTTTTTTCTAATTTTTTTGATACTTTCATAAAGAGGGTATTGTCTCCCTATGATATATATTGACCCTCACAACTATTCGGAAGTCTCTAGAATATGGGGGGACATCTCTGAGGTCATGTAACCAACCAGATCAGGTCACTGGTGTATGGAACCTGATTTGGAACGTTACATATTTTCATTATGTTTATGTTATTATATAATGCCTCATGTTTTAACCATTATGTTTAATTATGATCTGTTTTCATTTTTTATACCTTATTAGGTTTAATAATTCTCTCTTTTCTTATGTTTCCCCTTTTCACATAGAATTTAAATAAAAGGTATATGTATAGAGAAATTATATTTTTAAATAATCATTGTGGAAGAAATGAGTCTTATACAATGTGTTAAATTATATATATACCTAGTTCCCAAATACAAGAAAATTTCAATCTTGAGAGGTTGTTGTAATTCATGTGATGTAATAAAATCTATGCATGTTTAGCACCAGATCTAAAAGTGTGGGTCTGGGGAATCTCAATTAATGAGATCGAAAAACATTTTTCCCTTGTAGATTGTTGTTTATGTCCAAATTTCATAGGATATAAAAGATCTAGGATACCCATAAATTAAATAATTTAACAATTAGATCAACCTGGAAATATTTGATCAATCAATTCAAGTGGTTAAAGTATAATTTTATCATGAAAAAACATTATGATAGATCAATTAATCTCAGTGTATTAGACCAAAAAAACTTCAAAATAGTTTCTTTTTATACTCTTTTTGGTCTAATAATTTGAGATAATAAAAAATTATAACTGGAAACAATTTTGGCTTCCCTTGGATTAATTAATAAGGATTTATGAATCCAAACATGTTTATAATTCGAATTTATTTTATAAATTTGTTAAGATAGAGTAATGGATTTATATCTACCATATCTAGAATTTTTAAAATCAAATTTTTTAATCAAATTTCCAATTTTTTTATAATAATTAAAAATATTATTTTAAGAAAAACCTTTCATAAACATACAATTTTTTAAATATAATGTATTATTTGAAAAACCAAATCCATGATTATTTTATTAACACATTGAAAAATAAGGATCAAGTTAATATTTTTTCACCTTGGGGGAATTTTGAAACAATATTTTTAGATCCTTGATTTATGATTTGAAAACTTCAACATCTGGTTCATTTTTTTAACTTTTAAACCAAATCCCCATTTTATTTTAAAAGATTTTTTTTCATTAATAAGATGGTTTTTATTATTAAGAACAAGATTTATCTTTAATTTATAACATTTTATAGAGAAAAAAGTTTTTTAAAACCATTTTTGAGTTTATTATAGAATATTTAAGGAATTCATAGATTTGGGGACCTGAAGAAAAGTAAGAGGGAGAACAATAATAATGTTGATAAATAGAACTAACCTCATCACCTTGCTTGAGATGTTCTATGAGGCATTTAGTAATTTATTATATTAATTCACATTTTAATGATTATCCTCTCTATCTCTATATATTAAAACATTAATATCCTTCTTACCATTATTATTCTACTTTAAATTAATTTTTAGATGGTGTATTCTTGTATTATATGTTCCTTATTATTGTATTTATATAAATTAAATTCCAAAACATTATTTTGATTTTTATTTTTTGAATGTTAGGAAAATTTCTTCTTTTATAGATTTTTTCCCCATTTTTAAAATTTTCTAAATTTAAATTTCATTATTGATGTAAATTTTGAAAGAATAATAATATTTGATTATTTAAAAGTAATATTATTATTGGTTTACTTAAATTTAATTAATTTATTTACCACTTGAATTTACATGGTTATTTCATAAATCATTAGAGATCCAATAATATTTTTGACCACCACATTTTTATGCCTTTATCTTTGTCTATTTTCATCACATTGGGATCTTATAAACTAGGTAAAATCCATATGATTTTATTTATGATATTTTTTGTATAAAAATACTCACCAAAATATTTTTTTATATTTACAATATCAGTAAAATGTGTAAAAATTTTCATAATAGATTCATTAGGAATCATGGAGAAACACTCAATGTCTTGAGTAAAATTTAAATCCTAGTATATTTAACACTATTCTTCCGTTATTTAGTGACTTCAATCAATTTCTATAATTCATTAGACGTTTAATAAGAAGATATGTGATTAAATTCATTTCAATCAAGACCATAATGTAATGAATTCATGGATTTTCTATTAGGTTCAAAAGAAGTGATATATTGAGGAGTCTATTTATATTTTGGTTCTTTAGTAGGAAACTATTTATGCATAACCACTTTTGAGATGATATAATTAATGTTACTAATAAAATTTGACATAAGATTTTTCAAATATAGATAATTGGTTTCATCAAGGATAAAAACATGTGAATAAGATTCCATTTAAAAAATATATATATTCTAAATTGAATAATATTTTAAAACTATTTTTTTGAAAATAAATATAGTTTAAAAAACATAGATATTTTATAAAACATAAATATTCCTATTCATACTAAAACTTGGTCAGAGAAGTAATGGAAAGAGGTGGGAGGTAGATTGGATTTGAAAAATAAAGACAATTAATTAAAATGAAAATATAAAAATAAAAATATTTTGAAATGATTCTATAAAATATATGGAAATATCATACAATGAATTTAAATTTTAAAAGTAAAATGAAGTATAAATTAAAATATAAAATTTTGTGGAAAAGTAAATGTAGAAAATAAAAAATAAATGGAAAAAAATTTATAATAGATTTATGTAATAACACATACTTTTCGCCAATATCTCCACCTTGAGAAGTCTTTAGAGGGTTATATAACCCCTTGGTTTCAATGGAAAACCAAGAAAAAAAATATAATTTACCTCAGTTTTAAAAAACACCAAAAAAAATAGTGCCTTGATTTTGAATGGAAAAATCAAGAAAAAAACAACCCTTGGTTTTAACACAAATCCAAGAACCAAAATATCAATTTCTTTTGAAAGGAAAAATAATGAAACCAATTATAATGAAGAGATATAAAAGTCATGGTTTTCATTTTGAAAAAATTATTACAAATCCATATCACCTCTCACTAAAATATAAGTAGATGAAATAAGGTGAGAGGGAGAGAAATTAGAATTAATAGAGATATAAGGGGTTATATAAAAAAGGTTAAAAGGATCAAGAGAAGATGAAATTCAAGGCCAAAATAAAGAATAGATCAGGGAGACTCAATGGTGCTTTATGAATTTGATGTAGATCATACCTTTTAATAGTTCACTTTGATTATATTAATTTCAATAGATAATTTTTCTCTTGATATTATTTGGGAAAGGATGATAATTATTTTAACTTTGAATCTATTTAAAGACCATGGAGGAATTATTGATTGTTAGAGAATGAAGATTATTTTTTTGGAAGAACACTTCATTAATATGATGATCCATGCCTCCCAAATCCTATATTTATATCCTAAAAGGTTTTTTGAGTCATTAAATGTTAATAAATGTATTTAAGATCCAAGTCAACACATTTAAGACCACATTAAATACTCCTTTAAAGATTCTGGAATAGAAACACCGGCTAGAAGCTCGATGCCACCAGTTAGCTTGTGCACACGGAAGAAGCACCTATATCTATGGTACTCCCACCGTTACTGATTCACTTCCACCAGGTAGATAGTGGACTGATATATGTTGGGTGAGGTTATATTTATTCTACCAGTAGGCCGATGCACTCTTACTATCTGGATGGAACTGATATGCTATAACGGACTTGGAAGAGGTACTTTTATCCTTTTTCGATTAATTCCAAATTCTAGTTTCTTTCCTATAACTCTAACTCAAAATTAAAACAAAGAAAAACACTTGAAACAACATGAAATAAGGTAGAAACATATTAGAGTGTTTGTTATCATTAAAATAATTAAAATATAAGAGTCAACAATATATACCTTGAGTTGAGATACTCCTCTTGGTTACATTATATATACCTTTTGTTGAGGTACTGATTTTGGTTTTATAATTACCTTGAGTCAAGTTAATCATTTTGGTTTCTATATATAAACCTCTTAATAAGTTACCATGATGCAATATTTTTAAATGATATATGTTTCTTAAAAAATTATTGTTTCATAATATATAAAATTATACAAATAAAAAAATAAATAGAAGGAATTTTTTTAACTCATTGTCAATGCTGATTACATTATTCAGCTATGAAACCAATTAAAATTCCAAAAAATACACCTATATAAGAAATATAAAATAGAATAGTTAAAATAGAATAATTTGGATCACACCAATCAACTAGAATAATAATTACAACTACAAATGAAATAGAAAGGAAACAAAATATTATTAAATCAATCAAAATCTTATGAAAACTATAATATAAACTTAAGAGAAAATTGTAGTTAATTTTGAATGAAAGAATGAAGTGGTATTTTTAAGGTATATAGAGAAATGTGACTGTTGGGATTTGATCATTATATGACATTGGTCAAATATGATTGTTAGTCAATATGACCGTTGTTCAATATGACATTTGGAAAATGAACAATTTGTTAATAATTTTACCATTATAATTAGTGTTAATAAGTAGAAATAAAAAATGATAATTGATACACAAAGGAGAATCAATGGCCACAACTAATAGAGTCATGCCAATTGAATCCCATTTGTCTGAGCTTGGGAGGGAGGTATCATCACTAGGGTTTTCCCTTGACCAAAAACAAGATGAGCTTTAAAAAGTGAAGATTGAAATAAATATAATACAATAAAAGTTCAAGTTAGTGGATTTTACCACTCAGTCGATGTTAGTCGATCCACCTCATGAAACTACCACCATCGCACACCTTACCCTTAGGGCGTATATAGGTGTAATAAAGGGTTATGTGTCCAAACCATAGTTAGTTAAAGTATAAATTCATTTGTATAAATAATTTTTATTTTCCAAAAAATCCTCTTAAGAATAGTTTTTCTTAATAAAATATGTGATTAATTAAGAAGAATTTGATAATTTTATTTTTGGATGCAAATAAAACATAATTATAGTTTTTTTTCTATAAAATACATATAATTTTATAATAAATTAATGTCTTATAAATGATATTTATTTTATAAAAATATTATTTTAATACAATATCATCTAAATATAAATGGTAAAATAATTTTATACTAGCCTAGGAATTTTTATATAACTGATAGAAATTTGACTATACCTTAAAAACTAGTATTTTTAAATAAATAATATTTTTTATGTTAAAAGATAAAATTATCATATTTATAGAATTATTCTACAAAAAATAAACATTATATTTGAAATCATCACACATAAATTATTTCATTTTAAATTTATGAGAATTTTCTAAAATGATTTATTATTTTCATGAATTGTAAAAAATACTGTTCCAGGTTTTCCATATATTTTGTGACTTCATTATTTTTTTCATAATGATTTAATAATTTTTTAAACCCAATCTTTGAACTAAAAGATGTTATTTTGTTAATATTAAGTATTTTAATACATTTTAATCAATTTTCAAAACCATAAGTGACTTTTCAATGTTTAATGGAAACTTTGACTTAAAAAACATCATTTTGTGGAAACTTTATTTTTGCATCTTAAAAGAAGTAATAAAAATGATGTTTCATTTAAGTTTACTTTTCATGTGGTATTTATTCTAATTTCCAAAGTATTTTATTTTTTCCTCTTTTAATTACTACATTATTGTAATAATAATATTTTATGAATGGGATACTCTTATCCCTTCTCATTTTACCCTTTTCTAAAACTAGGTTTTATACCGGTCATGCTGCCAAATTTATTTCTCAAATTTCTCTCTTTTATATGAGAAATTATCTTTTAATTTTTATTTGAATAACAAAACATATTTTCTATTAAATGGGTATTGAAATACATTAGAACATTAATAATTTATCTAGGTATTTACTTACATGAAACCTACATTCCCTTTTTTGGGTTAAAAATGATGTAATGATCTTGTACCTAAGAACTTATGTATGTATGATTTTGATAAGAAATAAATTCTTTATTCTCCACAGGCTATTGAAGAAATTATTTATTATGATCTACGTGGATCAAATTAATTAATACATATGAAAGGTTTTCCTTGATAGCGCTCCAATGCATTTTCTAAATAATTTAATCTCTATAGATATGATACTTCACTAAATAACCTTGTTAATTTTCTTTTATAACACCTTAGTGGTAAAAAATAGTGATATGCTTATGAATGTATGATTTAAATACTATAGCCACATTTATAGGTTATTATTTATATTATTATTATTATGATATGCCTATTTCTCATTCATTATTGTTATGCCTCATGTTCTTTGTGATATGTCTCAAGATCACATGCCAAATGTTTCCCTTGATTATTACCTTACTAGGATTCATGATCACCCATTTCCTTTGAGGTATGTCCTGAGGATATGAAATGAAATAAATTTAACTTAGGTTGAACCAAATAATATGTCTTTAAATTATATTTAGAAGAATGTTTTATGTTTCCCTTTATTATGTACATTATATCAAATAAACTAAACATTAAAATATCCTTTTTTTGTACTATGTAATGAAATGTTATGTAATGAAATGGAAGGATGCTATTTTTAGTATTAAAGGATGATTTAGTTATTTGTGGAAATTAATACATGAAAACTTTAGTATGACCATAGGGGAAAGTCTAGATATAGGGAAACATCATAGTATTTTAGTAAGTATTAAGTAAGTGGTCCCTAATAAAATAAATCCCTATCTAGATACTATAAGTGGATGTGGCTTTGGAATATTTATACCTATGGGTAACACTAAAAATCACCATTTTTAGCTAGAATCTAACGAGAATTGGTGCATAATAATGAACCCTGCTTCACACCTGGTTTGACACTCCCAGGCGATATGTTTAGTTAAACAAAAAAATTTTATGGATCATTATGAAGGATATATAGAAAATTAAATTATTATTAGAGGATATTAATAACATATTTAAGAATGGTGTTTTGAGACCTGAAATCCATTTTGAATTATAAGATTTTAAATTCAACACTTTTCTCACAAATGTTTTATTATTTTAGAAAAATAGTGGGAAATAGGAGGAACCACGTAAATGATGAGTGCAAAAGTCAATGAACTGAAAATGTTCCAATGGAAGATGAAATGGAAAAATTCATAAGGATGATCAATAAAAAATCTCGAGTTATGAAAAATAACTTAAATCAAGTTGAGTGACTAGATTGACCTCAAAAAGAAACAACTTTATGTTGAGTTCTTTATGCATCAACAACCACCTTCTTTCAGTGGATCTACTAGCCCATTGATTGCTAAAATATGGATAAGATCTATAGAAATGATATTTTCAATACTATATTGTGAAGAGTAAGAGAAACTCACCCAATAATTATACTGCTTATAAGGAGAAGATGACCAATGGTGGAAACTGATTAAAAACATGAAGACAAGAAGGGAGATCAATGCTATGGAGTGAGAAGAGTTCATGGGAATATTTTTCAAAACATGTTTCCCCCATTTGATGCAAATGAAATTGGATAAGGAATTGTTGTAACTTAAGAATAAGGAAAATGAATATGTGAGAATCCCTAAGATTAAATTTGTAATACTTTTAAGATATAACTCTAGATTTTTTTTGATTCTAAGGGATATGTTCACACATTCCATAGTTAACTAAGAACCCATATTTGGAGGAATCTAGAAAATTGTGACTATAAAACCTATGAGGAGATAGTGAGGAGTTATATGAAGGTTGAAATGGAGATTGGAGAGATGAAATGGTTACATAAGTAGAATGAAAAGAATAGATTAATGGATCTAAACTCAGGGAATGATTTAGATTATAGAAGTGGAGGAAATAAAGTGAAACTTCCCAAGTGTAATAAATGTGGGAAGAATCATTCATAGAACTACTTTCTTATGAGTGAAAAGTGCTACAAGTGTGAAAGATATGTCTATATAGATCAGAACTATCAGGGTGAGGTGAATCCACAAATTATCATTACTAACAACAAAGAGAAAATGGTGAAGGTCCGAAAAAAATTTCAATGATTCAAGTGTGGAAAGTTTGGGCATTATTATAACCAATGTCCTAATCAAATGGAAATGGAGGGAAACCACCCTCAAACTCAACATAGGCAATGAGACCATGGTCTGGAATTTTCTATCATAATGATAGAAGTAGAGGCTTCAAATTATGTGGTGGAAGGTACACTTTTCGTGCTCTCAAAGATAGCGATTACTTTGTTTGGTTCTAGTTCTACGCATTCCTTTATCTCATAAATGTTTGTAAATAATATATAATAAACACCTGAAGTAATATAAGTATAGGTATCAGTCAAGACTCTTGAAGGTATTATCCTAGCATCAAAAGTGTATAAAATATATTGTATTAACTTTTTTGAGTATAATCACATCATAATTCCAGTAGTCATTCCCATGGAGGAATTAAACACTATACTAGGGATAGACTATATCTCAAATTATAATGCTAAGATCAATTTCAGAAGTAAGTAAATTTCATTATACTTGATTGAAAAACATACATTTATTTTCAAAGGAGAGATACCTCAGTCTAAGATTTTCCTTGAATCACCTACTGTAGAATTATTTATAGAGACGATTAGTGAATATGGAGAAAGAAATGGACATATAAATATAGATAATGTTTCTATTACTCAAGAAAAAATTGACATATTTCCTAGAGTTACTTATGCCTCCCCTAAAAATAGAGGCATGGTTCTTTATTGAACTCAAACCTAGATCCAATATGACATCAAAAACCTCATAAAGAATGGAAAATATTGAGTTAGAGGAATTAAAGAAACAACTTAAATATCTTTTGGTGAAGGTATTTATCCGACCAAGTGTTTCTCCTAAGGGAGAAATGGTTCTCTTTGTGAAGAAGGATGATAGATCAATGAGACTATACATTAATTATAGAGAACTTATCAGGATCATAGTGAAGAACAAGTATCCTCTCCCAAGGATTGATGATTTATTTTATCAGCTTCATGGGGATGAATTTTTCTACAAGATTTACCTTTTATTTGGGTATCATCAATTAAGGGTGAAGAAATAAGATATTCCAAATACTGCCTTCTAAACAATATATGAGAATTATGAGTTTATTGTTACACCCTTGGGATTGACTAATGCTCCTAATATATTTATGGATTTGATGAATAGAGTCCTTAAGGACAACCTATAAAAATTTGTGGTATGATATATTCTAAAAGTATAGAGGAGCATGAGGATCATTTAAGGGTTATATTGGGAACTTTTAGGAAGGAGAAACTATTTGAAAATTTTAACAAATGTGAATTCTGGTTACAACAAGTTGCATTCTTGGGGAACATTGTAACCAATAAAGGAATATTACTTGACCCTAAAAAGAAAGAGGTTATAAAGGTGTGGCCTCATCATAAAATAGAAACTAATATTTATAGTTTCCTTGATTTATCTTGATATTATAATAGTTTTGTGAAAAAAATTTCATGCCTTTTTAATCCACTGACCATGTTAACTCAAAAGGGTCTACGTTCATATAGAAAAAGGAGTGTGAAGAAAGTGTCCAAGAACTAAAGAAGATATTTCTTACTACACCTATGTTAACTTTATCCTATGTCATATTATGATTAATTATTTATATCAATGCATCTATGAAAGAGTTTGGGTGTATCCTCATGAAAAATGATAATGTGATTGCCTATTTGTTGAAAGTGTGTGCCCTAGACCAAACTTGTATTGTACTTTTATTACCACTACATTTATGCAATTTTTTATAATACATGTGTTTATCTTTCTATAATAGTGTAGATAATTATTCATCCACTTTATTTATGGAAATTTACTTAGATTACATGCTGTATCAAGGGGGTATAGCAGATCCCATGCTATAATGAGAACCCCGAGATACCATGACAGTAATCTTAAACTAATTTCCTATAGTCTAGTTACATCATTCTGAAAGGACACCTATGATGTGTGACCATTAGGTGCTGGGGGATCATAAGCATTGAGACTTCATCTGACAAAATTCACACATGATGATATCTAGTAGTTGAAATCATGAAGAAAAACCCACATAATAAGAACACCACATGTTTTAGGTGTCATTGGTAGTTCCTATCTATGGACATGTGTAATGGTATCTAGCCTTGAGATAATTATCAATTAATGTTATTTAATTATGTAAAATTGATGCAAGGCGAAAATCATGGCGACAAAGTCATGGCGAGGTAGTTTGTATTGGGTATGTCATTAATGGAATGGCATTGATTGAATGATCGAGAAATGATTTGTTGCTTCCGAGTTCAGGAAGAGATATCACAAGCCTGGTTGGTTAGGATGGTTTCAACTTCATTAAATCCATCGCCATGGTAGTGGAAGGTAAGACTGTCTGGACAAATCAACAAATAAAATAAAGAATGGTAAAGCATGACGACACTAGTGTGAATTCGGCTTGATTGAGATATCAATGACGAAGTGATTATATTACACAGACTATGTTCATAGGAAGGTAGTCGTTGATCTGAATTTACCTTGTCTCTATAGGGACCTTGATGAGTTGATAGACCCCACTCTTGGTCAGTGGATATTATTCACTGCTATTGAGATAAGGACCTAGAGGGTCACACACAATAGCGCTTTGAGAATCTGCCCTTTGGTGGGCCCCACAAAAGGGTCCGAGTACAATCCAAGTTCTATGGATCACCAAGTAAGAAATAAATTATTTAATTATTCAATCTTGGACTAATATGTTAAATTTATTTATATCATGTATTTACAAGTGATTAGTAAATACAAGTATTAATATTATTCAAATAGATGTTAATATCCTAGGTTCGTTTTATATTAATTGGAGGTCTGAATTGAGTTAAAGACTCAATTTCATTATGTAATATATTTAATATATATATATATATATTACAAGTAAGTGATAAATTATAAATATTATTTATGGTATAATTTTATTTATCATAAATAATTATTTATAACACTTATATAGCAGACGTTTATTACATGAGGGCCGGGAGCGCATACCGCATGTTTTAAACATTCATTATATAATTAAGAGAGAGGCTCCTTCCATGTACTATTCATGTGTTAAGATTAAGATATTATCTCTCCTCCTATAATCTAGAGAGAGAGTCTCTCAAGCGAAGGAATATCTTCAAGTTCATCCATCTTGGATCGATGTTTCTTGCCTTGTGGTGATCGTCACTGCGCTGAATTGAGAGTTGAAGATCCTCTCTAGTACCCAGATCTCGACGAATGTCACACAAGCAGATTCAAGAGGCGTGTGTGGACGATCAAGAGGGATCCGATGTCGGATTATTCAAGCAACGATCACCAGTGTCCTATAGTGGACTTGCACATGAAAGATCCGAACTAGGTACATGTTCAATTTATTTTTGTGCTCTATTTCAAACTTACATGACACTCAGACTAAACTAGGACAAGATCACCAGAGTTGAAAGAGTTATGTCACTCTGATGATGAAGAAAATTTTAAATTCCTGGCCTACCTGCTTCTGCTGTGACGTCCCAGTATCTAACATTATTCATGTCGATATTTTAAGCCTCATGAGCAGAATTATCCTATGCATGACCTGGATATAGCTAAAGTAATTGTTTCTATGAAAAAATGGAAGAACTATCTTTATAGGGAGAAATGTGGTATATAAAAAAACCTCCAAGTTTTGAAGTATATTTTCTTGCAAAAGGAATTGAAAAAGAGACAAAGGATATGGTTTTCAATTCTTAAAGACTACCATAGCTCAATTCACTATCACTATAGAAGATAATGAAAATCATTGATGAATTAAGTAAGAAATACCCTATTATTCTAGAAATGATGAATATTCAAGGAGATCCTTTTATTAAGGAACTAGTTAAATTGGTCATGGGAATCGTAAGGGAAGGGAAATAATTAACCCTATACCAAATGATTTATCAACTATCATTACTAGATAGGATCAAGAAGTCTCAAAGATCAGATCTATTGTTACCTAGGAAGATAGAGGAAGTAAAGAATGGGAAGTTTCTTGAGTTAAATATTGATCAAGAAGGTGTATTTTAAATTTAATACAATCCTATGTGATCCATCTACCCTATAGATAAACAAGTAGATATTGGATGAATATTATAGCTCTACATTCTATATACATATTGGAAGCACTAAAATGTATAGGGACCTTCGTGATCATTATTGGTTGGTTAATATGAAAAGGGAAATTGGCAACTACACCACAAGGTGCATGGTGCGTCAACAAGTGAAGGCGGAGAAACAAATTCTTAAAGGGGTATTATAACTACTACCCATACCAACATTGAAGTGAGACAATATCACTATATAATTTCATCACTATTTTCCCAAAAAAATCCTAAGGAAATAATGAGAAATGGTTTATAGTGGATCACCTCACCATGACTTCCCATTTTATTGCTATTCAGGAAAATTTATCTGTTAACAATATTTCCAAGATATACATAATGGAAGTGGTGAGTTTGTATGTGGAGACACTTTTTATCATTTCTAATCATGATCCAAGGTTTACATATAAATTCTAGAGAAGTATTTAACATGATCCCAATACTAAATTGAATTTTAGTACGGCCTATCACCCCCATACTGATGGAAAATCTTAAAGAAGTATTCAAACACTTGAGGAAAATTTGGAAACATGCCTAATGGAATTTAAATGTTGATGGGATCAACATGTCCCATTAGTTGAGATATCATACAACAAAAAATTACACTATAGTATTCAAATGAAACCATATAAGGATATATATGGGAAGTGATGTAGAACTTCTACAAGTTGGGATAAAGTTAGTGAGAGAAAGCTAATTGACCCTGATCTTATACAAGAGATGATAAAAAAGGATCATGTCATCCAACAATATATATAGATTGGTTAGAGTCAGAAAAAGAGCTTTGTCAACAACCGTCGAAGGGACTTGGAGATTTTTGTTTGGGAAAAATTTTTCCTTAATATATCACCATGGAAGAGATTCATGTGATTTTGAATGAAATTGAATTTTATCCCCAGGTACATTCTCCCCTTTGAAATCCTTGATCGCATAGGAGTAATGGCCTATCAGCTAGCACTTCCACCAAATCATTCTCATGTTCAAGATGTATTCAATGTATCCCTATTGAGGAGGTACGTACTCGATCCATCACATGTACTGAATCTAGAGGTGGTACAACTAGAACATGACCTCTCTTATAAGGAGAATCATGAAATTCCCTAATATTTTTTGAATTATTATTTTTGTATTAATTTAATCTTTTTTTTTCATTTCACACAACACATAATATAGCCCGTGTTATATAAAATCACTAAGATTGGATTTTGTTTCACGCAATTTCATATAAATATTGATAAATACACAAAACATAGATCAGGTTTTGGTATATGCAACCCTATGTTTGGATTGTGTTATACATAATGTCGAGTTCCTTCAATAGCTTGTGTTACACACAATGCTGAGTTTTATCAAACTAAAATATACTATTAATATTGTTCTTTAAATATTATTACAGTTACCACCTAGCCCTTGGAATAGATTCCATGAATAAAATTAATTAAAATGTGAAAGTATTATTCATACACTTATATAAAATGAATCTTATGGTTATCAATTAGTACAAATAAATTTATGAACTATTTTAAAATAATGAAATTACTTTTCTAAGAATTTTGTTTTTCGATATACAAATAATATTTTGTCTCAATAAATAAAAAAACCACTTTTGATGAGTGTTATCAATAAAATTTATAAATTATACATTAAATAAATTTTTTATACCCGTCTAATAGATTTTATAGGTATAAGATAAGAATAAATCTAATTTTATGAATAAAAATATGTATTTTTCTAGAAGATAATTTTACTGCCTTTTAATGGAGAACCCATTTTAAATCTAATTTTGACACTTTTATAATTTTCATTTGAAAAAATAAATTTCATTTTTTTAAAGTGGGATATCAAAATTTATTTTGGGTAATTGTTTTGTATTTTTCAGAGAAGTTTCATATTTTTATGAATAGTGAAAAACATTGATTTTTTATTGATTTTTTATCTAATTTATTTATATTGTTAAATTATATTTTTAATTGTTTTTAAATTATTATTATTTCAATTATTAAAAAATAAATCCAATATAGTTTATTTTAATCAATTTTAGATTGAAATTGGATATGAAAACATTTCAAACTTTTGAACATTTTCTCTTTATAAACTAATTGTTTCGTCTCGTGTGTGGGATTAATTTTAAATTAATTTATTACACTTAATTATTTAGAATTTGAAAAAATGGATTCCATATTTGGAATAAGAATAATTTATAATGTCTATTAAGTTCAAAATAGTTTTTGATAAAAAATATTAGTGATACTAATTAAAATTAATTAGTGTGATTAAGGTAAAAATGAGTTTACTCAGTAGTTAAACAATAAATTAAGGAGCTAAATACCCTATAAGCATACCCAAAATGAATTTTATGGAAATTTTTCTACCATATAATGCATTTTATCAAAAATTTAAAATTACTGGAGGTGCAATATGTAAGGTAGACCTCTCAATAGTGTTTATCTTTTTATATTTAAAAGAATGCCACTCCTCCTCTTCTATAAATGGGTACTCACCTTCCTCACTTACTCACACCTATCAAGCCATTTATTGATCATCCAGAACCTTAAAAAATAATCTCACAATTTTAATATCTTCATCATATAATCCTACCTTTGGGAATAAATCCAAACAAGAATCTCTTTGGGGAAAACCTAAAGGAGTTACCTAAAGAAGAGGTAACATCCTTCCACAAGCACTTTTGTTATAATCATTTATAAATAACCTAAATTATTCTTATTAAATGATTATATAATAACATCAGTATACTTAATATAATGATATGTTTTATGTCAATTTTTTTACCTACACTCACACACAATTCCATCAAATGGGATATGTAATCAACGTTCGTGTGTATGACAGACTACCTTCCCACAAACCGATGTCGTTCATTATTCCACTGAAACCCTTAAAGTTAAAAAATAATAATGGGATTTTTAATATTAAATATATTATATTTATGATGTATTTATTATTATTTAATTATTATATAATACATATATTCATTCATTCTATTTTTTGGAAATATGATAACTTTGTTTCGGGACGTGTGGACTACCACCTCCTCAAATCGATGTGATTCATTCACAATTTACATTGAATGTATTAAGGATAATTTTATTAAAACTGTATTATATATGAAATAATAATTCTACTATAATGAATATATATATATATATATTTCATTTACTTTATTTCATTCAATATGATAAGAAAATGGAAACAACGTTCATGTGTACGTCCGACTTACCATTTTCATTAACTGTGTCATCAATTTCATATTTCTATATTTTATAGATTATATTAAATATTTTTATACAGAATATATATTATATTTATATCATTTTTAACATTCTTTAAATAATAAATTTTTTAATTAATTAATAGGGTCAAGAATAACAAGTCAAAAAATATACCAATAAGAAAGCAGATATTACCCAAAACGTAACATTAACATGTAATTGTTAATAAATGGCTAAAATAAAGTCATAAAAAAATTAGATATGGTATTATATATAAGAATATAGTTATTTTTTAGAATTATAATAAAATTATATTTATTATATATCAGGTTTGAACGTGTACGAAGAATTTCAAGACTTAAGGTAAGAGTTTTCACATCTCAATTTTATTTCTGTGAAATATATGTTATATTAACCACTTATTATTGTTGATTTATATATATAATACTATATGAAATTTTATAAAATTAATTTAATTTATTTAATTATTATAAAATCTTAAAATTATGTTATTATTTCATGTGGATCATGATTCAAAAGTTACTCAAGTATTAAGGGTATTTCTAGTCTCACTTTTATTTCTGCGAGACATATACCTAATTCACCACTCATTTATTTTGTGTGGTGAATATAATTAACATGAATGTATTATATTATTATATAATTAATTTTTTTTGTATTTAACTGTCCCTTTTTATGATCTATCTTTCATGGGGTTTATGGTTCAAAAGATACCAAATCAGTAAAGTAATCCTGTCAAAATTTCCCTTCTTTGAGACACATGCCATGTTATGCACACATATTCTTGTACATGGTGTATACAATTACCTTTTTCATGTTATATCCTAAATATATTTCAATTAGTCATATTTTAATCTTCATTTAATGTTATTCATACATGGGGATTATAATTCAATGTTACCAAAGTGGCAACAATTTATTGCTTCAATCTCATCATTTATCAAGATTGTCTATGATTATATTTCCATTGATGAAATATTATGATCTATATCTCAATAAATCTAATTAAGTTTATTTTTCCTTAGTTATTCATGACATATTCATATAATGGATCCATTTTTCACTATTTGATACTTAATATGATTAATAATGTTTTTAAGAAAATCTATCTTTATTTCTCTTTTCTGTCAGAAATCTATTTTATTCATGAAACCATGTTTTTTAAAAATGTTTTGAAAAACGTTTTACTATGATTTTTAAAAATATTTTAAATGATTTTTTCTCTTTTTAATAAAATAGTTTCTTTAAAGTTAATCTCCTTATTTTTTTCCTATAAATTTACTTTTCTAAACTTTTCACCATGAAAAATGGATGCTCTACATGTATGTATTTACTAGACCTCATGAACATAATTTCCATGAAGATTAATTTTAATGTTTACATGGTTATCTTTATATAATATTTTTTCCTAATATTTTTTGAATTCATTATTTTAAAGTGTTTTTAAATAAAAAAGGTTTTCAAAAAATTTTTATGTTTAAAAAGTGTTTTAAATTATTTTTAAGCTTCCTTTATATGTTTTCAAAGATATTTTCAAATAAAAGAGGTTTTAAAATTTTTTCAAGCCTTATTTATAAGTTTTAAAATCATTTTAAAATAAAAATGTTCTCAAAATGTTTTTAATATTCCTTTATAAGTTTTCAAGTAAAAAGGTTTTCAAATTTTCTTCAAGGTTATTTTCAAAGAAAATGGTTTTGAAAAGGTTTTATGTTTCAAAAAGAATTTTTTTATAAAAGAAAGGAAATTTTACTTAATAATTTTTTTAAATAATTTTAAATGTTATTTTAAATGTTATTTTAAAGAAAATTATTTTAAATACGTTCAATGTTTTTTAAAATTAAATTTTAAAGAATGGTTATTTTCTTTAAGAAATGATTCAAATTATCTTTCAAAATATTTCTCCATCTATGATGGAATACTTTTATATAGTTTAATATTTATGGGGGAAATTATCCTAGAATACCATTTATATTGTTTTCTTGAATGGTTTATGTGTTAGAGGAATGATATTCATGACACCCGTTACTTTTATGTGTGTTATTTTCTTTTGAAACCCGTTTCTTTTCATGAGTTATGATTTGATGAAATGATTATGAAATATATCTATTTTCCATCAGTTATGATGTTATATAATTTAATGATTCCCAATTTATTTCATGGGTTATGATATGATGTTTATTAAACCCATATCTTTTTATGGGTTATGATGTTATGAATGGTTTTTTATCTTGATACACATGAATGTATGATTTCTTTAAGTGATGGGTGGGACTTATATCTCTGTCCAATTCATGAGGTAATGATAAATGTTTTATGAGATCAAAGGGTTAAGGGAGGGAATCCCAAGCTCAAAAAATAGGTTACATGGTAGGGTATCCCATGTCTGCAACAAGAGGGTACATAAGAGGGAATCTCAAGCCCGCAACAAGATGATACATGAGAGGGAATCCAAGACTAAAATAAGAGGGTAAAGGGAGGGAATCACAAGTATGAGAAAAGAGGGTTCACATAAGGGAATCTCAAACCCAAAACAATAGGGTACAAGGGAGGGCATTTGAAGCCTACAACAAGAGGGTAAACGATAGGGAATCCCAAGACCAAAACAAGAGGGTACATGGGAGAGAATCCCAAGCCCAAAACAAGAGGGTATACAGAAGGGAATCCAAATTTCAAAACAAGAGGATACATGAGAGGGCATACCATGAACGAAGAAGGTACATAGTTTATTAGCCCAAGAGTAACATGTTATCAAGGTCTTTGTTGGTAGCCATGACATAGTATTTTATATGTTTATGTGTCTGCCAAAAATTCCATATCCCACTCTTATGTTATAATTTCATTTCTTATGCTATTGATTACCAAATGATTAATTTATTATGAACTACCAATACATATTATAGGACTCTTGATTATTATCTTTGATATGTAGGGTTCTATCTTCTAATGTTATGATCATATTTTCATACCCTTATTCTCATGTTATTCGTATATATGTCCCTTTTTTACCCTTATTGGGCATTTAAGTTCACCCTATTCTTATGTGTCCTTTACCCAAGTTATATAGAATGATTTTAAGTAGGAGTAATAATGGGGAATATCTTTAAGGGATATCTTGATGTCCTCTCACAAGGATAAAAGATTATGCTTCAAAGTTTCCAAGTACAATAAACTATTACAGTCATTGGGCATGTACATTTTTATTGTGTTGAATATTAATTTAAATTGATGTAATATATATGTATGTTAATCCTAGATTGCTATAGTTGGCATTAATAGAAATGGTTTGTCAACCTTTAGAAATTCAGATGAGAAAAATTTAGTGATATCCCTAGGAATATTTCTAAGGATTTGTCTTGGGAAGTCTCTAAGGATAAGCCGAAGTTGTCATAGATTTACATGTAGGTGTCCTGATTCAGGCATTATATATGTAATATTTTGTGATTATGTGTTTTTCTGTTAACATAATTGTTTCTCAGACTATGATTTCTAATCTTAGTCAATAGAAGAAACTAGAAGTAACATGGTTAACATTGAATGTTACAAATGTGTAAATTATAGGCATTATGAAAATTGATGTCCAAAGTGGAAATATCATGAAGATAATCAAGAAGGTGGTATGAGTATTGGTTATAATATTGAGGATTAAGAGACTTTAAATGTTATGAGAATGGTATGGGATGTTCTAACATTATTGTTTAAATTAAACATAAGAATCATGATTAGATTAATGTTGAGGACACTTAATACATGATTGATATTTCATATTCTAGGAAATAATAAGATAATGAAGCCCGATTAATGGTTTTAGAATAAATTTGGTTTATTTTATTGTATATGTTTTATAATGAAAGATTATGTTATAAGAATCATGAAATATATAAGTATTTTTAGTATAAGTTTTTCATTAAGGATTGAAAAGGATATGGTGAATGCTAATGAAGTCTTAGAAATATTATTTAATGGAAATGTGATATTTTGATTAAGGTAAGGTAAACCTTACTCTGCTCTTGAGGATAAGAAAATGATATTTATTCTGGATAAAGAGATGATGATATGGGTAAAGTAAATTGGATAATATTTATGACCTCAGAACAGATAAAATATTTGATGAAGAGTGGTTTATGTTATTATGTATGGATTTTTCAGAATTTTTGGATTTACATAATATATCCAATAGTCATTAGAATAAAAAAGCGTGCATGTTTTCAATAAGGATTTATTGTAATTCAGGTTATTACCATGTCTGATGAGAATACATGGTGAAAGTATTCACATGATTGGTATGTGAAAAATAAGATATATTTTATGATGTATGGGGGATCAATGTAAAACTTATTTTGAGAAATTTAGTGACCTACTTTCTAAATATTTATACATTCATCTCTTATAAGCGTTTTAAGGCTAACCATTTATGAAAAACACGTTGGAGCACATAGCCCCCTTGCCTCGATGTCAGGCTTTTGTGATACTTCTCTAACCTCATTTCCTTGGCCGCTTCCTCAAAAGGGATACATGGGGCAAAGGTTTGTCGGGCCAGCCCACCTATCTCGCACCTCTTCTTTGCCGACGACTGACTTCTTTTCTCCAGAGATACCCATAATGAATGCGTCGCTATCTTCTAGGTGATCTGAGTTTATGAGATGGCATCTGGACAAGCGATCAATCCATCCAAGTCGGAAATCTCTTTCAGTTTTGGCATCCCACTGACCAAGAGAGTAGAGCTCTGTCTTACTAAGGGAATTCAAATGGTTGACAGACACAATAAATACCTTGGGCTTCCCACTCTTTTTGGTCGCTCAAAAAAAGAGATCTTCTCATCTACGATGGATAGAATTGAGAAAAAAATCCAAGGCTGGACCCTGAAAAAAATCTCTAAAGCGTGTAAGGAAACACTCATCAAAGTTGCTCTTCAGTCCATCCCTATCTATATTATGTCCTTGTTCAAGTTTCCTGGCACACTTGTTGACCATATCCACTCCCTCATCGCTAAATTCTGGTGGGGCCATAACAATGGCAGTAAGAAAACTCACTGGATTTCTTGGAAGTCACTTTTCACCCCTAAAACAGGCGGCAGAATGGGATTTCAAGACCTACGACTCTTTAATGATACTATTTTGACTAAACAGGGTTGGCACCTCATGAATCGTCCATCTTCTCTTTGTGAGCGGATTATTTGGAAAAAATACTTTATCCACTCGGATTTCCATAATTACTCTCTTGGCCCCTACCCCAGCATTCTATGGAGAAGCCATTGGGGATCACGAACTTTACTTAATAAAGGGCTGGGATGGAGGGTCAGAGATGGTACAAAAATTAATATTTGGACCCATCCCTGGCTGATTGATAAAGATGTCATGCAAGCTACCTCCACTGGCTTACCTGGCTTTGAGAGCACCACTGTTTTCTGCTTGTTCGGCGATCATGGTTCTGGGTGGTGTATGGATAAAATCAACTCATGGTTCAACGTAAGGTACATAAGGATCATTATTAGCATCCCATGTGTGCAGAATGTAGGTTCAGACAATACCTTTTAGAAAAATGATTTCTCTGGATCTTATATGGTGAATTAAGGGTACATGCTTGCTCTTAATACTAAAATCTAGGAAAGGGGAGGGCTCTGGAAAAGCCTTTGACATCTTAAGGTCCCCCCAAAAATCATCTTTTTCTGGTGGTAGGTTTTCACAGGTATTATTCCCACCATGGACTTCCTTGACTTCCGACAATTCACCAATAACAAGCAGTGTCCCATCTGCTAGGGTGTTCTGGAATCTCCTCTGTATGCGATCACCCAGTGCCCAGGGGTGGAAGAAATCTGGTCATTTTGGGGCTCTGATGTGGAGCTTTTTCTCGATACGACACCAAACCTTCCAACATTACTGATGTTGTGGTCTTCTTCTTTCACTGCGAACAAAGTTGCTTCATTATGCATAGTGTCATGGATCGTCTGGATGTGACACAATGACTTAATCTTTAATCACACTGCAAATCCCCCCAGGTTCTGGATTGAATGAGATACATCCTGGATTAAGGGGTGGAATCTGGACTCTGATCATCATGGGCTCTCTAGCACTCACATAGCTGCTTCAAGATGGTACCCTCCCCCGAAGGGATCCTCAAGATTAACATTGATGCATCTCTCTACATGGATGGAATTGTCGGAATTGGACTTGTGGTATGATATTTTCATGGTCAAATAATTACTCCCAAACATGAATCAAACCACGCTCTCTGGGATCCCATTGTTGCTAAAGCCTTCACTGTCCTTGCCGGGCTGATGTTCGCAAAAGATCATGGATGGGAAGATATTCACATTGAATATGATTGCCTCACCATCATCAATGCTATCAGGCTTAATGATGATGACCTTCATTATTTTGGCCCTGTTATCAGAAAAATCTAGTCTCTCAGTCCAAGCTTCACAACCTGCTCCTTCTCCTTCATTAAAAGGAACAAAAATGAAGCAACCCATCACCTGGCTTCTTTCAGTACATCTGGCGTGAATCATATCTGCCTTGACCACTTACCGTCCTAGTTTCATGAATTTGTAACTACTGACCTTCATGATTAATATATCATATTCCTTTGTCAAAAAAAGTATTATCTCACCATATGAGGATTTATACATTTTGGATAACTTGTGATAACTTTTTTTCTATGATGCTAACTAAAGATAGATAGAATGTATTATAATTCTACCTCATGACCTATTAGTACTTTAGGAATGAAAAATTCCCCTTTATTTCTTATAGTAAGATATGAATTGGAAATTGAGCAAGGAAATACCAAAGGGAGAGATTGTGAATATGAAAAGGAATAAAATAAAGTAAGTATATTTACATATGTTCTTAAATAGAAAAATAATTTTTAAACTCATGGAAATTGATATTGATAAATATTTTTCCTAATACCTTTCTTTCTGATGAACTATCAGTCTTATAAATCATCATATATTTATGGTTTTTAGGACCCTAAAATTCCATTAATCATTTATTTTCTTGTGATCAATGAACTAAATGATGCTCTATGATTATTTATGATTTTATTTCATGTAAATGTTTTCACTTCCCACATCTTCTAACCTATGTGGGAGACTATTAATGAGTTAATTTGGGTAACCATTATGTTTCCAACTTTTCTTTTTTAATGGAAGTTTTATTATCCATTTTTATGATGTGGGTTTTTATGAATTGAACTTTTAAGAATTAAAAATTTGAAAACATAAATGAATTTATAGGGAGAAATTCATTGGGGGGGGGGGGTAGAATATAACACCCCGAGATTTTGTGAATTATTATTTTTGAATTAATTTAATATTTTAGATATTTTTCATTTCACCAAACACTAAATATATATTTTTTTATATGAAAGAACTATGTTTGGATTCCACCTAACGCAATAAAAAGTTAATATTTCAATACATGAAACACTTATATTATCTTGTGTTACACAGAACCCTATGTTTCATTGTGTTACACATAATTTTAAGTTTCTTTTATTGCTTTAATGATATTTATGTTTGAGTTTTACTGAAATAAAATATACTCTTATTATTATTATTAAAATATTATTATAGTTACCACACAACTGTTGGAATGGAAGTCACAAATAATATTAACTAAATTGTAAAAATATGATTTACAAATGTATATAAAATTAATCCTTTTGTTATCAATTATTTGAAATGAATGCACACACTATTTGAAAATTAATAATTTACTTTTATAAGAAAACTATTTTTCTATGTACACATTTATTTTTATCTCAATAAATTGAACGAAAATCTTTTGATGAATGTTTTAAATAAAATTTTCATATTATATATTAAATCAATTTTTTGATACACATCTAATAGATTTGATAAGAATAATATAATAATTAACCCAATTTTATGAATAAAAAGAGGTATTTTTTTAAAAGGTAGTTTTACTACCTTTTAATGGAGAACCCATTTTAAATATAATTTGTTACAATTTTAAAATTTTCATTTGAAAAAAAAATTCGTTTTTGAAAGAGGTATATCAATATTTACTTTGGGAGATGTTTTGGTATTTTTCAGATAAGTTTCATATTTTGTTGAATAGTAAATACATTGAATTTTAATTGAAAATAGATTTTTCATCTTATTCATATATATAGAAAAAATTATATTTTAAATTGGTTTTAAATTATTATTAGTTAAAATATACAAAATTAAATTTAATATAGGTCATTGGAATCAATTTCACATTCAAATTGGATATAAATACATTTTAAACTTTTGAACATTTTCTCTTTAAAACCCCATTGTCTCATCCTATCCACATGGTTAATTTTAAAATAATTTATATCACATATATGTATAGAATTTAAGAAAATGGATTTAATATTTTTAATCATAATAATTTATAATTTTTATTAAAGGAAACTTAGTTTGTTTACCAAAAATATTAGTGGAAGTTATTAAAATTAATTATAGCGATGAAGGTAAAAACGAGTTTACTTAGTGGTTAAACTTTAACTTAGGGGGTCAAATACCCTAGAAACAATACCAAAATCCATTTTATGGAAATAGTTATACCATATAATACCTTTTATATAAAATTTGAAATTATTGGGGGCACATGATGTAAGGAAGACTTCTCAATAGTGTTTACCTTTTTATATTTACAAGAATGTCACTCCTCCTCCACTATAAAAGAGAACTCAAACCCTTCACATCCTCATACCTATAGTGACACCTTGGATCATAAAAAATATGTAAAAATAAGATCCAAACTTCAATCCATTAATTCTAGAATCCTTCCTTTGGGAAGAAATCCAATCAAGGATGCCCTTTGGTGCACAACAAAAGGACTTACCCAAAGAAAAGGTAACATCCTTCGACAAGCACTTTTATTTTATTCCCTTATACACCACATAATTATTATTTATAGATGATATTATAATAACAAAAATATTATAAATATATTTATAAATTTTTATGTTAATGTTTCTACCTAAACTCAATCATACTTTCTTCAAATGGGATACACAATCATCGTTTGTGAGTACGGTGGGCTGCCACCTCTCGAACATATGTCATTAGTTCCTCAATTTGCACCTTCTAAGGTTAAAAATATTGATGTAATTTATATTTTTATATAATATATAAGATATTTATGATTTATTTATTCTTTTTAACTATTAAAAAACACATACCTTCATGCATTTCATTATGTGAAAATATGATAACATTGTTTATGGATGTGTGGACTATCGCCTCCTCAAAGTGATGTGATTCATTCACACTTTACATGGAATGTATTAAGGAAAAGTTTAGTAAAACTATATTATAGATATGAAATAATAATTTTAATTTAATTATTATACAAACACACATATATATATTTCATTTAATCGCTTTCCTTTCCTATGATAAGAAAATGGAAACAACGTTCATCCGTACGTACGACCAACTGTCTCCATGACCGGTGTATTACATTTCATATTTATAACATTTATATATGATATCAAATATTTATATACTGAATATATATGATATTTATATCATTTTTTAATTCTTAAAATAAGTAAATCATGGTTCAATTAAGAGGATTAGAGATAATAAGTCAAAACATATACAAAAACTGAAGGAGATATTACCTAAAACGTAACATTAACATGGAATTATTAATAAATAGGTAACATAAATTCATAAAAAATAATATATAGTATTAAATATAATAATATTATTCTATGGTAGATTTTTAATAAAATTATTTTTAATTTACATGAGGTTTTAAAGTGTACAAATTAAGTTAAGACTTAATGTAAGTGTTTTCTCATCTCACTTTTATTTCTGTGAGATATATGCTATATTCAACACTTATAAATGTTGAGTGATGTATATAATGAACTATGAAATATTATATCATGAATTGAATTTATTTAATGATATTAAAATTTTCAATTTATGTTATACTTTTATGTGGATAACGATTCAAAAGTTACTCAAGCGGTAAGCGGATTTATAGCTTCACTTTTATTTATGTGATACTTATACCTTATTCACCAATTTTTTATTTTGTGGGGTATATATAATTAAAATGAATCTATTATATATATATTATTATTGTTAAATTTAGGAATATTTATATGTAAATTTTCTGATCTCTCTTTCATGGGGTTTATGGTTCAATAGTTACAAAATTGGTAATGTAATTTTGTCGCAATTTTCCTTCTCTGAGACACATGCCATTTTATGTACCCATATTAATCTATGAGGTGTACATACAACGCTTTGAAATGTTATATCCTGAATATATTTATTTTAATTATATGTTAAGATTAATTTAGTGTTATTCTTACATGGTTATTATGATTCAATGTTACAAAAGTGGTAAAAGTCTATTGTTACAATCTCATCATTTATCAAGATTGTTTATGATTTTGATTCCATTGATGACATATTATGATTCATGTATCAATAAATCTCATGTATTTTCTTTTACTATATTTGTTTATGATATTTTCATATAATGGTACAATTTTCCCACTCTTTTTTACTTAATATGGTTAATCATTTTTTTAAAGAAAAATCGACTTTATTTATCTCTTCGGTCAGAATCTATTTCATTCACAAAAAACATGTTTTATAAAAATGTTTTAAATTTTTTTTACTATGATTTTTAATTTAATTTGTACCCATTTTTTACCTTTTTAATAAAACTAAAGTGCACAGTGTTGCATTTGTTGTCAATGAGGCATGAAGTTGTCTTGGAATGAATGGAAGTCAGGGAATGTCAAGATGTGAATGACAAAGGTTGTGATGGTGTTGGTGGTGAAGGAGAATGGCCATGGTACTAAGATGCATGTCACTTAGGAGATTCACTAAGTGACATAGGAAATGATGGTTGAAACATTCTCTAGTCAAATCAGACGATTGTAGAGCTGTTCTTAAAGTTACAAGAACTTGTATCCCGATGATACAATGTCACAACAGTGATTGAAGACCATGCATTGTCTTCACAATGCATGAGGAGATGAAGATGATCCATCCACAACTACTGAGTGGATGAAGTTGATTAAAGATGTCCATGCACTATCTCCTAGTGCATGTGAATGTGAAGAAGATCCAACTTGATCTCTTATTAGATCAATGAAGAACATTGAAGAATTATGTGATTCAGGAGTTCGGTTGATGAAGATCCTTGAGAATTCTCTCCTAAGTAGAAAATGAGATGATGAAGAAGAATTATAAATTGAAAAGTTATTAAGAACATGAGGAGGAGATGGGAAATTCATAAGAAGAAGAAGAATTATGAAGAAGATGGCTTGAAGTGGCATTTGGCATTTTACACTTAAGTACTTTGTACACTTAGTGTATATTCAAGCAAAAAGTTGGCCAGCCGAGGCCAGCACACGGGTTCAACCCCAAGGCACTTGTGGGCCTAAGGCGCCACGCCCATGGGGGATCCCATGGTGCAAGCACAAGGCGGCAGGGGCTGTGTATAAGCCCCGAGGCCACGCGGTGATGAAGCCTGCGCAGCGTGGGTGCAGGAGCGCGCCCGAAGGGTGCATAGTGGGCGCCAGTGGCGCGCCCGCAGGGAGCAGAGTGGGCGCAGAGCGCGCCCGCAGATAGAACCCGGTGCGGGGCGGCACCGGGAGGGGAGAAGTTCAACTGGAGTGTGGTGGAGAGCGCCAGGGTGATAAAGCGCGGAAAAACCGCTCCCCGTTTCGATGTGGGACGCGTGAAATTTCACCAGGAGCGAATCCTAGCCGCTCATCTGATCTCGCGGACGATCGGCGCCACTCATCTAATCCGCCGCGCTCCCGATCTGATCCAAGCCGTCGAAGGTTTTTGATCACCGCATCCAACGGCCCAGCATCCGTCTTCTTCCCTGAGCTCGCTCGAAGCCACCCGCGAGCCTCCGACGAACCAGGCGCCATCCGAGGGATGATTTCGAGATCCCGGCCACCTCCGATCAAACCTAAGTGTCCATTGGGATCGTCTGAGCATACCGAACACAACCATGCCTTAAAATACACTTGCATGCAATGTTTGGAGAGTTTTGAAGTTTGGCCGAAGCAACCGAAGGTGCGAGGCCATTCAGTGTTGATGCTTTGCATGGATTGGGTTTAAACAGAGGCCATGCACACGTTCCGCGACTCATGCATGAGAAGGAGCGAAAAATAAATGAGCCCGCATGAAACAGAGAGTAAATTCAAGATTTGGAAAGTTTTTAAAGAACCGAAACTTTCAGGGATTTGGAATTATCACACGCGGATGATATGAGGCTTCTCTGCCTATAAAAGGAGAGCCCATGCTCTCGTTTTTGCTTGCTGATCTGTTGAAAACTCGAAGTCCCGTGAGTGCCATATGTGCCTCGCGAAGTTTTGAAGCCACCGCGCACACTTGCGCGGCTGAGGTTCCAGAGCCACCCGAGGCTCTGAAGGAGGTCCCTGCCCGCGTACTCGCGCGGCAGAAGGAGCCCTCACTGCCCGCAAACTTGCGCGGCAGGAGGAGCCTGCGAGGCCCTTGTGGCATGTGCATCTTGCTCGCCCTTCTTGTGGCCGCGACAGTAGCACCTGCGCGCCCGAGGTAACACCTTGAATGCCCGTGGTGTCTCTACCCTGCGCGGTAGTGTTGAGAAGTTTGGCTGCAACCCTTGCGCGCCTGCATACAAGTGGAGTTCGGGTTGTGTTTTACACACATTGTGTGTGTGCCAAAGAAGGCCGAGGCCTTGCCTCGTGTGTGTGCCAAGTGGAGAAGAGGACCCGAGGATTTCATGCCTTGTGTGTGCACCAAGTGAAGACACATTTTGTGTGTGCAAAATTAAAGAACAACCTACGGGATAAGGGTGTGCAACAAGAAGAGGGAAGAGGCCAAAGTCAAGTGTGTGCAAAACAAAGAACAATTTATGTGTACATGAACAAGTAACAAAGAAGGCCGAACCTATGTGTGTACTCTAAGTGGAGTGGACACACTTAGAAGAAGAAGAAGACTCACACAAAGTATAACACACATTTATGTGTGTAATCAAAAGAGAATAAAGTGTGTGAAGTTTAGTGAGAAGGTGTGTGCTTAAAGTGACTACACCCTTTGAGGGTTTATTGCACCAAGAGGAGAAAGAGGAGAGTGCATGCATGCATGCATGCACGTGCACACGTGAACAGAGCCAAATCAGTGGTGTGCATTTGAGTTGTCCAAGACCAGGAGGTTCTTGAAGAATTGAGAAGGCCATGCTATCAGTGCATGAGGATGAAGAGCTGCCATGAACTCAGTGCATGAATTTGAAGTGAGTGAGACTGGACCAGACTGAAGTTAAAGATATCAGTTGTCTGAGTATTCAGTAATTGAGAAGAGCCTGATCAAGTGAAGTAATCAGAAGATTGCTGAGCAAGACCAACAGACCTTTTCAGGGGCTGTTGAATATTCTTGAAGAGAGAGGCCAAGTCATCCTGAGAAGAAGGAGATAAATCCTGAGCAAGACGAGAAGACCTGATCATCACAAGTGATCAGAGGTACAGAGCAAGGCCAGCAGTCTTTATCCCAGACTGCTGAAGATACTTGAAGAGCTGAACAAGAAGAAGAGCTACTCGTGTGACTCGAGCAGCCAGGAGAAGACCCCTGTGAGACTCAGGGTGGAGGAAGTCTCCAGTGGGATTCTGGAGCAGGCCAGTGGGACTCTGGTAACACTGTGGGACGCAGTATAAAGACCCTCCTGTGGGACTCAGGAGAGATACGGTGGGAAGCTGTATCGACCATTGTAATACTAACAGATTATAATGGGAGAATCCATGCTGGGAGAGCATGGCAAGGATGTAGGCCTTTGGTGCCGAACCTTGTAAATCCTTGTGTCCTATGCCTTTTCATTACTGCATTATCCGGGAAAGGTTGAGAGACATAAGAAGAGTGGATCGAGGCTTTAACCAGCCATAGAGGTTTAATTGATTAAGAATCAATTAGTAAAAAGTTTTAAGGGATCACTGATTCACCCCCTCCCCCTCTCAGTGATTCACACTGATCTGGGCACTTCAATTGGTATCAGAGGGGAGGTTACCTCTAAAAGACCCAAGGGAGTCTTTATGAAGTGGAGATTTGAGGAAACGAGCGACCAGCCTCAAATGGAGATATCTGCCAAGACTCAGAAAAATAGAAAGAAGAAACAGGCCAAGAAGATGAAGAAAGCCTGTCCTAGCTGTGATGAAGTTGAAACAATGAATGATCTTCAGAGTGCACTCAAATATCTTCAGAAGACAGTTCCCATGGAAGTGGCAAAGTGTATAGCTACAGGCATCCATGATCTTCATGAAGAAAAATCACAGTTAGAAGAAGAAGCCAATGCAATGGAAGATCAATTGGAAAAAAGGGTTGGCATAACCAACACTTTCAGAAAGCTGGTGAAGGCTAAAGATGAAACCGTTTCTCTTTGCAATGAAAGATATGAAGACACTGCTGAAGAATTGCAAAGAAGCCTTTCTGAGAAAGAAATATTTAAGACTGTGGTCAAAGAAGTTTTCCATGCACTGGAGAAGTTGCACAAAGTTTCAATGAATGTCAGAGATGCTCAACTTGAAGACAAAGTCAAAATGGTGAAGGTGCTTGACAACTCATTGCATGAAATAAAGAAGGTGCATGATGACCAGATGGAACAGATGAAACAGAATTGGGAAGGTAGGCTAAGAACTATTGAGGATGAGAAGAACTCCCTCAACATGAAATACTTAGAACTGGAGCTGATATTGAAACATCTGCAATCACCTAAAGCTGAATCCTCCCAGTCAGCTGGAAGAAGACATGTTGCTACTCAAGTATGCTTTGAGCAGGATGATTCTAAGAGAAAGACATCCTCTAATAAAAGTGCAACATCTTCTAAAAGGAAGGTACCATCCATCCCATCTTGTACTGATGCTTCTAATTGTGTTTCCACAAAAAGTGCAGGATGGAAGAATAATTCCAAACAAATATGGATGAAGACAGTAAAGAAGCAGAGCTCTCCTGAAACAGCACAACAGGTCAAGAAAAGTTCCCTACAATCAGAAGGACTGAAGAGGTCAAGATTCGTGGGACAATGCTGGTGTTGTAACAAGTATGGGCACTGTGCAAAGGATTGTTGGTACAATCCACTGAATTTCAAAGCACAAAGGAAGCCCATGCCAAGGGGGAGCAAGCCAGAAGAAAAGAAGCAACATCCACAGGTCCAGAGACATCTGTTTACTGCTAACAGATTTGGATTGCTTGACAACATCTGGGATGATTGCAAAAGTGGTCAAATTGATACATGTCAATCTCCAACTGTATCCAGAGCTCAAAAGAAGAAAAGATCACAGAACCTGGATCAGAAAGAATCCTTGGGAAGAAAACAGAAGATAGGTGACAATGCTCCCAAGAAGATGTTGAAAAAGGAAGAGAAGACCTTGGAGTCTAAATCCAAGAAGGGTGATGCATCCAGAAGGACCACCAAGAAGAAATGCTTCTACTGTGGGAAGAAAGGACATATCATGGATCTTTGTAAAGAAGCCATGAAATTAAATAGAAGCAGACTGGACTCAAAAAGACAATCAATCCAGAAGAAGAAGAATGGATTGATTGAAAACAAGTTGCCTAAGAAAGGTAGCTTGATAGCATCTAAGGAACCATGTGGAACTTCCAGAACTGGGGCCACTCTTCCAAATGATTTACTTGTCATATGGCCACATCAGTTGCAACTTGCCAGAGAACTACAAAGAGTTGAAGATGAAGCTCTGTCAATTGCTAAAGCAAAAGGGAAGAAGAAGGTTTCACATGAAGATGTTTTGAGAACCACACCAGCACAAACATCATTGAAGATCAAATGTGCAAGTGTGAAGAATGGTGAAAATGGGACATCTCGGTTGAGAGAATCTTCTCAACCTTGTTGTTCACATTGATGAACCAAGGAGGTTCCATCTTATTCCCTTATACTTTTGGTATTTACAAGTGCTAACATTGCAGGGAATTGAAGATGATGATCATTCTCATCTGGAGAGTGGTTTGGACAGAATGGAGTGCACCCCTTGAGGGGGATCCAATCTGGAGAAGATGATGTTCTGAAATTAATATCATCTTGAGAAAGTAGATGAAAGGGGGAGCTTTATCTTTGCACCTGAACATTCTAATGTGTTTTGTGAAGTATGTGCAGGATTCAACAATTCATTGAATATCTGAAAAAATTCAACCCCTAAGCATGATCTCACATGTATTGTGAATGTTGGACAACATTGAGTTCCTTGGTTATATCACTCTTGTTTTCTACACCGTGTTAGCCCAAGTAGACTTAGAGTTGATTTACTAAAGGTTCTTTGCTAAAGAGAACATGTGGCATCATCCCTCTCTTAGTGATTTTTCAAGAAGATGCTATTCGAAGGGAGGAAGAGATATTTTTGAAGATAACCACACCACACCTTTGCATTTGATTGCCAATAAGGGGGAGAAATATTGGCACACATATTGACCCATTCATATGTGCTGAAGGAGTGTATTGACAACAAATACAAAGGGGGAGATTGAAGTGCACAGTGTTGCATTTGTTGTCAATGAGGCATGAAGTTGTCTTGGAATGAATGGAAGTCAGGGAATGTCAAGATGTGAATGACAAAGGTTGTGATGGTGTTGGTGGTGAAGGAGAATGGACATGGTACTAAGATGCATGTCACTTAGGAGATTCACTAAGTGAAAAAGGAAATGATGGTTGAAACATTCTCTAGTCAAATAAGACGATTGTAGAGCTGTTCTTAAAGTTCCAAGAACTTGTATCCTGATGATAAAATGTCACAACAGTGATTGAAGACCATGCATTGTCTTCACAATGCATGAGGAGATGAAGATGATCCATCCACAACTACTGAGTGGATGAAGTTGACTAAAGATGTCCATGCACTATCTCCTAGTGCATGTGAATGTGAAGAAGATCCAACTTGATCTCTGATTAGATCAATGAAGAACATTGAAGAATTATGTGATTCAGGAGTTCGGTTGATGAAGATCCTTGAGAATTCTCTCCTAAGTAGAAAATGAGATGATGAAGAAGAATTATAAATTGAAAAGTTATTAAGAACATGAGGAGGAGATGGGAAATTCCTAATAAGAAGAAGAATTATGAAGAAGATGGATTGAAGTGGCATTTGGCATTTTACACTTAAGTACTTTGTACACTTAGTGTATATTCAAGCAAAAAGTTGGCCAGCCGAGGCCAGCCCACGGGTTCAACTCCAAGGCACTTGTGGGCCTAAGGCGCCACGCCCATGGGGGATCCCATGGTGAAAGCACAAGGCGGCAGGGGCCGTGTATAAGCCCCGAGGCCACGCGGTGATGAAGCCCGCGCAGCGTGGGCGCAGGAGCGCGCCCGAAGGGTGCATAGTGGGCGCCAGTGGCGCGCCCGCAGGGAGCAGAGTGGGCGCAGAGCGCGCCCGCAGAGAGAACCCGGTGCGGGGCGGCACCGGGAGGGGAGAAGTTCAACTGGAGTGTGGTGGAGAGCGCCAGGGTGATAAAGCGCGGAAAAACCGCTCCCCGTTTCGATGTGGGACGCGGGAAATTTCACCGGGAGCGAATCCCAGCCGCTCATCTGATCTCGCGGACGATCGGCGCCGCTCATCTAATCCGCCGCGCTCCCGATCTGATCCAAGCCGTCGAAGGTTTTTGATCACCGCATCCAACGGCCCAGCATCCGTCTTCTTCCCTGAGCTCGCTCGAAGCCACCCGCGAGCCTCCGACGAACCAGGCGCCATCCGAGGGATGATTTAGAGATCCCGACCACCTCCGATCAAACCGAAGTGTCCATTGGGATCGTCTGAGCATACCGAATACAACCATGCCTTAAAATACACTTGCATGCAATGTTTGGAGAGTTTTGAAGTTCGGCCGAAGCAACCGAAGGTGCGAGGCCATTCGGTGTTGATGCTTTGCATGGATTGGGTTTAAACAGAGGCCATGCACACGTTCCGCGACTCATGCATGAGAAGGAGCGAAAAATAAATGAGCCCGCGTGAAACAGAGAGTAAATTCAAGATTTGGAAAGTTTTTAAAGAACTGAAACTTTCGGGGATTTGGAATTATCACACGCGGATGATATGAGGCTTCTCTGCCTATAAAAGGAGAGCCCATGCTCTCGTTTTTGCTTGCTGATCTGTTGAAAACTCGAAGTCCCGTGAGTGCCATATGTGCCTCGCGAAGTTTTGAAGCCACCACGCACACTTGCGCGGCTGAGGTTCCAGAGCCACCCGAGGCTCTGAAGGAGGTCCCTGCCCGCGTACTCGCGCGGCAGAAGGAGCCCTCACTGCCCGCAAACTTGCGCGGCAGGAGGAGCCTGCGAGGCCCTTGTGGAATGTGCATCTTGCGCGCCCTTCTTGTGGCCGCGGCAGTAGCACCTGCGCGCCCGAGGTAACACCTTGAATGCCCGTGGTGTCTCTACCCTGCGCGGTAGTGTTGAGAAGTTTGGCTGCAACCCTTGCGCGCCTGCATACAAGTGGAGTTCGGGTTGTGTTTTACACACATTGTGTGTGTTCCAAAGAAGGCCGAGGCCTTGCCTCGTGTGTGTGCCAAGTGGAGAAGAGGACCCAAGGATTGCATGCCTTGTGTGTGCACCAAGTGAAGACACATTTTGTGTGTGCAAAATTGAAGAACAACCTACGGGTTAAGGGTGTGAAACAAGAAGAGGGAAGAGGCCAAAGTCAAGTGTGTGCAAAACAAAGAACAATTTATGTGTACATGAACAAGTAACAAAGAAGGCCGAACCTATGTGTGTACTCTAAGTGGAGTGGACACACTTAGAAGAAGAAGAAGACTCACACAAAGTATAACACACATTTATGTGTGTAATCAAAAGAGAATAAAGTGTGTGAAGTTTAGTGAGAAGGTGTGTGCTTAAAGTGACTACACCCTTTGAGGGTTTATTGCACCAAGAGGAGAAATAGGAGAGTGCATGCATGCATGCATGCACGTGCACACGTGAACAGAGCCAAATCAGTGGTGTGCATTTGAGTTGTCCAAGACCAGGAGGTTCTTGAAGAATTGAGAAGGCCATGCTATCAGTGCATGAGGATGAAGAGATGCCATGCACTCAGTGCATGAAGTTGAAGTGAGTGAGACTGGACCAGACTGAAGTTAAAGATATCTGTTGTCTGAGTATTCAGTAATTGAGAAGAGCCTGATCAAGTGAAGTAATCAGAAGATTGCTGAGCAAGACCAAAAGACCTTTTCAGAGGCTGTTGAAGATTTTTGAAGAGAGAGGCCAGGTCATCCTGAGAAGAAGGAGATAAATCCTGAGCAAGACGAGAAGACCTGATCATCACAAGTGATCAGAGGTACAGAGCAAGGCCATCAGTATTTATCCCAGACTGCTGAAGATACTTGAAGAGCTGAACAAGAAGAAGAGCTACTCGTGTGACTCGAGCAGCTAGGAGAAGACCCCTGTGAGACTCAGGGTGGAGGAAGTCTCCAGTGGGATTCTGGAGCAGGCCAGTGGGACTCTGGTAACACTGTGGGACGCAGTATAAAGACCCTCCTGTGGGACTCAGGAGAGATACGGTGGGAAGCTGTATCGACCATTGTAATACTAACAGATTATAATGGGAGAATCCATGCTGGGAGAGCATGGCAAGGATGTAGGCCTTTGGTGCCGAACCTTGTAAATCCTTGTGTCCTGTGCCTTTTCATTACTGCATTATCCGGGAAAGGTTGAGAGACATAAGAAGAGTGAATCGAGGCTTTAACCAGCCAAAGAGGTTTAATTGATTAAGAATCAATTAGTAAAAACTTTTAAGGGATCACTGATTCACCCCCTCCCCCTCTCAGTGATTCACACTGATCTGGGCACTTCAAAAACAATTGTTTTAAAAGGAATACCCTTTTCTTTTTCCAATCAATATACTTTTCTAAACTTTTCATGGTGTAAAAGGGATGCTTGAAATGTATGAATTTACCCTCCGCCATGACCATCATTTCCTTAAAGCATCATTTTAAATATTACAAGGTTATATTTAAGGAAAATATTTTTTATAATATTCTATATATTATTTATTTTAAAGTAAATTCCAATGAAATTTTTTTAAAAAAAGCTTTTATGTTTAAAAAGTGTTTTAAATGATTTTTGAGCTTCCTTTATAAGTTTCAAAGCTATTTTCAAAGAAAAGGGTTTTAAAAATGGGTTTAAAACTTATTTAAAAGGTTTCAAAGTATTTTTAATAAAAAAATTTTAAAATATATTTCCAATCAACCTTTATAATTTTCAAATCATTTTTTTTTTCAAAATGTATTCAACATTACTTTCAAAGAAAATAGTTTTGAAAAGGTTTATATTTCAAAAAACATTTTTTCAAAGAAGAAAGGATATTTTTTCCAAGAAATGTTTCAACTTATTTTAAATTTTACTTTATATGTTTTCAATGTTTTTTAATGAAAATTATTTTTAATATGTTCTATGTTTTGAAAACTGAATTTTAAAAAAGGTAATTTTACGGAAGAAATGATCCAAATGATCTTTCAAAATCCTTCTCTATATATGATGACATACTTTGATATATTTTAAGATTTATTTGGGAAATTATCCAAGAGTACCACTCATATTAATTTTTTAAAGATTTATGTTTTTAAGGAATGATTTTTATAACACCTTTTTCATTTCCACAAGTTATATTCTTCTGGAATTCCCTTCTTTTCACGGGTTATAATTTGATGAATTGATTATAAAAACAATTTATTTCACATTGGTTATGATGATGAAATTTTAATGATACAAATTTTATTTATTAGGTTATGATATGATGTTTAGGAAACACATATCTTTTTATGGGTCAGTATATAATGAATTCTTGTTATCTCATGGCACATGAATGAATGATTTCATTATATAACGGGTGGGAGTAATATCTCCCTCCAATGCATTGGGTAACAATAAATGTTTTATGAGAATAAAGGGTACAAAAGAGGGAATACCAAGCCTGAAACTATAGGATACATTAGAGGGAATCCCAAGCCCACAAAAAGAGGGTACATATGATGGAATCCCAAGCCCACAACAAGAGGGTACATGGGAGGGAATCCCAATCCCACAAAAGAGGTTACATGATAGAGAATCCCAAGCATGAAATAAAAGAATACAAGGGAGGATATACCAAGCCTAAAATACGAGGGTACATTAGAGGGAATCCTAAACCCACAAAAAGAATTTACATGAGAGGGCATCCCAATACCAAAATAATAGGGTACATGGAAGGGAATCCCAAGCCCTCAACAAAATGGTGCACAAGGGGGGATCTCAAGCCTGAAAAAAGAGGGGACATATGAGGGATACCAAGACCAAATTAGGTACATAAGTTATTTTAACATTTATAACATGTTATAAAGGTCTTTGTTGATAGCCTTGATATAGTATTTTATATTCATATGTGTCTTCCACAAATTCCATGTCATACTCTTCTATTATGATTTCATTGATTATTCTCTCGATTACCTTATTATTAATGTATTATGAACTAAAAATATTTATTCTATTACTGTTGATTATGATAATTGATATGCAGGGTATGATCTTATAATATTATGATCATGTTATCATACACTTATTCTCATGTTATACTTACAAATATCTCTTGTTTATCCGTTATAAGTATCTGATCTCACATCTTTATTATTTTTCCATTACCTATATTATGAATAAAGGTTTTATTTTGCAGTAATAACAGGGAATATTTTTAAGGGAGATGATGAAGATCTTTAACCATAATAGAAGATTATGTTTACATGTTTTCAAATACACTAAAAAACTTCTTTCCTCATGCATGTACTTTTGTAATGTTTTGAATATTCATCTAAATTTATGTAATATACATACATTTTAATATTGGGTCACTATAAATCAAGTTCAAATCTTGGACCATAGAGATAAGATTCGATGGAACAAGACTACCCAATTTTTCCAAGTGTTCTAGAGGAACCATAAATATAAAGAAGTGATGTGTGAACCATATGATACATTGAGACATAAGTACCCTCACCTTTTCTAAACTAATAGAATGAGTTGAAATTTTTGAGAATAAATTTCTCAAGGGGTGAATAATGTAACAACCTATACTTTTTAAATGAATTTTTTTTCTGAATAAATGTTTTCCACATATTATACAATATTATACGTGTACAAAATAAAGGTAAACCAACAAAATTTTATCTCATTAATAATAATCATTACATTAGTTAGATATTAAACCAATTAAAATTTAAAACATTAAAACTGGCAAAAAATATAAAATAGAATAGTTAAAATGGGAAAGTGTGGATTTCCCCAATCTACTAGCATAATCACCCCAACTAAAAATTCTATAGGAATGAAACAAAATATTAGAAAACCCATAAAAATCATATGAAAATATAAATATAAAATTAATATAAATTTTAGTGAATTTTGAGTAAAATAATGAATCGGTATTTATAGTGAATAAAAAGAAATGTAACCATTGGGATTCAACTGTTATATGACTATTGGTGAAATATGATTATTTTTTATTATGATTGCTGGTCAATATTGTAAGAACTCAGATCTTCGTTTCAGCTTTGTTTTTTCTTTTCCTAGGGTTTTTGGGAAAAATAAGGTTTCTGGAAATTTTTTGAAGTACACGCCGTGTACTTTCAGAGTACATGCCATGTACTCTTTTCCCACTCAAAGCCATGTGCTGGTTGTGTCCGGGTCATACACATGGTGTGTGGGGGTGATGTGGATGCCGATTTTGGCGGAGTACAGAAAAACCCACTACAAGACATGTACTCTAAAAGTACACGGCATGTACTTTTATTTTTTCATTAAACAAACTGAGGTCACACTTAATCACCATAATCGTCTTCTTCTAGGTTTGGTTCGACTGAGAGACATCGTACGGATGTGAAACTTCTCTGGATTCCCGACCCTCCATCTGTTCTCCGATTCGAGCTTTGTCAATTGTGTTGGAAGTGCAGCGGTGATTTTTTCCTTCTGCTTGAGCCTTGTTTTCCAATTCTTTCTCTTTCTTGAGTTATCTAAGGATGAACGTTTTGTTCGTTTTCTCAGATCTACAAAGTTATAGGGAGAATCAGTTGTCGTGGTTTGAGTATATCAATATCCTAGGATCTAGGTAGGTGGTTTGTGCCTTACCATTCAATGTTTCTGAGTTTTATGTGAGAATTTCCACCGATACCCATGAACGGGGTATTGCGTGTTTACCTTTTTTCCCTTGTTGTTTTCCTGCCTTGCTTGTATGATTGTGTAGATGTAAATTGACCATGTTAGAGGATCATTTGTTGTTCTTGGATGTGTTTTCCCTTGCTTTGTTCTATTTACGACCTTTGGGTCTTGTTTGCCTTTGGCTGTAACACCTGTTTCCATGCCTTGCGGTTATAGGTTGAAGTGAAAATCATGACATGCGAGTTGCCTTGTAGGCTGTTTAGATAAGTAGATATATATGTGTACTTTGGTTAGCCAAGTAGCTCTATAGGTTTACTTTGGCCTTATAGCATTATTATGCACTGACTGGTGTGGGGATAAGAGAACCTGGTGCCATAGACTATTTGGTATAGACTGAGTGAGCTTTCCAGTGAGTCTTAGACATTATAGAGTACAGGGGATGGAACGAGTGAGCTCCCAGAGGGTCTTGGATATTATAGACTATAAGAGGGTAGACCGAGTGAGATTCCTCAGGGAGTCTTACCTTGTTTGAATCTCTTTAACAACCTTCCTAGGCTATATGAGGAATTGACCAAGTGAGCTTCCTTAGAGACTCTGTGGTATAGATGAGGCTATAGGAGGAATTGACTAAGATAGCTTCCTCAGAGAGTCTTTAGACCTTGGGGATAGGAGGTTTAGACCACGTGATCTTCCTAGAGAGTCCCTGACTACCCTAGATTATGATGGGAATTGACCGAGCATGCTTCCCCAGAGAGTCTCATAATTTCGTATGACCAACCAGAGGGGTTAGTCTGAGTGCACTTCCTAGTGGGTTGTGGTACTTCTGGGATAGAACCAATGGGGATGGCTGCGAGTACTTCCCAGAGGGTTTCCTACTTGTTAGATGTTTGTTTCACTGCTGCTGTTTTTGTGGTTGATTGTTATTGTGTATCATCCTGTTTACTTCCCGTTGCTTTGCTGTTGTTGTTTACTTCTTAATGTACCTTTACCTGCCATATACTCACTAACTGTTAGGCACAGATCTTAGGGTGGTTGCATACTGGGATTTTATCACACACCCTATTTGGGCCATGCTTTTGAGCCCATGCAGACTATGTTGTTTCAGGTATAGACAAGGGAAATCACCCTTCGACTTTCGGTAATTGATTACTTGGAGTAGGAGAGCATGTGATCGATCTTTGGCTTGCGATGATGAAGAGCTGTTTACTTTTATTTTGTACTTGTTTTGGTACTATGGTGTTTTCAGCATTGTGACTTGTTTGACTATTTTCCTAGAGTTGTATCTTGCATCATTTCATATATACATATGTGCTCTAGTTTGTTGATTTAGTTTTCCACTATTTATTTTGTTGGTTATTCATTGCTTCCGCTACTACATGTTTATCTATTTCCACCATGTACTCTGGCAATGAGGGCGTAGTTTCCCCACTATCACGCCCAAGGCCCTCACTGCTAGTCAGTAGCCTCTGGCGTTTGGGGAAATGCGCTTGAGGCCATGTGACCAACCGGGTACGGGGCGCCTCTAGGTGGCTTCCGGAACCGGGACGTTACAAATATAACCCCTGGTCAATATGACCATTGTAAACTATACAATTGTTTGATAATATTACCATTATAATTAGTTCTTATAATTAGTAATGAAAAATTATAATTGATACATATTGGGGAATCAATTGCCTCAACTAGAAGAGTCATGTTTTTTGAAGCCCAACTGTTCGAAATTGGAAGGGAGGTTTCATCACAGGGGTTTCCCATTGACCAATACAAAGAAGTGGTTTATCAAGTGAATCTAAAATTAAATCAACTACGAGATAAGTTCAATTTAGTAGATATTATCACTCATTCGATCTTAGCCAAGCGACCTCACGAAACTCCCACCATCGCACACCTTACCCTTATGGAATATACGAGTGTAATAAGGGATTACATGTCTAGACCATAACTACTTAAACTGTATATTCATTTGTATAAATAATTTTTTAATTCCATTAATCCATACTAAGAATATGTTTCCTTAAAAAATATATTTTTAATTGAGATGAATTTGTTAATTTGATTTTTGGACGCAAATAAAACATAATTGTATTTTATTATAGAAAATATATAAAATGTAGTAATAAACTCAAGTATTTTAATTAATATTTTTTAATAAAAAAATCTTTTAAAAAAATATTATCTAAATATAAATTAAAAAATAATTTTATAATAGCCTAGTAAATTTTTTTATGTGTCAGAAATTTGACTCTACCTTGAAACTATTATTTTTAAATAAATTATGTTTTTTATATTTAAAAGTAAAAAATATCATATCAATAGAATTATTCTGAAAAAATAAACATTATATTTGAAATTATCACAAAAAAATTGGTTGTGGTGAATTTATGAGAATTTTCTAACATACTTTACTTTTTTATTGAATAGTAAAAAATATAGTTTTGGGTTTTTAGTATATTTTATGACTTCATAATTATGTTATATTAATTTATTAATCTTTAAACAAAATCAAGGACCTAAAAAATATTATTTTATTAATATTTTAAATTTTAATATATTTTAATTAAATTTCAAACCTAGAAGTTATTATCCAAATTCTAAAATGGAAACATTGACTTTAAAAAAATCACTTTGTGAAAAAATTACTTTTACATGCCAAAAGAATTAATAAAAAAATATGTTTAACTCCGATGGGTTCAAATAATATTAAATGTTTCCTAAAATTCCAAAAAATGTTAAAAAACAATGTGTAATCTAATGGTTTTTCATTTTCCACAACCTAGATTTCCATGGCCTAAATTAGAAAATTATTAGAAAAATCCTCCACTTTTTTAAAAAATACCCACCCATTTATCCATTTCAATTCACTCTAAATCCATCATAAATGAATTTATAGTTTTCTTCATCACAATTATCCCACCAAGGTTTCCAAAACCCCCCATGGTTTCTCTCATTGAAATCTAGGAGTAACTCTTCATAGTAAGGGAAATATCTACTTCTCTTTTCCATTCAACTTAACTTTTCATGTGCCATGAATTCTAATTTCCAAAATAAATTATTTTTCCCACTTTATACTATCCAATTACTGTAATAATATTATTTTAAAAATGGTATACCCTTTTAACCTCTCATTTTACACTTTCCAAAAACCACATTTTATAACCATCATGCTACAGAATTTATTTCTCAAATTTATCTCTTTAATGAGAGAAATTATCTCATCCTTTATATTTTAATAACAAAAAACTTTTTATATTAAATGGGTATTCTACTAGATCTAAAAATTAAAAATTTATTTGTTTATTTACATACTTGAAACCTATATTCCCTTCCTGGGGTTAAAAATGACATAATGATCATGTCTCTAAGCAACTTTGTAGGCCATGATTTTGATCAGAAACTCATTCTTTATTATCCATGGGTTATTAATGAAAGGATTTATTATGATATATATGGATCAAATTAATTAATACATATTATGGGTGTTCCCTGATAGTGACACAATGAATTGGGTAGAAAATTTAATCTCTTGAGATGACATGTTTTACAATACCATGGTAAATAAACTTGGTAATTTTCATTTATGACACTTTGGTGATATTCTTATGAATTCCTAATTTAAATGTTATAGCCACATTTCCATTTTATGATTCATGTTATTATTATTATGATATTCCTATTTCTTATCAGTCATAATTATACCTCAAGTTCATATTGGTATATCTCAAGATAACATGCTAATGTTTTCCCTTACTACTCCCTTATTGGGCTTCATACTCACCCATTTCCTTTGAGGTATGTCCTAAGGATATTAGATGAAGTGAAATTAACTTAGGTTGAACCCATGAATATTTATTTCAAGTGTATTTAGAATAATGTTTTATTTTTTCATGTGTTATGTACATTATTTCCATGACACAAAACATTAAAAGATTTTCTATTTGTACCATGTAATGAAAAGTTATGTAATAAAAAGGTGGGATTCCATATAGGTGTGACAAGAAAACATGACTTAATGGGTAAAAATGTAAAAAACACCATACAATCACTTCTTGTTGAGATAATTTTCTATGCATCCTAAATGGTTCTCCTCTTAGGTATAAGCCCAAATTTTACCTCAAAGGGTAGCTCATACATAATCCACAACCAATATCATATTGTTTCCACGTTTACAACACTAGAATATTCCATGGTCCTGTTGCTTTAAATAAGCCCCGATCATATCTTCTCCTAACTATTTAATAATATATAGGTTGAATTAAAGTGGAAACACTAATTCATAATCTCCATTTTATTCCCTACTACAAACTCCAATGGAATATTAATGGTCTTCTATCTATTGTTTCTCACAAAAATCATGACTCACAGGGTATTATAAGATTAATTTATTGTTTCATTTCCATAATTTATATAAATAATAATAATAACCTAAAAGTCCTAGTTGTATAACTTTAAACTGCATAGATTATGTCCTTACAACCTAATAATAAACTACATGGAGAAGTCCTCTAATGTGAACTTAAACTATACAACTCAAAATATATGGTATTTTATTCCTATTTACTAGTATATATAGTAAACATCTATGAGGTTCAACCCCAAAAACCTCAAATATATATTTCTCTTATGTGATGTGAATAGGATAACCCACTCTTCATTCATACCTTGATTTGATATATTCTTCTTTGTTTATTTATACACCTTGAGTTGAGATACTCCTCAAGGTTTCCTAATATAACTTGAGATGGCATACTCTTACCGGTTCCCATATATAGACCTCATATTTGGTGTAATCCCAAAATTGATATTACTACCTCTTATGTGATGATAACAGGACCTTATTATACTAATTAACATAAGGATAATCATCCTTATTTGTTGAAAATATAGGGATACCTCTGTTTATCATCAAAATATGTTCAAAAAATTATTCTTATTTAGTTTCCATCAAACCAAATAACCATAAATGGACACTCATACATAAGTCCCACACTATCCATTTATAGGAACCTTTCACCTATTATTCCACTCCACATGACATTAAATTTATTGGAATTAGTCTTGAACATATTAACTTTAATGTAATTTTTTTTCATGCCTACATGACCTTAAAAGACTATACATTGGTCTTTGTCAGATGACCTTAAAATGTATGACATGCCCCGTTAAGTGAAACCAAACAACATGGATTCTGATTACCTTTATATGGATACATATAATTACCTCTCAAGGGACCCATACTGACTCTAAAACATTAATCACCTCCCTATATTTTGATAAATTCTAGAGTTACCAACTTTTCAGCTTTAAACCAAAACATCACAAACAAATAATTGAAATATAGATAATTTATAATACATACAGATGTTTAAATAGATGAATGGATTCAATCATATCATTTTCATAAGGGTTACTGATTTCATATTGGTATTTGGAGAAGATCTAATAAATACATCTTAAATCAATAAGAGAGTCATAGAGTAGAAAATAATTCCCCCCTAAAAGGGTGTGATGAGTCTAAAATCCCATCCTCTCTATAGACATGCATTTCAAAGTATCAATTGTCAAGAACCTCGAATCCTTCTTGTATTTATAGAGATTTTCTACAATGATGTTCATGATGAAAAATCGTAGATGAGGGAGCGCATTACAGATTCCATCAGAAAAAAACATATATGGTGAAATCAATTTTGAATATTACGGATATTCTTATCTTCATAACATCAAATGTTATGATGTAATTTTTTTTAGAAATTTTCTAAATTCATCTTCATAATAATTGAAACCCATTCCATCAATCATTTTTCCTTGAAATGATATAATTATTTATATTATTAAATACTATCATTTGATAAACTCATTTAAGATTAAATGATAATCACTTTATATTTTAACTAGAATAATCTTTTATAAAATAATGATATTCACTATTATTAGTGAATAAATGTAACTCTATAATCTTTTCTTTATTATCACATATCCTAAATTATTTAAGATATTTAGTGAAGAAAAATTTAACTTTAGACTGTATAAAATTTTTATTTGTTAAATTTGAACCTCTTTAAGTCCAACAATACCCCCACTATCCTCTTAGGTATTATATTCTATTTAGAATATCATGATAAGAAATAAAAAATCTTTTATGTTAATAAATAATACTTATTTTAATTTTGTTGGAATATTTAACAAATAAATTATTATCTTCATATCATATATGGAATTATAAGTGTTGGATAATTATCCTCTGAAAAGAATATTATTTGTCAAAATATTCTATTGATAGGTGGAAAAAATTATTCCCTCATATTTTAACAAAAATTTGGTTAAACTCCTTTATCCTAGATATAACATTTTTATCCTTGTATCCATTTTTGAAAATATTATAGAATATGATTAATCATAAACCATGTGTATTCAATTAATCATATCATTTTATTTTCAAAAACATTTTTATAATAAAAAACTTAACTTATCATTTAAGAGAATTGATATGAAGATAAAAATCCATTATTTAGATCCATATGAGATTTATAAATTCATTTATATTCAAATATATGATATAGAAACTATTTTCTTCATAACTTGAATGAAAAATATATAAACTATTAATTCTTACCTTGATTTTGAACTCTTATATATTTAAAACACTTGTAAAATTTTCATTTAGTATTATATAACATTCAAAAACAAAGAATTATTTTCTATAACATTGACACCTGACACATTCCATAGATTTTCCAAAACCCATTAATAAATCTATAAAAATTTCATCATATGGAACTATTAATCCAAGAAACTTCATTGTACTTTCTAATAAAATTTTCTTCTTATTATTTTATCTTTTACCCAATTATATTTTCTATATAGAATATGAACATAGATATCACATTGATAGTTCATATATTATCAAAACTTGATAATAGAAGTTTAAATTTTTTAAAACTCATCAAAATATTCAGAACATTTCTATAGATAGAAGCATAATTATTTTGTTAACCAGAATAATACCACAAATAAACATATATACTCACAAAGTTATTAACATATCCAATCATATTTAATATATTCAAGGATATTAAAATTATTTAGGTCATTTTTGTATATAATGAATTTATAAAACTTAAGTTAACAATTTCAACACCTGGTAACTCAATATGGTGGTGTTTATATATCATATAAAATTTTTTTCACTTAAAACCCCTTGTTAAGTTACTAGTCAAAGGATTTTATTAAATTAATATTATCCTTAATAAATATTAATCTAAAAGATAATTTTGAGGATAATGCATCTATTATCTACCAAAAATATTTTTTAGACGAGTATCTTGTTTTATTACCATTTTATAAGGAATTTTATTAAATTTACTCCCAAAAAAATGATGAAACCTTTTAAATTCCATCATATCCATTAGTGGTCTAAGATCCATATTTTACCATGAATTACACTAGTTTGAGAATGTAAATAATTCTTGACTATATCTGGAAGACAATTATTATCAAACATATGATATATAACTCTTGAAAAATTGAGTTTATAACTCAATTTACTATCAATTTAAAAGGATAAATCCAATTTTATTTCTTTGGTATCCTAATGGTTAGGGTTTCTCAACTAAGTTTAACTCGAATAAAACCTCAAGAAAAAGGAACCTAACTGTTATGGTCACCTCATTACATGAATTCCTTACACATAATAATATATTGACACCTTATAGTTATGGTTACCCAAACTAAATGATTTAAGTCTTGAAAAGTGACACTTTGAAAGGAATCTAACATTTAGTGTTTTGAAGAGGATTTAATCACACCATCATATCTTATGTTATTACATTTAATGTATGGATCGTTTTAATAATTTGGTTTGGAATCCTCTTACATTTAAAAAATTATTATTTTCAAACCATACTGATATATAATTTTTTACACAAACCATAATTTTTTTACTCACCAAAAATTAAAAGAAACTGTATTCATACATATCCGAATGTGTACCATGCCTAAGATACATGAAATATTACTGCAAATGTTTAAAGGTATATACGATAAAAAAATACAAATTATTAATTATCTAGTGAAATATTTCATGTAACAACTCTAAAATTTAATATTTTATTACCTTTAAACAATTTAATGTGGTCGATAGATTTCTCCACACACAACACCAAACTAAAAAAACTAAAATATATCTTAATAAAAATATAAATATTAAGTAAGAACCTTAAAACCAAGATATTGAATTATTAGGAATGAATAAGGGTAACCATTTTATGACATATTTATGGAAATAAATTAATGTCTACATTACATTTTAATGAAATTCAATTGTTATAGCTAAAACCACTAAGAAAATAAAATTATGCATAGAAAATTTATTTTTTCTAAAATTTATGTTTTATTAAAAGATACTAAGTATACTGTGGTTTTATAATAATTACTTTTTTTATAATATCAAAAATATATTTTCAATATATTAATTAGTAATTGAAATGAAATAAATATAAAAAATAATTAGCATTTTAAAAAGATTTTTTCAAATATGAGTAATTTTACACTATATTTTGGGATTCTATTTAAATATTAAATTATAAAATTTCAGAACCTTATTTCAAAAATTATCATAATTCTTGTTTTAATAATAATAATACAATCTTATGATTATTTTTCATATTTCTCTAAAAACAATATTTTTAGGTGAATAGTGAAAAATACATTTTTTACAAATAACATGAATTTTATGTCATTGGGAGTATATAAGTATGAATTGGAAATACATTAAATTTTTTTTATAATAAAAAAAATGTACTTTATAAGTTTTTTAAAAACATAATTTTTTTTTTAATTTAGAAACCCATATTTTATATTATAGAACATTAGTAATATTTTTTCAATTTTTTTTTAATACATTATACAATTTTATTTTAAAATTAAATTTATCACATTTATAAATTTTAAAAAATTAAATTTATTTAAAATTAATAATCAAAGGGTCAAAATTATCTAATATGGATAAATTTATTTCTATATATAAATATTACGTCACCTTAGGTAAAAAATTATTACAGCGGTAAAAGCTAAAAGGGAAAAAGTAAAATTCTGGGGGTAAAAGAATTGAAACATAACAAAAACATGCCTATAATTGAGTTTATTAGATTTTTTTAAACCTTATATATTACCTAATCAATTATTTATCAATTTTTTATCCATATGACATGTTTAACATTTTATCCCTTTATATTAAGTTGAAATATTTAAAAAAATCAATTCTCACCCTTTATAAAGAGACCTATCACCACCCCTTCAGGACAGTCCTAAAAATTAAATTTCTCCATAAAATTATTTAATTTTACTTACACTATAATAATATTTCACTCTATTTTTTGTATGTTCACAATATATTATATATTTTCATCCGTTCCCAAAGGATCTTCCAAGGAAATCTCAATGTGCCCAATGTGAGTAATTATTTTTACCTAACTTCTTTCATTTTTATTTTTCTTTTACAATTATTATTTTCAAATAACTATGTAATAAATAATTATTGGTTATATAATGAATTTAATTAATATATGATAATAATTATTAACCATATATCTCCTTTTCAATTAAGAAAAATGAAACTGAAATTAGAGTGTTATGCAGACTACCACCTCCTTAAAATAACATTCTTTGTTTTATTTCATCAAATTAAAAGGAAATTTAATAAGTATTTATAATAATTATAACATTTTTATTATTCTAAAATATTAATCCATATTATTTCCTTTTCTTATTCTATATCAAATTAAATCATCAACCATGCGTACATGTGTACCACCCCCACCATGGAACATTTGATTTTTATTTTTATTATAATAACTGAATTACATATATGGGAATGAGAATAGTATTAAAGGATAAATATTACATTTATGATATCATTAATTTTATGTTATATCAAATTTTATAACCTATTAATGATATGATCAATAAAATATTATTGTCAACTCAATCTTTTAAAATGAGGGAAGTAAGAAGAAAATGATCTATTCTTTATAAGTTATTGATTTATATAAATTTTCTTCTCATTATAATTAATTAAAATTTGGATATACCATAATAATAATAATAACCAAATAATTTCATCATGCTTCTATTATACTAACATCACAATTAAACCACCTCATAATCATCTTTTAAACATGGTGGGTTCATGTTTAGGTAAGTTTAACCACATACTTGAACAATACAATGAATTTATATCATGAATGACTATGAAAAATCATTTAATTATATAATATTAAATAAATATGTTTATAATGTTTTATTATGGTTCTATTAAGGCTATATTAACATTTAACAAATTGATTAAGAAACCAATTTTCATTCAGAATCACCGAAACATGATCATCACCGATTTCATCATCATAATATGTAAAAAAACCATAGAATTAAATTATAAATTTATAAACTATCATGTATCAGATATTAGATTACATTATAAGATTTAAAAATGATTTAATTTGGAAAATTAATATATACCAACAACTTTTTTATGAAACTAGTTCAAAGTGATAAGGATTACTTACATCTGGTGTTGAAAATAGATAAAAATTTACAAATATATAAATGAATAAAATTAATATAAATATGGATTATAAATGGTTATAGATATTAATAAGAATATTGAGTATATTTTTAATTATCTTAATTAAAATATTTAGGATCTTTGGTGAATGTTTAGAATGAATCCGGACTGATGACAAGGTTTTTTCGTCTCAAATTCCCCTCTTTAAGAAATGTTTGGTATTATAAACCTAATTTAATTTAAGTGGTTTATATAATACCTATATTATATATAATATCATTAATAATATCTTAATCATGGTATTTTAATCTTAACCATATGCCATATATTTTAATGGGTTTTGATTAATGTATAATTAAGCCACATGGGTTTTTCTACTCTTAATTCTAATTCTTTAAGACATTCTATGTAGAGAACCTGACCCTAGTAGCCCAAATGTGGTTTCTGATTTATTAAATTGGACTAATATAAAACTAATAACATCTTGAAATACCAAATATTTTTATTCTTTGTAAACTAGATACATCAACGAGACTTTCATTACATTTTTAAAAATTGGGATATATATTTTTTAGAATATCATTATTCCCTCTATAATATCCTTTAATGTATTTAATAGTACACTTAATGGATTCCTAAGAACAAAAATAAAATTAGGGTGAGCTAAAATTCTTATCAATGTTTAAGTATAGTGGAAGTTATCATGAATAAATAAGCATAATCAACATAGAAATGTAAATAACTAAAGACACATGCCATTTAACTAACTTGAATATCATGATAAGATATGGAATATTCAATATGTAAAGGTAAATAACTAAAATAATATTCTATTTAATCAATAAACTAAGAATTAAATTCATCAAGAGATAACATCATGGATAAAATCTCATAGATTATAAGATAACTGAATTATCAATGAAGGAAATACTTAATTATCAAACATCATGTATTTGGAAAATTAAGCCCTCTACTGTAAAGATCTATCCTCAATAAAGTTTAAAACTACTGGGTATAAATGAATATGGTTTGTAAAATTTCATCTCTACTATTAAGAACTTTCATAAGGAAATTACAATCTTCTGGGTATAAACCCATCAGCTTTGGTCAACTGATTTGTCTCATTAGACCTGTCGATGCATCAAGGGGATACTTATAATAGGACCCACCTGTGTATGCATGTACAAATGATTATTCATATATTTAATAATCAATTTAATTCATATAAAATTATTCTTATCACTAAATATACATATTGAATAAAAGATACAGATTTGTCAATATTTACCCAAATAAAAAAAATAACTTTAAATGTAAACACTATATGTAAAAATGGTATAAAGTTTAGTCCAAAATTATATACAAAATTTAATAATATGGGAATTTAATATAAATTTAATTTCCAATGGAAAATCATTAAAATAATGTGATTGTTTCAATATAAATTTAACAATGAAAAAAAAGTGAGATTGTACAATAACTTGTACCACTTGGTAATTTTCAAGTCAAACCCCCTTGGATGAAATGGTTCAAATTGAAACCAAAAATATGATAAATTATGATTGAATCATGATATTACAAGTCAAAGGGGTAGTATATACACAACATAAAAGTGAATTTGTTTAAAATAAAAAAGAAGTCTCAATGGAATGTAAATTGAGACGAAATCCCTTGCCTCACACTTACTTTTAGTTGAGGATTATTTAACCAAATATATAGTGGTTGTAAACATTTTATGAACTTATAAAAGAACAATATTAATTTTTATAATATTACATATGATCCTTTTATAAAATCTTATCATATGTTCATTAATAATCTTTCATTATTTTCATTGTTTCAGGTGTTAATTGTTTTGTTTTCTTATATGTGTTTTGTTATGAAAGATTTGGTTCTTGCACACATTATATAGTTATATCATATAAGAAATAATAAACATGGAATATCTATCATATTTATAAAAAAATACATTTATTTCCAATCATTAATTTGTTTTGAGAAATTTTGTATTTTATGATCATGGAGACAATATGTCATACATATGAATGAGAAACGATTCCATTTCTCAACGATAATTATGAAAAGGAGGTAAGATATATTTTATCTTTAAATAATGATAAAAATAAAATAAATACTATATTATTTATTTAAATATACTTATTTTTATCATTCATGTGGCGTGATAATGAAAATAGAGTTACATTATTTCATGATGGCGGTGGTCCACATGTACATGATCGACGTTATCATCTATCATTGAGTGAAAATGTAAGAAAGAAAATGATATATATATATATATATTTATAATATTTTAATAATGGTAAGTATTTAATTAATATGATAATTATATAACTTATATCATATATATTTATTAAATTAATTTTTTTACATTCCAAGTAAAGCGTTAGTGAAAAGTGAATCACAACGCTTCGCAAGGAGATTGTCCATCATACACATAAGTAAAATTATCATATCCCATATGAAATGGAAACTTAAAAGGTATATTTATGATATAGTAATTTCATAGTTTTAATTATGTTTTATATATAATATATATACTTTATATGCATCATCATACGAAACTGTGAGATATGGTAATGGAAAAAATGAGTTATATCGATTCGTGAAGCGATAGTCTAACGTAAACACAAATGATGATTTCATAACTAAATTTATGGAAGTGGGGATGGTTTTAGGTTATTAAATTTACATAAAAACATCTCAATATATATAATATACTAATTTTATTATATAATCTGGTTTTAAAAATAATTGATAGAGGTGGATGACAAAATAAAATAAAAATGATCGTTGAAGAACGTTATCTCTTCTTCGGGTATATTCCTTGGATTTTCATAAAACCCTTAATAGGTTTGATTTATAACCAAAATAAAGCTTCTATAATGAGATGAGAAAATTTGGTAATTGATTTGGGTAGGTATTTGGTGAAAAAAAGTGTGTGAACATGTTAAGAAGTGAAGATAGGTGGTGTCCTTTTATAAGTGAGGTGAGCAACACAGTTGTAATTTTTGAAAATAATGGATTATGACAACATTTTTTCATGTAAAAAGGCCCCAATAATGGACTATTATCAATTATATAATATATAATTTTAAAATATACCAATCCAATAGCTCTTAGGAAATTTTTTATGTCAATTTAACCCTTATCTTTTTTGTCTAACCCCGGTAAATCTATTTTTACCTTAACCAAAATAATTAATTTTTAATATTTTCAATATTCATTTTGGTCAAAAATTATGTTGAACTTATTATAATTTATAAATAATTTTGGTTATAAATATGAAATTTATTTTTCCAAATTAAATTATCATAAGTCCCAAAAAATAATTTAAAAGTAATCTCACAGATGCAACTAGAATGCAGGTTTAATTAAAGTGAACTAAATTAGATTAATTAATATAAAATTGAAATAATTTTAACTTAAGAAAATTCAAAATATAATTTAACATTATAAATTATTTTAATTAAAAGGAAGTTTTCAATTAAAATTCAGTATTTTTCATTATTCATCAAAAATGATGTTTTTTAGAAAAATCCCAAAAAATAATCCTAAGATAATTTTGAAATACAATTTTCAAAAATAAAGTTTATTTATTCAAATAAATTGTCTAAAAGTAATAAAAATTAATTTTAAATTATGTTCTTAGAGAACAACTAAACCATCTTTTATAAAAAATACAGTTTTTTAGAAATCATTTCTTTTTCTTTTAAATGATTATTATTATATTTCTTATCAATAAATAACCATATTTTCAAAACTTAGTTAATACTATTCATACCTTTCATCCTAATAGCTATGTGATATCTATTATATTAAATGAAAATATTTTAATAATATTTCATTCTTTATTTAAACTTTGTACTATGTATAGCACAACATAAACCCAATTTTGTGTTTAATGCTTGTTAAACTTAGTGTTTCATGTCAAGCAAGATAAACTCAGTGTTATATGAGATTCAATATATTGATGAGATTTAATTTATTTATAAATAAATATATCGTAAAGTGTCTAGGTTTTATATTTTATTCTAAGCTTGGTGTTGTGTGTCACATATGATATTAAATATATTTTTATTATTTTAGAATTTCGGCATGTTACATTCTCCCCACATCAAATAAATTTCATCCTCACAATTTAAACTCGATCTCAGAAATCAAGGGTTTTTCATTTGAAAATACTATTATTTAAAAAACCTCATTGCAATAAGGGTTAATATAATATTCTCTTAATAAGAGAGAGAGGTAATTACAAAGGTAATATGGAATAACAAATAACTAGGTTTCTAAGTAGGAGAAAATTGGTGGAATGTAAAGATATGGACATATAAAAAAAGTGTAAATAATTATAGAGATTTATTGATGTTATTGATCACAATAATGTGAGTGATCAATGTAAAGTTAAGAACCTCAAAACCATTAATCTGTGGTGATTTTAAAGACCATCATATTCATTAGACATGGATGTAATATGATGATATTTTTTTCCATATCCTTTTACTAAGGTTGAGGAATTATTTTACTATATAAGGAAATATACTTAATGGATATGTTTATATTTCATAAACCCAATTTCATCCTTTATTTCTGCTTTTATTAATTTATAATTCATCACTTACTCAAATAAATGAATATTTAAAAATGAATTTTTGATTCCTAAAGTACTAAAATTCACTTTTAATGGATCATAAGATCCATAAAAGAGTGACTAGTCTTTCCTTCTATAAAAAAAATATATGGTTAACACATGTTATCCAATATTAATAAATCCTTATATGGTGAATTAATACAATACTCTCTAAAACCACATCCAAATTTCATTTTAGACCATTTAATAAATGGTTAACCGTATGACCCTTCTAAAAGATCAAGATCTAATACTTTAGAAATAAGTTTGAGGAATTTATACCATTAATTCCCCAAAAAACATGATGTAGCTCTTAACCATGACATACAAAACATGTGAATACCTTCATCATTTATTCTTTTGAAACATGGTAATAACCTAAATTACAATAAAACAATAATGAATACATGCACATTTCTTTATTCCTTAAATAAAACACTGATTATTAGATGTATTTCTTAGATCCAAAAAATACTATTAACTCCATAAATAGTAACATACACTATTTTTCAACAAATCATTAATCAGTTTGATGGTAGTAAGTACTATCTTATTTACTTTATCCAAATCAATAATCTTTTTATCCCAACATTATTATCTTAACATCAAGAACATATTAATGGTTATATTTCCCTCAATCATGTGTTTCAAAATAATTTTAACTTACCACTGAATGATTTTTCTTGGTCATCTATACCATTCAACAGATTCTCTCAACTCTTTAGTGAAATAATATTTTAGTACAATACATATATAATTTATAATTCTTATATTGAGAATATCATTAATTAAATACTTTTAAAACCTATTTCATAGATAAAAATACATACACATATTAATCATTCCACTTTGTTTGTATCAACATTAAAATCTTGACATTGATCCCTTAGCTTCTTTTGAGCTATATTCCCTTGATACTTGTGGAATTCATTTTCATAGTACCCCATCTCCTTATAGTTGAATCATTTAACATTGTAATTTTATTTCTTTCCCTTTCAATATTGATATTTGTGGCCTTTTCCCCACACTTGTAGAAAACTCCCATTCCATTTAAGTAATAACCATGATGTTTCTTTATAAAATTATAACATGTTAGAAAATCCATCTTTCCCAAATTCCCTTGATTAATATTTTTCTCTATTTACCACTTCTTCTACTGCATACATTCAAATCCATAATACTTATAGAGTCCTTTCTTAGTCTTTTTAGAACATGATATTATTTCCTTATATGATGAGAATATTTGGGATACAAGTTTCCTTCGATATATTGGCTTGATCCCAACAAAAAAAATTATCATTCTTATTATTTAGATTATGTGCATTGATATAATTTACATTACTTCTTCTAGGAACCATTTCTAAATGATGGAATACACTAGATTATTTCATATCATTATGAAACATAATGTATAATCCCAAACTGGTGAAATACATAAGATAACTTGAAAAATTTCTGCATAACTAATCTCATAATCATAAGCATGGTTTCTTTAGAGATATAATTATTTTTAAATCTTTCATAATGGTTTGAAAATAAAATGTGAATTATTCTGAGAATATCCCCAGAATGTTTCAAACTGGGTGTGTAGTAAGGCCTATTGGCATGCACCGATTGACGATCAGGTCAATACCAATGTCCCCTTTAAGAGTTATTACCCCAAGGTATCTCTAGACCAAAACAATATCCACTTATAGTTTTTATAAAGGTATTTATTGCAAAGAAAAACCACATAACCTCTACCTTACCATAAATTTATGATATTCTGTTATACTTATCCTCAAAGTCTATTATAGGTTTGTGATCATTAATCTATATTTTCCTAAATCTGGTTCCTAAGGTTTCTACTAAAAACTTTTCTGATACCAACTGGAAGACCCTGACCTGAGTATCCTAGAGCCGGTTTCATTTTTATTAAATTATAATAGTATAAAATTAATTACATCTCAAAGTACCTAATAGTTTAGTAGTCATGGTAAACTAGATACATACACAAGTCTTGCATTACATTTGATTGCACAAATTACAATATGATTTTTTTTCTCGAAAATATCAGTATTACCTTTAGAATATTATTTTATATCATTCAATGTAAACTTCACAGATTCATAGGTAACGAAACATAATAGGGGTGTGATCAAATTCTCATTAAGGGTTATGTACAGTGAAAGCCATCACAAATCAATAAGTATAATCAACATGGAAAGTTAAAAAAAATAACACATGTTCCATTTAAATAACATGAATATCATGATATGATAAGGCAAAATCATTATTCTAAGGTAAATAATTGAAACATATTACACTTAATCAATTAACTAATACTGAAATCCATCTAAAGATAATACCATGGTGAAAATCTTATTTATAATAAGATAAATGAATTATCAATAAAGGAAAAGATGAATTTTTGTATGTCATGTATTATGTACATGAAAGTTTATAATTTCAAGATATACCCTCAATATAGTTTAAAAATACTGGGAAATAACTGAACTGGTTTGGACATCAATATCTCTACTATCAAGACCTTTTACAAGATTTTTTAAAACTACTAGGCACAAATCCGTTAGGCATGGAAAATTTATTTGTCTCATGAGACCTATCAATGGATTGAGGGACTATATATAATGTGACTACCCATATATGTATGTAAAAATCATTCCTCATATATCAAATAATTGATTTAATTCATAGGAAATGTTCCTTATCATCAAATATCGATGTTGAGTAAATGATACATATTTAGTAACATTTCCTTATATAAAAAATAACTTTCAATGTAAAAACCTTATGTAAAAATAGTATATGGTTTAGAAAATAATCGTATCCATCAATAAATAATATAAATATTTAAGATAAATTTAATATCTAATGAAAAATTAATAAAATAAAGTGATTGTTTCAAGTGATGGTTAACAATTACAAAAGAAAGTTAGATTGTATAATAACTTTTACCACTTGGTAAATTTCAAGTGAAATACATTTGGTTGAAATGATTAAAATTGAAACTTAAAATACCATGAATTATGAATTAATCATGATATTACATGTCCAAGGGGTAATATATACACCACATAAAAGTGAACTGGTTTATAATAACAAATAAGTCTCAATAGAATGTAAATTTAGATGAAATACCTTACCTCATGATTCCTTTTGGATGAACATGATTTAACATCTTTTATATTGGTTTTAAACATGTTATTAAATTACAAAAAAACCATATTAACCTTTATAATATCATATATTATCTTTTAGCAACATATTATCATCCATTAATTAATAATATTTCATTATTTTTATTGTTTTGGGTATTTATTGCCTTATTTTTTCATGCGTGTTTTTTCATGAAAAATATAGTTTTTGAACGTATTATATAGTTATATCATCTACCAAATAATAATCATGAAATAATTATCATATTCTCACATCAATTATACTTTTAAGGTCAATCATTAAAGATGGTTTTGTTAAATTAATTACGTTACTATCATGGATATGATAAGTTATACATACACATGAGTAATGTTTCCATTTTTTAATTATCATTATAGAAATGAGGTAAGTAATATTTTATATTTATATAATTTTAATTATATCATAAAAAAATATTATTTATTTAAATATACTTATATATATCATCCATGGGGTACGTTGATGAAAAGAGAGTCACACCATTTTGTGATGGTGGTAATATACATGTACATGAATGACATTATCATCATTAATTGAGTGAAAAAATAAGAATGAGAATTCTACACACACACACACAAATATATATATATATATTATCTTCTGGTAATGGTAATTATGACATGAATTATAACACCCCCGGTTTGAGGTATGTAAACTTTTATTATGTATTTTTATGTATATAAAGTGGTTGGGTAATGTTTGCGAGAGTTTTGGAAAGTTTTGGAATTTTTTTGGCTCTTTTCTAGGGGCACATGATTTGTGCAAGGTTGTGGGAAACCATAAAACATCTCCAAGAAATCGTGATGGTGTAGGTAGTGGGATTATCATGTATGATACATGGTTTGTCTAACCATGTGGGCTAACTATACAGGGTTCCCCTTCAGGATGTAGCATGAACACAGTTAGTGCCCGATTTTCCTAACCTTGCGAACTAACCATACATGTCATTAAACATTGTGTTTATAAAATAGGTCTACTCTGGATTTTTCCAAAACAATTCATTTCCTCCAAAAATTGAACCCCACTCAGGATTTTTGGTTCTCAAGGCTTATAGGGGATCTTATACTATGTTTGGATGTGGTTCAAAGGGTATTCATGGCGTGGTGAAGGTAGGTATTCTCCGGTAAATCTCTTCTATTGGGTTTTTCTTGGTTTCTATTAGATCTAAATATCCCTCTCTCTATATTTTCTAGATCTACACCCATCGCAAGTATATCTATGGTTTTTGTTGCCTAAAATTATGAGGGTCGGGCTTGTTGATGTTAAGAAAAGAGATATAAGGTGGTTTTGGTGGTTTTTTCACCCAGATTTGTGGTGCGGTTGTGAGTTGTTTGATTTCACAAAAACCCTAAGGTTGGTGGATTCTATCTCAAATCCATTTTTCTTTAACTAGAAGTATTGATTTAAATTAATTTATTTTTCTTGATATTTATTGTGAGTTTTTTGTGTGATTCTTTATTTAAATTCATTTTGTGATGATTCATGGATTTTGGGGAAAATGGGTTATTATGGTGAAATGTTCTATGTTGTTGGATTTTAAAATGTTGATTTTAAAATTGGTTGTTAGGTTTGGTTTGTGGAAATGGTTTGTGAAAATGTATTTCAATAAAAGGGTGATTAATTAAAATATGAATTGGCAAGATTAATGGCTTAAGTTATTGTTTGGTTGTGAAAATAGTCTTTTGCATGTTGTTGTGGCTTTAGTGGGTGTATATGCTTGTTTATTGTCTTAAATAGTTTATGCATGTTTTATAATGATGAGAAGTGGGTAGGTAATACAACAATAAAAATGAGATGGATAGTGGACGGTAGGGGAACCATCAAGGATAAGTGGGAATTAAGTACCACTAGCTTGAGAAAGGAGTGAATGAACTTGGTTGAGAATTTCCACCGTGATTGTTATATAAGGTTGAGTGTGTGAAAATTTATGTCTATGTTTTGATTATGTGTGTAGATAATCAAGATGAAATTGTTGTTCTAATATATTATGGTAAAATATATTATGGATTGTTTGCTGTATTTCCCTTGTATTGTGTGCATTTGGGTGAAAAATTGCTTGGTAAGGGTGTGTTTGGCTTGCTGGAAATTGTTTAAATATTTGATATTTTCTATAAACGTATTAATAGAAATGTGATAATGGTTCCATCCTAGAATTTTGCGTAGGGAATTCATTCTAGTAAAACCTACTGAGTATTATTACTCACCCCCTACTTTGGCACTTGGGTGCTTTTGCAAATGTGGTATTTTGAGATACATGAAAAGGCAAAGAATATAATTTTTCTAGTAGTTCATCATGATGATTAGGTATTATTGTGGTTCTTGGAGCATGGAGCATGGTGTGTAATTATGGAGTGCGTCATGGTTTCCTTTGGATCTAATTGATGTGTCTTTTGCTCGGTACTTTGATGTTGGGATTTTTGTGATTTATCAGTATTGGATTTTGGGATTTTTATAGAAGACTTTGGTTGTTTGGTTATGTCTTGGTAATGTGTTATCATGGTTTAATATTTTTGGCATTCATCATGTAGTTTTGGTTGGTTATGGATTGTTCGGTATATTTATTTTAATTTAATAGAGAATATTTCCCCAATAATTGTTGAATCCATCAAAAATTATTTCCAGCCTTTGGAACCTTGGTAACATTGCCTAAGTCCAAGTGGTATCTCACTTACTTCTCAAGACAATGAGGAAGGGGAAGAACATTACAAATGGTGTCAGTTGTTTGTTCCTTTGGAATTTGTTATTGGGTCTTGTTCATGGAGTTGGCATTCATTCTCAAGTCATTCCTTGAATCGAGATGGTTTCATAGAGTAGGATTTTTAGAACATGAAATGTATAACATAAAAGGATTTAGCTAACCCTTTTATGCTAAAATTGTTGTTAATAAGGAGTTGGGTACATAAGTGTTTTTGAGACACTTATAAGCATTAGAAATTTCATTTTTGTGGGTCTATCCAATGAGATGAGCGTGGAATGTATGGTATAAATGAAATCCCACTAAGATGGATATTTAATTGACATAATTATTTATGTTTTGGTGTGCATATATGGACTTATGAAAAATCTTGAAATTATTTTCAAATGTGCGGATTTGAAATGTGGATATTTGTGGTATTTTGAAATGGGTAGATTTTCAAAACATGGTGGATTATTCAAAAATGGTGAAACATGGGAAATGTGAACTCATGGAAAGCCTAGTTGTGATAGTTGAAATGTAATTGAATTTCAAATTTTAAGCCTTTTATTGTTAAGGGAGTGATATATATGGTTGTTTTTGTGTTGATAGAAATGGAATCAGGTAGGCATCATAGAGACCAACCAGAGGAGGCAACTAAAAATGTGGTTGCATTTGAGCCCTAGGTGAACCAACAACTAGTGCAGAGTATAGTGAAATATTTCTACGTTTTGGAAAGTGGGAATATAGAAGATGAGCCATAGAATTTGGATCATGCGATTCAGTTTCAAAATAAGAATCCAACCATCTTTTGGGGTGATTTAGAATTGGAAAAGGTAGAGGAATGGTTGAATAGAACAAATAGGATATTTTAATTCCTTGTAACACTGGTGGCCAGGTTCCACCTCACCCCTTGAAGGTGGATTATCAAAATCAATAAAAAATGAAGGCCTTCGGGCCATTGGAGTTGGAACACTGGCAGAGTTGAAAGTGATGTTAGAAACTTACATGTCGAAAGATCTTGCTATTCAGTGGTGGGAGTTGGTGGTCCATGTTGGAAAATACCAAGTTATGACATGGGAGGGTTTTGAGGAGTTGTTTAACTAACAATTCTACCCTTATATGTTCATAATTTAGTGAAGAAAAGATTTATTTCATTTAAAGTAAGAGAACCTCTCTGTAACAGAATATGCATCTAAGTTTATGAACTTATTGTGGTTTGAACATGAGAAAGTTAGTAGTACATCGTTGAAAGAATGTATTTTTGAAGATGGGTTGAGGTAGGAAATTCATTCTAAAATATAGGTGTTATGCATAAATGATTACCTGGAAATTGTGGATAGATAAATAGTGGATTAATGGGGTATTTTGGGAGAACATGTAGGGGAAGAATGTTGGTACCAATGAGAAATTATGGGAACTATACCACTGGGATGAAGAGGAATGGGTACACTTGTTTCCAGGTTAGGATTATTGCTTAGAATCCGATGACAGAATCAATGAATCTTCTTAAGAAGTGTTAGAGTAAGACAAGATGTTTTCAGTGTGGGTCTATGGGCCAAATCAAGTGGTATTTTATGCCACAACCTAGATCTTGTCATAACTATAAGAAGATGGATAATCTTCATCATTTTTATCACAATACTCCGAGTTCTAGTGTTCGTGACACTCCTTAGGGGTCGTAGGCATCCTATTCCTTGACAGGATGGGGGAATCATCATACCCATCATCAGTAGAGAAAAGTTATTCATGGTGATTCTAGGAACTCCACATCTCCTTAGTAGGGAAATAAAGAGCAGAGTGTAGAAAACAACCAGTTTTTTGGAGCAGATCTATATTCATGAATTGGTAAAGAGGTATGGTGTTCCAGTTTCGATTGTATCAGACAGAGATCAGAGGTTCACGTCTCATTTTTGAAAATCTTTTTAGCAAGACCTTGGGACCTAGTTAACCATTAGTATGGCGTACCATCCTCAAATGGATGGGAAATATGAAAGGGCGATACAAACTTTGGAAGATATGTTATACAATTGTGTGACGAATTTTAGTGGCTCTTGGGAGGATCACTTATCATTAGTGGAGTTCTTCTATAACAATAGTTATTAGGCCTTAATACATATGGCTCCTTTTGAAGCACTATATGGGAGCCTATATCATTATCCAATTTATTGGGTGGAAATAGGTGATACCTCGATGGTTAGATAAAAACTTGTCCAAGAGACTATAGAGAAGGTCAATTTGTTCCAGAAGAGAATAAATATGTCTCAGAGTCATCATAAATCATATGAGGACCATCTATGACAACCACTATCATTCAAGGTGGGTTATCATCTGTTCTTGAGAATCTTTCTTGGCCTTTGACATTGTTGATTTAAGAAGCAGGGTAAGTTATCTCCAAGGTATATTAGGCCTTTTGAAATAATTGAGTGGGTTGGATAAGTGGATTATTAGTTGGATTTTACACTATGGTTTAGGGTGGTACACAATGTGTTTCATGTTTCTCAGTTGAATAAGGATCAAACAGATCCCGAGCATGTGATAAAATTTGATCATGTCGAGCTAGATTCAGATGCATTGTTAGTACATGTTCCAGTTCTAATTATGGATAGGCAATATAAATTATTGAATGGTAAAATAATTAGTCTATTTTAGGTTTTGTGGTGTCATGGTCAGATCAGGAGGAGATGTAGGAGTGGGAGAAATAGATGGCTGAGTAATGGCCTGAACACTTTTAGAAAAGAGATGGTTCTCTACATTTCATGAATGGAAAGTCTAATGGTGGGGAGAATGTATCACCCCCACAGTTTGAAGTATGTAACCATTTTTATGTCTTTTTATGTATAAAAAGTGGTTTGGTAATGTTTGGGAGAGTTTGAGAAGGTTTTGGAAAGGTTTTGGGGATTTTTTAAGGGTGCATGATTTGAGAACGGTTAGAGGAAACTGTGTAGAATATCCAAGAAACTGTATGGGTAGAGGAAGTGGGATTTTTATGGTTGGAGCACAATTTTTCTAACCGTATAGGGTACCCCCTTAAGGAAGTATCATGTATATAGTTATTTCATGGTTTTCCTAACCATGTGAGATAACCGTGTGCGTTATTAAAAATTATGTTATAAGAAATGGGATCAAATAAGATTGGACCAAAACACTTCATCTCTTCCCCAACTCAAACCCTACTAGGTAGTTATGGTTCTCAAGGGTTATAGGGGCTCTATAACTCATTTTGGAGGCAATTTTAAAGGTTTTCAAGGTGCGATGCATGAAATTCTTCTCTGGTAAGTCTCCCCTCTTGGTTCGTTCTTGGTTTCTCTTAGATATATATATACCTCTCTATTTTTTTTCTAGATATACACCCATCACATATAGATCTAGGGTTTTTGTTTCCTAAAATGATGAATTTTGGGCTTGTTGATGTTAGTAAAAAAGATCTAAGGTGGTTTTTGTAGAGTTTTCACCCAGATTAGTGATGCAGTTATGAGTTGGTCGATTTCACTGAAACCCTAAGGTGTGTGGCTTCTATCTTGAATCCATTTTTTCTAGAACAAGAAGGATTGATTTAAATTAATTTATTTTTCTTTATATTTATTATGAATATGATTTGTGATGATTTATTTAAATTTGTTCTGTGATGATTTATGGATTTTGGGGAAAATGGGTTATTGTGGTGAAATGTTCTTTGTTGTTGGATTTTAAAATTTTGGATTTTAAAATGTTTAATTTAATATTAGTTTCTTAGTTTGGATTCTGGAAATGGATTGTGAAAATGATTTTCAATAAAAAGGGTGTTTTATTGAAGTATGAATTGTCATGGTTAATGGATTAATGGATTGTTTGGTTGTGAAATAGTTGTTTGCATGTTGTTGTGTCTTTAGTGGGTGTATATGATTTTTTATTAGCTTAGGATGTTTATTCATGTGTTGGAATGACGAGAAGTGGGTTGGGAGTAACACTATAAAAAGGGTACTGATAGTGGACGGAAGGGACACCATTAAGTATAAAATGGTGTGAACTACCACTAGGTTGGGAAAGGTGTGAATAGGCTTGGACTGGAAGTTCCACCATGATTGTTACACCAGGTCGAGTGTGTGAAACTTTATGGAAATGTTTTGATTATGCGTGTGGATAATCTAGATGAAATATTTGTGATAATATGTGATAGTAAAATGGATTATGGATTTTTTGTTGGACTTCCCTTTTATTGTATGGATTTGGGTGAAAAATGGCTTGGTAAGAGTTTGTTTGGCTTGCTGGAAATTGTTATACTATTTTATGTTTTCTAAAAATTTCTTTATATAAATTTGATAATGTTTATATCCTATTGGCGTGTGTAGGGAAGTAAGTAAGGGAAAACATACTTAGTATTATTACTCACCCCCTGCTTTTGCACTTGGGTGATTTTGTATATGTGGTATTCTGGGATACATTCAAAGGTAACACATCTCATTTTTCTAGAAGTTCATCATGATGCTTGGGAGGTATTATGGTTCTTGGAACTTGGAGGTTGGTGTCGATATTTGGTGTGTGTCATGGTTTGCTTTGCATCTTTTTTATGAGTCTTCCACTTGGTACTATGATTTTGGGATTTTTGTGATTTAGTTTGGATTTTGGGAATAGTTATGGAAGAGTTTAGTTGTTTGGTTGTATCTTGATAATGTGTTATCATGGTTTAATTTGTTGACAAGCATCATGAATTTATGGTTGGTTATTTATTTTTTGGTAGGATGATTTTAATTTAAGGTTAAATTATTCCCCCAATCATTCTTGAAGCCCTTGGCATTTATTTCTAGCCTTTGCGGTCTTGAGAACATCCCCTATGGATAAGTAACATCTCACCACCTTCTCAAGAAAATGTGGAAGCGGTGGGATATTACATGAATATCACAATTATTTCATTTATATCACATATATTTATTAACTTTATCCTTATTATATTCCATGTAAATCATAAATAAAAAATAAATCCTATCACTTTGCAAGGCGGTAGTCCGCTATACACATGAGCGATGCTATCACATCACCTACCGAATAGAAAGTAATTTTTTTATATGATACAATGACTATAGAGATATAATTATGTTATATATAATTTATATCCATCATAATATGAAACTGTGAGAGGTGTTAATGAAAAAATGAATGACATTGTTCCATGAGGCGATAATCTTCCATACACACGAATGGTGAATTTGTAACCAATTTGATGGAAGTGAGGATGGTTGTAGGTCATGAAATTAAAACCAAATATCTAAGTATAAGGAAGATACTTAGGTTAGTATATAATAATTATTTATAACTTATATAAGTAAGTTTATGAAGAAATTATATAAAAATGCTCGTTGAAGAACGTTACCTCTTCTTCGGGTATCTTCCTTAGGTCTGCTCCAAAGCCTTCTTAGGGTAGATTTATTACCAAACTAATGATTTTAGGATGGGAGGAGGGTAGTTAATAATTTATTTGGGAAGGTATTTTTTCAAACAAAATGGGTTTGAATTTGTTAAGAAGAGAAAAGAGTGAGTGACCTTTTATAAGTGAGGTGAGTGGCACACTTGTAATTTTTGAAAAGAATGAAGTCAACCCACATTTCTTTCCTGTCAAAAGGATCCAATAATATACCATTATCAATAATGTAATGGATAACGTTGAAATATGGACACAAAATATATTTTAGATAGGTATTTATGTCAATTTAACCATTATCGTTTCAGCTTAACCCCCTGGTACATCCATTTTTACCTTAACCATGATAATTAATTTTTTCTATTTTCACTATTCATTTTGGTAAAAAAATAATCTTAATTATTAGAAATTATAAATTATTATGATTAAAAATATGGAATCTAATTTTCCAAATTCAATTCACATAAATAAAAAAATTAATTAAAAATTAATCCCAGAGACATGATGAGAGAGAAGATTTTTAAAGATAAAATGTTCAAAAGATTGCAATGTTTTTATATCAAACCTCAATATAAAAATTATTATAATGATCTAAATTGAATTAAATGATATAAAATTCAACTAATTTTACTTAAAAAGTAATTAAAAATATAATTTAACATTATAAATTATTTAAACAAAATGGTAGTTTTCAATTAAAATTCTGTATTTTCACAACTCATCAAAAAATAAATATTTTCAATAACAACCCAAATATTAACTCTAAACTAAATTAGATATGATATTTTCTAAAATTAAACTTATTTTTAAAAATAATATTTTTAATATTTTTAATAATTAATTTTAAATTATGTTCGCAAAGCGTGACTAAACCTTATTTTAGAAAAAATACAAATTTTTAGAAAATATTTATTTTTATATTAAATGATTCTTATTATATTTATAATAAATAGTTAACCATGTTGTTATAATTTATTTAATCCCATTAATAAAAAAATTCCAATGTATTGGTGATAACTGTTATATTAAATAATAATATTTTAAAAATAGTTACATTTCATTTAAACTCGATGTTGTGTGTAACACAAGATAAAATCAGTGTTGCATGTAATGATATCTAAACTCAATGCTTCATGTAAAAAAGATAAAATTAGTGTTGTGTATAATTTAAGATATTGGAGAGAGTGAATTTATTTAAATATAAATATATCATAAAGTCTCATGGTGTTATATCTTCTTTTGATCTTGGTTTTGTGTGTTACATATGATATTGAATATAATGTTATTATTTTATAATTTCAAGGTGTTACATGTTACATGTTATACACTATGTTTCCATTGTACATTATTCTATTTATCTTCCTTCCCAAGAATTTTCTATAAATGTTTTCATTATAATTCATGGGATAAAATAATCCATATAATGTTCATTTCTTTAAATGTCTTTTGAATCAAGTGTCCCCCCGGTCATATGAGTTTTTGGTAACACAATTTTTTCCCAATGAGATATTACTGTTTAATTGAAAATATTTAAAATAATTTGTTAAAATTATTCCATTAAATTGTATTATGTTGTATTCTATCATTTTTTACATTTTTACTACATAAAACCCTTTTCAAATGATTCATTATTTATAAAGTATGTTGCTCATATGGGATATTGATAACTCAAGTCTACTTTCCTCAAGTCATATTGTTTTTTCATGAACATGTTCCTTCCATGATTGGGTTATACCACCCAAATATGTTATTATGTGGTATTTTATAATCTTATTTGGGAAAATTATTTTTTAATACAAAGGAACGTTTTGTAAATATTCTTACAATATTATATTTAAATAAAGGTATTTTGAAAATAATTAAAAGGGGTTTTACTTTCACTTTGACATGTTTAATGATCCCCAACATATTTAAACAAGATAAAATATATGTATTTTCAAGGATAAATTATCAGATATTCTTTTTAAAAGTAAAGGTTCTAAAAATATTTCATGTCACCTTTTCACAATTTTTCTTTTAAAGCAACATGTAAATTTTTACATCAATGTTAAAAATGTTTTCTATAAGATATTTTAAGTTTTATCTTCCTTTTACATTATCATTTTTAAAATTATTTTCCCTAATGGTGTTTATGTTTCATGAATTATCCTCTAATATATATATATATATATATATAATCATTTGGGGGATTGAACTCATGGTATCAGACAATTCAATTCTTGATCCATTTTTTTTTATATCGATTGAATCATTATTTTCAAGGGTGTTTTTCATTTACATCAACACCATTCTCTGTTTCCATTGTTTAAATGGTTTTTTTATTTTTCAATCATCTAAGTTCTTTCTCATAATAGGTTATGATCAGGATTATTCATTTTATTAACATGGGAAAAAGTATTGGCGTGCCATTTTTTGTTATCCCAATATGGATGATTACTGACAAGTTGGATATGTATTGTTGAACATACAAATTTTTCTCAATATAAATTATGATCAAGTTATAACTTTTATTAATATATGGAAAATTATTGAAATTATTGAATACTATTGACTAATAATATAGGTTGATCATTTATCTATATTTATTATTATTCATTATACGAATAACCATGTTGTTAATCAGTATGAGGTTCCTTAGGGAATGACATGAAAATTATTTTTGAATATTATGGTGAATTCATTAGAGTTAATCAGGTGATGTGCGGGGCGCATAATTATATAACAAATTGATTTATTGTTAGGTCTTAAAATATAAAACCATTATTGTTTTAGTGTAATCTTTTTCCTATAAAATGATAGTGTCTTAAAAAAATTCCTTAAAATCATGTTTTTGATGTCCAAAAGTATGCATTGCATTAGTATAATATTAATATTATTGATATCCATGATTTAAATTATTTTTGTGGATATAGAATGCTCCCAGTTTTATGTTTATTATGGATTCATGTTGTTTACCTATTATTTACATAATATTTGTGTCTTGTTTTTTCCATGATTTATTTAGGTGTATGTTTTCCATTAATGAGTATTTGAAATCACCCATTATTTTGTTTCTATTTCACTAAGCAATAAAGAAAAATAGAAAATGTGACATGTTTACAAGGATATAATGTTTGGGAGGATTTATGATTGATGTTGAGGACTCATTATCGATTAAGTCTAGTAGGCTATGAAGGTCCAGGATTCAGTTGGATGATTCTATGAGTTGGGCTGGATTCTAACATAGTTATATTTTTTTATTGTTCTTCACGTGTATCAACTAGTGATCCATTTTTATATTTATATTATGATGAATTTAATATATGTGCACTTTCTTTTGGGGATCTATTATGTTATGATGCATCATATAGACTATTTATTACTTTATATTCTAGATTGTGGGGTTTTTTGGCTCCCTATTTATTATCTACATGGTTTTGGGATGTTGTCCTTATAGATGGGTCATGCCGAATATATGATAGAATAAAGAATGACCCTAGGGATTTTTATTTTAAAGGAACATGATCCCAATGAATTTTTTAGTCCCTCTCTATTAGTTGTTAGCCCCTAACATACAGGGGTGCATGCCTGAGGTCTTGCATGATCCCTTATTGTGTTACGTTCAAATGATCCAGATTAGGGATTCACACTTTCGCTACCAAAGATTCCAATATTCTAGAAAAACCAAAGCCAAGCCATCCAATCTGAAAACCTCATTGGAATTCATTGTCACTAGAGAAACACTGAACAAAATTTAACTTAACCAAAACAAAAAACTACTCGCACACCACCTACAAAAGATGCACCACATTAGTAGAGAGAAACATCCAATTTGAAATATCTTCACCTCCACTTAAAAAATCATCATAAATAGAAAAAAATCCAATACAATATAGAGACACTAACCACCAGAGACTGGTAACATTCATCACCACTAAAAATCTTATTGTTAATGAAAAATATCATCAAGATTCTAGGAACCTAAACACTATCGGATCACTAAAAAATACAAGGTCATCAGCTGCGAAATAAAGGCACAAAATAAGAAACAATAAAAATAGATAAAAGGACAATTTTAATGCTCTAATCTTCCATTGGACACTCCTACCTGGAAAATTGCAAACCACTATAAACTATCACATAACCAAGATGTGGTCAAACATGATGAGCCGGTTGGTAAAATCATCATAGGGGAGTGGGGAAAAGACCTCAAGCATCGACACCTTTAACTACCCACTATGATTTTGGGAATACGCAATACTTCGTAGAAGGGAAATAAGAATCCTAAGAAATAGAAGTTGTGGAGACCCTTAAAGAGGACTTGAAATAGAATGCATCTCTATAATAATATCAAACCATAGGTTTTCCATAATGTTAGATCAAGATGGGGTCTCATGTGGTGGTTCAGGACAAAAGAGAAGCACAAGTGGATGGATGAAATCATAAAAAAATGAGGGAAATCAATGCCTAAAATTTCATAACTTAAACAATATTAGGTTTAAAGTAGGTGAATTTATAATGTCATAAAATATAAAATATAAAATACAAACACATTTAAAATATTATCTAACACATAGAGTGTACACATGAATAATGGTTAAAATCATAAATGATTTGGTGAAAATAATAAATAATAAATAATATAATTAATACAAAAATATAATTACTCTAAAACATAAAATTTATACAGAGTTGTACTATTAATCACATTATTTGTAATTATTACATACAATATTAATAATTGTCAATTATATCATTAATCATTATAAATTGTAAAATAATAAATATTTGTTACATTGTTAATAATTAATAATTTTATCATTATCAAATATACTATCAATTAATTAATTACAATATCAATGAATAATTAAACTATTATTAATTCCATTATTATATTTTATTAATTATAATATTTTATGATTAATTATACTATTAATGAATATGAATGACATTATTACTTTTAATAAAATTATTTTCAATATATTATTCTTTAATAAATTATAAATTGGTAATTATCTATTAAATTAACAATAATTATTGAGTACATTACTTTTTAATTAATTTATAATTATGTTATTAAGAATTAGTAATTAATAATAATAATAATTATTAACTATATTATTAAATACTAAAAGTTAATAATTATATTAATAATTGATAATTAGATATGTTATTAGTAACATTTAATTTTGTTAATATTATTATATTGTCTTTATGTACTGTAGTGATGATGAGTACTATAGTAGATGCAAGTACTGTAGTAATACTATTCTCCAAAGTAGCCTTTAGAAAAAAATGGGTATTTGGGCCAAGGAAAAGGATTTCAAGATACAAATATACCGAGATATAAAATGAAAAGGTCTATGGGTCATCTAAGTTTTAAGGCCTTTGTGCCTCTCAGCCATTTACCCTTTTAATGTCTAGGTCTACAGATTATGTAAGAGTTTCCTCTCAACCAAATTAAAAATAGGATTATTTAATTAAAAAAGAGACTTAACCCTAGATTATTTTGATTATGTATTATTACATATATTATATATAAATTTTAATTTCATTAATAATAAATAATTTTTTTATAATTTTTTTATTATAGTTACTTCAACACCCTGAGATTTTGTGAATTTTTTTCAAATCAATTTATCATTTTTGATATTTTTCATTTCATGAAACATTGAAGATATTTTTTTTTTAAATTAATGAACTATGTTTGGATTGCGTTATATGAAACACCAAGTTAATCAGGCATTACACACAACATAAACTTTAGCTTTCTCTACACGAAATACTGAGGTTATCTTGCGTTGTATGAAATAATGACATTCCTCAATGTCTTACATAACACACAAGACTAAGGTGATTGGGGTTGCAAGTTCAAATTTCAATCTCATTTTGAATTTTGTTTGGTGCTGGGTGTTTTCAACTTTGGAATTTGGGGTGTCTTGTTTTGGATTTTTGGAATGTGCGATTTCCACTTATCCTCAAAGTGATTTTTTAAAAATTTGAAAAAGTGGATTGGAGGACATAAGATCGAGGTTTACTGAACAATAATATATTATTAAAATATGATTATTTAATATAATAATATATAACCTAGACATTAAATTAGATGTTATGAATAGTATTAAATAATTTATGAAAAATATTTGTTTTACACAATATAATATTAATTCATAGGTTACCAATTAATTATTAATGAATATGAAAGCTGATTGAGTACAAAAGGTAATATTATTATTTTTTTGGTCACAAAGCTATTTTACCATAATAAATTAAAGTAAATACAATTAGTGAGAGATATTAATGTAATATATGTTATATATTCTCTCAAATATATTTTTTATATTCATTCAATATATTTGATAGATATAAGATAAAGAAAAAACCTAATTTTATGCTTAAGAACATATATTTTTATAAATGTAGTTTTACCACATTTTAATGGAGAACCCATTTTAAATTGAACATATGTAACTTTTATAGACATAATATGTCAAAATAAACTTCATATTTTAAATAGAAATATAATTATTAGGCAAGGATAATTTTTTGGTATATTTAAGTAAGGTTTTATTTTTTAATGAATAGTTAAAAATACATAATTTTAGTTCAAAAATTATTTTTCATATAATTTATTTAAGGGATTAAATTATATTTTAAACTATTTTTGAAGTTTATTTAGATAATTATTTTATAAATTAATATATTTTGGTTCATTGAGATCAATTTCACATAGAAATTGGATATAAAAACATAGCAAACTTTTGAATGTTTTTACTTTTACCTCTAAATCCATTTTTTGTATTTTCCAGGAGTCCACTTTATGGATAAGTGGGAACCTCACATTCAAGAGGTTCATCCATCACACCATCACATCCCAAATTTGAAATTTCAAATAGAGCCACAAAAACCATAATTGAAATTCAAAACGATGTGCCTTGGACCAATTTCCATTGAATCGCCTCGAGTTGCAGCGGTCCGCCTTGATGCACACCCTCGACAGACAAATCTCCATCTTCAACTAAAAATCACCAGTACTGGAAAATATCACCAGCTATATTCCCATTGAAACTATAGACCACAAACACCAAAGACACCAACCGCCTTTCCATCGTAGAATTAACTTCCGAATGAACCGAAATCCATTCCAAATCTATCATTCGGAAACAACACCATTGGAAACAAACATTTCACAAAAATGGAAACAAACTAGATCTATTGAGAACATGCCTAGTAGATACCCTAAGGCAGAGAAGAATCCATCACTAATAACACATCATGGAATGTCTTTGAATGCTCGAACTACACATCCCAAAACAACATCAAACCATCACCCAAGTCCGACTGGGAGAAGAGTTTTGGGATCCTGGTGCTAGAGTAGAGGACAAGCACCGACAACGAGCCACAAAATGTCACTGTGACCAGCAACCTCCACCATCGGAACCACTTGAAACAGAATCACCCAAAAAGAAGAACAACCACTGAGGGAACATGAAGAAAAGAAGGCCTCCACAAAACATGCCTCCTGAAGCACTGACCGCTCACATAGAAACATCTCAGAATTTCACCTGAAACCTTACACTCAACTGAACTGGAAAAGAGTAAGGGATCTAGAAGCTAGAGAGTGTTATAGTGGATCAGACCTCCATAGAAAGCCTTGAATAAACCAACACCAAAACACTTATAGAAAACATCATCGACGGACCATTATTGCCAAAAAGGCGAGCGTGCCTCCATCTGAAATCGCAATCAAAGGACCGAAGAAAAATCATCTTCAACGGGATGAGATATCCAAAAACCACAACCCAAACCATTATATTATGGAGAAGAAGATGGAGAAGTAGATATCTAGGTCGTTGAAGAAGAGATAATAAAATGAGAAGGTCGAAATAGCCTCAGAGAGAAGAAAAATAGAATTGCGAAGGCGGGAAATGAGATGGAGAGACGTGCCACTCCAAGGTCAGGGGGTTGAACCCTATATAGAGTTGTATCACTATCTGGAGAGCGCTCTGGGAGAAAACGGAGCCATTAACTGATTGTTTTTACTATAAAAAAACCGCATTATCGACCCAACTCGGGGATTAGTTTTAAATTAATTTATAACACTTATCTGATTATAATTTTAAAAAATGTATTACATATTTGGAATAAAAATAATTTTATAATTTCTAACAATGTACACTTATTTTTTCTCTAAATAAAATCAGTGAATATAATTAAAATTAATTACATCGATTAAGGTAAAATTTAGATTAATAAGGGACTAAGGCTAAATTATAATACACAAAACAACTTAATTTTTTTTTCCAAAACCCATTTTCTGGAATTTATTCAGCGATGAACCTTCCAGTGTTGAGTTTTTTTTTGACTTTTGTTAAATAAAAATGTGGGTACACCTAACGTGTTTTAAAAAAAACCAAGTGATTAATTTCTATTACCTATAAAAGTTCACCACCTCTCCATATTTTTCACACCTCTCAAAACATTTATTATTGGACAAGACCTTCCCAATACAATTCCATTATCCATACCTTCCTCATATAATCATTCCCTTGGTCAAAATTCAATCCATGGAATCTTTTTTGCACAAGCCAAAAGGAGTTACCCAATTTAGAGGTAACACCTTCTCTCATACATCTTCTGTTTTTCCTTATCCAACCATCCATTGTATCTATTACATTATTTTATAACAACACCAATATAGTCAATAAAATAGTATATTTTTATTCTAAGGGTTCAATAAATACTTACAAACACCTCTAACTAATGGGTAACAATCATATTGTTTACGTGTACGACGATCTACCGCCTCACTAAATGACGATTGTTTATTTTTCCATTACAACCTCTCATGGTGGAAATTTTGATCAACACAATATTTATATATTTTATATATTATAATAATAATTTATTTATGATTATTTAATTATTTTAAAACACATATCTTTATACTATCCATTTTTTATTAATATGACAATTTTATTTGAGCATGTTTGGACTACTACCCCCTCAAAGCGATGTGATTCATTCATACACTAGATGTAATGTATTAAGGATGGATTTAGTGAATATATATGATATATATTATATAATAAATCTACTGTAATAATGATATATATCTATATATATATAAACATATTTATTTTACTCTCTTTCTTTCAACAAGACAATTAAACCAAAATAACGTTCATGCGTACGTAAGACTTACCCTCTCCATGAACGGTGTATTCCATTTTGTACTTATATATACTATAGATTATTATAATACACATATACTGAATATGAATTAAATTTATATCATGGTTTAAATTCTGTAAATCATGATATAAATATAAGGACAAAAAATATAACAAATTAAGACACATGCGAAAAACAAAGCGGATATTATCCAAAGTTAAACCTTAACATAGAATTGTTAACAAGAGAGTAATATAAAGCCATAATAAAACCATATTTGGTAAGAATATGGTTCTTTTATATATGTATAATAAATTTATATTTATTATAAATTATGTTTTAGTGAGTTTTATGAGAGTCAAGACACAAGGTATGGGGATTTCATCTCGCTTTTTATTTCAGTGAGGTACATGCTTTATTCACCACCCTTTACTTTTGTGTGTTGTATATACTACCCAGAGATGTAATAAATTATTATTATAGTTAAATTTATGGGTATTTACATATATATTCTATGAACTTTATTTTAGGGTGTTTATGTTTCAAAAATTTCTAAATTAGTAAAATAGTTTTGTCTAAATTTTCATTCGTTGAGACACATGTCATGTTATGAAAATATATTTTTCCATGAATATATTGCATTTGAAATGCTAAATCATGAATATAATTATTTTTTATGATATTATAATATTCATTTAATTTTCTCTTCTTATAAGTAGAGTATGATCCCAAGTTACCAATTGATAAGTGTTTATTGAAATAATCTCATCTCTTTTCAAGATTGTTTATGTTTTTGATTCCTTTGATGAAATATTATAACCCATATCTCAAGAAACTTCATGAAATTTCATCTCCTATAGATATTCATGATATATTATTGTATTGGTACCATTTTTTACACTATTTGGTACCTAAGATTGTTAAGAAAGAGTTTTTAAGAAATCCTGACTTTACCCCCTCCTCGGTCGGAAATCTATCTTCCTTCAAAACAATATTTTTTAAAAAGGGTTTCCAATAATATTAGACTTTTCTGCTAAAATAATTAAAAGAAAATTTTACCCTTATTCTATTTTACCAATGTTTTTAAAGGAAACTTCTTGTCTCTTTCGGGACAAGGAATTTTTATTAACTTTATTCCATGCAAATGGAATATTCTTTTTACCTCGTACGACTTGTATGGATTTAATTTTCATTATTTCTAGGAAGCTTCTTTTACAAGTTTAAACGGTTATTTTTTAAGGAAATGTTTTGAAAATTAATTTTCAAGGAATTTTTTTTTAAATTTCTTCAAGATTTTTTCATATTTTTTCAAGTAAATATGTTTTCAAAACATTTTCAAGATTTATTTATAATATTTCAAATTATTTTCAATAAAATATTTTTTAAAAAAATTTCAATATTTATTTTAATGTTTTTCATGTGTTTAAAAAAATGTTTTTAAAATTATTTTAATATTAATCTATAAGTTTTCAAGGAAAAAGTGTTTCCAACTTATTTCTAGTGTTATTTATAATTTTTCATGGTATGTTATATGAAAATGATTTCCAAATGGTTTTATGAATTAAAAAACATTTTTCAACAAAGAAATTATATTTTACTCAAGAAATTTTTTTGAAAGATATTTCAAAATTATTTTCCATCTAAGATAAAATATTTTGATGTTACTCATTTATTTATAGGAAATAATATAAAGGTTATATTCATATTTTTTATATTAATGGGTTATGCTTAATTTCATGATATTTATAACACCTATTTATATTTCATGATTTATATGTTTATGAAATCCATTTCTCTTTCACGGGTTATGTGTTTATAACATTTTTTTGTATTTGAAAGGTTATTATTTTGATGAAATGATATTGAAACATGTATTTTTTCCAAAGGTTATGACATGTTAATATTTTTATGATACCCATTTCATTTCATGGGATAAGATATGTTTTTAATGATTTTGTGGCACATGTATTTAGGATTTCACTATGAGACGGTTGGACCTATATCTCTCTTCAATTCATTAGGTAATGATAAGTTGTATATGAGATCATAGGGTACACAGTTGTAGAACAAGCTTGAAAACAAGAAGGTACATGGGTTATATCCCAAGAATAAAATAATGAGGGTATAGAGGTTGTATCCCAATCACAAAAATAAAAATGTACATTGGTTGTAGCTGAAGCTTAAAAAAAGTGGGAATATAGGTTGTAACCTAAGCCCAAAAAAGGTACATGGGTTATATCCCATTCCTAAAAGCAAGAGGGTATATGGTTTTTATCCCAAGATCTAAAAAAAGGTACATGGGTTGTAGCACAAGCCTAAAAGTAGGAGGATATATGAGTTTTAGCCCAAACTAGAAAAATAAGAAGATACATGGGTTGTATCCCAAGCCTAAAAGTATGAAAGTACACGTGTTGTTATCCAAATCCTGAAGAAGGTATACAGGTCATATACCAAGCCTAACATTTTATAAAGGTCTGGGTAGGTTTCTTTGATATAAAATTTTATATTCATATATGTCTAATATAAATTCCATGTTTTATTCCTAAGTTATTATTTAATGGTCTATATTATTTATTTTATTATGATTCATGACTTATGAAGTGAAAATATTTATTATGATATATCATATATAGGGTATGATATTTAAATGTTATTCACAAGTTTCATAACCTTTTGTTCATGTTATGCCTATATATTTCCTTTATTTACTCTTATAGAGTATCTGAGCTCACCCCTTTCTTGTGTTTCCTTTCCCCAAGTAATAGAGAGAGGTTTTAGGTTGAAATAATAAAGGTGGAGATCTATATAGGAGATGTTAAATATATTTCACCAGGATAGAATATTTGGTTTTGAAGTTCCCAAAGACACTAAAATATTATGGTCCTCCAACATGTATTTTTGTATAGTGCTGAATAGTCCTCTAAAATTATTTAATATCCATGTTTGTTAAGCCCGAGTCACTATAGTTTTTATTAAAGGAAAGGTTTGGTAAAATTTAGGAAACTGTGATGAAAAATATTTAGAGACATTCCTAGGTATATTTCTAAGGTTGTGTCTAGGCATGTCTCTAAGGATAAGTATAAGGATGAGTAAACATTTAAAAAAATGTCCTGAAATTTTGTTAAAGGATACAGCGAGTGGTTTCACAGAAATACATACCTGTCTGGTAACTAAAAGTTGATGTGGATATAGTACATATTTACCTATGGGTAATTTCTCCAAAAAGATGCACTGGGCCTGCCTTAGGGTAATCTGGTACATGAAAATGGGCCTTACTACACACTTGGTTTGACACTCCTTGGGGATATGATTTGAAAATTTACAAACTCTTCACAAAAAATATGAAAGATTTAAATAAAATATGACTATGAATAACCTAGGATAAACCTAATTTTTCATCAATTAAAAGGTAGGTGTCATGATTTATACATCTTATAAGTAATTATTTTCATGGATGTATGTTTCTATGTTGTGAAAAGTAATGATCACACTATTCTTTTTGTTTCAGTAAATTTCCAGAACTAGAAGGAACTGGGTTAACATTGAATGTGATGGAATATTTTATGATGGGTATTCGAGTGGTATGATCACTGGACTGAGATATTTTGTGATCATGACTAATCAGTTTTCACATAACATGATTAACAACACATACCTTAGCCAACTCTCAGACTCACCAAAGAAGTGAAAGAAGAATTTCATTGAGATTTCGAGTAATAGAGACCATGGAGGAAAGAATATTAGGTTTCCTTTATGTCAAGAATGTCGAATGAATCACCTAAGTTAATATATTAGAGGAACTAGAAACTTTTTTGACTGTAGAAAAGGACACAAAGAAAGTAAATACAAGGGAAAATGATGAGTTCGGTTAAAAAAATGTATGAGAATATTGGAATCTCTAATACATAATCAAAGGTTATGTGTTTTAAGTGTGGAATAAATAGTTATTATGAATCTCAATGTCCAAAGAGGAAATATCCTCTAGAGGACCAGTAAGGTGGTATGAGTAATGGTTACATTGCGGATGATGAAGAGACTACATATGAAATGTGAAAAGAATGAGGTATTATAATGAGGTAGCATTATCAATGTATTTAGGATAAAATAATCATTGTTTTTATATATTTGGATTCAATAATTATAAAAGGTCAAATATATAAGGATTTTTCAATTTATGTTTTTCCTACAGATTTACAAGAACACATTGAATGGTTCTGATGGAATAGAAATGTGATATAATGGAAAGGTTATGTCCATGGAAAATACATTATTAAAGGAGAGATAAACCTCAATATGTTTCTTATGTTATGATAATTTTGTTTGTATAAAGTGTTGATAATGTATTTTCTCAACAATAATCTATAATTTATTATGATTTTGATGCTCACAAATACCCTTTTTTATTTTACTAATGATTTTTATTTAAGTTTAATTCAGTGAATTAATATTATTTATAATAATTATTCTGGAATTATTTTCAAGCATTTAATTTACAAGGAATATTTATTTAAGTATTTAGGACACATATTTAAGCATTATAGAAACACTGTTCATAACCTATGTGTATAAGACCAATTTAAGGAATAAACCCTATGCTTTGTATAGTGTGTGTGGATCATGAAATATACATTTTTATTCAACATTACACTTTAAAAAGAAAGTATGGTACCTTAACCCTATGTTTAGAATAATACTTATGGTTAATCAACCCTATGTTATTATAAAAGTATGGTTAAAGTACCTTATGTTTTAAATAAACCTTACATTTTTTAAGAGAATAAAATATGGTTAAACTACCATATGCATGTAATAAACCTTAAGTTTTAGAGATAAATGTATGGATTTTCAACCTTACTTTTATGATCAACCTTATGTTGGAAACCTTATGTTCAAAGAATGAATACTACGTATTTGAACCCTATGTTTTCTATTTTTTTATTTCTTGAATGGACTCTAAGTTTGAATTTTGAACATCGGTGATTTAAATCCACAAAATTTTTACGTGATTTCTGGAATGATCTTGATGGTATTAAAGGTTTTTTCAAATCTTATTTTCAACTGATTTAAATCTTATTATATTTTATTCAAAGAACCATATTAAAAAAGATTTTCACTTCTGTTATTAAGGGATGTTACGACTCCCCTGTTTCATTTTAATTTGAATATCTACATTTTATCTTATGTCTTTTGTGGATATGGAATTCCAAAGTAGGATATTTTCTTTATATATTCTATAAGTGTATCGATTTTTACATAGGGGATATTTTTTTGAGGGGAATATTTTTCATATACAATCATAATTTGGTGAAAATATTTTTATAGTGTTATTGAAAAAGGGAAACTCTAATAGAGGAATACACTTTGTAGATATACATGTTTTATCTCATTCTTATGTAGACTTTCTATAACTCTGTTTTTGATGCTAGTTTTTTATTGAATATCTTTATGAAACTAGGATCACTTCAGTCTATTTCATTCTTGAAGATATTATTTTATGAATAAAAAGATACACCAATTTTCATTTTCTTACTACTAAAACAATGACGATCAACCCAAATCAACAACTGAAGTTTTCTTTGATTTATTGGAGTTTCAACTGTTCATACTCAGTTGTGATGGAGTATCAACTTCTCAATCTAATCTACGGATAAAAGGTTCTCTATTAAAGAACTAGAAGGATTTTTTTAGTCTTTTTGTAAAGGTTTCAACTACCCTCACTCAATTATGGAATTTTATTCTTGTGATAAGAGTTCCATTCTAGTGAAATTCACCAAGATCATAGAAAGCGTATTTGGTTGAGTGGACAAGGGTATATTTTTACCTCGAACAATTATAAAAAACTATGTTCTTTATTTCTATTTATCTTCTTTATATTTTCGTACAGAATAAAAACACTGCATATCTTCATAAATCATAGTGGGTGTCAAAATCTAGAATTGTGAAAGATTTTTGAAAAGACCTAATTCACCCCACTCTTGTGTTATTTTGTATATTCTATCCTAATTATTGGTATTAGAGGGGAGATTTTGGATAAGGATAAAGAAGGTTGAAAAGTATAAGGTCTATATAAATATGGAAATGGATGATCCTCGAGAAGTACTGTTAATGGAATGTGCTCCATAATTTAACATTAAAAATTATTAGTGATGGAAATCAGGAATGATCATATATTTTAAAAATCTTGGATTTAGAGTCTAAAAAAAATTATTACTCCTTATAAGATTCCTAAAAAACTAGAAACATGGGATGCAACAACAGAAGCTGAATACGATATAAATTCAAAGGTAATGAATTCTATTATTTTTTGTCTGGACCAGAGGAATTCAACCATGTCACACAATGTATAACAACCTATGAAATGTGGAAAACTATTGTAGTTTCTTATGAAGGAAAATGTAATGTTAGAAATATGGGATATTCCACTACTAAATTACACCATTATAATGTTTGATGGAGAAAGCATCACATATAAGAATGGAAGGCTTATTGAAATTCTCAACAACATTACAGCCTTAGGAGATCCCATCAAACAATTTGATCAACCTTTGAATGTACTTAGAGTACTACCTTTTGAATGGAATTACATATATCCTGTTATTTTCTAATCATCACCTATCAGGGTTTTAATAATGAAAGAGATAATTTGGATACCGATGATGTATGAAGAAGACATGCAGGATGAAGTTGAAGACAATAATATTATAGTAAAGAAATAAAATATTACTCTGAAAGTGACATCTAATAATCATAGTAGAAGATCAAATAATGAATTCAAAGAAGAGAAAAATTTAGATTTCTCAGATTATGGAATGAAACTGGCTTAAATAGCTATAATGTTTAGAAAATTCTACAAAAAAAATAGTATTTAGAAAATACTTTGGGAAAGAATGAAAAAGAACCAATCTAAGTTTGATGCTAAAAATTTAAGAAATTAGTACATGTCAGACTTTATTGTACTCAATTGAAAAAGGAAATAGAAAGACAAGAAAGAAGATATCAAAAAATGATGATTATGAGTAGAAAATAAGAAGAGAAATGAAAGCTATATGGAGTGTATCTGAAGAATCCAACAACTCTTCAAAAACTGATTTAGAAAAAGACAAATCAATTCTAAAATCCAACATGTTCTTTATGTATAAGGACGAATAAGAAAAGGTAAAAACTTATTACTCTTATGATTCTAAAACTATTAGTTACTCAAATGACAAATTGGAAGCCTTCTATTCTATTCTAGAAGAAAAATATGATTTATTATTAAAGAAATATAAATCATTAAAAAAATTCAAAATGATGTATTAGGTGAAAGAGACACTTTTATAAAAAACATCAAAACCTGATTGAAAAATTCAACCCGTCTACTACAAACTATGTTGACCGTGAAAAAAAGGATAAAAATATTATTGGTTGAATTAGAATCCTATAATAGTGCATCCCTTATTTTTACTAAAGTATAAAATAATTTAAATGAAATTATTAGAAATAATATCATTAAAAGGGAAATATTTGGAATAATAAGTAAAGGTGAGAAATTAAAACTTCATAAAAACTAGTTTGTGTCTAATTCTAAAAACGAAACTTCTTATCATTATAGGACAAAAGAAAATGTGTCCAATAATTTCTATTATAAAAATCCCTAATGTTATGGTATTAAAAGTTATTTATTTCTAATTTTTTTTCAAAATCATGTGATATGAGTTATGGAAACATAAAGAAGATATGGGTTCCCAGATCACTTCTAGCTAACACTGTTGGACCCCAGAAGATATAGGAACTAAAACAAACCTTTGTTTAAATTAATATTATAAGAAACATATTGTAGAAAAGGAAAACCCATATGGTCTGTGGAAAATGGATATTCAATACATATGATTGTAGATCCATCCAACTATCATATGATGACTCAAATGGATGGAGGTCTGGTCACTTTTGATGATAATGCCAAAGGAAAAATAGTTGGAGTTAGAACTGTTGGAGATCCGAAGTATATATAAATCAATAAAGTACTATTTGTAAAAGGGTTAAAGCACAACTTGATAAGTATCTATCAACTCTGTGATGATGGATTTTTTGTTAACTTTTTTAAAAATTCATACTCTATGTTTAAGGATAAGTTAATTTAATTTATAGAACATAGAACTGAAAAATTTTATACTCTGAACATAAATTATTTGGGTAAACAAAAAAGTGAATTTTTTAACTACTAAGAAAAAAGAGTCATGGATCTGGCACAGAAGACTTGGTCTTTGTAATATCTACATTTCACATAAATTTTCTAATAAATAGTTAGTTTCCGATTTTCCCAGTCTTAAATGTGATAATGATAGATTCTGTGATATGTGTCAAATTGGAAAGAATAAAAAATAATCTTTCAAATAAATTAACAAAATTGCTACATCTAAACATTTAGAACATATTCATATGGATTTTTTTGGACAATATGAAGTGGCAAGTTTGGCTGGAAAATTATATTTCTATGTCTTAGTTGATGATTATTCTAGATTTACTAGGGTTTAATTTTTAAAACTAAAAAGTGAAGTTTTCACTATCGTTGAATGTTTTTCTAAAATTGTTCAATAAGAAAAATATTTAAAAATAATTTCATTGAGAAGTGATCATGGTGGTGAATTTGATAATCAAGAATTAAATTCTTTTTTCTCAAATTTGGGTATTAAACACACCTTCTCTACACTAAAAACACCTCAACAAAATCAAATTATTGAAAGAAGAAATAGAACAATTCAAGAAATAGAAAGGACTATGTTGAATGAATATGACCATCCAACTTATTTTTGGGAAAAATCTATAAGGAAAACCAGCTATATCATGAATAGAGTTTTAATTAAGCCTACTTCTAAAAGACACCTTATTAACTTTGAAATAATAGAAAACCAAAAGTAAAGTAATTTAATGTTTTTGGATGCAAGGTGTATATCTGGAACACCAAGGATGATCCTGGTAAATCCATTACAAAATTTGATAAAGAAATATTTTTAGGATATTATGATACTTCTATAGCCTATAGAGTGTTTAATACAATGTCGAGGATTGTTAAAGAATAAAATCTTGTGAAGTTTAATGAAACTGAACCTTTTATTAAAGAAAAAGGTCAAATTGATGATGTTACTAATTTTTTTTTGACAACATGAGACTTTAAACACTTAAAAAAGATTTTGAAAATGATAAAATTTAGTCTATTTCAGAAGAACATGATAATAAAGAACTTGAAAGTGTTTTTCCAAGATATTATATAACCCTAAAGAACCATCCTTTAGAAATAGTTATAGAAGATATAGATATAGGAATTAGAACCATAAGAAATGTGGGAAACCATGTAGAATTATTTACCTTTCTATCTTAGTTAAAACCTAAGACATTATAGGAGGCCTTATATTATGAGAGTTGGATTTAGTTATGCAAGAAGAGTTAAATCAATTTAAGATGAACTAAGTTTGGGATCTAGTATAAAGACAAACCAATTATTCAATTATAGGAACCAAGTGGGTCTTCAGAAATAAATAGTATGACCAAGGGATCATAACTTAAATAAAGATAGATTAGTAGACAATGGTTATAATTAAGAAGAAGTAATATATTTCGATGAAACCTTTTCACATGTAGCTTTATTATAAGCTAAAATAATCCTTTTAGATTATGTATCTCATATAAATTTTAAATTATACCATTTGAATGTTAAATATTCCTTTTTAAATGGTTATTTAATGGGGGGATTTTATGTTGAAAAACCTCATAGTTTTGAAAATACTTTTAAAATGAATTATGTTTTCAAACTTATTAAGTATATCTATGGCCTTATGCAAGAACCTAGATCTTGGTATGAAAGATTAATTTATTTTCATTTGAAAAATAGATTTACTATTAGTTTGTAAGACCCAGTGATATTTAAGAAAAAAATTTGTTTTAATATTTTATTAGTTCAAATTTATGATGATGATATTTTTTAGTCTAATTAATAAAAATATTTGTCATGATTTTTCAAATTTAATGCAAAAATATTTTAAAATAAGTATGATGAGAGAAAAAAATTTCTTTTTAATATTTCAAATTTATCAAAAATATTTTTTAAATTTTTTAAATCGAAGTAAATATACTATTGATTTGTTGAAATTTTTTGGAATTGAAAATAGTAAACAATATACAGCCCCAATGTGTACCAATATAAAACATGACTTGGATGAATCTGGAAAACTAGTAGATAATAATTTATATATACGTATGATTGGAAGTTTGTTATATATTACTACTAATAGACCAAAAATTATATTTTTTGTATGTATTTATGCCAGATTTCAATCGAATCCAAAAGAATCCCATCTTACTACTGTTAAAATAATTTTTAGATATTTAAAAGGAACTATTAATGAATCTCTTCTTTACCCCAAAACACTTGATTTTAATTTAATCTCATATGAAGATGATAATTTTGGAGGTTGTAGGTTAGATAAATAAAGTACCTCTAGAACCTATCACTTTTTAGAAAAATATTTAGTTTCATGGTCTAGTAAAAAACAACACTGTGTTTCCTTGTCAACCGCTAAGGTAGAATATTTGTCTGTTGGTAGTTGTTGTTCACATTTATTTTGGATGAAAAACACTCTACTATACTTTTGATTAAACTTTAATAGTATTCTTATTTTATGTGATAATACTAGTGAAATAATTATTTTAAAAAAATCTTATATTTATTTATAGAAATAAGCACATTGATATAAGGCATAATTTTCTAAGAGATCATGTTCTTAAAAAGGATATATATTTAGAATTTGTTAATACTGAATATCAATTGGTTGATATTTTTACTAAACCACTTCCCGCTGCTAGTTTTTGTTTTATTAAGGGGGTTTAGCTTTATTTAATTTTAAATAAGTAATTTTTAATTTATTTTATTTTAATGAATATTTATTTATGATAAAAAAATTACTGTTTATTTTACTCTCAATGTTTATTTGTTTAAATATTTTAGTTTTTAATCGTGTATTTTCAATAAATGTAATTATTACCCTACATAATTGGATTGGGAAACAAGGCTATGTAATTATCTGTTAGAAACCTTTCAACTCACCTTACCCCTTTTTTTCTCAAACCATTTCATCTACCCAACCGACCATCTACCTTAAAAACCCCATAATCTGAAAACCTTCAACCTTCAGATTCTCAGAAATGGTGAAGACCAAGAGAACCAATGAAGGAGAATCCAGTGACCCTAAGTGTCAATGAGTTCCATTAAGAAATATTCTTCAAGGAAAGGTTGTATACTTTGAGTGACTGTATGAGACAAAAAAATTTCTTAAGAAATCTTTAGCGTTTCAAGGTTTGTAATTTTTATTCAGTGAGGTGAATACAAAGTTTGTTTATGAGGTATAACTAAATCATTTATATAGTAGTGTACATTTCAATTTTAGTAAAATATAAGACACTATATCTGTGAAAATTGAAGAAAAGAAAATTTTAATTAATTATGTATGAATAACTCATCTTTTTAAATCCTCTCATGAAGTTGTATTTCATTTTGACCTTAAATCTATTTGAAATAATGATCATATGTCTACTGATATTATGTATTTTCCATTTGGATTGAAAAATATAAGGAATTTTTTTTAAGGATATTGAGGCAGATCAGAAAGTTTTTGTTAAGTTTATTCAAACTGAAATTTCCCCAAGAGTAGTTAAAATAGAGAAAATTTTGTACCCTGATATATACATCATGTTTTTATTAATCAGTGGCATAAATCTAAATTTTCCAAGATACATGTTGAGATATTTTAATAATTGTTTCCAAGAAAAAGCTCGAATATTATTTTATTCTTATGGAAGAATAATATCCTTAATTCTATTCAGAAAGAACTTGATTTTTTTATTGGATTTAAGAGTGAAGTGTCATAATAGTAATATATCAATGTCGGTACTCTAAAGAACATTGGTTTTTTACTAGAGTACTATGAAAGGAAAGATTATTCCTGCTGCTGTAGATGCCCAACATAAGTCTTGATCATTTGATTTTGGGGGATAAAAGTGCTACAAGAAATGAAGGAATTGGTGAATCCAAAACTAAAGGTGTCTCTAAGTATGATAAGAGAAAATTGTGATTTTATGGTGCAATAAACTAAGAAGAAGAAGAAGTTATAGAGGATATTGTTATGAAACCAAGAAATAGATATGCAACACGACCTAAGGATACAATTTTATGATCAAGAGAAGATACCTATTCAGTTCATATGGAATAACCTATACATAAAGAAGATCAACAAGCTAAAATTCAGGTTCGAGAGATTCAGGATCTTCCTGAACTAGTTGATCAGATTCAAGATGGAGTTTTTCAAGAAGAAGTAGTTCAAGAAGAGGATTACTAAGAAGAAAAACTAATGAAAATATCAGAAACTAAGGTCACCAATTCTATTTAGCCTCAGGATATATCATCCATTGATCAGTCTTTGGAGATACGTAGATCATTCTCTAGAGAATAGATAGAAGTTCTTGATAATATTTCTTATTGTAGTGATAATTCTATTGAGAAATCTTCTGATAATCCCTATGAAATTGAAAAAATTAATAAGTCCAAGAATATAGATGAAGGGACCTCTGATTATTTGAAAAATCAACTTGAGGATCTTGTGATTAAGTTCAACAAGGTTTGGGAGGAAAATTTTATTCTCAAATAAGAGATGGTAGCCTTAGGAAAGTTGATGATTATTTACAAAACTCATCTATTCCAAGTATAGAGTTTGAGTCTATTCTGACATAGATTAAATAAATTAAATAAAATTCTATGTGAAAGAAATATTTTGATGCATTTAAGAAGGATATGGTAGATCATATTAGAAAAATCAAATCTGAATATTTTTCAAAAACATATTTTTCAAACCAAAAAATGTATTTGGGAAGTCAGTTTGAGTCAATCAAGGGAAGTGTTACTCAGGTTAGTGCTTCTACCTCTACCCTTTCACCCTCCCTAGATCTAATTAGAATATTTCAAGCAATTACATCTATCATGTAGAATATGAATGAAAGGTTTCAGAATCTCCAGTTCAACAATGCCCCTTTTCAGTCTTGTTGGAAAACCAAAGATTTCTTATCGAGCAACTAACCTCTAGTGAACTAGGTATTAGGATTCTACTCAACATGTTAATTGATTAGTTAGTTCAGTTTATTTAGAAATAGGAGAGTTTTCATGATGTTTTAATGGCCAATTTAGTTAAAAATAGGCTTATGAGTCCGGATTTCTTAGTTCTGGTAAGGAAGCTGGGATATAATCTAGCGGAAAGATTACAGGTGAAGATGGAAGAACTAAAAAAGCATTTTCAAGATGTTCAAGACCTTTTAGAACTTATAAAAGACATAGACACTGAAAAACCCCTTTTACCTTCTACCAGATCAATTGACTAACCAGTTTTCCATAACTAAACCATCTACTATATTTTTAATGTTTTTGTTAATAAAATTTCGTTACTCTTATTTCTCTATGCCTTATTTGATATCCTTTTATATTTATCTCAATTACCATAATCAATGAATTGTTTATCAGAACATTAAATTATAACAATCATTTATTGTTATTTTCAAAATCAAAATTGTTTTAATATTTTTCTATACTTTATTTTTGATATCACAAAAAGAGGGAGAAAATTGGATGAAGACAAAATTTAAATTTTATGAAAATAATACTGCAAAATCATAATTATAAATATGTTTAAAAAATTAGATATTATATTAATAATTTTAGGAGTTTTGGGACCATTAAAAAGGGAGATATATTTGGTCATGTATTGTCTCAATAATATTTTATAATTTATTATGATTTTGATGCTCACAAATACCATTGTTTGTTTACTAATGATTTTTTAAGTATATTTAAGGGAATTAATATTCATTACAATATTAATTATGAAATTATTTTCATTCTTTAACTATCAAGGAATATTTATTAAATTATTCAGGACACATATTTAAGAATTATGGAAACACTTTATACCCTATGTGGATAGGCATAACGTAAGGAATATACCCTATGCTTCGTACAATGTGTATGGATCATGAAACAAACATTTTTATTCAAAATTAAATTGGAATAAGAAGTATGGTATCTCAAACCTACGTTTAGAATAGTATGTATGGTTAATCAACCCAACATTACCATAAAAGTATGATTAAAGAACCTTAAATTTGAAAGGAACCTTTTATTTTTCAAGAGAAGAAAGTATGGTTAAAGAACCATACGTATGTAATGAACCTTACATTTTTAGAGAGAAATGTATTGATCATCAACCTTACTTTTATGGTCAAACTTATATTGTCTACCATACATATAGATAATGAACGCTACGTAGTTTAACCCTACATTTTCTATTTTTTCATTTTTTGAAAGAACCCTACGTTTGACTTTTCAACATTGGTGATTTAAATCCATGATATTTTAGCATGATTTCGACAATGGTCTTGATGGTATTACAAACTATTTCAAAGATTATTTTTGATAGATATAAAGCTCATTATATTTGATTCAAAGAACTTTATTCAACATAGTTTTTCACTCATATTCTTAAAGGATGTTATGACTCCCCTGTTTCATTTGAATGTGAATATCTATGTTTTATCAAGTGTATTTTATAGATATGGAATTCTAAACCTGGATATTTTCTTTATATATTCTATCGGTTTATTTATTTTTACATGAAATTATAATTTTTAAAGGGATATATTTTCCATATACAATCATACTATGGTGAAAATAATTTTTAGTGCTACATCAAACGAGAAACTTTGATAGAGGACTACACTTTGGAGTTATACATGTTCCATCTCGTTATTATGTAAATTTGATGCTACTTTGTTTTTGTTGCTTCTTTTTCATTGTAGATCTTTTTACAACTGGGATCCCTTTAGGATATTTAATTCATTAAGAAATTATTTTCTGAAGAAGAAGATCCATCAATTTTCAGTTGCTTACTGCTACAACTGTGAAGATCAACCCGAATTAAAAAATAAACCAATTTTGATTTATTGGAGTTTCAACTGCACATACTCAGTTATGGTGGAGTATCAACTTCTTGTTAACTTGAAGTATTTTTTCAGTATTTTTGTAAAGGTTTCAACTACCTACACTCTGATTTGGAATTTTGATCTTGTGATAAGAGGACCATTCTAATGTAATTAACCAAGCTCATAGAGAGAGTATTTGGTAGAGTATACTAGGGGATATTTGTTCTAGGAACCACCATAAAGAGTTGTATTACTTATTTGTATTTATCCTCTACATATTTTTATAATGAATAAAAATATTGAATATCCGTACAAATCACAGTGGGTGTCAAAATCCAGAATTGTGGAAGATTTTTTAAAAGAAAAAATTCAACCCCTCTAGTGTTACTTTGTATATTCCGACCTAACATAAAGATATGTGGGATGTGAATAAGTAAAGTGGATGGTACTGATAACTCTTTAACTAATTAAGGAATTTTTGACAAGTAGTTTATGCTATCATTGATGAAGTTTATAACTTATTGAATTTAAGTAATATATCTAGTAAACTATGGAATAAGGAAGAATTCGTGTTTTCCAAAATTATTTATGGTAATTTAGGTTATTACCATGTATCAATAAAATATAGGATGAGGTTATTCGTATGTTTTGAATCTGAAAACCACGAGCTACTTGGTGATATATGGGGGAATCAATGTTAAGCTGATTTCATGACTATATTTATAATGTTTTGGATTTTCATCTTTGAGGAGGGTTATAAGGTTAACCATTCATAAAAATTTTATGTTAGGACTTGGATGAAGTATTTATGCCCCGAGTTTGTGTTGAAAACCTTGGTTAAAATGCTATTAAGTGATTAACCTTATTTTAAGGATGCCTATCTTATTTATTTTGGAAATTATATCAACATTGTTTTAGAAATAGACATCACGTATGTCGGGTGAAGAACAATCATCTCCGAAAAGGTCGTGAGTCTTGAACTCATGACTGAAGGATGATAAGGCTTTCATGCCTACCACTATCCTACACAATGTACTGGTTAATGTATAATTACTTTTTATGAATAACTATTTATAATGAAATGGTAGTGATTAATGTATTAACCATATTGATTTTTAGGAATAGTTATAGATAAATAGTTATAATTTTCATTCTTTTATGGGCCATAAGATCTGCTAAAAGTGTATTTTAGCACATCAGGCATCAAAGTTAATTTATGGACAACCATTTCTTGGAGTAATGGATGAATTATAAATAGTTAAAATTACAAATGAAGAATGAAATTTTGTTTATAAAAATATATCAAGTAAGTATATTTCCTTATATTTCTTTTCTATAAAATAATTAATCAAAGTTAGGTCAATGATAAAAAATGTGTTGTCCTAATACCATAATTTTCTTTATCTGATTACCTTTTAAACCATAAATGATTTATGAATTTGAGGATCTCAAATTTTCTTTGATCATTCACTTGTTTGTGACTGATTAACTCAATCACTCCCTATAAATATTTATGTTCTTCCTCCATTTCCAATATTCACTCCTAACATATGTTCTTCTATATGGAAATAAATTTATATGTTATTTTGGGTAACCATTATGGTTCAAAATTTACCCTTTTAAAGGAAGTTTTAGAATCCATTTTTATGACGTGGGTTTCTAAAAATAAATCTGTCAAGTATTAAACCTTTGAAAACCCATATAAATTTCTAGGGAGAAATTAATTTTAAGGGAGGTAAAATGTATCACCCTGAGATTTTGTGAATTATTTTTTTTTCTTCAAATTAATCTAACCCTTTTGATCTTTTGGATTTCACACAACATCAAAGATAGTTTATTTTATATTAAAGAACTATGTTTAGATTGCGTTATAGGAAACACCAAGTTAATTTTACACTACATGAAACCTAAAATTTAGCTTGCTCTATATGGAAAAATGAGGTTAGCCTGCATTATATGCAATGGTGAGTTTTCTTGATGCCTTCCATAACATAGAATACTGAGGTATACAGAACTAAAATATATTTTTAAAATATGATTATTTAATATAACAAGTTATAAACTAGATGTTAAATTGAAGGTTATGAATAGTATTAAATAATTTATGAAAATATATGGTTCAAAAAATATAATATCAATTCATATGTTACCAATTAATTATAAATTAATATGAAACCCGATTGAATACAAAAGGTAATATTATTATTTTTATGGTCACAAAGTTGTTTTACCCTGAAAAATTAAATTAAATAAAATTAGTGAGTGATATTAATGTAATATATATGTTATATATTCAATAAAATATTTTTTATATTCAATAAATATATTTGATATATATAAGATAACGAAAAAACCTAATTTTATTCTTAAAAATATATATTTTAATAAATGTAGTTTTACCACCTTTTAATGGAGAACCCATTTTAAATACCAATTTGGAACTTTTATTGATTTAATATTTAAAAATAAACTTCATATTTTAATTATAAAAATAAATATTAGGTAATTATAATTTTGCGGAGTTTTTCTACAAGGTTTTATTTTATAATGGATAGTTAAAAACAAGGTATTTTAGTTCAAAACTGCCTTTTCATATAATTTATTTAAGAGGTTAAATTATATTTTAAAGTGATTTAAAAGTTTTATTAGATAATATTTTTAAGTATTAATAAAATTTATGTAATTTATATCAATTTTAATTTAAAATTACATATAAAAACATAGAAAAATTGTGAATGTTTTTACTTTAAAAACCTGCATTGTCGACCCGACTGCGGGATTAATTTTAAATGAATTTCTGATACTTATAAGATTAGAATTTGAAAAAATGGATTAAATATTTTGAATCTTAATAATTTATAATTTCTAATAAGTTAAATATAGTTATTGACTAAAAATATTAGTGAAGGCAATTAAAATTAACTACATCAATTAAGGTAAAATTAAGCTTAATAAGGGACTAAACCTTAAATTTAAGACCCTAAAAAACAAAGAAAATTATCCAAAACCCATTTTATGGATATTTGTTTTCCATTAGCCTTACATTATTGAGTTTTTTTAGCTTTTAGAACATTTTTAGGTAAAATTGTGGGCACACCTGACTTGTTTTAAAAAATAACAAGTGAGTCCCTTCTCTTCCCAATAAAAGGCAACAACCTATCCCTCTTCCTCACACCACTAAAACCTTTTATTTTCATCCAGTAATTGACCAAGACACTTAATAACATACCTTAATTAATTATAGACGTCTTCTGTTGGCCATAATTAAATATAATAAATTGTTTTGGCACAAACCAAAAGGAGTTACTCGATTTATAAGTAACTCATTCTCTCATGCTCATTTATTTTATTTTCCTTCTCTACCACCTCCATTTTATTTATTCCATACTTTTCTAAAAATGAAATTATCGTCATTAAAATATTTCTTTTATAAGTTCTAAACATACACTTACACACACCTCTATCTAATGGGTAATGAACATATTTTTTACTTTTATGGTGAACTACCACCTAGCTAGACGATGACTGTTCATTTTTACTTTACCGCCTCTCATGGTGGATATTATGATGGAAACTCTATTTATATATTTTATATATTATATTTATTATTTATTTATTCTTATGTAATTATTTTACAACACATATATTTATAATTTCTATTTTTTGTTAATATGATAATTTAGTTTGTGAAAGTGTGGACTACCATCCCCTCAAAGTGATGTGATTTGTTTATACACTTCATGGAATGTATTAAGGATGTATTTAATGAATATATATAATATATATGATATAATAAATCTAATGTAATAATGATATATATATACACATATATTTCTCTTACTCTCTTTCTTTCAACATAATAATTAAACAGGAATAACTTTCTTGCGTACGTACGGCTTACCGTCTCTACCAACAGTTTATTCTATTTTGTACTTATATATACTATAGATTATGATGATACACATATACTGAATATAAATTATATTTAAATCATGTTTTAAATTCTATAAACTATGATATAAATATATGGAAAAAAATAACACAAATTAAGACATATGTTAAAACAATGCAGATATTACCCGAAGTGAAACCTTAACGTAGAATTGTTAACAGATGAGTAATATAAAGCTATAATCAAACCATATTTAGTATTATAAGTAATAATGTGGTTATTTTATTGATTTATAATAAATTTATTATTATTATACTATAGGTTCTAATGAGTACAATGAGAGTTAAGACATAAGGTAAGGGGATTTTAATCTAACTTCTTATTTCTGTGAGATACATGCTTTATTCACCACCCATTCCTTTTGTGTGGTTTTTATACTTACCCCTGATTTAATAAATTAATATTATATTTAAATTTATGGGTATTTACATATCCATTATATGACCTTTATTTTATGGGGTTTATGTTTCAAAAGGCACCATATCAGTAAAATAGTTTCGTCTAAATTTGACTTCATTAAGACACATGACATGTTATCCACCAATATTTTTTAATGAGGGGTATATATAACCTTTGGAATTTTATGTCATGAATATAAATATTTTATTGATATTATAATCTTCATGTAATTTCCTTTTATTACATGGATTGTATGTTCCCATGTCACCAATTGATAAGAGTATATTGAAACAATCTCATCACTTTCAAGATTGTTTATGTTTATGCTTCCTTTGATGAAATATTATAACCCATATATCCAAAAAATTCATGAATTATATTCTAATATGGTTATTCATGATATATTATTGTATTGTTTCCATTTTTTTTACTCTTTGGTATATAAGATAGTTAAGAAAGTGTTTTTAAGAAATCCCAACTTTACCCCCTCTTTGGTCGGAAATCTATGTTCCTTCAAAAAGATGTTATCTAAAAAGAAATTCCAATAATATTATATTATTCTAATATATCCATTAAAATAAATTTTAATCCTTATTTTATTTTACCAATGTTTTCAAAGGAATTTTCTTAACAATTTACAAACAAGTCATTTTTCTTAAATTTATACCATGAAAATGGAAGATTTTTTTTACCTCATATGGCATGTACGGATTTACCCATCATCATTTTTATGAATCTTATATTCCAAGTTTAAAAGTTTATTATTTTAAGGAAATGTTTTTAAAATTATTTTTCAAGGAAAAATTATTTTAAAATGTTTTCAATATTATTTAATATTATTCCAAGTAAAATGTTTTTCAAAACATTTTCAAGACTTCTTTAAATGTTTTCAATGTATTTTCAATGAAATGGATTTAAAAATGTTTTAAAGATTTATTTTAAAGATTTAAAAGTGTTTTCAAAGAAAAATGTTTTATTTTTTTTTGAATCTTATTATATAATTTTTCAAGGATTTTTTTTTTCAAAATTATTTCATGTCTTATTTATATGTTTTCAATGTATTTTATAAAAAATTTACATTAAAATGGTTTTATGCATTAAAAATATGTTTTCAGAAAAGAAAAGATATTTTACTCAAGAAATTTTATTGAAAGATTTTACAAAAATTATTTTCCATCTAAGATGATGTCTTTTTGTGTTACTCATTCCTTTCAGGGAAATGATCCGAAGGTTCCATTCATATTCTTTATTTCAATGGGTTATGCTTAATGTCTCGATCTTTATGAAAACTGTTTCTCTTTCATGGGTTATATGTTTATAAAATATGTTTCTATTTTATGGGTTATATGTTTATGAAATCCATGTCTCTTTCACAGGTTATATGTTTATGAAATCCATTTCTCTTTCATGGGTTATTTTTTTTGATGAAATGATTATGAAACATGTATCTCTTTTCACATGTTATGATATGTTTTAATGTCTATGATACCCATTTCATTTCTTTGGTTAAGATATGATTTTAATTATTTTGTGCAACATGTATGTATGATTTCACTAGGAGACATGTGGTACCTATATCTCCCTCCGATGAATTTGGTAATGATAAGTTTTATATGAGATTAAAGGGTACATGGGTGATATACCTAGTCCAAAAAAGGTACATGGATTTTAGGCCAAGAAAAGAAGAATGAGGGTATACAGGCTGTAGCCCAAGACTGAAAACAATAAGGGTAATTGGTTATACCCCAAAACTAAAAGAAAGAGGGTATTTGGGTTGTATCCCAAGACCAAAAATAATAAGGTACATAGCTTGTTTCCCAAGCCTAAAAGTAAGAGGGTACACAAGTTGTTTCCCAAGACCCAATATAAGAAGGTACATGTGTTGTAGCCCAAGCATAAAAGTAAGAGGGTATATAGGTTGTAGCCAAATCCCGAAAAAAATAAGGTACATGGGTGGTATCTCAAGCCTAAAACTAAGTAGTTACATTGGCTGTTATCCCAAGATCGAATCATGTACATGGGTCATAGCCCAATCCTAACATGTTATAAAGGTTTAGGTAGGTATCCTTGAAATAAAATTTTCTATACTTATATGTATGCCATAAATTCCATATTTTATTCCAATTTTATGATTTCATGAATTATGTACTTTATTTCCTTATGATTCATGACTTATGAACTATAAATCATTATTATGATATCAAATATACTGGTTATGATCATTAAATGTTATGCATAAGTTCTATACCCTTTTCTCATGTTATGATTACACATTTCCTTTATTTACCCTTACTAAGCATTTGACCTCACCCCTTTCTTATGTTTACTTTACATAGGTTTGGAAGAAAGGTTTTAATAAGAAGTACTAAATATGGAGATCTTTATGGGAGATGTTGACAATATTTTACTAGGATAAAATATTTTATTACCAAATTTCCAAAGACACTAAACTATTACAATCCCCGTGCATGTATTTTTTATAATCTACTGAATATTTATCTAAAATGATGTAATATCAATGCATGTTAATCCGAGGCCGCTATAGCTACAATTTTTTATTTTTAATAATTGTTAATTATTATGTTTTTTATTATAATTATTTATTGTATTCAGAAAGTTTTATTATATTATTAATTATTATAATTTAATTATATTTTTAATAATTATTAACTATATTACACTGTTAGTAAATATTAATAAATATTATCTTGATAACTAATTATATTATTAATTACTAATTAAATTGATAATAATTACTAATTATTTTAAATTATTTTATTAGTAATTAATAATTATATTTTTTTATTAAATTATTAATTATTTTTTTTAATTATTATTTATATTATCACCTGATTACTAATTTAATTAATCATAATTATTTATTACATTATTATTTAATTATTAATTACATTATTTTAATTAATTATAATTAATTATACATAATTATATATTTGTTATTAAAATTTATTAACATTTTTCTATAATATATTTAGGTATTATTATTAATGCATTATTAATAATATTATTTTGTTATTTATATGTCATGGAATGGGGGAGTGGATATCATTTGGAAAAATTTGAAGGGATGACAATGAGGATTCTCATATAATAGGGAATGTTGGTTAGGGGTTTAATGGGTGTAATATTTTTTGAATACTGTATTCAAAGTAATGTTTAATAAAAAAATATTTAAATACTATTTTATTTTTTCTTTTATCTATATATATAAATAAAGAAAAAAAATTTAAAAATTTAAAAATAAAATAAAGGGAGATGGGCATGACGAAACATTCTTTTGAAATATTTTAGTTGTTCGAGAAAACAACCACCCTTATTCCTAAAAAATGGTGGTAGATTAGGAAATAGTTTTACAAACACCTTATTTTAGATTTCTTTTAAATTTTTTTATAATATGTAGAATTTCTCCATGAGGGGTGGTGGAGTATAACTGGGTTTATTGGATGTGGATGTATGTGAGGGATGATAGGGTGCATAGGCTGGTGATGATGGGAATAACATATATTGGATGGTTAAAGATTATCAAAAATAAGGAGACACATGCAATGTGAACTATTATTAGTGGTTGGGTTTATGGTAGTGCACAATAATGGAGAGGATGGTGAGAACCTTCTATGATGGTGCGAATAATGGGAGACAGTATATGAGTGCATGATATGGGTTAATTGTGATGGTGGAAATACACTTGAAGGAGTGATCAATCTATGACCCTAGGGTTCATTATGTAGGGGTGGGAAAAAAGAAAAAAAGTGTTAATATTTTAACAAATTTGATCTATGTTTTTATTAAATAGTGTAATGTGTTGGCTGAGAATGAAATATTTTGATGTCATCCCATTCTATGAAAGTAATGAAACCATTTATGCTCTCTACTTCTAAATTAAAGGCATCAAATGGTTGGATGCTCTCTTTAGGGTTTCTATAAAAGAGAAGCTCCCTAAATTTCCACTTCAAATTCACTATACTCCCTTTCCCTCCATCTCTGAAATAGTAAAAAATTACTCTCCTTTGGTGGTTTGGTTTTTATAGTCTTAAATATATTTAGGTATGGAAGGAATGTGTGGGGCACCAATTGAGGGAAATAATGAGGTTGATGGTGGGTGCAGGGCATGTCGGAGGTCATCGAGGGTGATTGGGCGTTGATAGGGTTCAATGGGGGGCCAGTGGGGGATTATTATAGGGGGTTTTGAGGAAGATGTGTCATATGTGGGAAAAATATCACCAAATTTCTATTTAGTATTAGAAAACGTTAAATAGAAATACCTAGATTCTGTACCCATGAAGACCAAAGTTCCCAGTATTGTTAATATTAATTATGATTAGTAAATTGTATGTAATTAATAAATTGCATGTTTAATTATTAGTATAATTTTTTAATTCTAAGTATAATGTTGTAATTATTAGTATTATGTTTTAATTATTAGGAATATTATTAAAATATATGTTTTATTATTTGTAATATTAATAATTTTGATGATTAATATTAATTAAGAATATTAAATTTCAGGTTTAAAAAAATTACATGTTTAATTATTAGTATAATGTTATAATTATTCATATAATATCTTATTTATTTGGAATATTATTAAATATCATGTTTAATTATTATTAATATTAATAAGTTTCATGGTTAATATTAATACATAATATTAAATTTCATGTTTAATTATTAGTTTAATGCTGTAATTATTTTTAGAATGTTTTAATTTTAAGAAATATTATTAAATTTAATGTTTAATTATTAAATTACAGGTTTGATTGTATCATTAGTAATAATTGATTAAAATATTTTAGATTAGTGTATTAATACTAAAAATATGACTGATGGTATGTCTAGTGCTTACTACACCAGAATCACACTAAGTAAAATATGTTGATATTGTTAATTAAAACACTCATAGTTAAAATAAAATGTTAACATAATGTTTTTAACTTATATTATGTTTCCTTAATCTAGTAAATGTAATATTAAGTCTTAATATAGATAAAATAATTCCTATATGTGTTTATTTCAACAGAAAAATAATTTATGTCAAGCAATAATTTAGTAATAATAGACAATCTAAATGAGTTTTAATTCTTGGGGATTGTATAAATTTGTAAGTCGTTCATGGAAAATTCATCAATGGATAAAAATTAGGTGTAACCAGCAGTTACAGTCCATCATATACAAAAATCTATAATAAAAATATAGGGTGTGACATATATCCTATCTAATTATTGATGATGGGTTCTGAAAAAAATTATCATTGGTTAAGAACCAATCTGAAGATCAAATAATGGCGTTATATATTGCCAAATCCATTTTTGATTATGTATCATCTATTGTGGAAGCTGGTCTGTTGGATCATTGAGATAGAATTAAACATCCTTAGACTATGAAATATTATAGATGGAGTGGATATTATAGGGACAGTACTCTAAGATTTATACATGATAGTAGATAATTTCAAAGATGATTAAGATTCCGTACAAGAAGAAGAAGACAAGGATGTAAAAAATAAGAATACGTTGAAGAATATTCTGGTCTGACCCCTATATCATCATAAAAACTATAGAATTATCCTCCACAATTGGAATCATGGTTGATAGATGGTATGAAATTATTACCATAATTTTATTTTTTTCATTACTCCCAAAAAAATTCCTAAAATTATTTGTAGCATGAATCAAGTGTCAGATATAAGGTTTCTACTTATTGGGAGAGAGTTTTGTTGCATCAAGTTATACCAAATATACACAAAAGGGGGGTGAATCATGCCTTTTACAAATTCTTCATGATATTGTGTTCTGACCTTTAATTTTAATTAGGTAGATTAATACAGTGGAAATTTAAATAGTAGGGACACATGATGTATAGTGGTTCGGGGAAAAGAAGGCCCATAGTCCACACCACCAATTCTCTACTCCATGAGCTTGGTGATTTTCACTATCTGGTCCTCTTATCAATAGAAAATTCCACAAATGAGTACAGACAGGTGACGCCTTTGAAATCTGAGGAAAAAAAGATCCTTCTGGTTCAATCGCAGAACCTACACAGCTTAGTACGAGAAGTCGGTCACTCAAGATAAAAATAAGTATTTGTTCATTGAAACTATATTCCCGTTATTATTCATAATTGTAATAGAATGCAATTAAAAGTAGATGGATCATCAACTTCAGAAATAATGATCTTCAAGTAAGAGTCTTTCTATGTGGATCCGGTTACAGTAGATATAGAAAAATAATTAGAAACTTCAGCAGTATTAGATTCATAATAGATCTTCTATGTCGAATGAGTGAATCTTCTGTCATGTTTCTTCTTCTTCAATAAACAGAGCTTTGTTTCTCTTTGTAATGACATATCTTTAAATCTCGATTATCTTAATTTTTTATCTGTATACAAAACGATATAGGTATATAAAGTTGAGCGTTCTCCTTCCAAATTTAAATCCACAAAAGTCTCCGTTAGAATCACGATATTCAAAAAATTCAAAATAATAGAGCAGTCGTAACACCCCTAAAAATTCAGCATGAAAATATCCTTTTAAATTGATCCTTTGAATCATAGATAAATAGCTTTGAATCAGTCAAAGATTCAATTTAAAACCATCTTTTAATATGGCTTTAAATCAGCCTAATAATTCTCTTGAAGACCGTTGCATAATAATATCATCATTAATTATTCGACGCCAAATATAAGGTTGAAATGTATAACATACATCTTCTGAACGTAGGGTAGATCACAAACATAAGGTTGATGATGCATCCTTCAAATTTAAGGTTTAATAAAAATGTAAGGTTGATGACATAGGGTTGATAAAAAATGTAGGGTTGATCATCCATACTTTTCTTTTCAATATTCAAATGTATGATAAATGATCCATAATTTTATAAGCTTCCAAACGTAAGGTACATGATCTATACTTTTTGATAAAACTTAAGGTTGTTCACAAATGTAAGGTTAATGAACAATACTTTTGAGAAACAAACGTAACATATAAAACTTACATACAAAATTTCTTCCATACTTTTCCAATATCCCAAATGTAGGGTTCCTTCCTAACATAGGGTTCTTCTTCCATACTTTTTTAATAACTTATGATTATTTAAACATACATTTTTGATATCTCATAAAGTATACACTGCATTCCATCCTTACGCTATGCTTCTCCATGTAGGGTATTAATAGTGTTTCTAGAACATTCTTAAGAAATTCCCGAATATGTATAGCATGAATAATGTTTCCATAATACACTAATGTGAATACTTTAGCAATTAATTCTCATTGTTCAAGAACTTAAATATTTCTTCCAGTAATAAAAATATAATGAATAATAAATTCCTTATATAAACTTAAAATAAAATCATTATAAAAAAATTAAGGTTATCTGTGAGCATCAAAATCATCATAAAGAAATAGAATATTGTTCTCAACAATATCCCCCTTTTTAATAAAACTGCTATGTATTGTTGAAAAAAAACACTTTCTAAAAAATCTTCACCTTTTTGGTGATCACAAAACCCATAAAATAATAAATGAGATTAACTTCAAAAATTAATTACATATAGTTTACAATTTTTCTTAGATAAAACAACATTTAATTTTAATAAGATTATTGAAAAATAAATAAACATTGTGTTATCCATAATCATAAAAATAAATTTCTCCCCCTTTTTCTAAAGTGAGAAATAAAAAAAGTAAAAAAATCTCTAATAAATTTAAAATAAAGATTTAGAACAATTAAATGAAAATGTGAAATAGTTAAAATAAAATGTTGTGTTTATCCAAATTTATCCCCATTTTTGTGATATCAAAAATAATGATAGAATATAGAATAGAACACTTTTTAATGTAGGACTGAACTTATGTAAATTCTATTATTAACTGTTTGTCAATAAGTGAATATGGATTACTGACATATCTAAACAAAGATAGTAATACTAATATAAACACACAAATATAGAATAAAAAAATTCATTGAAAATATTTAACAGTTACAATCATGATGAACACAGAAATCAAGGTGTGGTAATGGTATAAGATATGGTTTATCTCCTCTAAGACACTACCTTGATTTCGGTCAAATACTCCCTCAACCTTCTCATCATGCCATCTCCAATCTTGATAATAAGATCTCTATTCTCTTGAGTCATATGAATATCTTCTATCATATTTACTATGAAAAACTCATGGATCCATTCTTCCTTCTCCATAAATATAGTCAACTTCGCTGTGAACTAAGTCAGTACAGTTCTAATACTTGGTTCACTTGAAGTCAACTGGTAAACTAAAAACTTTTGATTATCTAACAGCATAGACAAAGGGGAACTATTTCATTTAATATCTTGCAATCTGTCATTCAAATTTCTCATTGCTGCTATAATAGCCTGAAATATTCTGATTAAATCAAGTGAAGTACCTGATGCACTAGCCTCACTTGGTCAGAGAAATGAAAATTTTTTCTCTACAAAAGATTTTAATTCCATTAAATCTGTCTTTATAACCATCTATGATTTCAACCTTGCAACTTTATTTAACATTTTCTTTTTAAACACATAAACTTCCTACTTTGAAATTAAACTAGATTTCAGGTTCTGAAACTTTTTACTCTCCATTTCTAATGAACGTCGCAAAGATACATTATCATCTTGAGCTTTATTAAATTTTCTGATCAATTATTCCACATAATCATTATCAGAATCATAGTCACCTTGTTCTTGATTCTCTTCTTCAGCTTCATTATGACGCAACAACACTATAGGTAATGAATCTTCATCACATTTCTCCTTATTTTCCTCCTAAGTAGGTTTTTCCACTGACTTTTCCTCAGAGACTTTCCCAGACTCTTCCACATATAAATAATCTTTCAGCACCTTTGTATGTACTTCAAAAAAAATTTAATCTTGAATTTCAACATTTGAAGGAGGTTTCTCCTCACGAGAATCATCTACATCCATTTTCTCCACCAGGTTTAATAAAACAATTTCCTCTTGAATTATATGAGGACTGGCCACTTCTACTTCACCAGGCATGACCTCTTTTTCTTTTTCAGCTTCATTTTCTACTCCAGCCTCTATAATAGTTTCAACATCAGCTGCAATTATTACCTCTTCCTGAGCCTCTTCCCCTTTTTCAACATGATGAGTCATCTCAATAAGAGAAGCTATTGGTTAAGCAGTGTCTTGTCCTGCAGAGTCTCTAATGAATCTGTAGCTCAGAACAGGTTCAGTTTCATCTAGGAGTGCTTGAGTAGTCTTTTCAATAGTTTGAGTCACTCAATGTCTTGACCTATGATGTTTGTTTTTACTCTCTTCATCAGCTGATGGATCAACTGTTTCAAACCGTATTCTTCGTGATACTGAACTTGTTCTAGAATCAACTACTCTTTCTTTTGATTTTGATGGTTGGGTCTGAGCACTTTCTTTATCTTCTTCAGCTCCAAAAAGAAGCAGTTTTCCTTTGATAGTGCTAAAAAAATATACAATTTTTATTAATATACCAGCATTGAAGATATTACTATGGTGGAATCTCACCTGAGAATCCACTAATCTTATCATATCTATCTTAAACAGAATTTTTGAGATAAAATGTCCAAAAGGATAAAAACTCATTGTTGCCTCTGGTTGGAAATAGTAACTGATATACCTCAACATGTATCTTGGAAAGTTCAATTTAATATCACTAATTTAAAAAAACATTAAATACATATCTGGATACAAAATCTTTTCCATTTATGACATCCTTGGTGCAATCACATTTTGGACAAACTAAACCAATATCTTATAGTTCAGTTCCATGTCCTTTATAAACATTTTACTGATATTTTTTTATCCAAATAGAAATGAAATAATATGCTCAGATATATTTACACTATCTCCAATATTTTTGGAATTGAAATGATAAAATCCCTCATGAGGGTAGTTTAGAATATGAGCTATCTCTACAGAAGAGATAGAAACATATATTTCTTCTATTTTCGCTATCATGAAATATTCATCTTCCCCTAAACTAAACTGAATAGATTTGAAGAAATAATGAATCTCCAACTCATATAATAACTCAATTTTCTCAACATTAAAATTCTTTTCGTGGTTTTGAAAAGCAAGAGCCTGCTTCCGCAACAAGTTCGTCTGATATAACCATTCCAGATCTTGGACATTTCCTTGAAAATTTTTCCTTCCTTTGGAGCGTTGTCTCCTGGAAGTGCTAGTCTCAACATCATCGGTTCTCTTTGTCTTGGCCATTTCTATCGTAAATATCTTATGGTTCGAAAAAGAATTAGGGTTTTGAAGGTTCTGGTTCAGATTGATAAAGAGCGGTAATGCTTCGCAGGCTTGAAAGGGTTTATGGTAGAAATGAAACGATTCAGAATTCGAAAGGGCTCTGACATCCTTGATTCCTGTGTCATCAATAATCGTTACATAAATTTTAAAAACAAATAAAATTTTACGAGCACATATAAAAATAAATCTAATAAAAATATAAATTATTCTGTTTGAAAAACAAACAACTAATTTATATTAAACCTAAAATAAACATAATCAAATGAATAAAATAAAACATTATTTAAAAATAAATAATCCTATCTACCCATTAACAAAATCAAACCTTGTAGTGGGAATTGGATCAGTAAAAATATCAGCTAATTGAATTTTAGTACTTTTAAATTCTAAGAATATATCCTTTTTAAGAACATGGTCCCTTAAAAAATGATGTTTGATATCAATATGCTTAGTCCTAGAATGATTAATATGATTTTTTGAAATATTTATTTCATTTTTATTATCACATTAAATATGTGTATTATTAAAATTTAGTCCAAAATCCATAAGAGTGTTTTTCATCCACCAGAATTGTGCACAAAAATTACTTGTAGACATATATTCTGCCTCTACTGTTGACATGGAAACTGAATGTTGTTTCTTACTAGACCACGATACTAGGGATTTTTCTAAAAAGTGAAAAGTACCCAAAGTGCTTTTTCTATCTAATCTACAAATTCAAAAGTCTGCATATGAATATGAAATTAAATTAAAATAAAACGTTTTTGGATAGAGAAGAGATTGAAAAACAGTTCCTTTTAAACATCTAAAAATTATTTTAATATCCGTTAAATGAGATTATTTATGATTTGATTGAAATATTGCACAAAGACACACTGAATAAATTATATCTATCCTACTAGCAGTAAGAAATAATGAACTACCAATCATACTTCTATATAACTTGTTGTCAATGGATTTCCTAGTTTCATCCAAATCATGTTTTATATTAGTACACATAAGAGTTGTATATGTCTTGGTATATTCAAGTCCAAATTTATTTAATAAATCATAAATGTATTTGATTTGATTTAAAACATTTCAAAAATCTTTTTGATAAATTTGAAGACCTAAAAAGAAATTTAATTCTTCCATCATACTCATTTCAAATTCCTTTTTTATTATATTTGAAAACTCATGACAAAGAGATTTATTAGTTGATCCAAAAATTACATCATCAGCAAAAATTTGAACTAATTAAATATTAGAGTTTATTGTTTTCTTAAATAGTATTGGATCTTCCATTCAAATAGTAAAATCATTTTTCAAAATAAAAGAGATTAATCTTTCATACGAATCTCTATGTTCTTGTTTAAGGACATAAAGAGATTTAGTAAGTTTAAAAACAGAATCTGATTTTTCTGAATTTTCAAAACCAGGAGGTTGCTCAATATAAAATTCCTCCATTAAATAACCATTTAAAAAGGTATAATTAACATCTATCTAAAATAATTTAACGTTCATATGATATGCATAGGCTAAAAGGATTATAATGGCTTCTAATATAGCTACAGGTGCAAAGGTCTCATCCAAATCTATACCTTATTTCTGATTGTATACTTTAGCTTCTAGTCTTGCTTTATTCCTAGTTATTATTCATTGATCATATTGTTTATTTCTAAGGACCCCTTTCATTCCTATAATTGGATAATTCTCTGATTTTTCAGCTAATTTCAAGACATCATTTCTTTTGAACTAGTTTACTTTTTCTTGCATTGTTATCATCCAACTTTCATCATCTAAAGATTCTTCTATAGACTTGGTTTCTAATTTGGATAGAAAGGCAGAAAACTCAACAAGATTTCCTATGTTCCTTCTAGTTTTTATTCCTGTTTCTAAGTCTCCTATTATAGTTTCTATAGGGTGATTATTTAGGGTCCTTGAATGTCTAGGTAGTACACTTATAGGTTTTTCAGTGTCATGTTCTTCTATAATGGACTAAATTTTATTTATATCCTTTTCAAAATCATCTGTTAGGTTCTCAAGTCTGATGTTATCATTATAATCAAGTTCAATTATTTGATCTACCCTTTTCTCAAAGGGATCGGATTCATCAAATTTCACACGAACTGATTATTCAATAATAATTGAATTTTTATTAAAAACTCTATACGCTTTGGAAGTAGCAAAATATCCTAAGAAAATGCCTTAATCATATTTTGGATCAAACTTACCAAGATTGTCCTTGGTGTTTAAGGTGTAAACCTTGCATCAAAAAACATTGAAGTAAATTACTTTAGGTTTTCTATTATTCCAGAGTTTATAAGGTGTCTTTTTCAAAATTGGTCTAATTAAAACTCTATTAATTATATAGCATGCTAAACTTATAGATTCATCCCAAAAAATAGGTAGGAAGACTATATTCATTTAGTATAATCCTAGAAATTTCTTGAATAGTGTTATTTCTTCTTTCAACAATTCCAATTTGTTGAGGTATTCTTGGTGTAGAGAAGGTGTTTTTAATACCCATATTTTAGAAAAAGGAATTGAATTCTAGATTCTCAAATTCTCCACCACGATCACTTCCTAATAAAATTATTTTAAAACCTTTTTTAATTTTAACAGCTTTGCAAAAACTTTAAAATAATGTAAAAGCTTCATTTTTAAATTTTGAAAATAAAATCCATGTTAATCTAGAATAGTCATCAACTAAAACATATAAATATAATTTACCAGCCAAGATTGCTACCCTTGAAGGTGCAAAAAAATACATATGGAAAAGTTCTAGAGTTTTAGATATAGAAATTTTGTTAATAGATTTGAAATATGATTTGTGGTACTTTCCAAGTTGACATGCATCACAAAATATACCACTTTAAAACATGAGACTAAGAAAATCAGAAACTATCAGTTTCTTAGATAACTTATTTAATGTATATATATTGTAATGTCAAAGTCTTCTATGAAAGATATAGGATTCATTTATCTTAGTAATTAAGTAATCTACCATTTTTTTACACAAGGAATTTAAATCCAGGGTGTACACATTATCAGTTCTAGGTTCACTAAATTTAAGCAATTTATTTTTGAAAATAGAAAAACGATTGTTAGAGAAATCAATAGCATAAAAATCATCACAGTGTTGGGAGATACTTATCAGATTGTGTTTCAATCCTTGTAAATAAAGTACTTTATTGATTGAGATAACTTCTAAATCTCCAACTGTTCTAATGCCAATTATCTTTGTTTTGGAATTGTCACCAAAAGTGACTAGTCCACCATCTTTTTGAGTCATTGTAGTGAAATTCAATGAGATTCCACTAATATGCCTTGAACAGCCACTATCCATATACCATATAACCTTTTTTCTTCTATGACCTACTTCCTCCAAATGCATTTAAAAAAATTGCTTTGGTTCCCATATTCTGTTGGCTCCAGGAGTGTTATCCGGTAATGATCTGGTAATCCAGACTTGCTTATATTTTCTAAATTCAGCTGAATCAAATAAATTATTTGATACAAAATATTTCTTAATGCCACTTATTTGAGGTTTTCTTAAGAAAAAGTTTTTAGAAATATGTCTCCTTGTCCCATAGTAACTACAATTTAATATTTTTTTTCTTAGAAGAAAATAATTCTTGTACAACTTAGGTTTATCACCTTTACTGCCAATTCCAAATCTTTCCTTCTTAATGATTGTTTTCCCAAGAATTTCATTCAAAGATTTTTCTACTTTGCTAAAAACAAGGCTTGTAGTTTTATAGGTTTCTACTTCATTTTTCAGTGTTTTTACCATTGATTAACAATCTGTATAGTTATTGTTAATTGAATTATACTTATTACTTAACTCTGTAAGTTGTTTTAGTATTGTATCTATTTCATCTGAAACAACCTTGTGAATGTTTTTAAAGTCTTATGATTTTTAAAAATAGAATCATATTTTTCTTCAAGCATGTAGGAATAGGATCTATGTTTTAAATTAGAATATCTTGTTTCAGAACTAGAGTTAGAATTAGAATCAGAAGAGAGGTATGATTTTACCTCATCTATTTCTGCCATAAAGCACATGTTGGATTTCAGATTTACTTATTCCTTCTATGAGTTTGATTTTGAAGAGCTGCTGGAGTCTTCATACACACTCCATGTTGCTTTCATTTCTTTCTTATCTTTTTTCTCATAATCATTCCTTTTGAAGAACTTCTTCTTATTTTCTTCTTTTAATTGAGGACAGTCAGGTCTAATGTGCCCCATTTTCTTGCACTCACAACATCTGACTTAATTTTCATCCTTTTGAAAGTTTTTCTAAAGCCTTTATTCTTTCAATATAATTTACTAAACTTTCTAGCTAGCTGATCCAGTTCTACATCAGAATTTGATGAATCAAAACATTCTGATTTCACCTCTACTTATTTTTTATTTATCTTTTTGCTTTTACTTTGGGATGCTAATTTTAAGGCAGTGTCATCTTTCTTGATAAAAACCTTATGCTCATTTACTTCATCTTGCATCTTAGATTCATATATCATAAGTGTTCCAATCATCTCTCTCATGGTTAAGTCTATAACAGGTGTTGACTATCTCATTGTAGCAGAGACTCCATTCCATTTAGTAGGCAGTAATCTCAGTACTTTTAAAGGTTGATCTTCTTGTTTGATTGGTTCTCCCAAAGCAATTATATTGATGAAAATTTCAATCAATATTCCAACCATTTGAGTAATGCTTTCACCTTCAAACATTCTGAATGTATCAAATTTAAGCTTAGCAGTAGCATATCTCATTTTCCTGGCATTGTCAGTTCCTTCATAAGAAACAACAATAGTTTTCTGCATCTCATATATTGTCCAGAATTGAGATACTCTATTGAATTCATCAGGTCTTAGACCACATATAATTTCATTCATTTCCTTCGAGTTCATATCATCTTCTGCTTCAGTAGCTATACTCCATGTTTTGGGTTTCTCTGGTATTTCATATGGAGTTAGAATCTTAAAATATACTATGTATCCAAGGTTTTTCAGATAAATTATCATTCTTGACTTCCAGAATCCATAATTTTCTCCATTGAAGTATGGTTCTCGGACTATAGGCATTCCCTCTCTTTCATCAGTCATCTTTCTCTATGTATAATTTTTAATCACTTTCAGCTTGTTAAATATTTATCAGAAATCTCCTCCTCTGATTACAATTGTTGGAGTAGGTTATATTAAATATACAGAAGAGGGGGGGGGTGAATTGTGGATTTTAAAAATTCTTCACCAGATCGTGTTCTAGCCATTAATTTTAATTAGATAGATTAATTCAGTGGAAATTTAAATAGAATAGACACAATATGTATAGTGGTTCGGGGAATAGAAGGCCCCTAGTCCACTCCACCAACTCTCTACTCCACGAGCTTGGTGATTTTTACTATCTTGTCCTCTTATTAATAGACCATTCTATAACTAAGTATATATAGTTGAAACCTTTATAATATAAGGCAAAACATATCCTTCTGGTTCAATTGAAGAACCTACACAGATTAGTACGAGAAGCTGGTCACTCAAGAAAAAAAGAAATATTTGTTCTTTGAAAATAATTTCCCATTATTCTTCACAATTGCAACAGAATGAAATTGATAGTAAACAGATCATCATATTCAGAAATAATGATCTTCAAGTAAGAGTCATTCTAAGTCGATCTGGTTGCAGTAGATATAGAAAAATAATTCACAACTTCAGCAGCAGTAGATTCAAAATAGATCTTCGATGTGAAATGAGTGAATATTCTGTCATGTTTATTCTTCTTCAATAAACAAATCTTTGTCACTCTTCGTAACAGTTTATTTGTAAGTCTCGATTATTTCAATTTTTCCTCTGTATACAAAATGATACAGGTATATAAATTCGAGTGTTCTCCTTTAAAATTTAGATCCATAAAAGTCACCTTTAGAATCGTGATTTTAAAAAAATTCGAAATAACAGAGCAGTCGTAACTCCCCTAAAAATTTAGAATGAAAAGCTATTTTAAATTGATCCTTTGAATCATTGATAAATGAATTTGAATCAGTCAAATACGCACTTTAAAATCAGATTTTAATCCAGCTTGAAATCAGATTAATAATTATCTTGAAGACCGTTGCATAATAATATCATCTTTAATTCTCCGACGCCAAACATAAGGTTGAATTATATAGCATGCATCTCTTAAACATAAGGTAGATCACAAAAGTAAGGTTGATGAAACATTCTTCAAATGTAAGTTTAAATAAAATGGTAAGGTTGATGACGTAGGGTTGATAAAAAATGTTGGTTTGATCATCCATACATTTCTTTTCAACTTTAAAATGTATGATAAATATTCCATACTTTTATAAGCTTCCAAACGTATGGTACGTGATCCATACTTTTTTATGAAATGTAAGGTTGTTCACACAAGTAAGGTTTATGAACCATAATTTTGAGAAACATACATAATATTTAAAACTTACATACACATCTTCTTCCATACTTTTCCAGTATCACAAACGTAAGGTTCCTTCCTAACGTAGGGTTCTTCTTCCATACTTTTCTGATAACGTATGGTTTTTTAACCATAATTTTCTGATGTCTCATAATTTATACACCATATTCCATCCTTATGCTACACTTCTCTACATAGGGGTTGAATAGTGTTTTCAGAACACACTTAAGAAATTCCCAAATATGTAGAGCATAAACAGTGTTTCCAAAAAACACTAATGTGAATACTTTAGCAATTAATTATCATTTTTCAAGAAATTAAATATTTATTCCTGTAAAAAAATATAATGAATAATAAATTCCTGAAATACACTTAAAATAAAATCATTATAAAATAATTAAGGGTATTTGTGAGCATCAAAATCAGCATAAAGAAATAGAATATTGTTCTCAACAATCTCCCCCTTTTTAATAAAAACATTATGTATTTTTGAAAACAACACTTGATCAATAAGTTTGATAACAATTAAGTTATAAATATTTTTATCTAAGATTATCTCAATTATTGAAATTATAATTATTTCATAGAATAATCAATGGGATACTATTATATGGTATAGTGTGAAAAGTTCAAGTTAGATTTTCTTATGCATCTGTGAGATATACTTGATAAAAAATTCCACTACTGGTAAATCTCTATATTTACTATGGACTCCTGAGTAAACCAAATCTTATCATTGGGTTTCATGACCCTAGATACTAAAATTATTTCAACCATTAATATTTAAATGATAATAGAATGTTAATATTTTCTAGTAGTTTTGGTGGTAGAGATTATTAATAACTTTTCATTTTTGATATTTATTATAGGAAGGCAAGGAACACATGAAAGAAGGATATTGTGAAAGTTTATGGGGACTGGGATGACTCTTATTAAGTTTCACCATAGAATATGGAGATATTATATGCTACAAATAAGGTTTTATATTGATAACATGCTATTTAATATGTTAGTAAACATAACCAAGTTGATTGGTTTAATGTAGTGTTTGATAGAATTTTTTGGTAATTCATAACTTATGTGGATACTTTCAAGAATTTCAATAAAATTATTCAGATTGATGAAATTTTTAAGTATGTAAATTTTATTGTAATATTTTTTATTACCACCACACGAAATAAAAATCATGCCCTTGTATGGTTGGAATTTTCTATTTTTGAGAAGGAGAACTTAACAACTTGGAATTGGTTCTTGGATTACCTCTGAGAGTTTGTGTCAGATTTATAAGAATTTTTTTGATTTCTAATTGATAATGAGTGATCAAGGAGGTAGTGCTGTCTTAGGATCTTTCATGGATACCACCTCATGATTATCATCGATACTCTATTTGACACTTTCTAAGAAATATATAAATGAAATTCAAGGATGAGGACAAAAATAAATAAACTGATAATATTTGTATGTATATGTATTTTCATTGAAAAAATATTTTTTTATAGATATCATAATCTTATAGAAGTTCATATTAGTTCTAATTTGTTTTAGGATACGAGCTTCAATAGTAGATTATGGAGGATTATTTCGAGGGAATTCATAAATCTAATTAAAAATATATGAATTTATATTGAAAATTATAAATTATGAATGGTTTCTAGGCACTGATAATTGGAGTAGATATAGACACATGATAACCAAAAGTTTTCAATGCATAAACATAGTCTTCAAGGTAGTTTTTATTTAACCCATCACAGGTAATTAAGAATATTAACACTGAAAATATTTATGAATATTAAAAATTATTTTCATTATTATTTTCATTATATTTATTTAGTGTGAGAACTATGGTTAGTTTTCTATTACATTATACATCTTATGGGGTGATATGGGTGTATTTCTCTGACTTGGAATATAAAGTTTTCTAGTTCTTATGCTACCATACTCATACTAAGTAATATTTTTAGTGATTGTTAATAAAAAGAATCACAGTTAAAATAAAATGATAACATTTTGTTTTAAAACTAAATTATAGGTCCAATTCAGGAAACATTTTATTGCACATTATAAGTATTTTTTTTGGAAAGATAAATTAGGTTGAAAAGGGTATTGAAAGAGGGATAGAAGCTGTAACCATTTTGAATAAGATATTGATAATATTCTATCAAAGGCTACCATATTTTGTGCCCATTAGTTTGTTGATGTTGGGAGTATATTTTAGGTCACTGATTGTAATGATAATATAACTAGTATTAGTGGTTGTAATCTTAAGGTTTTACTGGACCATCTATATTTTGATTATAGTAACTTCCCAACCTTATCGTGTCTTTGCACTCATGTGATCAAAACATGTTCTTCTATATTATTGTCATCAGAGATATTCATTGATCGAGTATATTAGTTATAATGTACTAATTACTACTATAGTTATAATTGGATGACTATATGAGAATATTAGGACTTTAGTATACTTGTTGATTCACATACCCTTCTGTATAACATGAGTAGACTGCTAACAATTGGGAGGCTGAAGTAGATCCATTTTAATAATGGGATGGATTGGCCTTATGAATAGATAACCTTATGAATGTGTAGTTTATATAGAGAGGAAGGTCAATACCACACATGTTTTTCTAGATATATAGTGAAATTATCAAATAATCTTCATGATTTATTTTGTAATCGAGCTACTAATATTAAAATATTTATAAGTAATTAATTAAATTTTATTATAAAAAAACTTTATATTATTTTATTATTGATTTTATAACCATATTATTCAATAAATTAATATTATGGTCACAATATAAAATGTGATTAAAATTTAATAGTTTTAAGTAATAAATGTATTACAAATAATCATGAAAATTCTATATGTTTAGATAAAGGAGGCTCTCTTATCTTCCCAACATTCTCATAGATCACATGAGGTTGTAGCTTGATGGGCTGTCTAATATATTACTATAAAAATATTACATAATTTCCACCATGATGAACCTCCAACAACATTTATTCCATACTTCTTATATGTTGAATTTTTTAGAATCACCATGTGTGACTTAGAGACAATTAACGATCATTTTATTTCTACAATGGTCGATATATGGTTCCCAGAGACACATGTTGGGTTTGTAGAAATTTTGTAGTTTCACTGGATAGAGTTTTCCAGGTAGGGGTTAATGGACTTAGATGGTCGAATAGAGATCATCAAATATAGACCACAATATTATGGTTTATTATGGTAATTTTTTTGAGTAGTCTTGCAGAAATGTTTCACCATATTTACTTTCATTGGATAGAGATCATCAGATAGAGATGATCAGATGTAGGTTTATTATGGTGAGGTTTCTGTATCAATGAAAAATATTCATTAGATGAAGTTTTCATTAATGTTGTTCACCAAGATGCTGAATCTATAAATGGGTTTTCTTCATGGTGACAGGATATTGGAAGTTTCATCGAATAATACAACAATGTACTAGAGGTTCCCCTGTCACTAAGAGGTTAAGCATGAATATGGAAAGTCAGGGAAACTATTTGGTCAAATAGAGGTTGTGCATAAGATTTTATGTTTAATAATGAATTTAGTATGATTCTTATGATAAAAATACTGAGTTTCTAACTTAATTTTTTGATACATTGTAAATTAAAGAGGTTTTTAGGGAGTTATTTTTATTTTATTATTTCTACAGAAATGAAAGGCATTTGTAGTGTTCTCTCGATGATATTGGACATCTATTTGAACAATGTAAATCATGTTTTTCAATTTGTTTATTTTTTTAGTATGAAGTGTGATTGTGAAGTTTTTTGTGGTGATTATTTTGAAAAATAATTTTAATTATACTGCTCAAAATTAGATGGAAATATTATCAAATTAGCCTCTATCTAAAAACATTGTGAATCCTTTTACTGTACAGTATAAGGATGTTCGAATGAACATATTTTTGGTGTATGGTGTGTTTTCCATGTTTTTCCAATTCAATGAATAGATTTATCCTAGGTCTTTTAGGTTCTTCCAGAAAATTCATATTAAATGGAATTTAATACTTCACACACAAAAATAAGTTACTTATCTCCATAAATTTCAACTTATTTGACTTCAATTGGTTTTACTGTTATAAAAAATGAATTCAAAGGAAGGAAATGTTAATATTGATATCTTTGATGAATTATTTTCCTTTTTTAGAATTAAACTTGAGGAAAATTTGATAAAAAATTATTTATATTATTCTTTTTATTATAAAAGTAATGAAACTAAGGATAAAATGGAGTTAGGGTAGTTGGAAATGATGTCTTTAGCTTTGATTAAGACAATATAGGAGTGAAATGTTGTGTTCAACTTTAGAGAGAGGAAAACTAATATTTATTAAATAAAATCATTGGATTAAATGTATGAAAATCCAACAAATATTGACTAATACTTCATTATGATAATCTTTTTCATCTTGAGGTTATTGGATGGAGGACTTGCAATCAATCATATAAATGACATCAATATGATCACATGGAAGATCAAATCAGGGAAGGTAATTTTCATAGATGATGTTTGGTATTTTCTTCTTATTTCCTCACTAATAGAGATTTGGTATTTTAGGGTGATAATGGTAAAAACACTAATGGGAAGGACGTTCTTGTGTATGTTGATATTTAAAAATAAATATTTTATGAGGAGTTGAGATAAAATGAAGTTAAGACTTTATCTGGAATAGAAATCAATACTATAATACTGGGAAGATCACCTTAATTAAAGGACTATAAGAAGATGAAATATTTTTTTAATAAGTATTAGAGAACAAATCGAGATCAATTGACCAGTTTAGGTCCTATATATTTGCTTTGTGGGAAGAAGGGACATATCAAGAAATATTTTAGGAATCAGATAGAGGCTTCAACTTTCAGGATGAAAAATTTAGTAACTATAACATAAATAAGTTTCAATTTGATAATTATTATGATCTTTCAAAAGGAAACATGTATTATTTACTTAGGTGAAAATTTTCATTCGATTGGTGAGAATGGGTGCATGTTTGATCGCATGCCAAGAATCTTGGGAAGAGTAAATATAGAAAATGATGAATGTTTATATATAGATGGGAAATGAAATGTTAACATTTGAATTAAAAATAAGTGTCCTAATATTGAAATTTGTTTTACATATTTTAAGTCTCTAGAATAACCTCACATGTGTTGGGAAAATTGATGGTTCTAGTTTCAGAATGACCTTTTGGAATGGATTTTAGATAACCAAAAGAGGTTTTATGGTAATTTCACATGATTAAGGAATGGAACCCTATAATTGACCAAAAACAGTGATAAAGTTATAGTGATCGAAATTAATTCATCATACATTCCATAAAAGAGGCACTATAGGTTTCACCTACTTTGTGAAAATAATATGGATGTTCTAGTAGTGAAGGGACCTTTGATGATGTGAGGGTTTTGTGTTAGAAAAAAAAATAATTTCTAAAAAATGCGATGGTATAAATATAATGAATCAAAAGATATAACTTGTTAATTTTAATATACGGGGACCATCATGTATTCACTTAGATAAAGGATCACTATACTTTGTTACATTAATTGGTATTTTAACTCAAAAGTTATGGGTTTAATTACAATAGAATAAATTTGATGTGATTTAGAAATTTATTCAGTGGAGAGTTTTAGACTAGAATGAGCATGAATGAATTTTGAAATGTCTCTTAAAAGATAGAGGTGGTGAGTATAATGTACAACACATTAACAATTTTTTTGAATTAATGGAATCATACATGAGAAAACTATTCCAGGAAATCCAAAACAAAATGGGGTATCTAAAATAATGATTCAGAATATGAAAGATAAAGATTAGTGTATGAGGTTTCTATCTACAATGACTATGCTAAATTGGGTATAAGAAAGAAATACAATTGAATATTTAGTGAAAAAATTTCGAGATTAAGATGTTTGGTAGTATTTACCTGGAGAACATTGGTTTGGAAAGAGACAAGTGGTGAACATATTAAAGTATTTGTAAGTATCACATATGTTTATATTGATGGTAAATACATGGATAAGTTGGAGGAAAAATAAAAGTTATTTTTTCTTATTAGGTATAGTGATTAAAAAATCATATAGAACATGTGGGATAATGAAAAGAAACAAGTTATCTTCACCCAAGGTGTGATTTTCAATAAAGAACATATGTAGAATGATTAGAACTTGGTTAAGAAATAATTTGAGGTTATATTAACATTCAAAGTTCCAGAAAATATAATATATATTACCATATGAACAATATATTTGGAAAATTTAATGAAATGTTTTGAGGTTTCCACTCTAATAGTCAGTCTATCAGATAGAGGATGATCATACAGACCACTAACAGATAGTGAGAGTTTAGATATACACATACGAAAAAAGGAACGATCATATAGAAATATACCAGATAGATAATGTTTTAATGATTGAATATAAGAAAAAGAGGTTCTAATTTATTAACCTAAGGTTTTTCTTAGGAGATACACTTATAGTCGGATCCATCTATGGATCAGGAAATGAATTCCTAAACTCTAAAAAATAATTGGTTTGTTGGATGAACTATAAAAAGGGAAAATTTCTAAAAAAAATAATATTTTCATGCTAAATATGAGGCCAATGGAAGTAAGAGGTACAAATCTAGGTTGGTAGTGATGGTTTTCTATAAAAAGTACGAGACTGAATTTTTTGAAATTTTCTCACTAGTGGTAAAGTATAAAACCATTCATATAGTGATTAAAATTATTATGTTTGATGATATAGAGTTATATTAAATAGATGTAAATACAAAAATTATTCATATAGATTTAGAGGAATAAATTTAAATGCTTATGATCAAGGGTTATAAAGTTCATTAGAAAGAGGATTTTTTAAGTTGAAATGAATTATTTATAGATTTAATCCTGATCCAAGATAGTGCAATCATAAGTTTGACACTTTCATGCATGAGGAAATTTTAGTCACAATGATTCTAATCATTATTGTTACAAAATATAAGGGATGATGAAACATATATCATACCATTATTGTATGTGGATGATATGTTGATTACTGGTCCAAAGTTTAATTTGATTGAGGAACTAAAGTGGAATCCATCAAGAAGGATTGAGATTAATAATATTGGAGAATCTAAGAAGATATTAAATATGATAATTATGGATGATAAGATAGATGATTTTTGGGTTTTTACTTGAAGGAATTCATAAATAACTTTATTAATATATTCCAATTGATTGTTTGTAAACCTGTATCAAACCCCCTTAATAGATACTTTAGGATTTATAAATCACATGGACCATCAATGGAAAGAGATGTTCATGAGAAGGAAAACTTTTTTATGATTAGATTATAGGAAATTTGATCTACATAATAGTTTTTATATTACTAGAAATTTATTTTTAGTGGGATTAATTAGTCATTTCATTTAAAATAATAAAAGGAAACATTGGGAAGATATGAAATTAAATTTTCAGTATATGAAGGGGATAGAAAATATAGCTGTATGTTTTAGAGATGATGATTACTTTAAATGTTTTGTACATACATATTTTTTTAGAGATACAGACTCATGAAAAATTACTATAGGTTTTATATTTACTTCTATAGGAACAATGGTTAATAAGATGTATTAGTTGTATCATGTTATTAATTTATCCACAATGAATGTAGATTATGTTACTTCTATTGATGTAGGGAAAGAGTTAATATGGTTGATGCACATGATGAAGGAAATGAGTAAGGGACAAGATAGAGGAATGTTATTCTGTGATAGTTAGAGTGCCATTAATATTTTTTATAACCCATTGTTTCATGTAAGAAACAAACACATTGAGATAAAGTATCATTTTAATTAATTTCTTCTAGAATATAGAGAGGTGGATCTATAGAGGGTTTCTATAAATTTGAATCGTAATAATATGTTTACAAAGGTGTTAGTCCAAGAAATTTTTAGGAATAATTGTGCATCAGTTAGACTCGACTGATCAGACAGAGTGGAGAACAATCCATGGATAAAAAAAAGATGGGCTCATGTAGATGTTTGTAAAACATATAAATATTGTTGTAATTTTTAAGTGGAATATTATTGGGTTTGAAAAAATTATACAGTTTTTTAGATGTGGTTTTTTGGATAGAGGTCAATGGATTAGGATGTTCAGATGGAGATCATCAGATAGAGACCACCAGATAGAGGTTTTTTCTATTTAGTTTTAATGTAGTCAGGTAGAAAGATTTTATCAGACATACCTACATCATAAAGATATCATAGGAAAAAGATGAATGTATGGAGGTTTTCTACAGTGTGGTTTTAGCATCGTCAGATATAGTTTTCATATTGAGTTTTCATATATGAATTTTACTAAGATAGTGACACTATTCATAAGTTCTATGCATGGTGACTGACTACTGGTAGTTTCATCAGATAGACCAATAATTAATTATAGGTTTCCCAATTCAAAAAGGGTTTGATCTTGAATTTCAAAAGTTGGTGCAAGTGGTTGAATAGATAAAGACCTCAAAAAATAGAGGTATTTCTCTAACTATGATGTGTAATAATTGAAGGAATATGTTTCTTATAATAAAAATTTGGACGTTTTGACTTAATTATCTGAAACATTGTAAAGTGGATAGGGTGTGTGTGAGTGTTTTTTATTCTCTTGTTTATCCTAAAATAAAAATGACTATAGTATTTTCTCATGGATATAGAACATATTTCCAAACCACATAAATACTATATTTCTATTTTTTTACCATTTGTTTGAAGTGTTATTATGATGTTTGTGTGGTGATTAGGTGGGATTTCATTCTTGTTCCAGTGTACAAACATGGATGATGATATTATTAGAAAAAACTATATCTGATAAAACTATGATGTTTTTTGATTCACATGCCAAGGATAATCGGAAAAACATCCATCTTATGTATGTTTTTCTTATCATGTAAGTCTAATTTAATAACAGACTTCTCCTTTTTGTCTTTGTTTCTTCCCAACAAGAAAAACTTTCCTTATTTATAAGGGGGAGAGGAAAATTACGTAAAAGATATAACTTATATACTTTTTCAACCTATCCATGTTTAGGTGGTTATGAGATTAAAATTGGGAGACCGATATGATGTTGTGCAATGTTTATCAGGTATTACGGTTTCTAGCATATTGTGTATTTTTTAGGGTGGTTGGTTTAACTTAAGCTTTACAGATGATCTCTTTTTAGTGATTCTTGATGACGCTAATGATTTTACCCTTATTTTAAAAAATGCATGTATTATTCATTCACTTAATAGCACATTGTGTGTTGATTATAACATGACTTCAGTACACATGTTGTACTTACTATTAATTGAAGACCTAGATAGTAGGAACATGTATAGTTGAGGGTCATATGTATTATAATATCTATATATTTTCCTCTATAAAATATTTTGATCATAATAAAACCAGATTTCAACATATGTGTTTCTTCTATAGATTTTTGAATGGGAGTGTTTTCTACACATTTATGAAAGATTATTCACACCACTTACTCAACACATTTTTCATTACTATCCTTGTAAATACCCATACTTTTTGAATGATAATTGTTTCATGAAAATGTGTGTTATATTATATTATACGAAAAAACATTTCTCTTTAATAATGAAGTAAATATAAAGGGAAATGTGACTATCTGGATTCTACCATTATATGATAGTTAGTCAATTATGACTATCTGTTAATATGACAATTGGGAACTATACTCATGATAATAATATTTACATTATAATTAGAGTTTATCAGTAAAATTTGAAGAAGGGTAATTGATACAGAAAGAAGAGTAAATGGCCTTAACTAGTAAAGTCGTGCCATTTGAAGCTCATCAATCATAACTTATAAGGAAGGTATCATCACTAGGGTTCACCCTTGATCAATCCTCAGCCGAGCTACAACAATTGAAGCTGGAAAGAAATATCCTACATGATATGTTCAAGTTAGTTATGATTACCACTCAATTGATTTTTTCCAAGGCAACCCATGAAAATAACACCAATGCACACCTTAACATTAGGGCATACATGGATAAAATATGGGTAACATATCAAATCCTTAGTTACTTAAAGTGTAATTCATTTTTATAGATAAAATTTTTATTCCATCAATTCTGTTTTAAGAATAGTTTTGCTTAATAAAATTGAGATGGAATTTGATAAATTTATTTTTTTGTCAGAAATTATACGTTCTATAAAAGATATAAATATTTATAATAAATTAAGATATTATGAATAATACTTATTTTAATTACATAGTGTGATATAATAACTCTTATTTAAATATAAATGAAATTTTATTTTCCAGTGTGGGAAATTTTACTATGCATTTTCAATCCTCTATTATTTATTTTTATATTTATAAGTTATAATTATCAAATTTTTTGAATTATTATGATAAAATAAGTATCATTTTTTAAATCATCACACCAAAATTAGGTTATCATGAATTTATGAGAATTTTCAAAAATACTTTATTTTTTCCATGAATAGTAAAAATATAGTTTTAGTTTTTCATTATGATTAATGACTTAGTAATTATTTAATAATAATGTAATAACTAATTAACCATAATACAAGACCTAAAATATGTTATTTTATTAATATAAAGTATTTTAATGGATTTTAATCTTTTTAAAACCTTATAATTTACTTTCTAAAGTCTAAAATGGAATCATTAACACTTAAAACATTATTTTTTATAGAAACCTTACTTTTCCAGGAAAAAATAAGTAATATAAAATTATTATAAAATCTTATGGATTAAAATAACATAAAAAATTTGTTATGTGTCTAAAAACATGGTAAAATACCATGATAAATCCAATGTATTTTCATTTCCCACAACCCAGGTTTTCAAGCGATATATTTGGAAATTAATAAGGAAATCCTCCAATTTTTATATAAATACCCATTCATTTATCCATTTAATTTCCCTTAAAATCCTTCCTTCATGAAAAATAGAAGTTTTAACTCCCAAGGATTCCTCCCATGACATCCTCAAGACGTCAATATCCAAATCCTCAAGTTTTAGGAACAACTCTTTCAGGTAATGGAATTACCCTTCTTTTCTCGTCGATTTAAGAAATATTTTCTTATATGTATTCTAAATATTATTATTAAAATATTTTATTTCCCCTTTATTAATAACCTTACTGGAAAATTATGTTTTATGAATGGTGGACCATTTTCCACTCTTATTTTACCTTTTTTTAGAAACCACATTTTATACCCCTTATGTTTTCGAATTTACCTCTCAAATTTTCCTTCTTATCCTTAAAATAATTTCTATTATTTAATTTTTGTGAATACGAAAACAAATTATTTTCAAAGGGTATTTATTTAGTTTTCAAAATGATTTATTTTATTCTAGTATTAGCATAAATGAAACCCACATTCTTTTTCCATGGGATGGAAGTGAAAAAATGATCATGTTTTTAAGAACTTTTGTAAATTCCATGATTTTGATACGAAACTCATTCCTAGATCCACAATGATATCAAAGACCCAATATAGAATCGAAAGTGTGGAGCAGGAGGAATTAAAGAAATAAATTCAAGATTTTTAGGAGAAGGTTTTTTTTCTGAATAAGTGTGTCTCCTTGGAGAGCAGTTGTTCTCTTTGTGAAGAATAAGGATGGATCAATGTGGCTATGAATTGATTATAGAGAACTTAACAGGATCAAAATGAAGAACAAGTACCCTACCCAAGGATTGGTGATTTATTTAACCATGTTCATGGGGATTGGTTCTTCTCCAAGATTGTTCTTCGATATAGATATCATCAATTGAGGGTGAATAAAGAATATATTCCAAATACTGCCTTCCAATCAAGGTATGGTTATTTTGAGTTTTTAATTCCTTTACACTTGAATAATTATCCATCTATATTTATGGATTTTATGAATAGTGTTTTTAAATATTACCTTGATAAATTTTATGTAGATTTTATTGATTGTATTATGAAATAAACCAAAATTCTCAAGGGGAATAAGGATCATCTATGGGTTATATCGAAAACTCTAAGGAAGGAGAGGCTATTTGGAATGTTCAGAAAATATGAATATTAGTTAAAAAAAGTTTCTTTGTTAGGAAACACTATAATAAAAGAAGTAATCTTATTTGACCCTACCATGAAAGAGGTTTTATAGGATTGGATTCATCCTTAAATGGTAACTAAGATTCACAATTTCCTTTTTTTATAAAGATGTTATAGAATATTTTTGAAAAACAATTCATGACTTTCTAATCCACGAACAAAGTTAACTTGAAAATGGGTTGAAGTTCATCTGGAAAAAGGAATGTGAATAATGTTTCCAAGATCTAAAAAAGATATTGGTTACTACGCCCATGTTAACTCTACCCTTTATTAGAGAAGGATTCAGGATTTTTAGTGATGTATCCTTGAAAGGGATTGGGTATATCCTCATGAAAATCGAGAAGGACATTGATTATGCATTTCGAAAGATAAAGATTCATAAGCAGAATTATCCGATGCATGACCTGAATCTAGCTGGTGTTTTTTCTCTCTGAATATATGGAGGCACTATCTTTAGGGGGAGAAATATTATATATACATAGACCACCAAAATTTGAATTATATTTTCATGAAAAAGGAATTGAACACGAGACGAATAAAATGGTTATAAATTCTTAAAGAATATGAATATTCAATTCATTATCACCCCAGAAGATCAAACAAAGTCACCAATGCATTAAGTAGGAACGAACTTATTGTTATTGAAATGATGAGTATTCAATGAGATCCTTTGATCAAAGACCTAGTAAAACTAGACATGGGAATCATTACAGAAGGGACATCATAAACCTTATACGAAATTATTTCTCAACCATCAATTTTATATAAGATCAATAAATCTCAAATATAAGATCCTTTTTTACAATATAAAATGGGGGATATGAAGAATGAGAATTTTACTGAGTTCAATATTGATCAAGAAGGTGTATTGAAATTTTTTATAAGGATATGTGTCTTATATATTCAAAGAGTAAAGAAGGATTTTATGGATGAAGCTAATACCTCCACTTTCTTTATACATCCTATAATCATGAAAATGTATTGGTACCTTTGTAATAATTATTGGTGGGATAACATGAAAATAGAGATTTCTGACTACACAGTAAGGTTCTTGGTATGTCAGTAGGTGAAGAAAAAGTTATGATTCCTTAAAGAGGTATTAAAACCACTATCCACACCAAAATGGAAGTAGGACAATATCACTATATTCCTTGTCACTGGTCTTCCAAAAAATCCAAAAGAAATAATGCGATATGGGTTATAGTGGGCCGACACACTAAGAATTCCCTTTTCATCCCTATTCATGAAGATTTATCACTTGAACAACTTTACAAGACTTACATAAAAGTAGTGGTGAGGTTGTATGGAGTACCGATTTCTATCATTTCTGATCATGATAATAGGTTCACATCAATTTTTTGAGAAGTCTTCAACATGATATGAGCACCAAATTAAATTTTAGTATGGATTATCACCCCAAAAATAACAAAAAATCTGAAAGGACTATTCAGAAAATCGATGACACGTTAAGATCATTCCCAAAGGAATTTAAAGGCTGATGGGACTAACACCTCAAATTAGTTGACTTCTCATACAAAAAATACTTCTTTTGGAGTATTCATATGGTAACCTCTGAAGCTTTCTAAAGGAAGTGATGTAGAATTCCTACTTGTTGGGATGAAGTTGGTGATAGAAAGTTTCTTGGTCCTAATCTTGTATAACAGATGACAAAAAAGAATTATGCAATCCAACAACATCTAAAGGGTGATCATAGTCAGTAAATGAGATATGATGACAACCATAGAAGGGAATTGGAGTTTGATATTAGTGACAATGTGTTCCTTTGAATATCATTATAGAAGAGAGTCATGCAATTTGGGGAGAAAGGGAAGCTTAGCCCCATGTACATTGGCACTTTTGAAATACTTGATCACATAAGATTAGTGGAAATCATCTATAACTTACACCAAATCTTACTCAAGTTCATGATATGTTCCATGTATATCTCTTGATAAAGTACATACCTGACCCTTACATGTACTAAATCCCAATGTGGTACAACTATAACATAACATCTCTTATGAGGAGAATTCAATGGAGATTTTAGACCTTAGGGAAAAGGTTCTATGTAACAAGATTACCCTCCTTGTCAAAGTATTATGAAGGAAACATAAATATTAAGAAGGGATGTGGGAACCAAAAGAGATAATGAGGTAGAAATACCCACACCTTTTCTCAACTAAGATAATAAGTTGAATTTTTTTTGATGTAATTTCTTAATGGTGGAATAATGTAATGACCCATACATTTTTAAATGATAATGGTTTCATGAAAAGGTGTGTTATATTTTATTATACATAGAAAAACCATATCTCTTTAAAAATGAAGTAAATATAAAAATAAATGTTACCATATGGATTCAACTATAATATGAACATTGGAATATTATGATTTCTGGTCAATATGACCATTGGTAACTATACCATTGATAATAATTTTAAAGTTATAATTAATTTTTATAAATACAATTTGATAAATAATAATTGATATAGAGATAAGAGTCGATGGATTGAACCAGTAGAGTCTTTCTATTTGAACATCATCTATCAGAACATGGGAGAGAGGAATAATTACTAGTGTTCACCCTTGATCAAGCCCAATTTGAGCTTAAACAATTTATTCTTTAATTAATTATCTTATGGGGGATGTTCAAGTTAGTGAATATTACCACGTGGTCAGTGTTAGCAGAGACACCCCATGAAACTTCCACCATCACACACCTTACTCTTAGGGCATATGTGTGTGTAATAAGGGGTTAAATTTCTAGGTCTCAATTACATAAAGTGTAATTATTTTATATAAATAAAATTTTTAATCCATCAATTCCATTTTAAGAATAGTTTTTCTTAATAAAAATAGGTTTAATTGATATGAAATTTGATAAATTGACCTTTCATACCCAAATTATACTTTCCAGAAAAAATATAATGTTTTATAATAAACTATGGAATTATGAATAATACTTATTTTGATGAAATTTTATTATAAGAACACTTTTATTTAAATATAAATGATAAAAAAAATTTAAAATTTTTACGTGTCAGAATGATTACTATGAATTTTCTCCTCGTTATTATTTTTAATAAATAAGGTTATTTATATTTAAAAGTTAAAATTATCATTTTTAGAGAATTATTATAATAAAATAAACAAAATTTTTGAAATCAGTACATCAAAATTATGTTAGGGTGAATTTATGATAGTTTTATAAAATATTTTGTTTTTTCGTGAATAGTAAAAATATAGTATGAGGTTTTAGGTATGTTTAATGAGTTCATAATTATTTCGTAATTTTTTAATAATTAATTAAACACAATCCATAAAAAAAATTATTTTATTAATATCAACTATTTTAATATATTTTAATGTATTTCCAAACCTATAATTTACATTCCAAGGTCTAAAATAGAAACATTACTATTAAAAACATTATTTTTGAGGAAACATTGATTTTCAATGATAAAATAAGTAATATAAAATAATGATGTACTATTTTGGCTTAATATAACATAAAATATTTCCTATGTTTGAAAAACCTTGGAAAATCCCATGGTTTTTCATTTTCAAGAAAGTAGATTTCTAAGGCCTATATTTGGAAATAATTAAAATATCCTAAAAATGTCAATAAATACATACCCATTTATCCATTTAAATTCACTAAAAATATATCCTACATGAATATATGATAGTTTTACCTCCCAAAAAGTCCCCTAATGAACCATAAATCCCCCAATGTCCTGATCTTCATGTTTTAGGGGTTACTTTTCAAGGTAAAGGAATTATCATTTTTTCTTTTCGATTCAAGAACCTCTGTTTTTATGTCTTATATATGTTTTGGTTACTCCATTATATTACCCTTTTTATGATTTCATTAGTTCCAAATTATTATTTTTATTAATGAAATACTCTTTTCATTTCTCATTTTAACCGTTTTAAACCTACGTTTTATACCTGTTTTGCTGCTGAATTTACTTCTCAAAATTTCCATCTCCTCCCCAATAAATTATATTATATTTTATTTTTTGTGAATATATAATCATATATATTTTCTAAGGGTGTTAACCTAGTTTTAAAAATTATTTATTTGATTCTATTATTAACATGAATGAAACTTTCATTCATTTTTCATGGGCTGAAAATGAAAAAATGATCAAGTCTTTAAGTAATTTTAAAACACCTTGATTTTAATATGAAACAAGTTTTCTTTTATTCTCCACCGGTTATTTATTAAATGTTTTATTATGATTTATGTGGAAAAAATTAATTTAATAAATATTAATGGTGCACCCATATATCACTCTAATTTATTGGGTACATAATTTAATCTCTATAGATGACATGTTATACAATACCTTAGTGAATAATATTGGTTATTTTTATGACACCTTGGTGATTTACCTTGCTAATATTATTATGAATTTATAAATTAAATATTTGAGCAACATTTACTTGCTATGATTCATGGTATTTTTATTATTATGTGCCTCGTGTTCTATTGCTCATGCCATTATGATATTCCTCACGTTCTTATTAGGTATCCCTCAAGATCACATGTATGTGGTTTCCCTTTCTTATTCCCTTACTAGGCCTTATGTTAACCCTTTCCTTTGATGTATGTCCTCAAGTTATTATATGAAGTAAAATTACTTAAGATAAAACAATTAATAAGCCTTAAAGTTTTTTAGAGTAATGTTTTCTATTTTCATATATCATGTACCTTTTTTCGAAGAAACTAATATTTAAAAGATCCAATTTTTTTACAATGTAATGAAAAGTTATGTAATAAAATGGAATGATTCCATAATCCTTAAGGATTATGATATGTTTAAATAATTAATTTTTATTTTTTTATTAATTTATTAATATCATTTATTAAATAATCAGGTATTACTTTTTTTTACTTAGTGGAGTTAAGATCATCATTATGTACATTCCATAAGGCACAATGTGCACAGTTTTCAAAATATTTTTGACTATTTTACAACCAGATTATACAATTGAAAAATTATTTATATTTAAATAAATATTAATTTCTTAATTAATTTTATAAGATATTACATTGATAACTTAGTTATATTATTTTTATAATTTATAAATACACTTTCGAGTAGTCTTTTAAGGTTTCACAGACCACATATACTGGAGTTTTATTGGCTCCACTTACAAAATACTATACAAATATGGTTAGAGACCTTGGACTAGGGGTTTTACTCATACAATTAAAAACATCTAGATAGAACCATCCAGATTATGTCATGTTATAGTTTGGGTTTTTATAACACATCCCCACTACACAACAACAAGTTCCGGCATTGAACACTTTTATAATGTTTGGTAGGAAGGTGGTTGATTGGTCATTCTAACATGCCAATTACATAAGTGTTGGGATATATGTGACTACAGTATGACTCCAACTAACCGAATAAGAAGAGTACACATATTAGTATTGATTCCATACTATATGGTACTTTACACACCATGGTATATGACTCCAATAGTCGGTATATTTTCTACCATTTATTATATTTTTTTGTCATATTTGGAATTAACTTGAATGTTCTTAAATTTTGATTCAGAGTTGTTAGATCACCTTATAAAAATATCTGATCCTCTTGAAGAAGAATTTTTTAGTCATGATATAATTCATTGTGCTCTACTGGATCTCAGAGATCCTCTTAATTCCTTATATGATATTATCTATGAATAAGATTCAGAAATATATCTAAACCTATGTACACCCCTTGAGGATATTGGGGATGATAATGGGCCTACTAGGGTCTCTTAGAAGGTTGTTAATGACATACCACCACCACAATTAATACTAGAATGAAAAAAGTTTGGGGGATAAAGACAAGGAAAAAGATGAGCAGAGGTATATTGATGATCAAGAGAGGTTTCTGAACCACATAGAGATGATCCTACATAGAATTGAGAGGATCCATCATAGAAGGTATATGATCCTGCACAGTAGAGAGAGTATGTTTTACCAAATACATTTACCCACACATATGATATACTATAGTTGTATCATACACATCCAAAGATCAATGCACCTAGAGCATTGAATGTGTGGGACCTGACTAAGATATCATAGTTTTGTAGTACTCAAGAGACACTCATTTCTTTAGTGACACCTTTGACGTGTCCATATCATTTTTATCATCTTCATGAGATCCTTTTGGGAACCCATACATGTTAAAATAGGGATCTACATCATACATTGGGTAGTCGTATGCATAGTATGTTAGAGATTCATCTACTTAGAAGTATGAGGAGGCACTAGTAACACAAAATATTATGGTTCTAGTAAAAATAGAGAAACACATAGAAAAACATGGACAAAAATATTTATTCCCCTTGCTGGGGTAGAGGCAGTGCACAAAGAGGAACCCACTGATGTACTTGATACACCATAGTGGTGTATATGTCAGTCTCGAAGTTGGAATGAGGTTCATACACTAAGTTGTGGTACAAATAGGGAAAACATTTATATTTTTCATTGTAAATCATTTTACATATCAAAATATCTAATTCTTTATATAATTCAATGTATTTTTAAAATTTAAAATTTTAAATATATTTTCATAATCACGTAACAACATTAATTTTAATTTCATAATAAATTTAAACAATCAAAATATCTACTTTTAAAAAATTATATAATATAAATGAATACATAAATTTATATATATTTATTTTAATTAACACAATTCATATATAAATCCGGATTTCAATTTATAATATATTTTACAATACAATTTTATATTATTTTTTAAATTTTAAAACATTTAAAATATAATATATTATTATATTATAATGAGTTTTATATGAAGTTATCCATTTTAAAGGATCATAATTACAGTGACTCGAGATCTTTATAATCAAGTCTTAACTCAAATTTTAGGTTTTAATACCATAACTACCCCAGGGGTAAAATAGTAAAATGATCCCAGTGCACGACTATAGAAAAATATTATGATTCTTCCATTGATCTTGGGGTTTGGTATTTACCCTTAGGTAAAGTTGATTTTAAATTGTGAATGTTGAAGACCCTCAAGAAAAATAGGTAAATTTTAATATATTAAAATTAATCTATCTCAGAAAACCTATTTTTCTTGAGGTTCATCAATTCCTACAATTCTATGATGGTTTAGCTCGTAGGTAAGCAATATGCCATAGGCTAAACAAAACCATTACAATATTTTTTTGAGGTCGCATACAAGGGTAAATTTAGTTTTTTATCCCCGAGTTGGTTCCTAGACCTAGAAACATAAACTTTTAGTAAATTATTGATAAAAAAACTAGAGTCACTATATTATTTGATTTGGTATGTTATTTTGGTAAGAAAAGTAAAATCATAAGAACCAGAAAATGAACCTATTATTTACTATAATATTTTAAAAAACAAGACATACGGAATTTTAAAATAGTAAAAATCTATTATAAATAACTAGAAAACAATAAAATAAATGAAAGAAATTTTAATAACAATTACAATAACATGAAAAAATAAAAGATATCTGTAGTGAATAAAAACAATTCATAGTGTTTGTATTAAAATATCAATTCTGACTAAGTGGAATCACAAAAATCGTAAGATATGAAGAATCATTCAAAACAAAAATGATTCAAAAAAATGTTTTCATATTTTTCATTTTTTCTCTCTTTATTAATGGAATAAAATATAAAATAAATAATATATTGAATTAAATAAAATTATAAAACTAATTTTTTTTAATAATAAAACATCAAGAGCAAGAATTAATTTCACACTCTTAATGTTTCATGCAAGATCATGAAATGAATTAATGTTCTTGCATGAGTTCTTAAGAGAATGAAATGATTTCATTCTCTTAATACAAATATATATAAATAAATTGGGTGAAGAATCCCCCTAAAAACTCTATATCATGTTCTTTGATATATCGGAGTGGATGTGTGTGGTGTTGGGCCATAACTTCAAATGAATAGGGGCTTAGAGTGTCCATAGAATGGTAAGATTGATACTGATGGTTTACTTTTGAAAATAAAGATAATGCAGGGAAGAAGGAAGAATCCCCTTGGATCATGTTGCATGAAAAATATAAGACCTTTAATTTAAAAATAATAAAACAATCGTTTTTTAAAAAATAAGTAAAATAATAATAATAATAATAAGAACAACAACAAAAACTATAATTATAGATACGATATATTTGATAAAACTATATATATATTTATGTGTTTTTAAATAGATATAACCGGATAAATAACTAAAATTAAAAAATGGAAATATAATTAGATGATATTATAATAATATAAATAATTACACATATAAAACTATAATAATTATAATATTCATAAATGATATTAAAAATTATAAATATTAATAAAAAATAAAATTATATTAATGATATAGAATATTAAAAAATATATTAGAATAATATATAAAATTAATATATATATATATAGGAATAATATTATTAATAACTAAGAATAATATATAATTAAATAAAATTATAAAAAATTCAAAACAGAGATAAAAGCATTAACAATAACTCAAGAAGGCTAAAATGGTACAAAAGTAATTAAAATTTATTGAAAATAATATAATAAATGTCTATCATTTCCATGCACATTAAATAACCCAAACATAAATTTTTTCAATTCTAGAAAAAAATACTTAAGAAACAACATTGACTGACTGAAATTTCATTTTTTATTATCAAATAAACTTTTTGGGAAAAAGTGAGAAACCCCAAGTTCATCCAAGATAAGTACTAAATGAATAAACATAGGTGTTAAAATTAAACTTGAACATATTATGACTCTTATCCCTAAAGATTTTTCAAGAAAGAGAAGATACCAGTGCTTTTGGAGGATCCTTTAGTAGGTTTTCAAAGCGGGACTCCATCATGTCCCAAACTTGCATGTACTCTTCTTGTGTGATCGTCTCTTCATTAAAGCATCTAATTAAAATCAAGTTTTACTTGTATATCCAAGCACTCTATTCACTGTTAGTATGCACCCAAATTGGCCTTCCCCTCATCTTTTCTGCATCCTCAATGGAGGAATTAATCACAAGGGATTCTTCTTCCATTACTTCTCTGGAATACAGGAGCAACTCCAAAGGAATATCCCCATGCAGGTCACCCATAAAGAAGGCTTCCCCATAATTTCCCACCAAATGAATCGAAATTCCAGCAGGCTTGGTAGCACTACCCTTTACATTGTCTGGTTCTTTTTTAGAAAATTGAGTCTCCATAGGTAGAGGTATATATGAGTAGTCCTTTCGGCCTTTCTTACTGCCTTGCCGCCCCTTCCTCATCCTCTGAGAGTAGGGTTCTTTATCATGGAATTATATATCAATATCTTCAGTAAATTGACAGGATAACTCACTATCAGATTCCTCCATTGGAAAATCAGCCGCCTGGACAGGCCCATCAATATCCAATCTCTCAAAGCAGTTACACAACATAATGGCTGGGGACCCGCTCCTCCAGAATGTTCTGTTCAAAGCCACACTCTTAAGAGGACACTCTTTTCCAGAATACTCTAGACTAATAATCATAACCTTAACATACGAAGCATCCTTAGTGACCTTAGTATTTCCCTCCTCTGCCTTTCTTGCATCCACTTCTGGGTTGAGACCACTATCATTCACACTAATTGAAGACTCCGTAGGTAAAGGATCCAGAACATGGGTATTAGTCGGGCACTCTTTCACAATAGGCTGAGGATCCTCTAGGTCATTCCTCAACTGTCTGAAAATTCCACTAACCAGAGGGTTTCCATCCCAGCGGTCCTTTTGAACTACCCCTTCAACCTTCTCCACTTCCACATGCGCCTAGTTAGGGGTGTCACCCTTGGACGTAGGATCCATGAAACCGCCTATAACATCCATATCCCCCTGCATCTCCAACATTCTAGATCCTCGCCTACAAAACTCCAGCAAGTGACCCATTCTCATAAAAACTGAGTAGAAATCCTCCCAAGATTCATAAAACACCTTTTGTTTATATCAAAACTATTCTCCTACTATTATCCAAATAAAATCAAAAGGGGTTCTTGAAGCTTCAATTTCCACACAAGCATGAGGGTTAATCGGATGAAAAATCACTTGATTTCAGTTGTCAGCACACAACAAACTACCAACTAGGTTCCCTAGAATCATGAAGATTGAAGGATTATGGAAAGGTAAAGGAAGGTTAGGAAATCTCACCCAAATCAGAATCTAGGGAGAGTCATGTAAAGACCCGAAAAATTCAAGGAATTTTTTTTCTTAATTTTATTTGGGATTTTACAAGAACGCAGTTTCTGACAGCACCTAATTCCGAGGCCCAGTGTGCCCGAAATCTTTTTCCGAAGTTTAGCTCAGGTACGTTCAGTGAATGAACGAGCGGGTTTTTTCTAACTTTTGAACCGGTGCTCGGAATCGGATTCTGAGGGAACCGTTGGAATTGCAGCGCCGATAATTACTTAGAAACACATTTTTCGGAGTTGCGTTTTCTCGGGTGTGCTTTTTAATTTTTGGGGTCAAGTTAAGAAATAAAATAAAAGTGGTGAAACCGGTTTTTATTTTATTTTTCTTAACTTAAGTTAACTGGATAATGTGGGACCCACCATATCCTACCCACTTGGTAGGATATTTGTGGGGTGGGGCCCACACGAGCCCCACCATTTCTTTTATTATAAGTAACGCACCTGCACCCCTATTAATTAAGTCAACCCATGCATTATTCTGGTTAAGAAACACCTCATTAATGTCGTGGTTTAAGCATTGATTTTAATTCACTTAACTATTTCTTTCGTATTTGAATTTTAAAACTAAAGGCTTGTGAAATAAAAATAAGACAACTCTTATTTTTATTAGGGGTGGTGTTGAGAGGCTAGGGATAATTATCAGGCTCTTGAAGTTCTTCCTCCTCGACGAAGAACGCGAAGAACGCGAAGAACACGAAAAACGCCGGATCCTCGGGGATCGACGACATGACATGACGTTCCTTCTTCTGCGATGCTTCTTCCGCGACGCTTCTTCCGTGATGCGATGATTCCCCATCCGCGACTCCTTCTTCCATGAAGTGATTTTCCGCAACGAACCCTCGCCTGACGATGCTTGAGGTAGGGATTTGATTCATTTAAATATTTGTGATTTATACCCACGACATATGTTTAAATATTTTTCGGAAGACTTTTAAAACACCTAACATGATGGGTGCGGACCAACAAACAAGTCTGAACCCACCATCCCTTCGTTCTTGGTGTGCGGATCAGCGGGTGACGATGAAGCATGCCGCACGAGCGTTGTGAGGTCTTCACAGTGTAGAACCGGTCCCGGGAGGGCCGTTGGCGAAGACGACAGGCAAATCCGACCACTGGAGCTCGTCCGGTGGTCCGCGGAGCAATCCGCCGGCGCGCCTCACCGGCACGGCGGCAGGAGGCGGCGGCGGCAGGCCACAAGTCCTGCTATCGTGCGGGACCGAAGGAGGCGGGATGCGGCAACCGGCCGCGTCCGTTGGCAAGGGCGGCCCCCATGCGGGGCCGCGGTTTCATCCGGGGGGTGGTCCCCCCTTGTGCAGCCACTTGGCCAGTGCCAGCGTGCTGGGATGTGTCCAAGCGGGCCAGACCCGGACCAGGGTCGGGTCGACCCGGTTCGGGCCGACCCAGGGGGTATCGGGATGGGTCGGACCGGGCTCGAACCCCCTAATACCAGACTCTTTCGGTCTTTTTCCCATAATATGGGCTGTAGACCTCCGATCGATGCACCGTCAGCGGAAATGCGATCCTTGGATCGAGACAGTCATTTCGGTATATTATACTTAGGGGTTCAGAGAACATTGGGTTCTGCTAGGTTGGTTCGTACACGAAACCAACCGGGCCCTCGGAGCGGAAACACTTATAACATGAGCTCCGGACATCCGATTGACGTTCCGTCGACTTTTTTGGATTCCTCTAAGTGAGATGGACCTCTTGGATTACTCCTATCGAGGTTTGGATGTAGTTGGAGTAGAGTCAGGTTGGTTTTGACTTAAAAACCAAATGGGCCCTTGGGACGAAAAAGCCAATAACTCTCAGACCGGGCGTCCGATGGACGCGCCGTCTATAACGTTGAGTTCCTATTGAGGATATGGAACTTTTGGATACATCAAATCTGGACTATGTATCAGTTGATGTATCAGCCCCTCAACTCAGGGAGCGGACCCTCCCGAACGAGCTTGCTGTGTGCGGGAACCCTAGAGCTGGCTGCGACTGCGACGACGATGACGACTGTGCAAAAATCCTCCGTGGATTCAACGGCGATGACTACAACACTCAGCAATCCTACGTGGATCAGTGCTACCGATCCTATGTGGGACAGATCCTGTGTGGGTCAGCGCTCAGCGGTCCTATGTGGGCCAGCGCCTACAGATCCTGTGTGGGTCCGATCCTGTGTGGGTCATTACGGGGGTTAGTTACCTATCGATCCTATGTGGGTCAGATCCTTTGTGGGTCATTGCGAGGGTTAGTTACCTATCGATCCTGTGTGGGTCAGATCCTTTTTGGGTCATTGCGGGGGTTAGTACCTATTGATCCTTTGTGGGTTCGACGACATAGATGAATCAGTGGTTACATCTGATCATCTCTATCGTCATACAAAGAATTATACCCGTGTGAGATGAATCTTGAATTGCTTTACTATATGGATTTTGTTGTGCTTTCCTGTGTGGACGTGATCGAATTTGGGTTCAGATGTTGGAGTCGAACTGGAAATTGGTGACTTAGGTATATGTATGGGCATATAACTAAGTAGTATCTGATGTTACTTCGTGATTGTATCTTCCCTTTGTGGATTATCCTTCATGGATTCTGGGAGACCTTCGAGGGTCTCAGGGTCCCTAATGAGTAGCTTATACTCACCCCTAAACAGGTTATTCCCGCACTACGTTGTGTTGGTTGAAGACAACAGACAGCGCTGATCGTGGTTGAGGCTTGCGGAGCAGGACGGTACTTGGAGGTGGACCACTGGGCAGGACGTACTCGGAGTGGACGACTGGACCCGAGGAGCTGTGGGGGCTATATGTACCCACCCTTCAGGTGGGACTTCCAGTGGACGGCTCGACGTTGCGACTTTACTTTAAGTTGTTGTTTTCCCTTTCCAGTTGTACTTTACTTTCAGTTTGGGTTTGTATTCTGGCCTACTTACTTTTCCACACTTACTGTTGTACCCGGTTTTTTACTTAGTGTTTACTTCTGCTTGCTTGCTCTGTGGTGTTTGTTTACTTTACAAAGGCAATGCCTTCCCTTTTTACCGGGAGTTATGCCTTGGTGCTAGTCGCCAGCCCCTGGCCTATGAAAGGGGGTCTTGGGGTAGTCACGACACGGGCCCTGAGGACGGGTCCTGACATATTGGTACCAGAGGAGTTCGGTTCTACCACAGAACTCAGGAATCTGATCTTTTTCTATGTGAAGCAATAGTGTTAAGAGTATTGAGTGTGGTTATTAGTCCAGGGAGTCCAATTTTTGTGTGGCGGCCGACGTATCTGTACACCAGGACCCTGACTTCTGGTTTCTGACTTAATGCACGAAAACATTGATTGCATGTGTGTTTCAATTTTTCTTTGTGATTAATTTGTGTCAGCTCACCAGGTATACTATTTGACAGTGGCGCACCTGTTTCCTTTTCAGGATGGCCCCACAATGGCAGCCAGCTAGGGTTTCGAGAGTTGTGCGTGACGGTAGCCCACCGAGCAACGAGGCCTCGGTACAGGGCCCTTTGACAACAGAGGCACCGGCGGTACCTCTACCCACCGAGCCACCGATGCTACCAGCGCCAGCCGCTGACGATGCACGTCGCCTTATTGCACTGCATGAGTTCCAGCGTCAGCGACCGCCCAGGTTCTGTGGGGAGACGAACCCCCAGGAATCTGAGGAATGGCTGGAGGCAATGGTAGAAGTTTTCACGTTAGTGAGGACACCAGCAGACCTCATGGTGATCCTCGCAGCGAGCCTCCTACAGGCGGCAGCAGGCAGATGGTGGAGCTTGATACTCTAGGTGCACGATGAGGAATCTCTTCTCTGGACGGACTTTGAGAGCCTCTTTCGCTCGGAGTTAGTCCCAGCCACACTCCGTGTGGTTCACATCCAGGAGCTTCTACAACTGCGGTAGGGTAGCTTGACGGTCACTTAGTACTCGACGAGATTTACCGACCTCTCGCGCTAATCAACAGACATGGTATGGGACCCATTCTTCCGGGCCTGGACCTTTGAGCAGGGATTGAGGCATGATATCAGGGCATCACTGATCTCCCTCAGTATTCCGACTCAGGCAGGAGTACTGGAGTGAGCCCTTTTGATCGAGAGCTTCCTTGCTGAGCCTTCGTCAGTAGCGAGACCTACCGCGGGGCGGCACGTAGCAGAGTCTTCTGTAGTAGGCAGTTGACGAATGACTCATGGGTCCAGGCAGACCAGACCCTCATGCAGATGACCTCAGGACACTGGCTCAGCAGTGCGGGGCACACATTGCGAAGCCAGTCTTTTGAGAGGCAGACAGTGCTACGCATGCGGCGGGCAGGGCCACATGGCTCATGACTGCCCGACCCGCCATTCCGAGGAGCAGCAGACGGTTGAGGGGCCACCCAGGCAGAGGCAGAGGGTCGACCGTGGAGGTCCGCAGGGAGCAGGCAGATGAGGCAGAGGAGCTGGCCGAGTAGCAGGTGGTGGGAGACGCGTTGAGGCTCCACCACCACCACCACCAGGAGGTCCACCCAGACCACAGGGAGCTGGTGGGAAGAGACAGGCACAACTCCAAGAAGCAGAGGCCTACGACCACAGCACGCCCAAGATGATTCGAGTTACTATCTGTGTCTATTCCACCCTTGCTGCAGTTTTTAACGACACAGGAGCGAGTCATTCTTTCATAGCCGCTGCCCTTGTTCGGAGCTCGGAGATTCTGACAGAGCCATTGGCTCGATCCTTATGGATAGAGACTTCTAAGGGAGCAGACTCGACGATTACGCACTGGTGCCGGAAGTGTGAGATTACTCTAGGAGGCGAGAGCTTCAGCTGAGATCTTCTTGTAGCGGTGTCGAGGCCTTACGACGTCATCTTGGGCATGGATTGGTTATCTACAGTCCATGCCCAGATTTACTGTATTAAGCCCAAGGTGAAATGTGTACGCACCGACAAGAGCAGGTTCACCTTCACCGGCGAGAAGGGAGCCTTTGCAACACAGGATGGACTCTCGTAGAGGAGAGGATAGCCCATCACTCATCAGTTGGCTAGCCTCATCGTAGGTGCAGTTGACGTGCAGAGTCCTATTTTTCCTGCAGTGGTGGATCAGTATGCAGACGTTTTCCCGACGACGTTCCAGGACTACCTCCTCACAGAGAGGTAGACTTTTATATTGATCTGTACCCCAGGACAACCCCAATATCCACCCCAGCATATCAGATGTCTCCCGCTGAGCTTCGAGAGCTACGGGTACAGTTAGAGGACTTGCAGGGCAAGGGATTCATCTGACCCAGTGTTTCACCCTGGGCTTCCCCGATATTTTTCGCCAAGAAGGCGGACGAGAGCTTGCGACTTTGTGTTGACTATCATCGCCTGAACCAGGTGACAGTGAGGAACAAGTATCCGCTACCGAGGATTGATGACCTATTCGATCAGCTCATGGGAGCACGGTGGTTCTCGATGATATAACTTAGATCAGGCTATCATCAGCTCAGAGTTCGGGACGAGGACGTGCAGAAGACGGCCTTCAGATGTCAGTATGGCCACTATGAGTTCTTGGTTATGCCATTCGGTGTAACCAATGCTTCAGCAGTGTTCATGGGCCTAATGAACAGGATCTTTCAGCCATACCTCGATCTATTTGTCGTGGTCTTCATCGACGACATTTTTATTTACTCGACGACTGAGGAGGAGCATTCCTACCACTTGCGGGGTGTACTGGACACACTCTGAGAGCACTAGCTTTATGGTAATCTCTCGAAGCATCAGTTCTGGATATGCGAGGTCCACTTCTTAGGACACATCATCTCTAAGGCGGGATTTTCGGTGGATCCTAAAAAGATCGAGGCAGTGCTAGCTTGGGAGCCATCCAGGAGCGTGACGGAGGTGCAGAGTTTCTTATGACTAACTGGATACTACCGGAGATTTGTGCCAGACTTCTCCAGAGTTGCGGCACCACTATCAGATTTGATGAAGAAGGGGAAACCCTTTATGTGTTCAGAAAGATGTCATCAGAGCTTCCAGGAGCTGAGACAGAGATTGACCAGCACACCTATCTTGAGGTTGCCGGAGGAGGGAGTAGGGTACGTAGTCTACAACAATGCATCAGGGACTGGACTCGGATGTTTCCTAATGTAGGAGCGGGCAGTGATCGCCTATGGATCACGTTAGTTGAGGCCGCATGATCAGAACTACGCTACCCATGACCTGGAGTTAGCAGCAGTGGTCTTCTCTCTAAAGATGTGGCGACACTATCTGATGGGCGAGCGCTTTACTTTCTATTCTGACCATTATAGTCTCAGGTACATCTTCTCGCAGAAGGACCTGATCCTGATACATCGGTGATGGATCGAGTTCCTCTAGGACTATGACTTTGAGATAGTCTATACTCTTGGAAAGGGGAACGTAGTAGCCGATGCCCTCAACAGGAGGACGGGCATTCAGCTACTTGGGGAGGCGACAGAGAAGCTAGACACTTTTCCGATATCCTTCATATATAGAGATGGATAATCCTTACTTCAGTCACTCATAGTCACTCCTCCACTACTGCAGCGGGTCATAGAGGCACAACGTGGGGACGCTGACTGTGAGATGCGGCGTGCGCAGATATCCTCAGGACAGGCACCTGGGGGTTTATCTATAGGAGGAGAGCACGATGTCCTTTTCAGAGGACGTACCTTGGTACTAGTTGCCTTATGGGAGGAGGTGCTGAGAGAGTTTCACACATCCCCTTTGGCAGTACATCCTGGTGTAGCGAAGATGTACCAGGATCTCAGATGACATCATTGGTGGCTGGGCATGAAAAAGGATGTGGCAGAGTTCGTTTCTCGATGCCTCACCTGCCAGCAGGGGAAGGCAGTGCACCAGGTACCAGCAGGGGAAGGCAGTGCACCAGGTGACTGGACTTCCACACACTTCCAGAGGTCACGACTCCATTTGGGTGATTGTCGACCGACTCACCAAGTCAGCACACTTCTTACCCATGAGAGAGTAGGGCTCAGTGGAGAGCTTGGGACGTCTCTACGTTCAGGAGATTGTACAGCTTCATGGTGTGCCATCATCTATCATCTTCGATCGAGATGCTTGCTTTACTTCCCGGCTTTGGAAGGGGTTGTAAGAGGCATTCAGGATGCAGCTACGTCTAAGCACCGCCTTTCACCCTCAGACGGATGTTCAGATGGAGAGGACCATTCAGACTCTCAAGGACATGCTCCGCGCTTGTGTCCTCGACTTTGGTCGCAATTGGGAGGACCACTTACCCTTGGTGGAGTTCGCGTACAACAACAGCTACCACTCCACCATCGGGATGACACCATAAGAGGCGTTTTATGACCGACCTTGAAAATCTCCTCTATGATGGACAAACCCTGGGGATTCATCACTTGTGGGACCGGAGATGGTCCAGGCCACGAAAGAGATGGTACAGGTCATCCAGGAGCGGATGAGGATAGCTCAGAGCCGGCAGAAGTCTTATGCTGATCGGAGGCGGAGGCTAATGGAGTTCGAGGATGGAGACCACGTCTTCTTGCGGGTCTCACCTCGACGTGGATTACGAATATTTGGCCGAGGCGGCAAGTTATCTGCACGCTTCATCGGACCATTTTAGGTCCTCAGCAGGATTGGCAAGGTGGCTTATCGCCTGGCTCTACCACCTTAGTTGCACCGGGTGCACGACGTGTTCCATGTATCCCAGCTGAGGAGATACGTGCACGACCCGACACATATCATTGACCATGGGGAGCCAGACATTGATGATGGGGATAATTTTGCGAAGGTCCCGGTGGAGATTGAGGATCGACAGGAGAGGGTCCTCTGTGGACGATCGATTCCTCTAGTGCGCATTAGATGGCAGCACGGGAACCTCCAGGAGAGCACTTGGGAGCGAGAGGCTCAGATGAGTGCTCAGTACCCACATTTGTTTCCCTAGTTTTTGATGTATCTTTATGGGGACATATAGTCCTGAGGTGGGAGTGATGTAAAGACCTGAAAAATTCAAGGAAATTTTTTTCTTAATTTTCTTTGGGATTTTACAAGAAAGAAGTTTCTGATGGCACCTAATTCCGAGGCCTACTGTGCCCGGAATCTTTTTCCGAAGTTTAGCTCGGGTACGTTCAGTAAACGAACGAGCGGGTTTTTTTGAACTTTTGAACCGATGATCGGAATTGGATTTCGAGGGCACCATTGGAATCGCAACGCCGATAATTGTTTAGAAACACCTTTTCTGAAGTTGCGTTTTCTCGGGTGTGCTTTTTAATTTTTGCTGTTAAGTTAAGAAATAATATAAAAGTGGTGCAACCAGTTTTTATTTTATTTTTCTTAACTTAAGTTAAGTGGATGATGTGGGACCCACCATATCCTACCCACTTGGTAGGATATTTGTGAGGTGGGTCCCACATGAGCCCCACTGTTTCTTTTCTTCTAAGTAACGCACCCACACCCCTATTAATGAAGTCAACCCATGTGTTTATTCTGGTTAAGAAACGCCTCATTAATGTGGCGGTTTAAGCATTGCTTTTAATTCACATAACTCTTTCTTTCGTATTTGAATTTTAAAATGCAAGGCTTGTGAAATAAAAATAAGACAACTCTTATTTTTATTAGGGGTGGTGTTGAGAGACTAGGGAGAATTCTCAGGCTCTTGAAGTTCTTCCTCCTCGTCGAAGAACGCAAAGAACGTGAAAAACGCGAAGAACTCGAAGAACTCAAAGAATGCGAAGAAAGCAAAGAATGCGAAGAAGGCCGGATCCACGGGGATCGACGGTGTGACGTGACATTATTTATTCCACGATGCTTCTTCTACCACACTTCTTCCGTGATGCTCCTTCCGCGACGCGATGATTCCCCTTCCGCGATGACTTCTTCCGCAACGTGCTTTTTCGCGATAAACCCTCTCTCGACGACGATTGAGGTAGGGATCTGATTCATTTAAATATTTTTGATTTATACCCACGAAATATGTTTAAATAATTGTCAGAATACTTTTAAAACCCCTAACATGGTGGGTGCGGACCAACGAACAAGTCCGAACCCACCGTCCCTTCATTCTTGGTGTGCGGATCGACGGGCGATGATGAAGAAGGCCGCGCGGGCGTTGTGAGGTCTTCCCAGTGTAGAACCGGTCCCGGGAGGGCAGTTGGCAAATACGGTAGGAAAATAAAACCACCGGAGCTCATTCGGTGGCCTGCGGAGCAATCCGCCGGCGCACCTCGCCGGCGGCAAGAGGCGGCGGTGCCCGGCGCGCCTCCAGAAAGAGCCGCCACGACAGAAGCTGCTGCGGCAGGCCGCAAGTCCCACGACTGCACGGGACCAGAGGAGGCGGGACATGGCAACCGACCATGTTTGTTGGCAAAGTAGGCCCCCACGCGGGGCCGCGGTTTCGTCCGGGGGGCGGTCCCCCTTTCACGCCCGCTTGGCTAGCGCCAGCGCGCTGGGCCGAGCCGTCCGGACGGACTGCCAGGTCGGGCCGCGCCAGCCAGGCCAGGCCGCGCCCAAGCAGGCCGGACCTGGACCCGGGTCGTGTTGACCCTGTTCGGTCCGACCCAGGGGGTACCGGGCCGGGTCGGACCGGGCCCGAACCCCCTAATACCGGACTCTTTCGGTCTTTTGCCCATAACTTGGGTTGTGGACCTCCGATCGACGCACCGTCAGCGGCGATGCAATCCTTTGATCGAGACTGTAATTTTGGTATATTATACTCAGGGTTTCAGTGAACTTTGGGTTCATACGGGTTGGTTCATACACGAAACCAACCGGGCCCTCGGAGCGGAAACACTTATAACTTCAGCTCCGGATGTCCGATTGACGTGCCGTCGACTTTGTTGGATTCCTCTATGTGAGACGAACCTTTTGGCTTACTTCGCTCGAAGTTTGGATGAAATTGGAGTACAGTCGGGTTGGTTTTGACTTAAAAACCAACCGGGCCCCTGGGACGAAAAAGCCAATAACACTCAGACCGGGCATCCGATTGACGCACCGTCTGTAACATTGAGTTCCTGTTGACGATACAGAACTTTTGGATACATCAACTACGGATTGTGTGTCAGTTTATGTATCATCCCCTTGGCTCATGGAGCGGACCCTCCCGAACGAGCTTGTTGTGTACGGGAACCCTAGAGCTGGCTGCGACTGCGATGACGATGACGACTGTAAAGAAATCCTCTGTGTATTCGACGGTGACGACTACAACACTTAGCAATACTACGTGGATCAGTGCTACGGATCCTGTGTGGGTCAGATCCTATGTGGGTCAGCGCTCATCGGTCCTGTTTGGGACAGTGCCTATAGATCATGTGTGGGTCCGATCCTGTGTGGGTCATTGCGGGGGTTAGTTACCTATCGATCCTATGTGGGTCAGATCCTTTGTGGGTCATTGCAGGGGTTAGTTACCTATCAATCCTGTGTGGGTCAGATCCTTTGTGGGTCATTATGGGGGTTAGTACCTATCGATCCTTTGTGGGTCCAACGGCTTAGATGAATCAGTGGCTACATCTGATCATCTCTATTGTCATATGAAGAAGTATACTTGTGTGAGCTGAATCTTGACTTGCTTTCCTATGTGGATTGTGTTGTGCTATCCTGTGTGGACGTGATCGAATTTGGGTTCGGATGTTGGAGCCGAACTGGAAATTGGTGACTTAGGTATATGTATGGGAATATACCTAAGTAGTATCAGATGTTATTTTGTGATTGTATCTTTCCTATGTGGATTATCCTTCATGGATTCTGGGAGACCTTCGGGGGTCTCGGGGTCCCTACTGAGTATCTTATACTCACCCCTGCACGGGTTATGCCCGCACTAAATTTTGTTGGTTGCAGACGACGGACAGCACTGATCGAAGTTGAGGCTTGCAGAGCAGAACGGTACCTGGAGGTGGAACACTGGGCAGGATGTACTCGGAGCAGACGGCTGGACCCGAGGAGCTATGGAGGCTATCTGTACCCACCCTTCAGGTGGGACTTCCAGTGTAAGGCTCGATGTTGCGGCTTTACTTTCAGTTTCTATTTTCCCTTTCCAGTTGTACTTTACTTTCAGTTTGTGTTTGTATTCTGGCCCACTTACTTTTCCACACTTACTGTTGTACCCATTTTTTACTTAGTGTTTACTTCTTCTTGCTTTCTCTATGGTGTTTGTTTACTTTACAAAGGCAATACCTCCCCTTTTTACCGGGAGTTACGCCTTGGTGCTAGTCGCTAGCCTCTAGCCTATAGAAGGAGGGCTTGGGGTAGTCACGACACGGGCCCTGAGGATGGTTCGTGACAAGTCATGCTTCATGTGAAACTCATAAGTCCATCTGAATAGAAAAAATCAGGACCCATTGTAGCTGGGTGGAGCGAAGCCCCGTGCTTTTATCGGATCCTCTTCTGAAGAAAAGCGAATCATGAAAATCTTCTATCATGAAACCCCATGGTATCCCATTATTTCAAATCCTAGGAACCAAATAAAAACCAATCAAATGAATCCCCTTAAGGTCATAGCTTTTAAAAACGAGCTATCAATGTCCGATTGAGAAGCGCCAAAGCATTAGTAAACTATGTGATTGAGAGCGGTAGGTTAAGGAAACCACTGAACAACTTAGGAACCTTAGGGAAAAGAGAAGATGTAGGAAATGAAGAGAGGATATCAGGATTAGAAAATGGGGAAAAGTAGTGAGCTGGTAAATTGAAGGATGACGAAGGCCCCTACCTCACCGGGGTAGGAGGGACCGACACGAAGGCTGTCGCCGCCACGAAGTAAGAGCTAAACCCCCCAAGTCATGAACCCTTAGTTTCTTGTGTCATCAAATAGGTGAAAATAAGAAAAAACACATGAATTCACACTTATTCAGATCCAAATAATATAGTTAAAAGTTCAATTTTTTTAATCATTTTACATATGAAATATTTGATTTTGTATTAAATCACTTTTTTAAAAATACCCTTACACTTTTATTCTTCTCAAAAAATTATATATAATAATACACCAATGATTCCTACCTCACCATCACTCTCACATAACAATATAAATTTAATTAAATATATTATATATTTTGGTTATCATGAATTCATACCATATGCTTTCCCTGATTTTCAATACTCCACGGGTTGGAAATCATAAAATTATACTAATATTGGTGAAATTACATTAGGTTTAAATTATCTTTGAGGCTATGGAAAAGTGGGATATTATTTTTTTATTTTTTTGGAAAAAATAAAAATTTATTATTAACATAAATGCATGATAAATTTCAATCCATGTGTCTCCCTCAAAATATCATGTTGCACACTTAAAATGTTGTTTGTCTTAAATAATATGATGATATCAAAAATCACTAGATAATCAATGGTACAATTATCAATTCAAATATAATTTGAGAAAAAACATGTGACTAACTTTTTTAAAGCCCTAAGAAATAAATATAAGAAAACATTCAATTGAAAAAAATACAAAAAATAGCTCTTAGTTTGTAGAATCTTAGTGAAATGGGTCATATGAAAACTTTGTATCTTCGGAAGTAATGTATTTAACTTTTATAGGTATCCATTATGTTGGTATTTAATATATAATAACCATAAATTTTCTCATTATTAGAAGTAAAAGAATTTATATTTTTCATCAAAAAATATACAAGTGTAATGAATGGAGGCACTGAGAAATAAAATAGATATAACATGATGTGATAATGTCTATATATGTGTATAAAATGACCTACTATACCTAATGTTGACCTCACGTGTTTTGATAATCCCAATTATGCTTTCACATACTTTGATAATCCCAAATAATATTTCTCTATATATTAATTCTTTCAATCTGTGACATTCCATTATAAAGTTTATAATAATATTAAAATAATCTTTGAAATATGTTAATCAATGTTTATCTTTGTTTATATGAACTTTGAAATAATTCTAACTCAATTGGAATATGTGTTTCATAGAACAGATAAGTGTTAAGTCCACTGGTATGCACATAGCTACTAATATATACAAATAGATCCCTACTGGTACTTAGTCTACCGATAGACAAAGGTTACCGATAGATTGAATAGATAATCACTAAAACAAAACAGATCTACTGGTATGTATAAGTCTACCAGTAAGAACGACATCGATAGATCAATTCAACCAATAGAAGCGGAGCTACCGCTACTGGTACAAACGAGCCACCGATATACACTAGCTGCTGATATAAAGTCTTCCGATATGTAAGTCTACCATTATAGAAAGGTCACTGATGCACAAGTCCACTGATATTCACTTTAGCACTGGAACAGAACGGATCTACCGATACAAACAAGCTACCGATACAAACAAGCTACCGATACAAACAAGCTACTGATACAGATGGGCTACCAATAGAAAGAGTCACCAGTACATAGAGCTACTGATACACGGAGTAACATCTACTGTTACAAGGAGCTACCGGTACAAGGAAAAAGAGCTACCGATAAGAGTTCACTACTATACAAAGTCCACCGTTAGTTATCTACCGATAGAAGGATACTGATGAAAAACGTACCAGTCTTGATACTTCAAACTCTATACTCTCAATATTATTTATTTACTAAGCAATGGTCATATTTGATGATTTTAATGCAATCAATGTTATTTAATGATAGTTGTTGGCATGTTAGGGAACCATACCTCATTCTTGTAAAAAGGTAATCATTGCCATTGCAGAGTTGAAAGCTATAAAAAGAAGGTGAGTGAAGTGTGCGAAAGAGTAGAGGGCTGAAAAGTTCTGAAAAGTGGGGAATACACACAGAAAAGAAAGGATTCATCCACACTCAAAGAAAACTGGACATACATGAAGCCATTCATTCAAGAAGAGAACAAAAGCTGAACTTTAGTCAAAGAGTGAAGAACTACAATGAGCTCTTCATGAACTCAAGCTGATCAAATAGAACTTGAAGAAAACGACCCTCTATTTTTCAGAAAAAAACCATAGAAGGACTCAGAATCATTCCTAATTAATCAAAGGAATCCAGAGCTACACTTCAAACCACTAAATCATTCTAAAACTCATATCTACTCTCTCAGTGATTATTTTATTTACATTTTGATCAGTGTGTATAATTTGTATATTTTATACACAGACTATATCCTGAGCTAAGCTGGAGGATATCTAAATCCTCACACAAACCTTCTTTAACTCTCTTGTATCCCACTGTGGATAGTGGTAGAGGTCATGTAGGACTTGGAAAGCCAGTGTGCTGTTGTTTTTGTTTTCCCATGAACAAATGTGGTAGAGGTCTTAGTACCTAGACAGTCTCTATACTGTTGTTTACCCTGATCTAGGGTGTGTATCAAATTTATATAAATTGTTTGAGAGGACTAAGTCTCAGCTTGAGATTTAACCTCTTGGTTATATCTGTTGTGCATCTTAGATTAAGTCTAAAGTATAATACAAACTTTATTTTCTGCTACTAATTAATTTGGAATACAATTTGTTTTAAAGTTACTTTGATAGTAAATCTAGAAAGTGTTTGTAACTATTATAAATCATTAGGTTAGTTTCAAAAGGAAATTTAATATTCTGATTAAATTAACTGAGATCTAATCAATCTTCTGAGAACCTAATCAAACCCTTACATTTTTACAAATTCACTACAGTTTAACTTAGTTTTTAATTGGGGGATTTTAAGAGAAATATTTTAACAGAAATTTTAATTGGAACTCAATTAACCCCCCTCTTGAGTGTCCAGTCTGACAAACATTTGGTATTAGAGGAACTGTTTTGTTTATCAAGGTTTTCAAAATAATCTGTTTTTCAATTGTGATTTTAATTGTATCTTAAAGATCTTAAATTTCTGTTAGTTCTAAATTTTTTATTTTTAAATATATTTTCTAAAATAGAATTATGGATAATAGAATAAAATGTACTGCTACCAACAGGCCACCCTTCTTTAATGGTACAAATTATGCTCAGTGGAAGCGAAAAATGAAAATTCATTTAGAGAGTATGGGATTTGATATATGGACTGCTATAGAATCTCAATATAAGATTCAATACACTGAGGTAACTACTTGGGAAGAAGCTACTAAAACTACCTACAATAATAAATATAAATCCATGAATGCTTTGTACTGTGCTTTAGGTGATGAGGAATTTAATAGGATATCTGCTTGTAAAACTGCTTATGAATTTTGGGGCACTTTGGCTACTTCCCACGAGGGAACAACCAATGTTAAGGAAATGAGATTGAACAAATACACTATTAAATAAGTTAATTTTAAAATGAAGTATGATGAACCCATATTTGACATGTATCTCATGTTCAATGAGATTGTCAAAACTATGAGCTCTCTTGGTAAATCTATTCCTGTTAAAGAAAAGATCATGAGAATATTAAGATGCTTACCAGAAAGATGGAGAGACAAATATATTTCCATTAGAGAATCATACGACACCAGCAAACTGCCTGTTAAAGAATTAATTGGAAAGCTTATGATCTATGAAGAAGAAATGAAGGTAAAAAAGTAAGAAGATGATGAACCAAAAAAGAAGTAAGTGGATTTTAAGTCTACTTCCTCAAAGAGCAAGGACAAGGATAAAGTTTATATACCTATTGAAATCTCAAAAAGTGAAAGTTCAGATTCTGATAGTGATGCAGAAATGGCTCAGATAGCCAGAAGGTTCAAGAAGTTATATGTGAAGAAGAAATTCTTCAAAAAATCAAATTAGAAAAGAAAATATGAGAGCAAAGGTCATTGGAAGAAAGATTGGAAGAAGCCTGATAAAAGTGATGAGATTGTCTGATATGAATGCAAAAGGAAAAGACATGTGAAAGAAGACTGTCCAAAGTTAAAGTTCAAGAAGAAACATGACTATACAGACGATAAGTATAAGAAAGCTATTAAAGAAACTTGGAGTGCTTCATAGGACAGTTCAACTGATTCTGATTCTACTCAGGATGAAAAATCTCAGAAATCTAACATGTGTTTCATGACAAACACATCTAAGGTAACATTGGATACTCTTGGTTTAAAATCATATTATTCTGGAGTTGATTCTAATTCTGAATCAGAGAATATGTCTAGTGAAGAATTATTTGAATATTGTAATATGCTAGAAGAAACTTTTAATGAATTGAAGGACAAGTATAAGACCTTGAAGAAACAACATGCTCTAACCAGCTCTATAAAGTCTTCACTTGATATAAAAAGGAAAAGAATGCTCAATTGCTGAAGAAAAATACTGTAATAAAATTTTCCAATGAGAAATTAAGGAAGGACTTAAAGAAATTCACAAATGAAAAAGATACACTTAAACAAATGTTAGGAAAACAAGTGGCACCAAAATATACCACTGGAATTGGCTATCAGCCTGGAAAAAGATTGATTTATAAAACTAGATTTATTCCAAAATTTGGACAGAATGTTGCTAGTTCTAGTTCTAGGAATTAATATGCTTAAAATAGTAAATCACATGGTTATAGATCAAATAAAGTTTATCTTTAAAAATCTATTTATTTTGTAAACTATTTGAGACCCATAAGACAAATCTGGGTACCTAAAGATTTGATTGATAACCTGTCTGGACCCAAGAAAATCTGTGTACCAAAATCATTTTCTATTTAAACCTGTTTTGTAGGAAACTTGCTTGAAGATTTCTCATAATAATGTATGGTACATGGACATTGGATGTTCAAGGCATATTACTGAAGATTAATCATGCTTCAAGAGTTTAAGCTATAATCACAAATTTTCTGCCCCTAGAACACCTTAGCAGAATGGTGTAGTAGAAAGATGAAATAGAACCCTTCAAGAGATTGCAAGAACTATGATTAATGAGTATTACTTACCTATTTATTTTTGGGTTGAAGCTATAAATACAGCTTGTTATATTATATATAGAGTCTTGATTAGACCTGTTCTCAAAAATACCCCTTAGGAGTTTTGGAACAATAAGAAACCTAAGGTTAATTAATTCAGAGTTTTTGGTTGCAAAGTTTTTATTCTTAATCAAAAGGATAATCTTGAAAAGTTTGCTTCTAAAAGTGATGAAGGAATTTTTCTTGGTTATTCTTTAACTAGAAAATCCTATATAGTTTTTAATAAATGAACCAAATGTGTGGAAGAATCTGTTCACATCAAGTTTGATGAAACTGATCCACATGAACCCAAATATTCCATTGAAAATCTTGAAGAAGACTTGTCTGCTATGAACCTTAATGACAAAAATAGTGACCCTGTTGTAAAGAGATCTAGTTATGGAAACTTTCTTGAACCTACTTCTGTTGAACCAGAACCAAAAGATGAACATGAAATTTCTAGTCCCACCTTTACTAGATCAACTAAGATTCTAAATAATCACCCTTTAGATATTGTTGTTGGTAATCTTGATATAGGGACACAGACTAGAGATTTTCTAAGAAATCAGGTTGAACATCAAGCCTTTCTTTCACAGCTTGAACCTAAAAATATCAATGATGCAATCAATGATGAATTTTGGGTAATGGCAATGCAAGAAGAATTAAATCACTTTGAAAGAAACAATGTCTGGGAATTAGTTGACAGACCTAAGGACACTTTGACCATAGGAACTAAATGGGTTTTTAGAAACAAAGTTGATGAGTCTGTAAATATAGTTAGAAAAAAAGCTAGGTTAGTTGCACAAGGGTATAGTCAAGAGAAAGGTATAGACTATGAGGAAACCTTTGCCCCTATATCTAGATTAGAAGCTATTAGGATTTTACTTGCCTATGCTGCTCATCTAAATTTCAAGTAATATCAAATGGATGTCAAAAGTGCTTTTCTAAATGGTTTTATAATTGAAGATGTTTTTGTTGAACAACCAACTGGATTTACAAACCCCCATTTCCAAAATCACGTTTTTAAACTTTCTAAATCTTTATATTGTTTAAAACAAACTCCAAGAGCTTGGTATGATAGACTTAGTAATTTTCTTATTTCAAAAGGTTTTACTAAAGGGATTCTTGATCCAACTCTTTTTATTAAAATAATTTCTAAAGATGTTTTTATAGTACGAATCTATGTTGATGATATTATTTTTGGATCTTCTAAACATTCTTTATGTACTGATTTTTCAAAGAGTATGGAAAATGAATTTGAAATGAGTTTAATTGGGGAACTCAAATATTCTCTTGGATTTCAAGTTTTTCAAAATTAAAATTGTATTATTTTGAATCAAAGTAAATATACAAAGGATCTTTTAAAACATTTTGGTTTGGATAGTATTAAGAAAAGTGATACACCTATGAGTACTATTTGTAAATTGGACATTGATGAAATTGGGAAACCTGTGGATCAAAAAAATTACTGAGGTATGATTGGAAGATTACTTTACCTTACTTCTAGTCAACCAGATATTATGTTTAGTGTGTGCATGTGTGCAAGATTTCAAGCTAATCCTAAAGAATATCATTTACTTGCTGTTAAAAGAATTTTCAAATAACTTAGACATACTGTAAATTTAGGTTTGTTTTATCCAAAAGGACACTCTTTTGAGTTAATGAGTTATTCAGATGCAGACTTTGATGGTTGTAAGTTGGATTGAAAAATCACATCTGGAACATGTCATTTATTGGGAAAATCCATAGTATCTTGGTGTAGTAAGAAATAGAATTTTTTTGCTTTATCCAATGCTGAAGCAGAGTACATAGCTGCTGGTAGTTGTTGTGCACAAATTCTATGGATGAAACACACTCTTTTGGACTATGGATATGATTTTAAGCATGTTTCCATAAACTGTGATACCACTAGTGCAATTAACATTTCAAAGAACCTTGTATCTCACTCTAGGACCAAACACATTGATGTAACACACCATTTCTTGAGATATCCTTACCAAAAAGGTGATATTACTCTTGAATTTATAGGTACTGAACATCAATTAGCTGACATTTTCACCAAACCTTTATGTTAGGATAGTTTAAGTTACATTAGACATGAGTTAGGAATGATTAACCTTGACCATTTAAAACCTAACTGTTATACCTCACTGGTATGAAACCTTACTGTTATACCTCACTGGTATGGAACCTCACTGTTATACCTCACTGGTATGGAACATCACTTTTATACCTCACTGGTATGGAACCTCACTATTTTACCTCACTAGTATGAAACCTCACTATTACACCTCACCGGTATGGACCTCATCATTAGTGGACCTCACTGATAGATAAACCTCACTGTTAGGAATTATCACTAGTATATCCCACCATTATGTATGCGCTATTTTAAAATTTTTTCTTTAGCCGCCAGAATCTGTATTGTCTATACTTTACTTATTTTATTTTAATTATTTATTTTATGATTCCTAAATGATAAAACGAAGTCCTATTTACTCCTCAATCCACCAAACCTTTCCTTTACCCTCAAGCCTTAGCTCCCGAATCTCTCGAAAACCCTAAGTTCCCCAAACCAGAGATGGAAAAAACCAAACTCCCTACTGTTAGAGATGACATTGATGAGATGAATGCAACGAAACAGAATAAAGAGCCAGAAGTAAGTAGAAGTGTTAGTAGAACATGGTCGGGGAGGCATCCAGTGAACCCACATTTACAAAATAGAGATATTGTAATCGATAAAGAGGTATGCATGGAATGGCTGATGTATATTATATCGTTAGTTCTCGAGGTGATGGAAGATCAGAAGTGGGTATAATTCTTCCCAAATAATAATGGCCCCTACTATCCGAAGCATGTAAAACAGTTCTATGAGTTTGTGAGTTTTGAGAAATCAGAAGATGAGAACCGAATGATTTCATTTGTGAATGGAAATGAAATATATTTTTCATCTGTTGAGTGGGATGAGTACCTAAGAGTACCACATGAAGGTGTTTATGGAAATTCATCGAAGACAGTACCAACTACCATTGATATTTTTGATTATGAGACTGCCCTAGAAGAGCTCACTGGTAGTGGCGAGCAAAGAAAGGTGGTGGCTGCTCAAATGAATAGAGAGAACATATTGTTGCTGAAGTTTGTGAAACATGTTCTAAGCCCAAGAAGAGGGGACTTTGAAAATATAAGATATCAAGATATCTATATATTACATCTCTTGATACATGGTGTGAAAGTGAATTTTTTCAGGTTGTTAATGATTCAAATAGAGGATATGACCAGACTCAATTCAAAGACCAATGCTTTATTATTTTCTAAGTTGATTTCTATTATGATCAAAGTGAAGGGGGTAGCTGAGTATCAAGATGAGATAGTGGTAGTAAGGAATAATTTTTGTATCATAAGCGCAGTTTGCAAATACATGAAGATAAACTGAACACATGGAAATGATAATGGGTTACTGATGATAGGAAGATATATGATAAGTTCAATCTTTTGGATCATCCTTCAAGGCCTAAGGATGTAAGGGATCTAGGTCTAGGACCTGATGAAGAAGAGCCATAGTATAGTGATGATTCAGAAGAGGAAAATTCCTCTGTATCAAATAGAGGAGATCCTGACTTTCCTCCTAGCCCAGCTCTTGAAGTTGTGTCACAAGAAAAGGAAAGTTCTTTGAAACTACCTTGTACATAAACTATTTTGGGTGTAAGAAATAAAGAGGCACCTATAGATGAGGAAGACCATCATAGAGCATATCAGTAAGAGGCTGCTCTAGAAAATGAAGAAGAAGTTCATGCAAGTGAAGCATATGTTTCTGTCATCTTGAGCCTCAGTCCACTGATTGGACATTCCCTAATGCCTGTTAAGGAATTTGATGAAGTTGATAGACCTTTACCTATTCTTGAGGAACCTCCTGTTGTTGTAGAAATGGAGATGGTTTTGCAAGATTCTTCTGAGGAGGAAAGAGTTGGTGAGGATGTCATTGTTGTAAAAGAGAATTCACCAGTTGAGGGGGAGCATTCAACCAGGTTTGGTAGTGTTTCAGTGGCTATTGAGTTTGAAGATTGGGTAGAGGACCCAGGGTTTGTAGTTTGTGAATTGGATTACCCTGATTCTGTTAATGAGACATCCCTTCGGAGACCAAAAGTAAATTATGATATTCAGTCTGAGATATTACCTAAAGATGTGGTAAGAATACACAATCTAGATATGTTAGAGTCTGATCTTAAAATCAGTTTTGTGGAAGAAATAAGGATAATGGAAGCTTCACAAGTGTCATCCATTCAATCAATTATGACTGACTCTGTGACTAGCATAGTATCTGAAAGAGCACCTGTTGTTGTGCCTAATAATATGATCATTAGGACTGATCTTGAATCCTTAAAGGATGATCTGAAAGAGTCTTTGAGTGCTTCTGTTTCCGAGTTAGAGAATCAATTTGTTGAAGAGATGAGCAATTTGGAAAAGTATTTTGAACTCTATCTTGGTTATAATGTATCAATATTTGTGGAAGAGATAGTAGATGAAGTCACAGCTTTCCAAAATAATATGTCTAGCTTGGAAAAGGATATTGAAGTTATAAAGAAATTAGTTGTCTCTCTGTAATCCTATATGAGTTCAAAATATCAAGAAGACAAAGATTTGGCCTATATAAAGAGTGTGGTGAGCCAGATGGTTTCAGTTTTTGAAGGCTTTAAAAAGTCTGTGGAGAATCATATCGGTGCCAAATATTCTGCAGTGAAAAATCTTATTAGTGGGCTAACTAAGAGTTTCAAGGAAAATGTATCCTTTTCTCTTGGTTCTCTTTCTTCCAGAACTTCAGTGGATTTGGATCAGATTAGAGATTTGATGAAGGAGGAGTTTTGTTCAGTATCAACCAGTGGCTCTGTGGACTCATCTAATCTGACCAAAGTGGTGGCTTTTACTAGAGATACCACAAGAGATATCATGAAGATTATTCAATACTATATGAGAGAAGCTTTTTCCTCTCAGAAAGAAGTGAAAGACAAGGTAGATTACTATTTTCAAATGTTTTACACCAAAAATAAACTCAATAATCATTTAAAGATTATGTTAGAAAACATGAAGCTCCCACCAGTCAATCAATCCTTCAGAGAACAAGTCAGCAAGCTCAGAGAGTTGACCCGTGCACTGGAAAAATTCATGGAAAACAAGGAAGATTTCATTTATTCCATGGAAATAGGAGGAATAATCATTATGGATTTCAAAAATCTCTTATTGCCTTTCTTACATGTTGATGCTCAACCAGTGATTATACCTCCAGCTTTACCTACCTCCGCCTCTACTACTTCTCTTGCTCAGATGACTCCAGCCCAAGCTATCTGAATCTTTACTTCGATGATCACTCAGAGAGCTACACAGTACAGGCTAGGAATACTTTTAGTAGCTCGGCCTCCTCTAATCATTTCTAGTGTTCCTAAGCCTTCACCTGCATCCACCACACCTAAATCCTCTTCGGATCCCAAAGGGAAATCTCATTCTGAGGATGTGGGTTGATCTGTGATTAGGAATTTTGATAGGGATCACCTATATTTATTTTTGTTTCTTTTATGACTTTCTTTGTATCTGTTTTCTCTAAGGAATATATATGATCTTACCTTCTTTTACTCATTGTTACTTCTCTTCTCCTATATTTCCTTTTTGTCCCACTTTTTTGCTAATCACCAAGGGGAGAAACATAATATTATCTAAGGGAAACATAATACTATCTAAGGAAAAAATATCCGAGGGAGAACTAATATCTTTTATAATAAAGGGGGAGAAATACTATCTTTTTTGTGTTCAAGTCATTTCCCTCTAGTACATTTGTTTCATATTTTACCTTAGACATATGTATTTTATAATACATTGTTTTCTCTGATACAATTGGATTTAATGGTACATCCTCTGATTCATTTCTAATTATTCTGGGATTATAATATCATAAGTTTTGATTATCAAAAAGGGGGAGATTGTTGACCTCACCTGTTTTGATAATCCAAATTATGCTTTCACATACTTTGATAATCCCAAATAATGATTATCTATATATTAATTCTTTTAATCTGTGACATTCTATTATACAGTTGATAATAATATTAAAATAATCTTTGAAATATGTTAATCAATTTTTGTCTATGTTTATATGAACTTTGAAATAATTCTAACTCAATCGGCATATGTGTTTCATAGAACAGATAAGTGTTAAGTCCACTAGTATGCTCATATCTACTGATATAGGACAACAGATCCCTACTGGTACTTAGTCTACCGATAGAAAAAGGTTGCCGATAGATTGAATAGACAGTAACTAAAACAGAACAGAGATACCAGTATGTATAAGTCTACCAGTAAGCATGACACTGATAGATCAAGTCTACCGATAGAAGTGGAGCTACCACTACTGGTACAAACAAGCCACCGGTATGCACAAGCTGCTGATACAAAGTCTACCGATATGCAACTCTACCATTATAGAAAGGTCACCAATGCACAAGTCCACCGATATGCACTTTAACACTGGAATAGAATGGAGATACTGATACAAACAAGCTACCGATACAAACAAGCTACCGATACAAACAAGCAACCGATACAGACAGGCTACCGATAGAAAGAGTCACCGATACATAGTGCTACTGACACACAGAGTAACAGCTACCATTACAAGGAGCTACCGATACAAGGATAAAGAGATTCTGATAGGAGTTCACCTCTATACAAAGTCCACCGTTACATATCTACCGACAGAAGGCTACTGATGAAAAACTGACCAGTCTTGCTACTTCAAACTTTATACTCTCAATATGATTTATTTATTAAGAAACGATCATATTTTATGATTTTAATGCATTCAATTTTATTTAATGATTGTTGTTGGAATGTCAGGGAACCGTACCACATACCTGTAAAAAGGAAATCATTACCATTTACAGAGCTAAAAGCTATAAAAAGAAGGCGCATGAAGTGTGCGAAAGAGAAGAGGGCTGAAGAGAGCTGAAAAGTGGTGAATACACACAGAAAATAAAGGCTTCATCCACACTCTAAGAACACTAGAAATACAAAAAGATATTCATTCAAGAAGAGAACACAAGCTGAACTTCAGTCAAGGAGTGAAGAACTACAATGAGCTCTTCATGCACTCAATATGATCAAACATAACTTGATGAAAATGACCCTCTGTTTTTAAAAAAAAAACCAGAGAAGGACTCAAGAAGCATTCCTGATTAATCAAAGGAGTCCAGAGCTACACTTCAAACCACTAGAGCATTATAAAACTCATATCTTCTCTCTTAGTGTTTCTTTTATTTACATTTTGAGCAGTGTGTATAGTCTGTATATTTTATACACACACTGTCTCCTGAGATAAGCTGGAGGATTTCTTAATCCTCACACAAACCTTCATTAACCCTCTTATATCCCACTATGGATAGTGGTAGAGGTCATGTAGGACCTGGACAACTAGTGTGCTGTTGTTTTTGTTTTCCCACGAACAACTGTGGTAGCGGTCTTAGTACCTGGACAATATCTGTACTGTTGTTTACCCCGATCCAGGGTTTGGATCAAATTTATATAAATTGTTTGAGAGGAATAAGTCTCATCTTGAGACAGAAGTTCTTGGTTATATCTATTGTACATATTAGATTAAGTATAAAGTATATTACATACTTTATTTTCCGCTGCTAATTACTTTGAAATACAATTTCTTTTAAAGTTACTTTGATAGTCAATCTAGCAAGTGTTTGTAACTATTGTAAATCAGTAGGTTAGTTTCAAAAGCTAATTTAATGTTCTGATTAAATTAAGTGAAATATAATAAATTTTTTGAGAACCTAATCGAACCCTTACAGTTTTACAAATTCACTATAGTTTAACTTAGTTTTTAATTGGGGGATTTTTAGAGAAATATTTTAACAGAAATTTTAATTGGAACTCAATTCACCCCCCTCTTGAGTGTCCACTCCGAACAACACCTAAAAAACCCTATATATGAGCAATTCACTCACCCATAATGGGATTGAAAATCATCATTCCAATATTCAAGATATGGGTATGGAATTATAACAAGTAATGTCTCATTCTAAAAGGGTTTTTTTATGGATTCTAAAGGATGAAATGAAGTATATATGCCTTAAATACTTTATAAATATTGTTTATTTTAGTATATATCTTATGAAATGATATAAGGGATATTGTATTGTATAACACCCATGATCTAATATCATTTAATTAATTGGCGGCATATTGTTAGTTGTGATATTGTAATATCATAGCTTACCATGACTATATCATATGATCATATTATAAGTGTTATATTGAGTAGAATTGTAAGGTATGATTCATAAGTTTTATGACCATAGTCCTAAATACAACTTAATAGGTATGGGGTGGATTATGGTTTTTAATTTTTCTCATCTTTGATTGGATATTGTTCCAACATTGGAAGGAACACTTCAAATATTTTAATTTCATGTCCATACAAATTGAAAATATAGAAAAATATATCTTGCAATACAAATATTTTACATATTTTAACACTAAGGTATATAACAAGGAGAATATTGTAACACATAGAGAATATATATATATATATTCCTATGAAATAAATTTTATACATTTGATAGCTTGTTTTATAGGTAACCCCAAGTCTAAATGAATTGTGATATATTTTACCATTATAACTAGGATGTTAAATTGGAGGTATGAATATGAATAAATATATTATAATATATATATATATATATATATATTGTTTTTATATAAATAAACTGTATTTATCAATTCATAACTAATAAATTCTTAATTTTCAATAAAGTCATTTTATGCTTAAAAAATATGTATTCTTCAAGAATGGGGTTTATTGCATTTTGTTGTGAGAATATTATAATTAATATATAAAAATTTTAGATATTTTATTTTATTTTAATGATATCATTTTCAAAATAAAAATATTAAAATTATCTCCAGGTGGAATTTTGGGATTTTTTTGAAAAGATTAATTTTTTTAATGAATATTAAAAAAAATGTTGGTTTTTGAAAATATTAATTTTTCCATTCAGGTATTTACGAAGTTCCATTTTGTTTTTAATTTTTTTTTTAAATTTCATTAGTTTATTTTTTATTAAACATTATCCAAAAATTATATTTTAATCAACATTATGATTAATTTTGGTATAAAACCATTTTTACACTAAAATTTGCATTTTTCTAGAAAGCCATTTTTTGAAATGTTTTGTGGGTTAATTTTAAAAGTAAGTTATGAAATTTATAGAAATTGGATTTGATAAAATTGAATACATATTTTTAATCATAATTGTTATTTTTAATTATGACGCTTTCATTTTTTTGTCATAATGAATAGTAAAAATGGTAAAAAAAATTTACCATGGTTATGGTTAGAATGAATTTAGTAGGGGTCAAACTAAGATATAATTTTAATAATGCCACAGATACATGAAAAAATACGTTTTTATAGACACATTTAGAACCTAAATAATTTCCTCTTCAAAAAACATAAATTTTAATGTATTTTAATTGAGTATGACATTAATATATTTTTAATCTTTTGAAAATCACCCCCAATTATAAAAAAACCACTCTTATATCTTTTCAACGCGTCAAAATCATTTTATATCAAATATACCTAAAAAATTATTTAATAACATCCATACTCACATAATATAGGTATTTTTTGATCATAATACCATTATTTCAAGGATCAATATGTAAGCTAAAAGTGGTTTCTCATCTAAGAGGTATGACTCTAAATAATGTACTTTCAATTCTATTTCTTATTACACCATATATAAACCTATTGTATCCATAATAATATGATGAATATAGTATTATAAGTATACTAATATGTTATCACAATGATCTAAATCCCATTTCCCCCCTCATTTCCATCAAATGAGATATGTAAGTATCGCTCGTGCGTACGTGTGGACTATCGCCTCAATGCAATGATATAATTATTTTTCCATAACTATCATTCATGGTTGGTTATTATGATATATTATAGGTAAAAATGTTATATTTATTACATAGTTATTCTTCTACAATTATAATTTATTTTTTACCTTCTTACCACCCTATTCGTTGGTAAATGATAATGTTGTTCTTGCATAATTGTGGATTACCAGCTCTTCCAAGCGATGTGATTGGTTTTTTCATTTATTCATTACATGTATGGTAATAAAGATATATTTCATGAATTTATAAGATATTTATGATATAATAATTTTTATTTAAATTTGATTTATTATTTACCTTTCTTTCATTTCATCCATCAAAAAGTGGAAACATCAATTGTGTGTGCTTACGTACGAACTACTATCTCCCCGAAGTGATGTAATTAATTTATCATCACCTTTCTATATTAATGATTAAATAAGAGTATATAATGAGTAAATATGATAATTATTTCATTATTAATATTATTTATATGATGAAACCATGACCATGTTAGATGTATCAAAACCATTGAATTGAAACATGCATGGAAAAAAGACAAGTTTTCACCCGAATATCCATTTTAAGGAAGAATTTGATATAAAAGGTTAATTGGAAATTATAAAGGAATTATTATTAGTAATTTATCTATGAATATGGTTCTATAATATATTTCTAATAAATAAAAATTTATCATACTTGATTTTTAAACACATGTGAAGCAAGATGAGTCTTGAGTTAAAGGATATATGTTAAAATTAATTTATTTTTAGGATTGTAAATGGTAAATTTAACTTGGGGGAAATTATATGGATATTATCCTTTAAAGTAAATATATTTTCTAAACATATGGTTATTTATGTAGTTATCAAGTAATAACACCTTTATTCTCTTTCCAATACTTCAAATGATTGAGAAAATGTTTTAAAGAAAAACAAATATTATTTCTTCTTTGACCGATAATATTTTTCTTAAATATCCCCATTTTCTAAAATGTTTTAAATAATTTTTTTCCAAAATCCAATGATTTTTTAAATTAAATTTTTATCAATGTTTTAATTTATATAAATTTTTTAAATAATAATAATTTTTCCATTTTTTGAATAACGTATGTTTCACCGAAGGTGTGAAAATAATCATTGTTTTTAATTATTATGAAATAAAAGGAATGTTCTTCCATCAGGTCTGATTAATTATTTGAATATTACATTAAAATTTCAAATGGACATTTTAAAATAAATTTTTTTCCATAGTATTTAGGTAAATTTTTATATTTTAAATAATTAATTTCAAAATGAAAAGGTTATTTTTCCTCAAGAAAGGTTGCAGTGATGTTTTAAAGGTATTTTTACCTATAAAAACATCCATTGATGTTAATTATGATTCATTGGAAAATTTATATAATGATACCATACTTATTATTTCTATGAATGGATATTTACTAAAATTATGAAATCATGATGAAAACTATTTTTCTCCATGGGTTAAGCTATAATGAAATGATGAATGTTTTTATGACCTTATGGAATCTATATAAATGGATTTTGATTACATGATGGTTTTATATTTTATATAACTCCAATATATTGGGTAATGTGTTTTTTTATATCTCATGAGATTATGATGATAACCTTGGAAAATATTTTTAATATGCCTTTTCACATATTGATGTCTGAGTATGATTTCTTGTAGGTGTTATGACAAGAATATTTGTGTACATGATTAAAAATATATTTGTTTACATTTTTATGTGTGATTATTATTTATTTAAAATATGCCCAAAATATTATGGCATCACCATTGGTGGTGGGGTGGTAAGGGTTTGGGTGGTTCGAGGGGCAGGTCGTGGGTTCAAGTCCCCAGATCTGCGATTTACTGCATTTTTATTCCTTGCATTGTGTTCTTTTATGGTAGATGAAATTGGCCTAGTAGGCCCAAAATATTATTAATTGACATGATTGAGAATATATATGTTCACAATATTATAATTTCTTATGCTTATGGTTCCACATTCCTATCTTACGACTCTTTAATCATGATTACTACTTTGACACCATTATTGACCATGCTTGTGGATATAAATTGATTTTAAAGTTTATGATCTAATATTTTCTGGGAATGAATATTTTATACTGAGAACATGAAATTGATTATTTTATCCCGTACTTATGATTACTGTCTCACAGTTAGTGCCTCATGACTACTACATGTCATTTACTATCTCACCGTAAAATTCATTCTCTATCTCACCATAAAGTTCATATTCACTATCTCACCGTAATGACCAGTTACTATCACACCATAAAATTAATTCTCTATCTCACTGTAAAGACCAGATATGATCTCACCATAAATATTAATTATGATTTTTTTATATATTTGAATTAAAAACCATATCATGGTAATTATCCTTTTCACCATTTTGTTTTCCCGCACTTTTATTTTTGTAACGTTTTGTATTCCTAAATTATAAAACTAAGGAAGTATAATTTTTTCTCCACACAAGATTTCTTCTATTCACTCATTCATAACCTCTCTTCAAACCTACAAAACTTCTCTCTATCCCGAACCATCATTGGATGACCAGGATGAAACAATCTTCATCATCAACTCCTGAGAAGCACAACTCAAAGAAGAAGAAAATTTCTCCTAAGCTAGAACCTGAAGGACCTCTAAATCCAAATCTAGTAGAATAAGTTGTATTACCTGATAAAGAGGTTTTCCCCAAGTGGCTTCTGAATAGTAAGACTCTGGTTATGATAGTTTTAAAAGAGAAAGGCTAGATAGAGAGGTTTTCAAAGGAATATAGACCAATCTACCCTCAGTTAGTGGCTCAGTTTTATCATTATGTTTAGTTCTCCTTTGAGTCTAAAGATGGATATGTTTTGAGAAGATTGAACAATGGAAAAAAATACTAGTTCACTTAGAGGCTATGGGATGCATGCCTTTGGATACCTCATGAAGGCATCTATGAGGATTATCAGAGAGGACCTCCACCATCAACCAAATTCATTGATCTGGGGGATGCTTTAAAATCCTTAACTAGAAATGGCACCAAGAGGTGAGCCATTACTGCTGAACTAGATGGAGAATCAAGGATTCTATTCAAGTTTATTCAGAATTTTGTTAGCCCTAGAAAAGGTGATTTTTCTGTTTTGAAAAATCATGATGTGTTTCTGATCCACCTTATGAAAAATGGGCATTAGATTAAACTTTGAAAGTATATCATTCAACACATGTGTGAACTCATAAATGCCACATCCAAGTCAACCTCCCTGTATTAATCTCATCTTATCTCATCCATGTTTCATGCCAAAGGTATAGTTGGACCTAATGATAAAGTTATATAGGATTGTGAGTATTTCCTTCCAAAAGTCACTATCAAGAGGATGAAAATAAATTGGAACCCTTGGAAAAGGCATGGGTAGAAGACAATGATAGACTTTATGAAAAATTAAATTCTATGGAACATCCCTTAAGACCAAGAGATATTTATGATCCTGGTTTGGAACCAGATGAGGTTGTCTAGTACCCTTCTGAAGAAGAAGAAGAAGATGCTGCTATGCCTCCTAGGGAAACTATTTATTTTGAGGAAGAAAATACTCTTATTCCTCATGAAGTTCTTAACAAAGAGGTCCCTGCTCCAAAAGATGTTGTTAATTTGGAAAATAAACTCTAGGTTGAAACAGAATATGTTGCCAAAGAAACTTAAAATAATTACATGGTAGAACCTATAGTGGAAGAGCTACCTGTTATTCAAGAGGATAACCTTAAGGAACTCCCAGTGTAACAATATATTCCTGAAATCATTACTTCAGGTGAGGAAAATATGGATGCGGCTCTTCAGTTGGATAGAAAGGAAATGGGTGAAGAACTACGAGATGAGTTTGTAGAATTATATCAATATCCTAAGCCTCTCAGTCCTGAGAAGGATGCAATTTTTGAGGGGGAGAAACCCCCAAATCTGGAATCTACTGAAGAACCAAATCCGGTTGATCTGAGCCCTATAGACAGTCGATATAATTTCCCCAGTTTCTATGATGTGGATGAATCTCAGCAAGTCTCAGCAAAATATATTGAACTTTCCTCTTTGGTCTCGTTGAAATCGGTCTCTAATATAGTCCCTAAAAAGGAACCTGAGACCGTATCAATCCATTTTTTTGATCCTTCATCAGACCAACCATCCTTTGTGAGTAAGGATTATCTAAATAAATTTAGTTCTACCATTTTGTCTGGTGTTGAAAAAGTCCTAAATTCCCAAACTTCTCTTCTGACTCAACTAAGTGAGAAAGATTCTTATTTATTGTTGAAGAAATTTATTTGGAAAATACAACCCAAAATGCTTCATGAGGTTCATAAAGTAAGAGTTGAGAACAGACTGCTTAGTGATGAAGTGAAGACCGTGAGAGGTATGATTGAAGGAATGTAGAAAGAGATTCATTTGAGAACAGAGCTTCTTTCTCATTCTGTAGAACCTACTGCTCCTAAAATACCACAGGATTTTGTGTCTCTGATTTAGACACACTTTTCTTCCTTAGCTGAAAAGGTCTCTGAAAGGAAAAAACATATTGTGAAGGTGATGAGAGAGAATATTGTAAATCTTAACAAACTCACTGATATGTATACTAAGTGTCTTCAAAAAGTGATGAATCAACTAAAATATATCACCACCACTTTCAATGCTTTTAAATCCTCTGGTCAATCCTCTGAACCCTCTTTAGACAGTGATTTTCTTAGAATAGTGGTCAAAGAAAGACTTCAAACTATGTTTAGTGGTTTCAATAAATATTTTCTCTATGCAGTTATCAAGAACAGTGACAAAGTTCTTTACCTGGTAAAAATCCATTCTAAAATTTATAATGATGATTAGTAAGAGATTTCCAAGAAATTGGATTTCTAATTTAGCAGAATCTTCTTCAAGACTGACATTAACAATCACTTCAAGTATCTTGTGGAAAATATACAGATTCCTCCTGTTACTCAAGCTTTCAAGACCAATGTCCAAAAGATCCTAGAGTTTACTCGGTTGATGGAAAAGTTTATGGATAACAAGTATGATTTTGAGAAATCCATGCAGTATGGTGGATATATCATTGTGGATTTTATCAAGCTCTTGAGGCCATATCTTCATGTCCAGAGTACTACCATTGTTTCTCCTGTGACTGCACCTCTAAGACCTGCATTTCCTACCTTCACCACTACTCTAGCCTCCATATCCATGTCTGTTAGTTAGGCACTGAGTTATATTAGGCATGTGATCCTTGATCAACACCTGCCTTGGTATTCTACTACACCTACTCTGGCTCCCTCTGTTTTTGAAGGCCTTCCATTACCTTCTCTATCGACCAGTTCCCTCCTTTATTTTACCTCTACTTCAGCTCCTATGGCTTCTTCATCTCCTTCAGCTGATAAAGGAAAGGAGAAGACCAGTCAGTGGAGAAGGACAGTGTTTAATCCTTTTTGATGGGAATCTTATTTCATTTGATTTATTCTTTGTAATGCGACTCTCTTTCTCTAATACCTTATGTGTGTTTCGTCTAACTTCTGTTTTTATTTTTATTGCTACTTTTTTTAATCCCAAAAGGGGGAGAAATCTATATAGGTTAGACATTTATCTCCATATATATAGTTGAATCAAATATACACTTTAAATATACATGATTTGTGATTATAAAAAAGGGGGATATTGTTGGACTCCTTATGTACTAATCACGTTTTAATGATCAAAAATCATGTTTAACCTGGTTAAATCCTATAAATTATATCAAATCATGTGCATTATTTTTTAAGTATTCTCATTATTTAAAAAGATCCATTAAAATATCTTAATTTCTCTACATCCAGTTTAATTACTTGATTTAATTTTATAATACCTTCTTTGACAAATTATTAAGTCTAATACATTAAATGATAATCATTGCTTAAGTCTAAATATAGTTATTTTGAAAAGTATGAGACACCGTGAGTCTTCCACTGGTTATATCTTTCTGGAAAAGTAAATCAGACACCGTGACATCCAGACACCATGAAAAAGACACCGTGAACCAAACACTAAGACAATCAGACACCAGGACATCTAGACACCATGAACAAGACACCATGAACGAGGCATTGTGACCATGAGACACTGTGTCCATGAGACACCATGACCATGAGACACTATGACCATGAGACACCGTGAACAAGACAACATGACCATGAGACACCGTGACTATGAGACACCATGACTACGAGACACCGTGATAAATCCAGATACCATGTGAAGGAGACACTGTTTCCATGACATACTGTTACACCATTTCCTAATATATTTTTTTTGTCTTTCAATATAATCTCTAACAGTCATATTTGAAGATTTTAATGCACTGACATAATTAATGTTTCCTTGTAGACATATCATCAGACAGTATGAGGTATGAGGTGCAGAATATATTAAACCTGTCGGCCCCAACACATGCACTCCAAGATATAAGAGTAATATGGCCCAGAAAAAAATAAAGGTGTGGACATGTGTGGACATATGTGAAAAGATGGTAGAAAAAAAAGATACAAAGAACAAGTTGGTGGGCATGAGCAAGACAACATAATATATTCTTGCGAATTGGCTCATGCAACTCGACTCTACTTAAGAATACACAAGACATACTGGAATCTTGAGAACAAATTCACACTGTCAAAACAACAGGAAGAACACAATCCGAATCTTTCTGACTTACAACAAACTGTTTTCTAGATAAGGACTCAAGTTATTCATTTGCTTCATCTCAAAAGTCCAGAGTTGTAAAGATCAACACTCATATCACTTCTAAACCTATCTCAATATTACTGCTCTATTTTGTATCATTTTATTAATTTTTGAGAAGAGTGTGTATCTGAATAGCAACACACTCTGTCTTCTACGTTAAACTAAAGGATACAAGATATCCTTTCTAAAACATTCTTTTACTCTTGTGTATACACATGGATAAGTGTGGAAGAGGTCCTTGTTTGGCCTGGTAGTTTGTACCCATGAAGAACTATGGAAGAGGTCCTTTTGAGACCTGGATAGTCTTGTGTACTATTGTTTGACCCCGATCCAGGGTGTGGATCAAGTTTACATATATAAACTACTTGGTGGCAGGTGATCACCAAGTGGAGTGGATTAGGTCTCAGCATGAGACTGAACCACTTGTTTTATATCCTCTATGCTGCTTAATTTTGTTTTCTATATTTTACTTCCCTATTGGATAATTCAAAAATCACTAAACTTACTTTGATAATTAATCTTGGAAAGAAGTTATAATTGTCTTGCCTAAGTAGAATATCTTCAAAAGTAATATTTTTCACTTATATGATGATTACTAAGAACTAATCAATATTCAAATAAGTTATCCAAACAATCAAACCTTTATAACCGTATTACATTGAATAACTGGTCTGTATTGAATATTTTGGGGAAAAATTTTAGAAATACCTTTTAATCATAAAGTTTTATAAATACTCAATTCACCCCCTCTTGAGTATTCTACTCCGACCAAAATTTGGTATCAAAATATATTTATTAGGACTATGTTTAATATTATTCAACTGTGATTGTAGTTGTACTTTAAAGATATATAAATTTCTGTTAATTCTAAATTTATATCTCTTTAAATCTATTTTGTTATTATGGATAATAACTTGGAAGGTGCTGCAACCAACTATTCTCAATGGAAAATTAAAATGAAAATGCACTTAGAGTGTATGGGCTTTGAGATTTGGTCATCCATTATAGATGAATACAAGATTCCTACTATGGATAGAATTACATGTGATGAGCCTTTCAAAACTTCCTACAATAAAAATTTCAAAGCTATGAATGCTTTATAATAATCCTTATAAGATGTGGAATTCAATAGAATTTCTTCTTGTAAAACTGCCCATGAGATTTGGGATACCATGTATGTCTCACATGAAGAAACATCTAGTGTAAAAAAAATTAGACTTAATAATTATACTATCAAATAAGATAATTTTAAAATGAAACCTAATGAGACTATTTTTGAAATGTTTCTTAGGTGAAGTAAGATTGTCAAAACAATGATCTCTCCTGGAAGAGAAGTCACTACCAAGGAAAAAATCATGAGAATTCTTAGATGTCTACCAGAAATATGGAGGGGAAACTCTATCTCTATTAGAGAATCATGCGACATCATCAAGCTACATGTAAAAGAACTCATTGGCAAAATAATGATGTATGAAGAGGAACTGAAAGTCAACAACGAGGAGGATGAACCAAAAATGAAATCTGTTGCATTCAAGACCACTTCCTCTAAACACAAAAACAATGAGAAATTATAATATTCTATAGAAAGTTCCTGTAATGAATAATCATCACCTGATAGTGATGAGGTGATGGCTCGACTATCCAGAAGATTCAAAAGATTTTACATTAAGAAGAACTTTTTCCGATAGCCTAACTTCAAGGGAAAATATGACCTAAAAGGAAGTTAGAAAAAGTACTGGAAAAGAAGTGACAAGATTGATGAGATTGTCTATTATGAATGTAAGTACAATGGATATATCAAGGTTGACTGTCTAAATCTCAATTATAAAAAGAAACATGAGGACAGGGACATGAAGTATAAAAAGGCCCTAAAAGCAACCTGGAGTGCTTCTGAGGACAGTTCAAGAGACTCAGAAACATTACATGATGAACAGGGTGAGAAAGCCAATATGTGTCTTCAGAAAAAAACATATGAGGTAACACTAGAATCTCATGTACATAATTCATACTATTCTGAAAATAAGAGTGACTCTGAGAACATGACTAATGAAGAAATGTTTGAATACTATAACATTCTTGAAGAAACATACAATGAACTAAAAGAAAAATATAAATCATTGAAGAAACAGAATGCTCTCACTTTGACTATTAAATCTGAACTCATAACTAAAAAATAGTAAAATTCTCAACTACTTAAAGAAAAAAACGAATTAAAAATGTCTAATGAGCAATTGAATATAGACCTTGAAAAGTTTACCAATGGGAAGAATACCCTTACTCAAATTCTAGAAAACAAAATTGCCTCTAAATACAAGACTGAAATTGGTTATCAACCTAGAAAATAAATCTTGGTAGAACAAATTTTGTTTCAAGATCTAAGACATATAGTTTTAATTCCAATTCTGGATACAAATCATCTAATTCAAGTTATGATACACTGGCTGCTGTTTCATGTTTTTGTGGACCGAATCGAGTTTATTTTTCAAATACTTTACTTAATGATTATAAGAAACCTATGAAGAAAATATGGGTTCCCAAAGCACTTATTACTAATATTACTGGACCAAAACAAGTATGGGTACCAAAATCTGTTTTAGATTGATCATTTGTTAGTAAAGATGCTTAAATAGTTCCTGTAAAAGTCTATCGTACTTGGATAGTGGATGTTCAAGACACATGACAAGAGAATACTCATTCTTTAAAAATTTAATAAAAATAGATGGAGGTTATGTTAAATTTGGTGAAAATGACAAAGGATAGATTATTCACCTCAGCCAAATCAGTAAATCTAAATTAGTTTTAATTTCTAAATTACTGTTTTTTGATGGGTTAAAATATAATTTTCTTAGTATCTCGTAATTATGTAATGATGGATTTCATGTTATATTTGAAAATGATACTTGCAATATCTTCAATTCTAAAGATGAATTAGTGTTTTCTACTTTAAGAAATGAAAATGTTTACTCTATTAGCTTAAATTCCGTAGCATCACAAGATGCATCATGTTTAAGTGTATTTCATAAAGAGTCTTGGTTCTGGCATATGATACTAGGACAATGTAATATTCACTCCTTGAGAAAGTTAACTAGAAAAATCTTAGTTAAAGACTTACCCAAACTTGAGTTTTCAAATGACAAAGAGTGTAATCCCTGTCAAAAGGGGAAACAACAAATAGTTTTCTTTCAAACCAATGAAAGAAGTTTCAGCTTCTCAACTTCTCGAACTGGTTCACATGGACTTATTTGGAATATTTAAAGTTTCTAGTTTAAATGGGAATCACTATGTTTATGTTCTTGTAGATTAATTTTTTAGATATACTTGGACCTTATTTATGGATCACAAGAGTGAATCCTACTCTTATTTTACTAAATATTAGTGGACTTAGAATTAAGTCCTTAAGAAGTGATCATGGACATGAGTTTGAAAATCAATAATTTTAATCCTTTTTCTCAAAAAATGGTTATAATCTCAATATCTCTACCCCTAGAACACCTCAACAAAATGGAGTTATAGAAAGAAGAAACAGAACCCTAAAAGAGATTTCTAGAACAATGCTTAGTGAATGTGACCTACCTATTTTTTTGGGATGAAGCTGTCAATACAGCATGCTACATAATCAATAAAGTGTTGATTAGACCCATTCTTAAGAGGAATCTTTATGAGTTATGGAACAATAGAAAACCCAAAGTTAATTGCATCAAAGTTTTTGGCTGTAAAGTATATATTCTTAATACTAAGGAAAATCTTGACAAATTTGCATCCAAGAGTGATGAAGGTATATTTTTATGATATTCCATGTCTAGTAAAGCCAATAGAGTGTTCAATAAAATTACTAAATATGTAGAAGAATATGTCCATGTCAATTTTGATGAAACATATCCACATGATCCTAAAAACTCTCTAGAAAACCTCAAGGATGATGTATCAAATCTGAACATTAATTCAAAATCCTCAAACACTTCTGTGAAAGAATCTGTGAAAACTTCTTGTTTTGAAAATTACCTAGAATCAAGTCACAATGAACCTAGACCTGTCGATGAACCTAAAATCACTAGTCCCTCCTTTTCTAGAACTGTTAGAACTTTTAAGAACCATCCTTTAGATGTTGTTGTAGGAGACCTAGACAAAAGAACTCAAACTAGAGCTTCTCTTAGAAATCAAGATGAAAATAAAGTCTTCTTATCACAACTTGAACCTAAAAACATTAATGATTCTATCAATGATGAATTTTTAGTGTTTTCTATGCATGAATAACTTAATCAGTTTGAAAGGAACAAAGTTTGGAAACTTGTTCAAAGACCTTTAGAAACATTTACCATAGGCACTAAATGGGTGTTTATAAATAATGTAGATGAAGCTGGCAACATAGATAGAAACAATTCTAGATTGGTTGCTCAAGGTTATAGTCAAGAATAATAAATTGACTATGAGGAGACCTTTTAACCAGTAGCTTGACTTGAATCCATCAGAATCATTATTGCTTATGCTGCACATCTAAATTCCAAACTATATCAAATAGATGTTAAGAGTGCATTCTTAAATGGGTATATTGTTGAGGATGTCTTTGTTGAATGACCCCCTGGTTTTACAAACCCCCATTTTCCAAATCATATTTTTAAATTATCAAAAGCTTAATATGGTTTAAAACAATCTCTAAGAGCCTGGTTTGATAGACTGATTACTTTTGTTATTTCCAAATGTTTTACATAAGGAATAGTTGATCCTACTATTTTTATAAAACAAATTTCTAATGATGTTTTAGTCGTTCAAATCTATGTAGATGACATTATTTTTGGATCTTCAAAAAATTCTCTATGTGTTGATTTTTCTAAAATGATACAAAATGAATTTGAAATGAGATTAATGGGTGAAATAAAATTCTTTCCCGAATTTTAAATCTTTCAAAATAATAATGGAATTATTTTAACTAATAAGTAAATATACTAGATATCTTCTAAAACATTTTGGATTGGATAGCACAAAATTTAGTAACACTCCCATGAGTACCACTTGTTAGTTAGATCTTGATGAATATGGAAAATTTGTTGACAAAACTACTTATAGAGGAATGATTGGAACTTTACTCTACTTGACTGATAGTCGACCTGACATTAGGTTTAGTGTGTGTATGTGTACTTGTTTTCAATAAAATCCTAAGGAATCTCATTTAAATTCTATAAAGATAATTTTCAAGTACCTCAAGCATACACCCATTCTCGAACTGTTCTATCCTAGAGGAAAATCATTTGAATTAGTTAGTTATTATGATGCTGACTTTGATGGATGTATATTAGATATAAAAATCACCTCTGGAATATGTCACTTTTTAGGAAAGTCACTAGTATCATTGTGTAGTAAGAAATGATATTTTATTTCATTATCTACTGCAGAAGCTGAATACATAGATACTGGCAGTTGTTGTGCACAAATTTTGTGGATGAAACATACATTACTAGATTTTGGATATCAATTCAGGCATGTACCTATAAACTATGACAACACAAGTGCTATTAAAATCTCAAAAAATCATATTTCACATTCTAGGACAAATCATATTTATGTAAGACATCACTTTTTGAGAGATCATTATCAAAAATGTTATATCACTTTTGAATTCATTGGTTCTGAGAATGATCTTGCGGATATATTTACCAAATAATTAAATTCTGAAAGAATAGACTACATCATACATGAATTGGGCAAGATTAATCTTAATTAAATTTCTTACTATTGTATATCTAACTATTTCATGATTACGGTCTCATAGTTAGTGCTTCATGACTACTGTCTGTCAGTTACTGTCTCGCCATAAAATTCATTCTCTATCTCATCGTAAAGTTCATGTTCACTATCTCAATATAATGATCAGTTACTGTCTCACTGTAAAATTCATTCTCTGTCTCACTATAAAGATTATTTATGATTTTTTATATATTTAAATTAAAAACTGTATCGCGATAATTATTCTTTTCACCTTTTTTTTTTCTCGCTCTTTTACTTTTGCGACGTTCGGTATTCCTAAATGATAAAATTAAGGAAGTTTCATTTGTCCTTCACATGGGCTTTCTTCTATTCACTCATTCCTAACCTCTCTTCAAACCTACGACCCTTCTCTCTCTCTATAAACTTTTTTGGATGCCCAGGATGAAACGCCATTCATTGCCGACTCTTGGGAAGCACATCTCAAAGATGAAGAAGATTTAACCTAAGCTAGCACTCGAAGGACCTCTAAATACAAATCTATTAAACTGAGTTGTGGTACCTATGAAATAGGTTTTCCCCAATTTTCTTCTAACTAGTAAGTCTCTGGTTCTAAAATTTCTAAAATAGAAAGGCTGGCTAGAGTGGTTTTTGAAGGAAGATGGACTAATCTACCCTAAGTTAGTGGATTAGTTTTATCAATATGTTTAGTTCTCCATTGAGCCTGAAGATGGATATGTTGTGAGAAGCTGGATCAATGGATTAAATTCTCATTCTCTTCGAGGTTATGGGATGCATGCCTTCAGATACCTCATGAAGGCATCTGTGAGTTTTATCAAAGAGGACATCCACCTTAAACTGAATTCTTTGATCTGGAGGATGCTTTGAAAGAATTAATCGAAAATGGAACCAAGAAGAGATCCATTGCTACTGAACTAGATGGAGAATCAAGGATTCTGTTCAAGTTTATTTAGAATCTGGTTAGCCCAAAAAAGGTGATTTAGCTGTTTTGAAATATCAGGATGTGTTTCTGGTCCACCTTATAAAAAATGGGAATAATATTAACCTTTTCAAGTATATAATTCACCACATGTGTGAAGTCATCAAAGCCACATCCAAGTCAACGTCCCTATTTTACTCTTGGCTTATCTCAACCATGCTTCATGCCAAAGGTATGGTTGGACCTAGTGAGGAAGTTATAAAGGATTCTGAGTATTTCCTTTCAAAAGTCACTATCAAGAGGATTAAGATAAATTGGATCCCTTGGAAAAAGGCATGGGTAGAAGACATTGATAGACTTTATGAAAAATTCAATCCTGTGGAACATTCCTCAAGAACAAGAGATATTTCTGATCTGAGTTTGAAACTAGATGAGGTTTTTGAGTACTCTTCTCAAGGAGAAAAAGAGGCTGCTATGCCTGCTAGGGAAACTATTTCTATTGAGGAAGATAATAATAATGTTCCTCATGAATTTCTTGAAGAAGAGGTCCCTGCTCCTTAAGATTTTGTTAATATGGAAAATAAACATGTGGTTGAAACAGAATCAATTTCCAACGAAACTGAAGAGAATTCCATGGAAGTACCTATAGTGGAAGAGCTACCTGTTATGCAAGAGGATAACCATGAGGAACTCCCAGTGGAAAAATCTGTTCCTAAAATCATTCCTTCAGCTAAGGAAAGGATGTAGCTGGCTTTTCAGTTCGATAGATAGGAAATGGGTGAAGAACTACGAGATGAGTTTGTGGAATTAGATTAAGATCCTAAGCCTCTCTATCTTGAGAAGGATTCAACTGTTGTGGGGGAGCAACCCCCAAATCTGGAATCTACTGAAGAACCAAATCTGGTTTATCCAAGCCCTATAGACACTCAATATAAGTTCCCCAATTTCTATGATGTGGATGACTCTCAACAAGTCTCTATAAAAGGTCTTGACCTTTCCTCTTGGTTCCAGTTGAAATAGATCTCTAATATAGCCCCTACAAAGGAACCTGAAACTGTATCGATCCCTATTTCTAAACCTTCATCAGACCAACCATCCTTTGTGAGTAAGGATGATCAAAAGGAATTTGGTGCTACCCTTCTGTCTGGTGTAGAAAAAGTCCTAAATTCCCTACCTGCTCTTGTGGCTCATCTATGTGAGAAATATTCCTCTTTATTGTTAGAGAAAGTTATTTAGAAAATCCAACCCAGAATGCTTCATGAGATTCAAGAAGTAAGAGTTGAGAACAGACTGTTTAGTGATGAAGTGAAGACCCTGAGAGGTATGATTGATGAAATGTAGAAGGAGATGCATTCGAGATCAGAGCTTGTTTCTCATTATGTAGAACCTACTGTTCCAAAAATCCCATAGGTTGTTGTGTCTCGGATTTAGCCACACTTAGCTTCCTTAGCTGAATAGGTCGCTAAAATGAACAAATAGATTGTAAATAAGATGAGAGAGATTGTTGTAAATATTAATAAACTCACTAATGAGTATACATGGTGTCTTCATAAAGTGACGAATCAACTGAAATCTCTCACCACTGTTGTCAATGCTTCTAAAGCCTTTGGTCAATCCTCTCATCTCTCTTTAAACAATGATCTGCTTAGGAGTGGTCAAAGAAGAGCTTCTGACTGTGCTTAGTGGATTCAGTAAATATTCTCTCTTTGCAGTTATCAAGAACAGTGAAAATGTTCTTGACCTGGTCCAAATCCATTTTAAAATTGCTAATGATGCTCAACAAAAGATTTCCAAGAAAGTAGATTTCTACTTCAATAGAATCTTATCCAAGATTGACATGAATAATCACTTCAAGTATCTTGTGAAAAATCTACGAATTCCTCCTGTTACTCAAGAATTAAAGACCCAAGTCCAAAATCTCATAGAGTTGACTAGGTTGCCAGTCAAGTTTATGGAGAAAAAGGATGATTTTGAGAAAGACATGCAGTATGGTGGAGAGATCATTGCGGATTTTTATCAAACTCCTGAGGCCCTATATTCATGTCCAGAGTACAACCATTGTTTCTCCTATGGCTGCACCTCTAAGACTTAGGTTTCCTACATTTACCTCTACTCTAGCCTACAATTACATGTCTGTTAGTCAGGAACTAAGTCAGATTAGGCATGTGATCCTTGATCAACACCTGCCTAGGTCTTCTACTGCACCTACTCTGGCTACCTCTGTTTTTGAAGTCCATCCTTTACCTTCTCTATCGACCAGCTCCCTCCCTTATTATACCTGTACTTCAGGTCTTATAGATTCTTCTTCTCCTACTATAGATAAAGGCAAAGTGAAGAACAGTTGGTGAAAAAGGACAGTGTATACTTTTTTATGGTAATCCTATATCATTTGATTTAGTCTTTATAATTCCACTCTCTTTCTCCAATACATTATGCACATTTCTTGTCAATTTGGTTCTTATTTTTATTGATTCTTTTTTATAATCCCAAAAGGGGGATAAATCTCTATATGTTAGACATTTATCTCTATATCTATATTTGAATCAAATATACACTTTAAATCTACATGATCTGTGATCATACAATAGGGGGAGATTGTTGGACTCCTCATGTACTAATCATGTTTTAATGATCACAAATCATATTCAACCTGGTTAAATCTTGTAAATTATATCAAATCATGAGTATTATTGTTTAAGTATTCTAATCCTTTAAGAAGATCCATTCAAAGATCTTAATTACTCTACATTCAGTTTAATTTCTGGATTTACTTTTATAATACCTTCTTTGACAAATGATTAAGACTAATCTATTTTATGATCACCATTGCTTAAGTCTGAATATAGTTATTTTGAAATGTCTGAGACACCGTGAGTCTTCCATTGGTTATGTCTTTTTGGAAAAGTAAATCAGACACCATGACATCCAGACACTGTGAACAAGACACCGTGAATCAGAGACCGTGACAATCAGACATCGTGACATCCAGACACCGTGAATAAGACACCATGAACGAGACACCCTGACAAGCAGACACCATGACCATGAGACACTGTGACAATGAGCCACCGGGACCATGAGCCACCGTGACTATGAGAAATCGTGTACAAGACACTGTGACCATGATACATTGTGACTGTGAGACACCATGACTATGAGACACCATGATCAATCCAGACACCGTGTGAAGGAGACACCGCGTCCATGACATACTGTGACAACATTTCCAAATATATTTTGTTGCCTTTCAATTTAATCTCTAACGGTCATATTTGATGATTTTAATGCACTAACATAATTAATGTTTCCTTGTAGACATATCATCGGACAATACGAGGTATGAGGTGCATAATATATGCAACCTGTAGGCACCAACACATGAACTACAAGAAATAAGAGTAATGCGGACCAGAAACAAATAAGGATGTGGACATGTGTGGACATATGCAAAAAGATGGTAGAAAAAACACGATACAAAGAACAAGACGGTGGGCGTGACAGAGACAACAAAATACATTCTTGTGAATTGGCTCATGAAACTATACTCTATTTAAGAACACAAAAAATCATACTAGAATCCCTAGAACATCTTCACACTATCAAAATATCATGAAGAACACAAGCCAGATCTTTCTGACTTATGACACTCTGTTTTCCAGACAAGGACTTATGTTCGACATCTGCTTTATCTCAGAAGTCCAGAGCTATGAAGATCAAAACTCATAGCCCTTCTAAACCTATCTCAATATTACGGCTCTGTTGTATATCATTTTATTAATTTTTGAGAAGAGTCTATATCTGAATAGCAACACTCTCTGTCTCCTACATTAAACTAAATGATACAAGATATCCTTAATTAAACATTCTTTTACTCTTATTTACACCCACAGATAAGTGTGGAAGAGGTTCTTGTGTGGTCTGGTAGTTTGTACCCATTAAGAACTATGGAAGGGGTCCTTGTGAGACCTGGATAGTCCTGTGTACTATATTTTGACCCTGATCTAGGGTGTGGATCAAGTTTAATTATATGAACTGCTTGGTGGATGTTGATCACCAAGTAGAGTGGAGGATTAGGTCTCAGATTGAGACCAAACCACTTGTTTTATATTTGATGTGCTACTTAATTTAGTTTTCTCTATTCTACTGATCTACTGGATAATTTAGAAATCACTAAAGTTAATTTAATAGTTAATCTTGGAAAGAAGTTATAAATGTCTTGCCGAAGTAGAATAGTTTCAAAAGTAATATTAATCACTGATATTAAGATTACTGAGAACTAATCAATCTTCAAAGAAGTTATTCAAATAGTCAAACATTTATAACCGTATTACTTTCATTAATTGGGCTATATTGAATCTTTTGGGGAAACACTTTAGAAATGACTTTTAATGATAATTTTTTATAGATACTCAATTCACCCCTCTTGAGTATTCTACTCTAACTAACATATGTTAAATATATATAGGAAATAACTTATGAAATTTTCTAAAAGGAACTAGGAAATAATTTGATTATGGAAAGGAAATGCATCGAGCTAGTTATTATTGATTAAGGGTCAGAAGGATGACAAATGAAATAGAGTAGAAGAAGGATATAACCAAATAAATTTCAATGTTTCAGATGAAGGCAGTTTTGGAATTATGTAATTCAATACTCTAATACAAGAGTTTATAAAGTTGGTTTTCCATAAAAACCCTTTATGAAAAATTATATATATAAGGCCTTTGCAGTAATAATTGAAGTGGGTCATGAGAACAACATGGTAAAAGGTGAACATACCATCTAATCTAGAACTGAAAATGTCATATTTGATTATAGATCTACCCACTCTTTTATATTTGAAGAAATTATTGATAGTATCAAATCAGTACCTCAACCATTAGGTGTTGTGTTTTCATTAAAAACTAATAATGGAACAATTATAATATATCAAGTCTATAGTTCCACTTTGATATAAGTTTGTGGAAATTTGAGTCCTACATATATTGTGATTCTCTCTTTAGTTGAATTCGATGTGATTTTGGGCATGTATTAGATTTTTCTATATAAATACCATATCAATTTCCAAAGAAGGGAAGTCATGATGGATATTATTAAGAAAACTACGATTATATATTGGTGTGAGGATATAAATGAACTTTAAATGGGTATTAATTCCATTGTATGGGTCTTATAACATATTCATAAGGGATATTTATCTCAAATGGTTAGGAAGAAACTAAACATTGAGGATATTCCTATTTTTAAAGAATGTATTGATATATTTCATAAATAATTTCCTATTATTACCTAAAATCATAAATTTTAGTTTTCAATAGAACTCATACCGAGTTTTGTGCCTATTTTAGCGTCTTTATATAGAATATACCTGATTGAGTTCCAAGAATTAAATAAGAAACACCAGGAGAATCCTTATAAGGGATTCATATTCCATAGTTTGTCACCATGGCATGTACCTATTCTTTTTTAAGAATAAATATGGTTCAATGTGTCTTTATAACGATTATAGAGAACTTAACAAGATCACAATGAAGAGTAAGTATCCTCGACCTTGTATTGATGACATGTTTGATCATGTACATTGAACGCAGTACTTTTCAAATATTAAAAATTATTCTAGGTATAATTAATTAAGGATAAATATAGAGGATATACCCTATACAACCTTCAGTATGAGGTATGGTCATTAGGAATTTATGGTGACACCACATGGATTTAATGGATAAAGTCTTTAGATATTACCTCAATCAGTTTATGGTAGTGTTTCTAGATTATGTTATTATATATTCTAAGATAAATGAGGATCTTGAATAATATTTAAGGATTATTCTAAAGAAATAAAGGAATGAGAATATATATGATAAATTTATCAAGTGTGAATTTTGGATATATAAGGTTTCATTCTTGGGTCATATAATCTCAAGTGATGGTATATCAGTGGATCCTTCAAAGATGATAGTTATTGAATAATGGGATAGAACAACAAAGGTAATTGGGATACTTAGTTTTCATGTGATTTATAGATACTAACAGCATATTGTTAGGTATTTCCCACTATTATCTACTCCACTAACCATGTTTACGATGGAACAAATTTCCTTTAGACAGATGAAATGAGGAAGATTTCAAGGAGCTAAAAATAAGGTTTGTCAACACACTTGTTTTTATAGTAACCAATAGTAGAGAAGTGTTTTTTTATTAGTGATGCATAAAATAATGTTTTAGGATGTTTCCTCTTATATATTGATATTTTGATAGCTTATTCCTTACACCAATTGAAAAATCATGAGTAAAATTACCAAAATCGTGATTTTGAGTAGGAAATGATAATTTTTTCATTGAAAATATGGAGGCATTATATTTATGGGAAAAATGTGACATATATACTGATCATAAAATCTTGAGTTATATATTCACATATAAAGAGTTTAATATGATCCAAAAGAAAATAGTCTTAGTAGATTAAAGATTATAACTCCTCAATACACAACTACCCTAGATAGGTGAACAAGGTGGATGATGCTCTGAGTTAGAAAGATCATTCTTGTTTTTTAATGATGAGAATGGAATGATTTTTAATATTTATTTATTTTTAGAAGATAGATCTTTAAATCCTAATTAATGGGTATATATCATATATTTCTAAGATAAATATTCAACTATTCATCTATCTGAGGATTAAAGAGGTGCATAAAGAATATGTAGAACTACATGAAAAGATAAAAATGTTCTTGAGTTTAACCATTAATACAATGGAATGATAAGGTTAAGGAGGGGGATATGTTTCCCTTAAAAACTAGATATGAAGAAGGATTTATTGGATGAATCTTATAGTTTAAAATTCTTTATTCATTTTAGAAGTATGATGATGTATAGAGATATGAAATAGTGTTTTTGGTGGGACAACATGGAAAAGTATATTATAGTCTATGTATTATGATACATGGTATTTCAGCGAGTTAATGCTGAGAGACAAAATTCAATGGTGGAAGATACAATTATTTCTTATATGAGAATGGAAATGGGAAAAAATTACCATGTATTTCATCATTGGACTCCCCAAAACATCAAAAGTCCTTAATTCTATTTGGGTTGCAGTTGATTGCCTTATAAAATCATCACATTTCATTGTAATTATATATGATTTATACCTTGAAAATATTTTTATCATATACATTAACTAAGTGGTAAGGTTTTATATATTACCACGTTCTATTTTATTCGATCATGGTTCTAGGTTTGCATCAATGTTCTAGATAAGTATTTATTTGGAATTGAATACATAGTTGATATTTTACACTACATATCATCCTCAGAAAGTTTTCCAATATAATAGGATGATTAAAATCCTATAGGATATTTAGAGATCCTTTTCTAAGGATTTAAAACGTGTTTGCGATCACCACCTTCCATTGGTGAAATTTTCTGACAACAATAACTTTCAATTGAGAATTTAGAATGGTCCTTATGAGGCCCTCTATTTTAAAAAATTCATAACTCCCATGAGTTTTGATAAATTTAGATAATTAAAGCTATTAGGACCTAATATAGACGAGGAAATAACTAATAAGTTTAGACACATTCAAAAAAACATCACTGAAACTCAAATTCGATAGAAATGTTATGCTAACAATCATCGATGATATTTAGAGAAAGATATTGGGGATAATGTAATTTTATAAATATCTACTTTTAAAAAGGTTTTTTTATTTATAAAGAATGGAATGTGATCCTTATATATATGTGTTAATTCATAATTCTTGAACCTATCATGATATTATCATATCACTTCATTATTTCATTGAATATCTCTCAAAATCATGATGTTTTCCACATATCTCTCTGAAGTAAGTACATTTATTATATTTCACATGTGGTAAACCCAATGGTCATAAAAATGAAGCATGATATCTCTTATGTGGAAGAACCAGTGTAGATTCTATATTGAAGAGAGAAAGTGTTGGGGAACAAGACCACTAGGATGGTAAATGTTTTGTGGTGAAACCGTACATTTGAGAAAACTATAAGAGAACCTTGGAGTGTGAGGAGGCAGAAGAACCCTTAGTTGTTCATATCAGAGTGCTGAAATTTCAAGGGTAAAATTATTTTAAGGGGGAATATTGTGTCACCGAGATTATATATATATATATATATAAATTCCTATGGAATAAATTTTATTTATTCAATATCTTATTTTACACAAAACCCTGAGTCAAAATGAGCTGTTATATAGTATACTTCTATAACCTAGAAATTAAATTACTAGAATGAATATGAATGAAAAATTATAGAAAAATATTTATAAAGGTTTTATATTATTGTAATTAATTTAATAATTTATAATAAATAAATTATCAATTTTCATTAATGTAAATTTATGGTTCAAAAATATATTTTCTTCAAAAATGGGTTTTATTTAGTTTTATTTGACAATATTATAATAAAAATCCCAAAATTTTGAAATTATATTCTATAAAAATTATATCATTTTTAAAATATTCATGTAAATAACATCTTAAGGTAAAATTTATAGATTTTTTGAATATATTAATTTTTCTGTGAATAGTGAAAAAATATCGATTTTATAGAAAACAATAATTTTCATATAGGTTTTCAAAATATATAATTTTATTTTTAATTTATTTTAAAATTTAATTATTTTATTTTTTATTTAAAATAATATTAAAAAATTCATTGGAATTGAAACTATGCTTAATTTTGGTATAAGATCATTTTTATACTTAAAAATGCATTTCGCTAGAAAATTGCTTTTCAATAAATTTTGTGGGATTGTTTTAAAAGTAATTGATAAAATATTTAGAAATTGAATTTGATAAAATATAATACATATTTTTAATTATAATTTCCAAATTTTGGAATGAGACCACTTTATGTGTTGTTATAATAAATAGTAAAAATTGTAAAAATTTGTTACAACGGTAAAGGATAAAATAAGTCTATAGGGGGTTAAACTAAGATAAAGGGGTAATATATAAAGGTAATTATATATAAATACTATTATATGTACATATTTTGAACCTATATCATCTCTTATTTTAGTATTATCCATTTTAAGCATTTGGGATGAGTATGACATTAATATATTTAAATATTTTGAAAAATTCTATGTCTGTCCTCTCCCCCACTTATAAAAATTATATATTTTTCAAAATCTAAGAGAAACTTATCTCATCCAATCAATAGAAAAATACATTCCTAAAATTACTACCCATATACTATAGGCCTTGGTGATTCATAATAGCATCTTTTCAAGGTTTAATTTGTATGAAAAATGAGGTGTCTTAATGAATAGGTATAACTCTTAATCGAGTACTTTGAGTTGTATTTCTTCTTCCACCTTATCTAAACCTATTGTATCCATAATATCATTATTAATTTATTATCATAAATGTAATGATGTATTATTATGAGTATTTCAAAGCCTCTTTCTAACTCCTTTCCATCAAATGGGAAATGAAAGTATCACTCATGCATACGTGTGGAATATTGCCTCCAAGTAGTGAAGTAATTCATTTTATATCACCACCATTAATGGATGTTTATTATGATATATTTAATATTTATATGTGATATTTATGATATAATTATTATTTTATATTTATATTATTTTTTTAACCTTGTTACCATCCCATCTGTTGGAAAATGGTAATTCCACTCGTGCGTACGTGTGGACTGCCATCTCCACAAAGGGATGCAATTAGTTTTTCATTTCATATTTACTAATATGATAATAAATATATATGTAATTATTATATATGATATTTATTATATGATAATTATTTTTTAAGGTTAATTATTATTTAATTTTCTATCTTTCCATCCATTTAAAAGTTGAAACATCACTTGTGCATATGTACGAACAACTATCTCCAAGAAGTGATGTAATTTATTTCTGATAACTTCTTTATATGAATGATTATAAAAGAGTATATAATGAATAAATATTATAATTATTTAATTTTTAAGTTTAGTTATATGATTAATACATTATCAAGGTAGAAGGACAAGAATCATTGAACCGAACATCCATGGAAATGAGACTAGTTTTCAACTAAATGTCCATTTTAAAAAAGAAATGTTAATAAAAGGATAATATGAAGTTATAAATTAATGGTAAATAGTAAGCCATAAATTAATATGGTTTTCTAATATACACACAATAAATATATTTTTATTTTATATTAGGTTTTAACATGTACTAATCAAGGTGATACTTTAGGTAAAGGATTTATGTTACATCTCATTTCTTTTCGGGATTATTAATGAAAAATTTACATTGAGGAATATTATAGGGATCATATCCTCTAAAATAAATATATTTATTACACAACATTTATTCATGTAATTATTAGTTAATTATATCATTTTCCTCTTTTAGGTACTTAAATTATTGGGAAAAGTTTTTTAAGAAAAATTGACTTCATTCCCTCTTTGTTCAAGAAAGTCTTTCTTCCATATTCTTTTTATCTAAAATTTTTTCAAGAGTTTTTTACCATACTCTAATGATTTTTAAAGTCATTTTAACCATTTTTTCATTATGTAATTTTTTAAAATAATATTTTGGTGATTTTGTTAACAATGTATATTTCACCAAAGGGGTGAGAAGAATATTTATTTTTAATGATTACAGTTAGAATATAATTTTCCACTATTATGAATTATCAATTATTTGAACAATATATTAATATTTTCCATGGGAATCTTCAAATAAATTTTTTTCCATAATATTTTGGAAATTTTTATATTCAAAATAAGGAATTTTAATAGGGAAAGTGTATTTTTCCTCAAGAAGTGTTCAAGGGATCTTTTAAAGATATTTTCATCTCTAACAACATCTATTGATGTTATATATGTTCCATTGAGGACATGATACAATGATACTATCCTTAATATTTATCAAGATGGTAATTTATTATGATGATGAAATCTTGATGAACCCCATTATTTTCATGGGTTAAGATATATCCTATTGATGAATATTTTTATACATTGTGGCATATATATGAATGGATTTTGATTATGTGATGATTGGGTCCGATATATCCCTCAAATATATTGGGTAATGTGATATTTATATCTCATGATATGAAAATGATAATAATGGAAATTATTTTTAATATATTTGTTCACATAATTATGCATGATAATAATTTATTTTAGCTATTCTTATCATAAAATGCATCTAAATTATGGTGAATAACTTTGTTTAAATTTTGATTAGCGAGTGTGATTGCATCTAGATATGCACACAAGATTATACGTGGTTATGATTGTGAATAATTTTGTTTCAAGGATTATTATTTCCTGTTATTATGATTACACATGCCTATGTTATGAATCTTGAATTACGATGACTTATTTGACACCCTTATTGATCATGCTTCTTGATGTAACTTGATTTAAGAGTTTATGATATATGATTTTCTAGGAATGAATTTTTTTGTAAAGAAAATTTAATTGATTAAGTTTTCATACCCTTATGATTATCATATTATTTATTATGATTAATATCTCTTATGTTTACCCTTACTAAGGATCTGATCTCACCATTCATTATGTTTTCTATCCCTAAGTTTTGATTTTAATGATTTAAGTGTAATGAGTCCAAAAGTTACCCTTAGAGAAATAATTATATTTTATATGAGAAATATTTTACTTAAATAAGGTATTTATATATTTATTATCTTTGTATGTTAAACCATTTTGGTTCTTGGGCCATTTTACTTGGGAGATATATTGAATATTTATCCCAAATATATAATATATAAGTGTATGATGCTTGGGTTTCTATAAATATACTCACATTATATCAATGTACTGAGGGATATTTTTTAGTAATTTTTTTTACTTAATTTTACTTTTCTTAAATCTATAAGGAGTGATTTTATAAGATTAGACTCAAACTTTGGAGGCTCATAGAAGCATTAGTCCAACCAGATTTAGGCTTGTTTAGATGTTTATGTTCCAAAAATAGGAATTTAATGGTGTTAATGGATGATTAATGTGTGTAGGAAATATAAATAAAGTGTTCTCTGTGATCATATAAGAGTTACTAGTGAATACATATGATTTAATTTCAATTATCATAGAGAGTTAGTGGTTATGTTAGTAGAAACTGTGAGAAATCCGAGGTTTTCATATCCAACATTGGGTCCCCCATGAATTTTGGAAGGTGGTTGAACTTGTTGAATAACTAGTTCCCACTATTCAAGGGTGGGTTGTCACATGTGTGTAAATTATAGCGTGGAATAATCCTAATTTACTTTTTGGATTTTTATTTCCATATTTTCTTCTTTCATGAGACTAATTGAAGCAATAATTTTCTCTGATGGATACATTACTAAAGTCTAAACTATGTAAATTATGATTTTAATTCCTTATTTGTTTTTTTACTATATGTTTATTTATGGGAGATTTTTATACTTGAGTGTGTGAGGTTTTCAGTCTAATAGGTATTTTTACTTCTTAGTTATGGTACAATGGGTTTTTATTATTCTTCCAGTCATAGAATTTTTAGAGACCTTTTTATACTTGAAACATATAAATGTTTTCTTAAATAGATAAGTGGTTCTAGAATCCTAAAAAGTGGTATTAGAGTTTGTGGTTCAGAAAGTATTTACATAGTTAGAATAAGATACTTCAAGTAATATCCTTCTATCATTGTGTTTTCACTTAGTTGATGCTAACTAATTCAGAAGGAATGGTGTTGGAAAAATGAAAGTTTTAGATAAAAAAATTTGTGAGGAAGACATTATATTCTAAAGGATATGGATAAAGGATTACCTCTTTAAAAATTATATTGAGGTTCCATTGAAATGAGTAAAACTTGAAGTAATAGAAAAAATAGAATGGGAAAGGGTTTATAGGAGGACTATTGGAATGATATATATTTAATTGGAACTAAATATTTCCTATAATATATAGGAGGATACGACCATAGGAAATCTAATTAAATATACAAAGAATATGTAATAGAATACAACAGTAATGAAAAAAGTGTCCATAATGTAGAGGTTATTTGACTTGAAAACATCATAAGGAAGACCAATAAATGATAATGTCAATGGATTTAACATGATTAAAATTTATATAAAATTAATCAAATTAAATTTTATATAATGTTTGGGGGTTGTGTTATTTCTTTCATAGCTTTTTAAATCTTGAGACGGGATGGTGACATCTATAATTAATTCTTATATAAAGACCAACCTAATCCTTAAATATGTTCAAGATCTCGTTCTAAATAGAGAGATTAGTTGGAAAGAAGTATAAGAACCTAATGAGACTGGACTCAACGTAGAAGTTTTATGTTGTCTAATTAAACTGAAAGGTTGGGGTAAAGTAGAAGATAGACAATGGGAACTAAGTCATGGTAAATCAATTTGGATTTTATCCACATGTTGTAACTCCAGGAAGAAGGGGCACCTAAAAAAGGATTACAAGGATCACATAGTGAATTACATAAGGGCATCTTATATGGGTTTATGTTAAAAAACACCACAATTTATAGAGATCATATTTTACTATTTATTGGTAATATTCCATTATAATCACAAATAATTTATTTTAGGTCTTCATTTCATTCTTTGATTGAGAGAGGATGCATGGAAAATTATGTGTCTAGATGGTTTGTAATGGTGTATCTAATTGATGAATAAAGTTCTCAAGATTGTGGGTATAGATAATGTTCAAGTTTTAATATAAAATATAAGATTCCTAGAGTTACTAGGATTTTATCCCATACTATGTTTAATGAAGAATGTAATTTCTATTAGTCAGCTGGATGATGTAGGTTTCATAATAACCTTTATAAATTGAGGATAGAAGATTACTCAGGGTCTCATAGTTATAGATAGGGTTGTTAAAGATGGTATATTATATCTGATGGGAAGATCAATTAGAGCAAAAATTTATGTAATGAAAACTTATTTAATACGTGACTTTTGGTATTTTCCTCTTGGGGACCTAAGTGATAATAACATGCAAGTCTTAGAAGATAAGGGTATAGTGAATCTTAGTCACATGGATTTTCGATTATGTTAATGTTTTACATCTAAAAATAAGAGAAAGATATTTTTTTTGTCACAAATATAAGGATACATAAGTCTTTAACGATAGATATCAAATATAAATTTTTTTTCATGCTTTATATAATCCATTCACATGTAGTCTTAATGTACTTTATTACATTTATCAATGATTCAAAAAGGAAAATTTGGTTTTAATTTATTAAGAAAAAATATGAGGTGATCAAAAGGTTTTCTCTAATGAGGTCCATGGTGGATAAAGAGACTATAAATAAGCATAAGTGATCAAGATATGATAATGGTGGAGAATAAGATAGCATATAATTTTTGAGGCTTATCTTGAGAAAATGAATTAGGTTTGGGAATAATATTCTAGGATCACTGTAATAAATTGATGTAGTAGAGTGGATGAACTAGACATGGAATAAAAATTACTAAAGCTTGAGACAACATTCCTGGATGTATAAGGTGATTTGGGTAGAGGTAGTCAACTATGCAGCTTATCTTGTGAATATAAGACCCTATAAACCCTTATAGACATATATTATAAAATAAATATGGAATAAAAATGAAGTGAAATTTTCCTACCATACAGTTTTCAAAAGACTTGGATATATCAATTTCTATGCCATGTATAAGGAGAAATTTTAATCAAATTCAAATTCATATTTATCTATTGGGTATAACAATAAAAAAAATTATTTTTTTTATTTTGAATAATGATATTCAAAAGATCAATAGAACATGAAATTTCCTCTTCAAAGAGAAGGTATTGTGGATGGAATAAAGATTAGTTTCTGATTGATTTCAAAATAAAGAATAAACTAACCATATCCAAGTTGATTTGAATGGAAGTACTGGATGGTCAAATGTTTTGAAAAGTTAAAATATCTTGAAAATTATATATTCATTACAGGTCTAGATAATGTACCAAAAATTATAGGAACTAAAGAATCTTGAGGTAGATATTCAAAAGGTGAAACTCCATAAGTAGTGGTTTCATAAAGAGAATAATGAAAAAATTGAGTTGTAGAGGTCTACCAAGATTATACGACCAACTAAAAGGTTCAAAATTTATTATAAGTACATGATTATCATGGATAGAGGATATATAAAGGGCATAGAGGAAGTAATAAGTCTCAATGATTCTAATAATTAGTAGGTATCGATGAAATATTAAATACATTCATTATAAGAAAATGATACTTGGGAGATAATGAAATTACCCTAGGAGAAAAATGCTACAAAATAGACAAGACCTATATTTTAAGTACGAAACACATGGTAGTAATAGGTACAATGTTAATCTTATTATGAATGGGTTTCAACATATGGAAGGATTGTAAATCTAATTTTTTAAACCCATTGTCAAATGCAGAACTTTATAGTCAGTGTTGAGTCTATTTACTAATAAGATGATGCATATAGAAAAACTAGATTTGAAGATATTGTTACTTTATGGTGATTTATAGAGGTAAATATTTATTAATAAACTAGAGGGTTTCATAGATAAAATAAATGAGAGTTTTGTGTGTAAGTTGAGGAGAAACCATTATGGATTGAAAAAAGTTCCAAGGAAATGGAACCAAAAGTTTAATGCCTATATTGCTCAGAAGGGGTTTTAATCGAGTAACTCTTATCATTGTTGCTACCATAAGGTGTTTTAGGTTAGGACTTACATTAACCTTCTTTTATGTATGGATGATATTCTCTTAGAGGGTAAAGTCCTGAAACCAATTTAGAAGGTGAAATTTAATTTTTTTGAAAGGTTTGAGATGAAGGATCCAAGGGAAGACAAAAATATTTTAGGAATATAGTTTTAGAGGTATATGATTGACATAATATAGACTTTTCTATTAGATGAAATACATATAGAAGGTCATAGAAAGATTTATATAGATCATATGTAAACCTATTCCAACCACATTGGTTAGACACCTCTTGTTTTACAATGTGAAATCACCAAAAATAGAAGTTGAATCTAAGTACATGGTAAACTTTCTATTTACATTAGTGGTTGATACGTTTTTATATTCCATAGTTTGTACATAGCCAAAAATTGAACACGAATTTGGATTTTTTAGCTGGTTTATGGTGAATCTAGGAAAGGAAAACATGGAAACTATGAAGTAAATTTTTTGATACATCAGTTTATTATAAGATATAAACTTTTGTTTCATAATATATTATTTATTATAATATTATGTTGATAATTACTTTGGAGGGAATAAGGATGCATGGAAAAGTTCCATAGGGTTTTGTTTAGCTTCGGAGTGATAACCATAAGTTAGATGATGAGGTTTTATCTGGTTGTATCACTTTCAATAATGAAAAAAAGAATGTGTATATCATAAGAGTAGGTAAGAAATTTATCTTCATAAAGTGTTTTTTAGAGGAACATAGAAAGACTTAAGAAAGTTGATTATTATTCTATGATAGTTAGAGTGTAATTTATTTGGAAAACATTTGGTGTTCCACTCACTAAAATAGCATATCAAGTTGAATTATCATTTAACAGTAGTGGTATTTTAGGTCTAGGTACACTATCTATAAAAGATTGATAGAATTTAAAATTAAACTGACACATTTTATAAGGTATTTTTCTAAGAAAAATTGAGGTAACACTGTGCCTCAGTGGGACTTGGGTGATTAGAAGGTGGAATAGAGACACAAACTATTTCTTTGAAAGTTAGAATGGTCATTTTTTTCTATGTTTTAGAGTAATCTTGAATCCTTGAAATTAATATTCAATTGGGATATTATTAGTAAAACTTGAAGTATAAAAAAGGGGTGATTCGAGAACATAGAACACATAATATTGTAGAATCATAGAAGTAGGATTCTGGTAGGAGTTATGCTGGTGGAATTTTTTGACAAGATGGGTTACACTATTTAAGGGTGGGGTGACACATTTGAGTAAATTGTAGTGTGATTAAATATCATTTGAATTTTTAGATTATTTTTTAATATTTTTTTCTTTTAAAAAATCAAAGCAAAAAAACAATGTTCTCCTATAGACATAAGACTAATGTTTGAACCATGTAAAATATTATCGTCATTATTTGTTTTATTTTCATTATATTTGTATTTATTTATGACTATTATCTTTTCCTTGAGTGTGTGTGGATTTTTATCTAGTGTAGTGGCTGATGCGTGGTTTGACTTATCAGTTATGGAACATCTAGTTAAAGTGATTCTTTCAGTCATTGAATTTTTAGATATTTGTTCAATGATTGAATCTTCTATAGGTTTTCCTACACTGATCATTGATTCTGCAATCACTATAATTTTATGGTTGATTATAAGAGTCATTCATAATAAATAAAAACCAAACTAGAAATGGTATTTTCCCTATGCTCTATCTTCCATTGATATGAACATATCATTAATGTAGTTTTTCACAATCAGAGTTCTCTGATATTTTCTAGGTTTTTCAATAATAATTTTCTTTATATAAATTAATGATATTAATATGAATTATTTATTCCAATACAATATGTTTTCTGAAAAATATCTCGATATACATGTTGACAATTAAAAAAACCCACTATCATTTATTACCCCTTGTTTTTTAGTTTTATATATTTTATTTTTTATAGAAATATATTTGGAATTACCAATTTTTTTTTTATAAAAAACATTTATCATGAATTTGAATAAAACAAATAAAACAAATATATATATATTTATGATATTTAATTCACTCAAAAAAATCACATATTCAAACATTTTAATGATCAAAGCGATATGCTATTTAAATTTTCCACAATACCCCCACTTTCAATTATCAAAATTGGAAATAAATCCTTCTATTTTTCCTCTAGAAAAACATTAGTTAGTATATCTTTTAAGAGTCCATGATTTACTCTAATTAATTACTTATAAAAATATTAAATTAATTCTCCTTGATAATATTGATTTAAGACTCCACTAAAATCTGTATTAAAATATATATAGAAATATTCATTTTCTTTTCATTTAACTAATATTTTTAATTCACCTAAAAAATTCCTTTAATTATCCATTTAATTTTTTATTTAATTATTCCCCCAATTCACTATTTAATTTTTCATGTAATTTTTTATTTAATTATCTATTGAAATAAACTTAGAATAATTCACATAAGTTTTTTTTAACAATTGAGTTAATATTACATGACCCATAGATACCTATATATAAACTCAATAAATCCACAATTTAATCCTTTATAGCTCTTCATAAACTCCTATACATATTCTTATATGAATCCAAATTTATGTATTTAATATCAAAAAACATAAATTTAATCCAATGTTACAGAAAAAATGACCAAATAATCTCATGTAGAATTGGTTTTACTCTGACATAAATTTCAGAATCATGTAGGTTAATCTCACATAGCTTTAGACATGTGACACTAATATTATACAACTTCTAGAAAAAATTATGTAATCTTACGTAACCCCTATTTGTGTTGGGTTAATTTCAAACAACTTTTAAATATTTCATATTTATTTCTTACATCACATTTCTACTTAAACATAATTTATTTTTAATATTATGTAACTAATTTGTTCCAATTTAATCATACATATCTAATTAAAATCCGATTTAATATAATAGTAAAAATTTATTTCCTGAGTTATTCATAAGTATAAATTAGAAAAATAATTCTAATCTTAATCAAAACCCATTTTTTCCAAAATTAATTAAATATTTATCCAACTCTCTTCAAAACAATTCCAAATCCATATTAAATAAGAATAAACATATTTTATAAAATGAATCTTTTATCAAAAAAATCTTTATACAAATTTCTCTATGATTCTAAAAACCAAAAAAAGAACCGAAATTTCATTTTTTTTAAACAAAATCACTAAAATACAAGAACTCCCTTGGTTTCAACATTACCGATTTTGGTTTTATTGTTAGTATAATGGATCTTATGTGAAATTCATGAACTAAATCCTCTAGAAAGTCCAAACTATAATGGAATTAATCTTACATCATTTTAAGTTTATATGAAAAATTATCAATGTAAAAAACAATAAATTAAGAGATAAATCCAGGCCAACCATGCATACCATTACACTTATTCTCATATCACATTATGAAAAATAGAAATATATAGTAATATACCCTTAATATATAAAAATTCCCTCAAAGGTATCCCCCCTTCAAGATGATAGCTCCAATTTTTATATCATTCTCTTCCTTTGATAGTAAACCCAAAGGATCATATCATAAAAAACAAATAGAAAAGTTAGTCATTAAATACATATGGGGAGGGGGTATTTTATAAACCTCCTCAAGGTGAGGGAGATGGTTAAACACAGAGGTTCAACTGATTATTCTCAAATGTTGGTGTGACCAATAGTTTGGTGAATATGTTTTCCACTTGTTTATTCATATAGACATACTATAACTTGATGATCCCTTGATCTATCTTTCATACAATAAAATTATATTGGATATAAAAATTAATTATTCTTGAGGGTTATATCAAATTATTTCTTAGATTTATTTCATTTCTATTTTAAAAATTAATCACCATTTGTAAGTTAACTTCATCTCCAAGATCCTCCACATATTACTTCATCCAAAATAGTTTTGAAAATTCCTTTTAGAGATGAAAGATACTATAATTAAGGTATTATTAGTGAATTAATTTCTTATTTTTTTATAATATAACAAACACACTTTCTCCTTAAAAATAATTCTTTCCTGATTATGGATTTTCTATCCATAGTACTTATATCCTAATTCAATAAAAAATATGAATAACAGACTTGATCATTTTATACAAACAAACTACACCATAATTGAGTGTTACTTAAAAATACCTCATGATATATATAATATCTTAAAGATATTCCTATTTTGATAATATTTAAAATAAGAAACTAATCATTTAGTATGGAGTATATTTTGTCTTGTCACTTTGAGATATAAAATGATTCCAGTCATTCTTTGGTAAAGTGTGTGATAAACTATTTTTCCATATTTATGATTCCTATGTTTGACTCCAACTATAATGGGTGTGAAAACTACATTCAAATCATGCATTTTAAAAAAAAATATGTATTTACCTATAATATTAAACATACGAAACAAAAGTGTATCCCTTTTTTTATTTACATGAATCCCAATAAAATATTTAAACTCCCAAATCAATAATATTTCAAGCTATGATGTCATTATACATGTAAAATATTCTATCAATTTTAGTTTGATACCACTTAAAATGATTTCACCAAACCCAAACACTAAACTTCCTTGGATTATTTCACATAAAAATTATGATCTATGAGAACTCTGGTAAATTCAAGATTTTTCAAAAAAGAATACAAAATGAGTGAACTAATAAATAAATGATGATTTAAATATATGAAAATATGTTTTCTATAGTTTCCCTAACCCCAATATTCCAGATCAAATGTTTTCTTTATTACATTGGTATAATATAAAATGAATCACATCCCAAAGGACTGAATGGTTTATTAGTCTTGTAAAAATAGATACATACTTTAAATTATCATTAGAATTGAAAACATAAAATAGAAAAAGTGTTTTAATTGAGAACCTCATTATTCCTCATAGTGTATCCCTGAATATAAATCACAAAAAACTTCTTGGAATACTGGGGAGAATAAAACATAAGAAAAGATTGAGATCAAAAGCTCGGTAAGGGTAAGAGTATAGTAGAATATATGAATAAATTGGCATAATCAATATGGAAAGATAAATAACTAAAACACATTCAATTTAAAAAATATATTGAGAATAATATGGCTTGAATAAATGATGATCAAATAATTACATATAAATAATCCCATGATCTTGAAACTTAACCACAAATATTATATCTAATCGAATAGTCACATGGAATCTCAATGGAAAAATTCATAATGATGGAATGTATAATGTCAGACATCTAAAACATACCATCAAGGCCTCATGCTAAGAATTATTACTATAGAGGCCTTATTAAAACACATATTACATAAATAGTTAAGAACACATCCAAATACCCATGGTAATATTTCTCATGAGACCTACTGATGCATTAATGAGCTAAATAATTATGGGTCCCACTCATCACTATATAAGTAAAATTCATTCCTCATATAAAAGGAGTGAATCATAATCAACATAAATATTCGTAATGAAAAAATAACAAAAAAAGTTAGTACTTACCATAATAAATAAAAATAATTATAAACCATCTAGAGTAATTTGGTGAATGGTAATAAAATTGTATATCCTCAGTTAAACTGATCAAAAACCATCCAGAGCATAACGCCCCATGATTTTGTGAAATATTTTTCTTAAATGAATTTAATATTATTAATATTTTTTATTACACATAATCTTGATTTTATCTCATATTTTACACAACACTAATTTAATATTTCATTACACTCAACACTAATTCGAGCTTTCATTACACATAACCTCGAGCATAACTTACGACACACTATACACCGAGTTTAAACAAATATATCATACTATTAAAATATTATTTTCAAATATGATAGTTATAAAATAGCCTCTAGATGAATGGTATGAATATGATTAAATAAATTATGATAATATATGTTTTAAAAATTTTTAAATAGAGAATTATATGGGGAAAAATTATTTAAAAATGAAAATCAAAACTATTTGAAAATAAATGAAATGTTTTTCTGAAAAACTATTTTTATGAAAAAACATGTTTTACCATAATAAAATAAACAAAAATATTTTGTTGAATTGTTTTAATGAAATGTATATATGTATTATATTCAATAAATTGATGAAAATTCATCTTATGTGTTTTTTAGATAAGATATAACAATAAATCCAATTTTATGATTAAAAATTATATCTTTCTAAAAAGCAGTTTTGTCATATTTTTTCACAATTACTATTAAAAATAATATTTGAAACTTTTAGAAAATTTAATTTAAAAAATAATGTTCATTTCTGAAACCGTCATTATAAAATTTTATTAGGGTTATTTGTTTTTATTTTTGTTAAAGGATTGACATTTTTATGAATAGTGAAAAATACTGAATTTTAATTTGAAACAACCTTTTTGTTTAAATTATTTATAACATTAAATCATATTTTAAATTTATTTTAAAGTAAAATCAGTTAAATAATATATCTGTTAATCTTATTTAGTTCATTGAAATCATTTTATTGTTTAATTTGTATCTAAAAACATTGTAAACTTTTGATCATTTTCTTATTGAAAACCCATTTTCACATCACGTCTGTGGGATTAATTTTAAATTAAAAATTTTCAATTTTGTGAAGTAAACTTGTTAAAATGGATTAAATATTTTTATTTATAAAAAATTATATTATATAATAAGTTCAACTTAATATTTTATCATAATTATTAGTGAAAATAGTTAAAAATTAATTATCCCGATTAAGGTTAAAATGGGGTTTTTCATGTTACATGCACTTGTTTTAAAATTAATTTTACACACACCAAGGATTTTATTTAATCAATTAAATTTTATATTTAGAATAATTAGGAAAAAATTATCTAATAATTCCCATTTTATTTTATTCTTAAAGGTTAAATTACCTAATTTCAAAAAAACTAGTTATCATGGTGAAAATTAAAAAGGTAAAAGTGCATAAAACTCAAAGGCTAAGGAATGAGATGTTTAAAAAATGTTATCTAGAGGTGTTATCAACCATATAATACCTTAAATTTATTATTTAGTATTTGTTTCCACATGATGTGAGAGTGAAATCCCATTATTGAATACTTGTGGGTATTTACAAAAATGTCACTTCTCCTCAATTATAGAAGGGAACTCACTCCACTCACTTAATCATAAATCTAAATCCATTTTTATCAAAAAAATATGATAAAATCCCTCCAAAACATCCTTATATATAATATAGAGGTTATTTTCATTCCAAAAGTGAAACCATTGGGTCCTTAAGATGATATCCAAATGAAGTTTCTCTTTGAGAAGGAAACTATCTTAACAAACATATTTTATATTATTTATTCTTTTGACGCCTAAAATTATGTATTAAAACATAAAATATAATAAAAAATGCATCTTATATATAATTAGATTTTATTATATTGAGGGAATAATATTAATCCCTATACACATCTATAAAATGTGTTATGAAATTATCTTACGTGTGTACGATGGACTACCGCCTCGCGAACCGATGCCATTCATTTTTCCATTACCACCCATCACGGAGGGTTATAATGATGGATTAAATATTTTTATATTATATTTATTATAGTAATAAAATTATTGAATTATTATATCCCATGTACCTTCATACTTTACGTTATGTGGGAATATGATAATGTCACTCGTGCGTATGATGAACTACCTTCTCACAAAGCGATGCGATTCATTCATGCTTTACAAAAAAGATAGTAAGGATGGTTTAAATGGAAATATGAGATTTATAATAAATAAAATTTATTCTAGAATGATAATATGTTATTTAATTTTTTTATTCAAATCTATTGAGAAAATGGAAACTATATTCATGCATACATACAACCTAATGTATCCCTAGATGGTGTATTTCATTTTCTATCTCCAACCTTTATGGATTACTATAAATAAATTTTTAATGAATATATATTATATTTATATAATTTTAATTATTATTAATATTATTTAAACATTATAAATTAAGAGGACTAAAAATAACACATCAAAACATATATGGAAAACAAAGCGGTTCTTACTTGAAACATGACTTTTACAAGGAAATTTAAATAATCAAGTAAAAAAAGACATAAGTAAATAATATATGGTATGATATATCAAAAATTGGTTCTTTAATATATTAATAATAAACTTATATATATATTATAAATAATGTTTTAATTACTAATAAGGATGTTGATACTTATAATAAAGAATTTCAATCTCACTTTTTACTTATTTGAGACACAATCCATATTCACCACTTATTCTTTTATGTGGTGTATATAATTACCATAAATATATTTTATTTTTATTCTAATGAAAATAATTTGGAATTAAATATCCAATTTTTGAAATCTCTTTTAAGGGGATTACAGTTCCAAAGATACCAAATTAGTAAGCGATTTTTGTCCAAAATTTTCTTTATTGAGGCTTATGATTTTTTTATGAATCTATATTGTTGAAAAAAGAATTTATAAATACTATATTAAATTTAATACCATGAATTTATTTATCCTTGTAATATATTAAGCTTAATTTAAAGATATTAGTTAATTGGGCTTACATTTCAATGTTACCAAAGTGGTAAAAAATTATGTTATAGTCTTTTTATTTATCGGGATTGTTTATGATTGTTTTTCCAATGATAGAATATTATAATACATCTAACAAGAAACTCATGAATTTTCTTCTCTTATAGTTATTTAATGAGAATATATTTTTCCTTCATTCTCTTCTCTTTCTGTTCTCAAGATCTTAAAAATTGCATTTTTATAAAAAAACATATTTTCGGTCAAAAACTGTTTTTCTTCAAAAACTTTTTTTTTCTAAAAAAACAATTTTTTTTTTAAATTTTAAAAAATGATTTATTAAATAAATTTGTAACCATGAAATATTTTTTACATTTTTTTAAAAGGAATATTTATGTCATTTCAACAAAAAAACCCCATTTGGATTTTATAGAAAATATAAAAGAATATCTATTTTGATGTATATGGAATGAATAGATTTTACCACATCCATGAAAATTATTTTATTTAAATCATCGTTTATATGTTTTCGAGGTTATGTAAAGAGAAAATTATTTTGAAAAAAATATTATGTTTTAAAATGAGTTTTCAAAGAGGAAAGTATATTTTCCTCAAGAAATGTTTTGAATGATTTTAAAGAATCCTTTATATTTTCTCAAAGTTATTTTTAATGAAAAAGATTTACAAAGTGTTTTATGAATTTTTATTTCTAAAATTTTATTTTCAATAAAAAATTATCTTCCTTATGAAAAATTCTAAGTGATTTATCTTTAAAAATCATCTTTCATCTAATATGAAATCATTTTATATAACTTATTCTTTGCTGGGGATATGAACCAAGGATTACAGTATTATTCTTTATTTGAATTTTTTATGTTTATGATAATATGATGTTTATGAAACCCATTTATCTTACATGAAATATACCATTATAAAATTTTAGGAAACCTTCATCTTTTCACAGGTTATGCTATAATCAAATGATAAAATTATTATAAAAACTATACTCTTTATATAGGATATGATATGATTAAGTTATTATGAAACCCTTTTCATTTTATGGGTTATGATATGATGAAGGTTTTATGATATTTGGAACACATATGTAATATTTTAATTATTGGGTAGGTGATAACTATATATCCATCCAATTCATTTGGTAATAATGAATGTTATATAAGATCAAAGGGTACACAAGAGGATATCCCAAGCAGAAAAATATTTGTTACATGGGAGGTTACCCCAATCTCAAAAAATTAGGGTACAAGAGAGGTTATCCAAATCTTAAAGCAAGTAAACACGTAGTTATACCAAGCCTAACATGTTATGAATGTCTTGGTGGGTAGCCTTGACATAATATTTTTTATCTTATATATATACAATAATTAAATGTCATATGAAAATGTTATGATCTCATTTCTAATGCTATTTGATTCCCTTTTGATTCATCTCTTATAAAATGTCAATCTCTTTGTTATGACTCAATAGTATGATCTTTGATATATATGGTATAGTTTTAAAATTTTATGCTCATGTTCTCATATCATTATTCTCATTTTCTTCTTATATATCTCCCTAATTTACCCTTATTAGGAATTTAATCTCAACCGTTCTAATGTTTTCTTTCCCCTGATAATGAAGTGTGATTTTTGAGTAGGGTTACTTAATGGTACAAGACATTTATGGTAGACATTGAAGATATTTCCCAAATTTAGAATATTTTGTTCCACATTTTTAAAGGCACTATAATATTATGGTTTCCAGACAAGTTTTTGTGTAATTTAATGAATATTAATATAAAAATATGTAATATTTATATATGAAAATACTGGTTCACTATAAATGATATCAGAGGATAGGTTTAGTTAACATTTGAAAAATAAGATGAGAAAGCATTAGTGAGACCCATAAGAATATATCCATAGATATTACAAGGGGTGTCTCTAATAATAAGTAAAATAATGATTCAATGTATCGGAAAATGTCCTATAATTTTTGTGAAGTATGGAGAAAGCGGTTTCCAAGAAATTAAATCCTTATATGGGTACTACAAGTGTATGTGGCTCTATAAACAATTCACCTCGGGGTGATGAAACCATAAAGGGAACATTGATATTGACTCGATCATCACCCAATGCACTAATATAGTCTTTATGGCACACTTAGTTTGTCACTCCTAAAAGATATGCTTTGTAAATTCCCAAACTCTTTACAAACCATCATGAATGATTGAAACAAATGATGAACATGGATGAGAAGGTGGCATGAATTCTAATATTGATGTTAATGAATCTTCTCCATCTCTCAATCCCTTTCCCCAGCCATTGAGACCACATAATTAATTTTCTTCCTTTCCGATGGGTGGGTATCTCACTTTTATGGATCAATATAAAGTAAAGTATTTCAATGAGTTGATCATAGAACATTATTAATTTGTGATTAAGAAGAATTTTCCTGGTTTACTAAGTATAAATATTTTACCTAGTAGTGAAAATCATGTTGAAGGTTTCTTAGAGGTGAACCCATCTACCATGGAGATCGAAGATGCATCATATTTTCATCGGCTCACCCAAGTTTCATGGTTCAGTCTTGAAAATCCATCTATATTGTTCTTCAAATTTTTCATTGACTATTGGGGCCCAAATCAGCTGGTGGAAGTGTTGATTCTATCTAATTTAGATATTTGTATTCACCTTTTTTCTGAAGATGATTTCATCAAGGTATGGGTGCATGACAACTGGAAGTGTGGAAAATGGAGCCTCTCTCTATCTCAGTGGGCTTGGGAATGTTATTTTGGTTAATAAGTGAGAACATCAATGGTGTCAATTTGGTTAACATGAATTTCTCTTCCTTTACACAACCCATATATTCTAAAGTCTGTAGGTAATGATTTAGGTTCCTTTATTTGTTCGAATGAGGACACCAGGTGCCTTCAAGATGCAACTTTTCCTCGAATCATTGTTTATTTGGACTTAGATAAACCACTACCTCCACATGTTATCATTAGGGGGGATGGAAGTTTTTTTGGATGTAGAAAATTTTCTACAAAAGGTTACCAATGTTCTACATTGTTTTCCACCATTAAGGAAACTCCATATATTTTTGTAGAAGTAGACCTTTATCTCACCCAATGATTAAGGGTTCTGTTGCTATTGCGTCAGATTAGGGAGGCCATTTTGGATGGTCACTGGATCCTCCAAATATGGGGCAGATGTTTTTTTTACCACCAGTCTCTATAGAAAATATGTTGTAGGTCGCGTCTCCGATAGTTCCAAAGGTGGTATTTTCAAATAAGAAGAGTCTAACCCACATGCCTCTTAAAACCTACTGTTCATTTCCCATTATACCAATCATGAGATCAGACAATTCCAACACACAAGGATTTTCTCAGTCTAATCCACCTGACATTGATACGGCCCTGGTGAATTAATTAGTAGAGAATCATCCTTCCTCGTTGGATCTTTCTGGTATTGTGGGTGATTATTAGCATATTTCTTATCTTCGGTTAGTGGAAGCTTCCGGTAATCAAGTAATCGGTAACTCTCTTGCTTTGGTGACATGAGTGTCTACATCCAGTCTTCCAGAGGCTATAATTAGATTTCTCGAGGGGCTAATGGATCACCCATACTATTTGGTGAATCCATTGTCTCCTACTTGCAATATGTTTATAAAGGAGGTGGTGAACAATTCCACTTCGCTGTGTTCTGCAAATAAATTTTCCATTCTAGGGAAAGAGACAGAGAGGTTAGATCATAATTCTCCATAGGGCGCTTCTGATCATCAGTCTTCTCTCTAGTTTGTAGAATCATGAAATAATTAGAAAATATTAAATTATCTTGTTCTAACATTTGAGGTGTCTACATCAATTCTTCTAGAGATCGTAGTAGTATCACTCAAGGGGAAACAGATCAACCATCTTATCAGTGAAGCCTCCATATCCTCTCTTTCATTCCTTGGTGGAGCAGGTGGTGAGAAAAGTTTCTACTATGTGTTCTCCATCTAAATCATCCATTCTAATGGAAGATTAAGAGAATTCAGATATAATTACTTCTATGGATGGTGGAGTAGGTAAATCTAAGGTGACCATGTCTTTCTTATTAGATGGTGGATGAGTTACATGGGTAATTGAAAGAGTCACTTCTTCTTATAGCTCGGTCTTTAAGTCATGTTTTTCTTATGTCTAAAAGGTCCCCTCTTCTACATCTTAATGGTTTCCATGATCGTTTGGAATTTCTATGGCCTACGTGCGTAGGAAAAAACTTCCTTCATTCACAGAATATCCATTCAACTTTAGTTTCCAATTTTTGTTTCTTTGGATCTAAGACACAAAGTGGATTGATTTCTGGTCCTGGCCAAAGATATGGGTTCTTTCAAATCATATTCATGCAAGCCCATGCAATGGACACATTTTTATTTTCTCAAAGTCAATAATTTCTATGACATTTATAGTAACATGTCACCAACATATCATGGCTAAGGTGTTCTGAGGTGGTTTTGAATTATAATTTTCTTTTGTCTTTTCCAACTATGATATGGTTGTAGGAAGGAATCTATGGAATTAATTAACCAATTTTCAACTAGTTATCCTTACTTAGTTTTTTGGGGGAGACTTCAATACCATTCTTCAGAAAATAGATAAAAAGGGATGTGATACAATCTCTATACCAACAATGTTGGAATTTATAGATTTTATATCTCCCAAGGGACTCATTGATCTAGGATTTTCAGGTAGTAGATGCACATGGTGTAACAATAAAAAGAGAGAGAGCAGGATATGGTGCAGAATAGACCAATTCTTGTTTAACCTTTAAGGCATAGATGATTTCTCTAAGACCTCTTGGGATTATTTAACAAGATACCTATGTGATCATTTTATAGTCACAGTGAAGTTGAACAAAAGAGAAAAAAGATAATTTTTTTTATTCCATGAGTTGGATAAAGTTAGAAGGGATTTATCAAATGGTTAAAATTTCCGAGGGCAATATAGATACATTAATTTTCTTGGGAAGTTTTAACGCATGCTATGAAGTGAATAAAGAATTATATTTAGGGGTGGATGGAAGGAATAATGTTCAGTGAAAATAGTTTGGAAGGGATCAAAGAAGATATTGATAGACTGTATGAGCTTCTGAAATCAAACTAGGAAGATTACATGTTTCTAAATCTGGTTGAGGAATAAAGCCTACTATCAAACAAAAATACTGAAATTGAAAGATTCTAGAGAGGAAAATCTAGAAATATTTGGCTCAGAGAGGGGGATATAAACACGTCCTACTTTTAATAAGGTGTTAAAGCGAGAAAGGTGATCGGGAAATTAAATCACGAATTAGATGATGGATCTTACATGACTGAGATTGTGGTGGTTATAAATTTGTCCATGGAACACTTCACAAACCTTATGGATGGTAATAATAGATGCAATGAGGGAATAAAATCGAGGGAAGGTATAGTGGAGGACTTCATGTCATACATTCTGAGATTAGTTGGAGACTCGTATAATTAAATAATGGAGGATTTACTAGATGATACGGAAACCAAGGAGGCATTTTGCAGTATAAACCTCTGGAGTGCACCCAAAACTGATGGATTTACAAGATCATTTTATGTCGATTATTATGATATCATTAAAAACTAGGGAGTGGATGAAGTGAGGGACTACTTTATAGGCGGAATACTAAATAGGAAAGTCTATGTATCTAATATGGTTCTCATTCCAAAATTCAATAATCCAATCTCTGTAAACCAATACAAGACTATCTAGATTTGAAACTTCACCTAAAAAGTCCTCTATTACCTAATAAATATAAGGCCTAATCACGTTATCCAGATGCTAGTATCAGAGGAGCAACACAAATTTTTAAAGGGATGGATCATACAAGGAGTGATTAGTTTACACAAATAGTTGCATTATGAAATCAATAAAAAACCCTTGGATCCAGCATTATAGTCAAAGATTATATGGATAAAGTGTACGAATGATTATAATAGAGCTTCTTGGTTCATGTTATGAGAAGGTTTGAATTTTGGGAATGGGTTTGTGACCTACGATTCTGATGTTTTTCTTCCCTGTGGCTATCCATTTCACTGATGGGGAGAGGTTTTGATTCTTTAAAAGTGATAGAGGTCTAATATAGGGTGATCCCATGTCACCAAATATTTTCATCATGCAAAAATATGGTATTAAAAGGAATATCAATAGAGTAATTGATGAGGGTAAGATACATTACATAATAAATAAATCGTGCAATTACCCCATTTTTATCTAATGTTTGCGAATGATATAATATTTTTCCTCACTGCTAAGCTTAAATCAATCAATTTATTTAATAAAGTAATGAAAGAATATAGTAAATGGAGCAAGGAAAGGGTAAATCAAAAGAAAATAAATGTTTATATTTATAACAGATGTTCAATCAGGATAAGTAGAACAATTGAAGATAGGTTGGGAATGAAGTGGTACTATATGCGTATGGTTTAACTAGGAAAACCCATATCAAGTGGTAAAATTAAAAAAACCTATTTTAGGATATTATTGGTTGAATATTGGGAAGAATATGCAATTAAAAATGGGTCTTTCTATCTTTTGGTGGTAGAATAATATTGGTTAACGGTGTTTTTCTTCCATTCTAATGTATGTCCTATCCATAATCAAGGTACTGAAGGGAATAATTGAAATGATTGAAAAAATATTAACTACGTTTATATGGATTCCAATCAATAAGGAATGTTTGATTGGTAATAAGGGAAGAAATAGATATGCTGATTAGTATAGTTGAAGATGAATAAAGAAAAATCTAGGATTCCATGAATTCCATGTATTTGAGATTTTCCTGGGAAATCATTTAAGGTAAGTCTTTATAGGAAATGTTAACGAGGAACAGTTACAAATATAGATGGAATTAGTTGGAATATGGAAGCATATTTATCTTAAGTCTAAAAAAACACATGATAAACAATTAGAGGTCTTGTAATATGAGGTTTAATGGGTTCTAGGTTGCAGTGTGATCAACTACTAGGATGATAACATGGAAAAGAACCACCTCTTTTTTCGGGATTCCTAGTTCAAAGTATCTCATTTAGGGAAGTGACTGGATTACCTCCCTTGGTCTGAGAAACCCTTTACCAACACAAAAAATCATCCATGATAGTATTATTATTACAAAAGAACTTGATTTCATTCATTTGTTTTATAAATAAGCAGATAGACACTTCAATATGTGCGATTTTCTTACTATGATCTCTAGAATTCACGAGCAAAATGGTTGGGTGTCTAAAACATGGTGCAAGGATATTTTGTTTAAGATTATTATTTTTAGTATGGAGGTTAGAAAATTAAGAAATTCCTACTAATGACAATGTGAAAAGAAAAGGTATCACCCTAGCATCATGACACATATAATGCACAACTCATAGCCAAGAATTAGTTTGGAACATGATCTTCAAAAGCTATTAGGAAATCAAGATCTGTAATTTCATTGAATAAGAGTTGGGATTAAGAAGAGGTGGGAATTACATTTCACAATTCATGACCATATGGTTTCATAGAGTGAAGAATCAGGGTGTGGATAGAAAAATCCATGTGATGTTATTCGTTGTGGGGTGCTGGGTCCTGTGAGGGATGAGGAATAAGACTAGAGAAGGAAAAAAAATTCTTAGATATTTTCATTAAGGTTTAGTTGAAATCCTGTATTGTGGAACTATGGCCTCTAATCAAGTTTGGTGAGTTTTGACACTACTCAGAACCTTTATTCACAAGTTCTTTGTTGGTATGTGGAGAAGGAATGGTGGTAACCCAAGTAAATGGGTAAAATCTATCCCACTGTGTTTTAGGTTAATGTTAAATGTGGATGCCTCTAGTGTATCTAGAAATATGAGGGGGTAGGGCTTGTGTGGGATAGATGTGGTGTAACACCCCAGGTAAATAAAGAATATGAAATTTTCATATTTATCCATATTTGTGAATAAAATATTGATATGACTTTAAAGGGGACGCTATGCTCGATGGCGTACCCAACACGCAACTACAAGTTTCTTCGGAATCTTACGTTGCACTCTAATAATAAATTTCAAATGTTAGTTAACATGTAGCCGTTGTAATGGCAAGAATGGATATAAATAACTAAAATATGATTATATATGTTTTTAAATGTTTATACATTTATCCAATAAAATATAATGGCTTAAAATACGGAAAGAATTCAATTTTAGGCGTATATGCCCTAGTTTTCACTAAAGGTTCACTTATCACCTTTTGATGGCGAACCGTCATTAAATATAGTTTTGATCACTCTTATACATTATATTGGACCAAATAAAACTCGTCTTGAGAATCGGGACATCAAAATTTACTTTGTGTAAATTTTTGGTATCTTTCTGATAAAGTTCATTTTTTTAATGAATAGTGTAAAATGTTGTATTTTAAATTCAAAACCTATTTTTAATCTAATTAATTTATATAATTAGATTATCTTTTGAATTGGTATTAATGTGTAATCTGAATATATTTTTACCATTTAATCCAATGGTGGTCATTGGAATCAATTTCACTTTGAAATTAGACTTAAACTGGTGCCAATCTTTTGATACTTATTGTTTTATAAAAACACGCTATTTGCGCTGACAGCGGGAATTAATTATTAAATTAATTAATGTGACTAATATGTTTTGAATTTTTTAAAACGGACTTCATTTTTGAATTCCGAATATCAAATATAGCTTAGGGTGAATTTTTGGTAATTTTCTGAAAAACTTCAATTTTTGATGAATAGTGAAACCACAAAGTGGTACTTATAGACTGATTTTCCGTTTAAATGAGATTTTGCCATCATTGTGTTTTGATTTTCAAAAATCCGACATACATGGTTTTCATTAAGAAGTAAAATGTGGTTCAATGAGATTATAATAATTTTTTTTGGTGAATAGTAACTTATTAAGTTCTTAATCGCGATTAGTGGTAATTAGTGTAGTTTAAGGTAAAAATGATATTATAAGGATGTGAAAACACCATGACACTTGTCTTACACCTATTGGGTGAGTCATGGCCGACCAATACAAGCCATGTCCCAACTTGGGGACCCCATGGAGCCACTTTAGTTGGAAAATGACAATAATAACTTTTTATTTAATGTAAAAGTAAAAATGACACAAACATAATATGTTTTACGAAAACAATTTTTACATGGGGTTACAAAGATCAGATTTTTGATTATAAATAGTAATTGGAAAGCTAAAAAGATTTACTACATCATTGTATTTTTTTATAATTTTTATACATTAAATAAATTAAATTATTTATGACATAATAATGATGCAGTGATGACATCATTATTTAACGATTAAAATAAAATGGAAAGATAATGTAAAATCTATGAACTAAACATGTCCAAAACTTATTGTATGGGTGGATTTCGAACCTTTATAACCTTATCCACGAATTATATCAATGTGGGACCTTTTAAAACCGAAACACATTTTTAAATAAAGTAATATTTCTTACTTTCCAAAAGTGCCCCTCCTCTCCTCTTATAAAAGGCCCCCACCTCTACCTCATTTCACACACTCCTCAAGCCTTTGGCTCGGCAAAACCCTGCCCATTTACTCTCTCCACATCCCTCTCCTCATCCTAGAGGATTCCATTTGGGCAGAAGCCTTTCAAAGGAAGCCTTTAGGCTCAAATCAAAAGGAGATACACTTTTAAAGGTAATTCATTCTCTAATGTTCATTTGTTTTATTTTGCTTCTCCAACCCTCTAAAATCTTTTTATTTATTTCTTTTGTAACAACACCAGTATCTTCAATATACTAGGATGTTGTTATAATATTTATTCGAGCTACACTCTCACACAACTACATCAAATGGTTAAAGAACATACGGTTTCCGTGGATGGCGAAATTCTGCCTCCCGAAACGATGATTGTTCAATACTCATTTAACACCTTCAAAGGTGGCCATTATGATGTCACTATTTTTATATATGATATATAATATGTTTATGTTTTACTTATTCTTATTTATTTTTCATTTGTGTCTTACCTTGATGGCTTCCATTATGGGCATACGCGATATCTTCATTTTAGGAAGTGCGGACTACCGCCCCCTCAAAGTGATGTGATTCGTTAATGCCATACGTGGGACGTATAAAGGATGGATTTAATGTTATTATATATGATGTTATACTGGAATTATTATATACCTCTATATCATTATTATTTCTTTCCATTAAAGTATGAGATAGAAATGAAAGTAGCGTTCATGCGTACGTACGACTTACCGTCTCCATGAACGGTGCATTTCATTTCTTATCCCCAAATGTAATGTACTATTATAAGTACTTGTATATAATGGATATATATGATGAATGATCCATCTAAATGATGAATATAATTCTGTAATTAAAATATACATACCTCTCATTTAGTTTTAATTCCATTAATATGAAAAAAAATGAAAGTAGCGTTCATGCGTACGTACGGCTTACCGTCTCCATGAACGATGCATTTCATTTCTTACCCATAAATGATTATGTAACATTATTAATACATGTTTATGCTGTATATATATGATATATATGATATCCAAATCAGGAATGTCATTCGGGATATAAAGAAACTTTGACCACACGAACAACATGTAATTGTAAGAAGTCCACTTTCGACTTAAGAACCAAATAACGACAAAACAAACATTATTAACTTAAATGATTACATAATGTTTATAACATGGAAATAAGTGATATAAAAGGAATAATGAACTTAGAAAAGGTTCTTAAGGAAGTAGAAATTAACTCAAGTTTATTATTTAGGAGATTAAAGAATGATCGAGTCAAGTCGGACCCGAGGTAAGGGATCCTACTCCTCTCTTTCTTTTTAAGTACACACTTTTATGTCATTCCTTTTAAAGATCATCTTTATTGTTATTGGGATGATCTTTTATATTAAACTTACTGTAATTTTTATTTTCATGTGATGAGAGACCCTATTCTCTCTCATCAATCCATTTTGTAAGTTTTGAGTGGCGCCGTTAGGCTGCCGAACTTTTATAAGAGATCTAACCTCTCTCTTTCTTTCTAAGTACTCTCCTTTATGTCACTTCTTTTAATCTCATCTTTGTAATGTTGGGGGATGTTCTTTTATATTCCTCTTTCTGTACATTTTATTGTAATGTGATGAGATACCCTATTTGATCTCATCAATCCATATTCGGAAGTTTTATGTGGCGCCGTTAGGCTGCCGAGTTTTCGTAAGGGATTTTTCATCTCACTTTTATTCCCGTGAGATTTATGCTACATTTGCCACAAATTCCATTGAGTGGTGTATGTACTGTCCATTATTCTACTCTTTGTGTAATATAATTTCGTTTATGATTATTTACATCAATGATCTATTGTCCTTCTTTCATGGGGTGTATGTTTTGAAAGATACCCAAGTCGGTAAGGGAACCTTTCACCCTCCTCTTTTTTTAAAAGACTTCTTTTGTTAGGTATTTTAATTTACATATTGTTATATTGGGATATGTTCTCATATATCCTTGTTGATGTAAATTTTATGTCCATGTGATGAGATACTCTTTTTACCTCTCATCAACTCATTTTGATGTGATGCCGTTAGACTGTCAAGGGAACTTTTTAACCCAATTTCGATTTCTTTGGGTTCAACATGTAGTCATTGAATATGTCATCCATTGAATATGTGTGAATGACCTTTTATTGTTGTACAATTAATACCCACTTATATTGGGTGTATTTATATTTGTCACACATATTTTTGAGATTGATTTGTCCTTAATTTAAGGATACCTTCTTTATAAGGGATTTCATCACATTTGACATTTCTATTGAGGGTTCATTGTTGTTATACACCAATTCACTCTTATATGGTGTATATACTGTACTTTGGAGTATTATATCATGAATCCTTTTATTCTCATGATATTATAAAGTTCTGACTAAATGTTTTTCCTCGATTATTGTATTCAAGTGTCTCTAATTTTGGTAAAACCCCTTTAACCAAAATATCGTTTTAAATGTTTTAATTATTTGTTCTTATTAATATCCATGTTTTCAAAATGGTTTTAAGGATTTATTTACATGGATATTAATGGTTTAAAATTTTAAAAGCTTCAAGGTGGTATGGGACACTTTGATTCAAAAATCTCTTTATTAAATGTTTTAAATGGTTTTGGAAATGGTTTCTTTTTGAATGGATTCATTATTTCAATATCCTAAAATGTTATATTGTGATCGAAATGTAGAAATGTTATGTTTCCTTTATTCATGTTTTATGTGATACGATTATGTTATGGTTCTTGGGCATTGTTATGAAGAACGGGTGGTTCCATGATAAACTAAGGGCGGGTGAGCCCGATATAGCTCTCCAATGCATTGGGTAATGCGAAGGAGTGAAACGTTAAGGTTTCTCCGAAGAGATTTAGGGAATATACTGTGATGGGTATTCCAAACGTAACCAAGAGGGTTACTCCCTACGTAAGAATGTTATGAATGCCTCAAGTTACCTTTATGTCTTATGTTTTCTATGATTTATTCATGATTTGATATGCCTATGTTTTATGGGTAAAGTATGATTTCATTCTTGTGTATATATGAACTCATGTTTCCTTTCCATATATTTTATAACCCTTACTGATCTTTTTATGCTCATCCCAAGTTTTTGAAATGTTTTTCACAGGACAAGGGAAAGGTACATGATGTGATGATAGTGTCGAGGATGTGTCAAGAAAGAATCCATGTTTCATTTTAAATATGTTTCTGTTGATCGGAAGAATTAATACTCTATTTTATGTAACCACTTTGTTTAAATGTGGAATATAATGCAAGTTTCATGTTCTAATACTCTAAAACTCTAAACCTGAAAAGATCCTCAATGTGTAATCTTGTAATAACTCAAGATTTAGTAAGGTTTAAGGCTGGGGCCTTATAGTTGGTATCAAAGGTCGGTTTAGATAACTTTAGAGGTTAGGGTATTCTTTAAGCATAATTGACAATTACCATAATGGTTAGGATTTCAGAAAGAGTCTTAGTTTTAGATAAAGTGAATGAGTAAGTATATCTTATTGTCTATATTACTCATTAGTACATGATGGTTTTTTTGATATACTCACACTGACCTTTTTGGTTTTAGTAAATGGCTGGATCTAGCAGGCACCAAAGTAACAGTGGATGTGAAGGAAACTGTGACAGTTTTTTGAGCAAGCAACCGAATGATATGGGAGCTGCAATGAGAAATCTTTTGATTATCCTCAACCAACTATCTGGAGTCATGATTGACCACCTAAACCTTGTAGTTTTCTCTAAGGCATCATATATGCAAGAAAAAAATCCCTACGGAAGTACAGGTAATAATCATAAAGGTATGCGTATTCAAAAACCTATGTGTCAAAGATGTGGAAAGAAACACCTGGGAAAATGTTTCAAAGGGACAGAAATATGCTATAGATGTGGAAATGAAGGTCATAAAGCAATAACCTGCCATGGAAAAAGGAAGCATCCAGTTGACTCGAGGAAAGGGAAAGAAGTTCTTTCTGAGGGATCAATTGAATGTTTTAAATGTGGTGTGCATGGTCATTATGCAAACACATGTTCTATGAAGAAGTTTCGTGAATGGGGTCACCAAGAGCGTACAAATGTTCGTTTACCAATACCTAATGCCATTCCTATTGAGGATGAAGAAACTGACAATGACCAATCAAAGGTATGTACTATTTCATGACTATTGTTTTCCTATTTTGGAATCTTAGGATATGATTCATGATTTTATTTGTAGGAAAGAGGTATTTCGGAATAGGTTGGAAAGGAATGGATAATGGATCATGAAGAATGTTGAATGAGTAAGATGTCAACATATAAGGGCTTCAAGAGTTATGGTGAAATTTTTAAGATTATCAAGTCTCTTTTGATGATGGGGTTACATTAGAAGACTTTTTATATTATGTGTAACCCTGATGTTTAATATAGGCAAATTTTATCCAAGGAATAGTTATCTTTTCTTTTGTGGACGTAGTTATAAAGAACCATTTGGGTTTATATGATCCTTACTTTTGAGGAAATTATGGGTTACTAAATGTTATGATTGAAGTGGAAGGCATGAGATAAAATTGAGGTTAAAATATGTTATGAATATTTTTGAAGATTTTATCTCATTTTGGGGAATGTTTTGAGAATTATATAGTTTTGAAAAAAGAACAACACGCAGACCGTGTGACAACCCGTCGCGTCGGACAAAGCTGCGAGAATCGAACCCACAACCAAAGTGCGACTGGTATTTATCGCCTACCACTGGACTACGTGAAGTCCCTGGTTAGTTTGACTGATTCATTCTAGTTATATGATTTTATGAATTAAGAGTAAGTTGATTTTGGGTTATATATAAAAATGATTAACCTATCATGGAGGATATGTGATTAGGTTAATTACTTTTCAATACGAGACTTTAGGAGCAACTAATGTTGTTTGGAGATAAATGTTACGATTTAACTTGGAAGACTATGTGACTAAATCCTTCAAATATTTGGGTTTCAATATTATATTGGTTTACTTTGAAGAATTTTATGGACAAATTATTTATCGGATGGTCCTCGTTGAACTTTGGGTTTTGTTGGACAAATTTTGGAGATTAAGAATAGATTTTCTTTTTATAAGGGGTTATCCTTTTCTGGATTATCTGATCTTGTACTAGCCTTTTTGGTTTTGGTTTTGGATAAAGTCTAAAGACATGGGATGTATATAGTTCTCTTTTGTGGATTATGTGATTCTATAGAAGTTGATTATAGTACTCTTAATGTGAAAAAGTCTTCCTAAATACTCGTCTTTTGGAGAAAATACGAGTTTGTGTAAAAGTTGAAAGTCAACATGATAAGTGATTATGTTTCCTTATGAATAAATTTCTCAATAAAAAGTAACTTAAAACAAAAATGTTGTCTATTAACTTTTCTTACTGGGGAATCGAATACCGTTTAACCCATCACAAGTTTGTGATTTTCTCATGGTTAACTTTCTCCTAAACATGTTTTCTATCACTCTCCATCAGAACATGACCCTTTGTTTTTTTCCTCCATGTCCATATTTTCATACATGGAATCCTTGTATGGGTTAACTCGGGTGACCTTTGTACTCATCTTTCTTTATTTTAAAGTGATTGTTTTACCGACTCTTGTTCCGATGTGGGACTTTCAAGGATGTTTCCAAGCTCAATTTTAAAAATTGCGAGGACGCAATTCCCAAAAAGGGGGAAGGTTGTAACACCCCAGGTAAATAAAGAATATGAAATTTTCATATTTATCCATATTTGTGAATAAAATATTGATATGACTTTAAAGGGGACGCTATGCTCGATGGCGTACCCAACACGCAACTACAAGTTTCTTCGGAATCTTATGTTGCACTCTAATAATAAATTTCAAATGTTAGTTAACATGTAGCCATTGTAATGGAGGGAATGAATATAAATAACTAAAATATGATTATATATGTTTTTAAATGTTTATACATTTATCCAATAAAATATAATGGCTTAAAATACGGAAAGAATTCAATTTTAGGCGTATATGCCCTAGTTTTCACTAAAGGTTCACTTATCACCTTTTGATGGCGAACCGTCATTAAATATAGTTTTGATCACTCTTATACATTCTATTGGACCAAATAAAACTCTTCTTGAGAATCGGGACATCAAAATTTACTTTGTGTAAATTTTTGGTATCTTTCTGATAAAGTTCATTTTTTTAATGAATAGTGTAAAATGTTGTATTTTAAATTCAAAACCTCTTTTTAATCTAATTTATTTATATGATTAGATTATCTTTTGAATTGGTATTAATGTTTAATATGAATATATTTTTACCATTTAATCCAATGGTGGTCATTGGAATCAATTTCACTTTGAAATTAGACTTAAACTGGTGCCAATATTTTGATACTTGTTGTTTTATAAAAACACGCTATTTGCGCTGACAGCGGGAATTAATTATTAAATTAATTAATGTGACTAATATGTTTTGAATTTTGTAAAACGGACTTCATTTTTGAATTCGGAATATCAAATATAGCTTAGGGTGAATTTTTGGTAATTTTCTGAAAAACTTCAATTTTTGATGAATAGTGAAACCACAAAGTGGTACTTATAAAGACTGATTTTCCGTTTAAATGAGATTTTGCCATCATTGTGTTTTGATTTTCAAAAATCCGACATACATGGTTGTCATTAAGAAGTAAAATGTGGTTCAATGAGATTATAATAATTTTTTGGTGAATAGTAACTTATTAAGTTCTTAATCGCGATTAGTGGTAATTAGTGTAGTTTGAGGTAAAAATGATATTATAAGGATGTGAAAACACCATGAAACTTGTCTTACACCTATTGGGTGAGTCATGGCAGACCAAGAAAAGCCATGGGACAACTTGGGGACCCCATGGAGCCACTTTAGTTGGAAAATGACAATAATAACTTTTTATTTAATGTAAAAGTAAAAATGACACAAACATAATATGTTTTACGAAAACAATTTTTACATGGGGTTACAAAGATTAGATTTTTGATTATAAATATTAATTGGAAATATAAAAATATTTCATACATCATAGTATTTTTTTTATAATTTTTAGACATTAAATAAATTAAATTATTTATGACATAATAATGATGCAGTGATGACATCATTATTTAACTATTAAAATAAAATGGAAAGATAATGTAAAATCTATGAACTACACATGTCCAAAACTTATTGGATGTGTGGATTTAGAACCTTTATAACCTTATCCACGAATTATATCAATGTGGGACCTTTTAAAACCAAAAAACATTTTCAAATAAAGTAATATTTCTTACTTTCCAAAAGTGCCCCTCCTCTCCTCTTATAAAAGGCCCCCACCTCTACCTCATTTCACACACTCCTCAAGCCTTTGGCTCGGAAAACCCCTGCCCATTTACTCTCTCAACATCCCTCTCCTCATCCTAGAGGATTCCCTTTGGGCAGAATCCTTTCAAAGGAAGCCTTTAGGCTCAAATCAAAAGGAGATACACTTTTAAAGGTAATTCATTCTCTCATGTTCATTTGTTTTATTTTGCTTCTCCAACCCCCTAAACTCTTTTTATTTATTTATTTTGTAACAACAACAGTATCTTAAATATACTAGGATGTTGTTATAATATTTATTTGAGCTACACTCTCACACAACTACATAAAATGGTTAAAGAACATACGGTTTCCGTGGATGGCGAAATTCTGCCTCCCGAAACGATGATTGTTCAATACTCATTTAACACCTTCAAAGGTGGCCATTATGATGTCACTATTTTTATATATGATATATAATATGTTTATGTTTTACTTATGCTTCTTTATTTTTCATTTGTGTCTTACCTTGATGGCTTCCATTATGGGCATACGCGATATCTTCATTTTAGGAAGTGCGGACTACTGCCCCCTCAAAGTGATGTGATTCGTTAATGCCATACGTGGGACGTATAAAGGATGGATTTAAAGTTATTATATATGATGTTATACTGGAATTATTATATACCTCTATATCATTATTATTTCTTTCCATTAAAGTATGAGATAGAAATGAAAGTAGCGTTCATGCGTACGTACGACTTACCGTCTCAATGAACGGTGCATTTCATTTCTTATCCCCAAATGTAATGTACTATTATAAGTACATGTATATAATGGATATATATGATTAATGATACATCTAAATGATGAATATAATTCTTTAATTAAAATATACATACCTCTCATTTAGTTTTAATTCCATTAATATGACAAAAAAATGAAAGTAGCGTTCATGCGTACGTACGGCTTACCGTCTCCATGAACGGTGCATTTCATTTCTTACCTATAAATGATTATGTAATATTATTAATACATGTTTATGCTGTATATATATGATATATATGATATCCAAATCAGGAATGTCATTGTGGATATAAAGAACTTTTGACCACACGAACAACATGTAATTGTAAGAAGTCCACTTTCGACTTAAGAACCAAATATCGACAAAACAAACATTATTAACTTAAATGATTAAATAATGTTTATAACATGGAAATAAGTGATATAAAAGGAATAATGAACTTGTAAAAGGTTCTTAAGGAAGTAGAAATTAACTCAAGTTTATTATTCAGGAGATTAAAGAACGATCGAGTCAAGTCGGACCCGAGGTAAGGGATCCTACTCCTCTCTTTCTTTTTAAGTACACACTTTTATGTCATTCCTTTTAAAGATCATATTTCTTGTTATTGGGATGATCTTTTATATTAAACTTACTGTAATTTTTATTTTCATGTGATGAGAGACCCTATTCTCTCTCATCAATCCATTTTGTAAGTTTTGAGTGGCGCCGTTAGGCTGCCGAACTTTTATAAGAGATCTAACCTCTCTCTTTCTTTCTAAGTACTCTCCTTTATGTCACTTCTTTTAATCTCCTCTTTGTAATGTTGGGGGATGTTATTTTATATTCCTATTGCTGTAAATTTTATTTTAATGTGATGAGATACCCTATTTGATCTCATCAATCCATATTCGGAAGTTTTATGTGGCGCCGTTAGGCTGCCGAGTTTTCGTAAGGGATTTTTCATCTCACTTTTATTCCCGTGAGATTTATGCAACATTTGCCACAAATTCCATTGAGTGGTGTATGTACTGTCCATTATTCTACTCTTTGTGTAATATACTTTCGTTTATGAGTATTTACATCAATGATCTATTGTCCTTCTTTCATGGGGTGTATGTTTTGAAAGATACCCAAGTCGGTAAGGGAACCTTTCACCCTCCTCTTTTTTTAAAAGACTTCTTTTGTTGGGTCTTTTAATTTACATATTGTTATATTGGGATATGTTCTCATATATCCTTGTTGATGTAAATTTTATGTCCATGTGATGAGATACTCTTTTTATCTCTCATCAACTCATTTTGATGTGATGCCGTTAGGCTGTCAAGGGAACTTTTTAACCCAATTTCGATTTCTTTGGGTTCAACATGTAGTCGTTGAATATGTCATCCATTGAATATGTGTGAATGACCTTTTATTGTTGTACACTTAATATCCACTTATATTGGGTGTATTTATATTTTTCACACATATTTTTGAGATTGATTTGTCCTTAATTTAAGGATACCTTCTTTATAAGGGATTTCATCACATTTGACATTTCTATTGAGGGTTCGTTGTTGTTATACACCAATTCACTCTTATATGGTGTATATACTGTCCTTTGGAGTATTATATCATGAATCCTTTTATTCTCATGATATTATAAAGTTCTGACTAAATGTTATTCCTCGATTATTGTATTCAAGTGTCTCTAATTTTGGTAAAACCCCTTTAACCAAAATATCGTTTTAAATGTTTTAATTATTTTTTCTTATTAATATCCATGTTTTCAAAATGGTTTTAAGGATTTATTTACATGGATATTAATGGTTTAAAATGTTAAAAGCTTCAAGGTGGTATGGGACACTTTGATTCAAAAATCTCTTTATTAAATGTTTTAAATGGTTTTGGAAATGGTTTCTTTTTGAATGGATTCATTATTTCAATATCCTAAAATGTTATATTGTGATCGAAATGTGGAAATGTTATGTTTCCTTTATTCATGTTTTATGTGATACGATTATGTTATGGTTCTTGGGCATTGTTATGAAGAACGGGTGGTTCCGTGATAAACTAAGGGCGGGTGATTCCGATATAGCTCTCCAATGCATTGGGTAACGCGAAGGAGTGAAACGTTAAGGTTTCTCCGAAGAGATTTAGGGAATATACTGTGATGGGTATTCCAAATGTAACCAAGAGGGTTACTCCCTACGTAAGAATGTTATGAATGCCTCAAGTTACCTTTATGTCTTATGTTTTCTATGATTTATTCATGATTTTATATGCCTATGTTTTATGGGTAAAGTATGATTTCATTCTTGTGTATATATGAACTCATGTTTCCTTTCCATATATTTTATAACCCTTACTGAGATTTTTATGCTCATCCCAAGTTTTTGAAATGTTTTTCACAGGACAAGGGAAAGGTACATGATGTGATGATAGTGTCGAGGATGTGTCAAGAAAGAATCCATGTTTCATTTTAAATATGTTTCCGTTGATCGGAAGAATGAATACTCTATTTTATGTAACCACTTTGTTTAAATGTGGAATATAATGCAAGTTTCATGATCTAATTCTCTAAAACTCTAAACCTGAAAAGATCCTCAATGTGTAATCTTGTAATAACTCAAGATTTAGTATGGTTTAAGGCTGGGGCCTTATATGTGGGTTGGTGATTATGCCATTCAATTCCTACTATGGCCTAGATAGTTCAATGAGAACAGAGGTCAAATCCATGAACACACGACTTTATCTTTGCAGGCTCTCCAATATTAATTTGGAAATGGTGGAATCAGATTCAAGCATACTAATAGGGCTTCTCCCAAAAAAAATCTCCATGGGATATGATATTTTTTTGAAGGTACGGTAAGCTCATTATGCTAGGTGTTAATGTGAGTGACACATGGAGGGGAGGGAATTTTACAGTAGATTCCTTAGCTTACAAAGTAAATTATAGTGAAGGTATCATTTTTTATCATTGTACTGTATATTTACCATATGACTGTTATCTCATTATTAGGGGGGATACACTTGAGCTCCACCATTTCCATCCCCTTGTTTGAATGTTATTCAGAATGTAATAAGAAATTACGTTTTTGTGACGATCATATATGACTTTGGATTAACCTAAGGTATCCTAGATTAAAAGAAGGGTGTCATGATTATGACATCATGTAAGTGATTTTTAAAGATTATGTGGATTTACACTATTATTAGTGTGTACCACACTATGTTTTTCAGTTTTTATGAATGGAGGGAACTATAAATAAATGGGTTAAAATTGAATGTGATAGAAAGTTTTCTAATGAGATATTAAATGGGAAGACGAATAGAGTGGAGGGTATTGTGATTATGTCTAACCAGTAATCATAGAACATGATTATCAAAATACCTTAACCAACTCTTAGACTCACCAAAAAAGATATGTATAGATTTGGATGTGAGTTAGGGTACTAGATACCATGAAGGAAATAAGATTTAGTTTCTAATAGGTTAATAATGTGGAAATAAGAACCCAAGGGAATGTCTTAGAGGGACAAAAAATGTTTCAAGTGTGAAAAAGAAGGACACAAATCATGTAATTATAAAGTAAAAAAAGAAATATTCAGTTAATTCAATGGATGGAAATATTGGTCTCCTTAATAAATCATCAACATTTGACCATTTTAAATGATGAAAGTATGAGAATTATGAAAATCAATGTCCTAGAGTAAAATCTCGTGAAGAGAATCAACATAGTGGTATGAGTAATGATTTTATTATTGATGATGAAGAAACCATAAATAAAGTATGAAAGGATATAGGTATCAATGAATAAGATGACGAAGTATAGTAAGTGGCTTAAGGATGTGGTTGAATAATTTAATTGTTTATGAATTGGAATTATAAAATTATGTTATATGAATCTTAAAATATATATGTATTGTTATTTATAAGTTTCTCATTAATGAATTTTAAAAATATGTTAATTCATATTGATGGACTAGAAAGGTGATTTGATATCAAGTTTATATTTTCATTAAGGGAAGATAACCTGTAATATTTTCTAGATGTTGATATAATGATGTTTGGATAAAAAGGTGATTGATATGCATAATGTAAATTGGATAGTATTGATGAAATTGGAACATATTAATGTTCGGTGGACAATGTAGATTATATTATCATTTATGGAGTTTAAAATATTATAAAATTATAGAATATATTAAATAATCAATTGTTTTATTCAAGGAATGAGGAGGTATGCATGTTTTCATAAATTTTTTATGGAAATTTTGTTTATTACCATGGTATAAGAAAGTATATGATCAATGTATTTGTATATTTGGTATGTGAAAATTAAGAGCTAATTTATGAAATTTAGGGGATTAATTTTAAGTTGATTTTGAGATATTTTTATGCATTTTTTATAAGTTTTTAATTTGAGAAGGGTTATAAGGGTAACCATTTATGTAATGGTGTAAGTTGAACTATGTATGAGGGTTTACAGATTAATGTATTAATTCACCATATGAATATTTATTCATACTATATAAATTAGGTTAAAATTATTTGTTTTGTTATAATAACTTGAGATATAAAGAAGGATTTATTATTATTTTATAGATAATATTTAGTCCTTCATATGTGAAAAACATTCATCTCATTAAGTAATAGAAAAAGTGGAAATTGTTCAAGGCTTAACCAAAGGGTGGCATTGTGATTATGAAATGGAATGAAATCAATTAAGTATGTCTTCTCATGAAAAGTATTAAAATTTAGGAAATAGGATCATGAAGTAATATGTTGTCCTGTTATAATAATTTTTGATGCTATTAATGAAACTTTTAAAGCCTATTTGGCTTATGGATTTTTTGTAATTAACTTTTGCCTGACCATATTCTTTATCACTCTCTTTAATTATTTACTCTTTTCTTCCATGTCAAAATCTTCACTTCCCACCTATGTTTACTTATGTGGAAACCTAGTTACAAGTTAAATTTGGAAAAATTTATGTTTCTAACTTTTCATTTTTAAGGAAATTTTTATTATTCATTTTCATGATGTCGGTTTCTATTAATGAATTTTAAAATATAAAACCTCTGATGACTGAGATGAATTTTTTATTGTTAAATTTTTTTTAAGTGGGGTAGAATGTAACACCCCAATATTTTGTGAAATATTTTTTTAGTTAATTTAATATTTTAAATATTTTTCATTTCATGTAACAAGAAGTTTATATTATATTGAAATAAACACTGAGTTTATCTTCTGTTACATGCAATACCAAGTCTAGATTTCAATATATTCAACACTGAGTGTAACTCATGATATAAACTATAGTGAGATTACATGAAATATAACATACTATTAAAATATTATTATTTAATATTATATTTATAACCTAGGCATTAGAATGGAAGGTAAGACTAGTGATAGAGTTTGAGGTCTTCACTACCCTCAAAATTAAATTTATTAACCTACACTATTTTAATAGTGCAGGGTCGATCCACAGGGATGTTTGGTGAGTATTATAAGGGTTTATTAAATTTATAAACTGCTGAAAATAGGAACAAATACAATAATATTATAGTGATAAATAATAAAAAAATTAATGAGTTTTTTTTTAAATTTGTTAATGGAGTTAGGTAATAGCGTTAAAGGTACCCAAGAAACAAGAACATGATTGAGGGAAGGAAATGGATTAAGAAAAATACCCAGGTAAATACTATGACTACTGGTTAAATTGATAATATCTTCAAAAAGTGTAATTGAATTCTCATCCTCAAAGAAAAGTTAGATAAATATCCCTCACCAGGAGATCAAACATATAGAAAGATGAAATCCTAGAGTTTTAGATTTCTCAAACTATAATGATAGTTGGAACATATTCAATCGAATATAACTCACGATAATATTCCAATGTTTTGAAATTACGATTTGAAAAATTCACTCATGATCAATCTCACCGAATGATCATGAAGTTATGAAATAAATGATAGAGGTGAGAAACAATTAAGAATTAAAATATGGAAATAACCTCTCTATTCTATTCCAAATTTTAAGATATAAAATTTGTGAAAAAAGTATAAAAAATATGAACCAACAAAATAATAAACCCCCATGTTTGAAATATTTATCCTTTGATCATTATGAAAGAATAATTAAAGACAAAGCAATTACAGAGAAAGAAATTAAAAAGAAGATAAAGAGATCTCCCTATCAAAATCCTGCACTACTGCTCTCATTTGATCCTCCAGTCTGTTTCTCCCTTTATCTATGTTATGATACTACTCTTGATGGATAAGTCTCCAAGAAGCACCATCTCTTGAATGAAGTATGGTGTGAAAAGTGAATGAGAGGTAGTCTTTCTGCACGTTCGCTGCTCTGTTTTTTTATACCTCTATCATTTATTGAAAGCCACTAAACTTTTCCACTAAATTTAATAAATCATTCACAAAGTCACCCCACACATGCACTTTTTCAGTATAAGACACATCACTCTATCAAAACCCTTGTAACTAAATCTGACTTGGTGGTTGAAATGAATATGGATGAGATATCATATTTTCTTGTATCTGCAAAAGAATTCAAAGCAAAAAATAATAAAATTTAAAGAACTTTCAATAAAAATGAAACTGTTAAATTAATTAATAAGTTATCAATTTTAATTTATTATTTTATTTTCTCAATTTTATTTATTTTCAAACAATTATTAATTATTAATTATTAATTATTAAATTATTTAATTAATTTTATTAAAGTGAATATTTTAATAACTAAACAAAATAATATTATTTATTTTATTATTTTAAGATAAAAATTTATTATTTTATTAAAATATTTTTTTATTTTAGTAAATATTATAATTAATTTTAATTTTAATTGATAAATTTTATGATTTTATGAATTAATTTTATTTGAATTTTTCAGTTTATTTTAATTTTTTTACAACTTATTATAAATATTTTTAATTAATTAGATATATATTTTATTTTATAATATTATTTATTTATTTATTTTATTTTAGTACTTTTTATTTTAAATTTTATTTTTATTTATTAATTATTTTATTATATTTTCTTATCACCCCCTTTATCTTTTTCCTTCTGTGCAAAGGGGGGGTGGCTTCTTGAGGATGTTGCCTGCTTCTTCCTCATCTCCAGGAAATGGTGCCTCCACTCCTACAGATCCCAACAGAAAACGGGCTTAGCTCCTTCACATCAGTGTGAAAACTATGAATCTTGAAGGCCTCTATCAGTGGTTGCTCATCCAGCGAGATCCTCAAATTTCCTTATCCAAATCTGGGGGCTCTAGAAGCAAGTCAACAAAATGGATCTCCTTTTATGGTGCAACATCTCACAGTTCCTCTCCATTCTCACGAACGACGGTTCCTTTCTGTGCATAGGGTCAACATCAGTTCTTCATTCAGTGGAGAATGCACATCATTTCTGGATTTGTATTGTTGATTTTGGGTTCAAATTTGAGTTTAATCTGATTGAGTTACAATTTTTTCTTCGATGATTTGATTAATTTTCATGGGATTGGATATGGAGGAAAGGCAGGTAATGCTTTGGTATGTTTTGTGTTTCACATCAGTAGCTAGTGGCTAGAAAGTAAGGAAGGATGAGGTACCGATGGGAGGGAATGGGGTATATTGGTAGGTTAGAAAAGAAAAAGTGTCTGTAGGTACAATTTAGTCAATTGGAATAATTTTTATATTTAATTTTCAAATGAAAACAATTTAATACTTTGAACATTTTCTCATTGAAAACCCACTTTCTTATCGCGTCTGTGGGATTAATTTTAAATGAAAATTTTCCAATACACTAAATTGAAATTAGAAAAAATGGATTAAATATTTGGAATAACAATAATTTATATTATATAATTATTTTATCTAAATTTATTGACCATAATGATCAGTGAAAACAATTAAAAATTAATTACTGTGATTAAGGTTAAAATGGGGTTTTGTGTGTTACATGTTCTTGTGGTAATTTTATAAAAGACTATGATTTTTATATAATGAATTTTATTTTATATTTATAATAATTAGGAATAAATTATCTAATAAGTAACATTTTATTTTAGGCTTAAATGTTAAATTACCTAGGTTAAAAACAACTAGTTACCATATTGAAAATTAAAATGGTAAAAGTGAGCAAAACGTAAAAGGCTAAAAATGACATGTTTAAAACATGTGTATTTTTTGAGGTTTTTATTGACCATAACATCCCTAAAAACCATTATTAATCTATTTTTTTTCCAAAATAGGTTAGAGTTTTTACCTATTATTGAATACTTTTGGGTATTGACAAATATTTCATTCCTCCACAATTATAAATGTGAACTCACTCCCCTCACTTATTCATAGCTCTAAAGACATTTTCCTAGAAAAAAAAACAAAAAATATACATCCTAAAAATCCTTAGACACATTCTATATGTGATTTTCATAAAAAAATTCCCACTCTAGGGCCTTTAATATGAGATCCAAAAGAGGTTTCTCTTTGATAAAGTAATTGTCTTAACAAAGACCATTCATTTTATTTATTATTTTCTACATTAAATTATGTATTAACTCTAAAAATATAATAATAAAATTAAATTCCATATAATTATATGTTATTATGTTTATTTACAAATATTTATCCCTATACTCTTCCATCAAATGGGTTATGAAATCATCATTCATGTGTACAACGGACAAGCGCCTCATGAATCGATGTCATTCATTTATTCATTAACATATCTAAAAGATGATTATAATGATGGATTAAATTTTTTTATATGATATTTAATATATTATTATACTTATTGAATTATTATATCACACGTACCTTTATAATTTCCATTTTTTCGAATAAGACATTGTCAGTCACGTGTACTATGGATTACTATCTCGTAAAGTGATGTGATTCATTAACTCTTTACATTAATGGTAATAAGGATAATTTTAATGAAAATAGGGGATATATAAGACATAAAAATTTATTTATAATGGTAATATTTTATTTAATTTTCTTTCTTTCAAACCAACAATAAAATTGAAACAACATTCATGCGTACAAACGACATACTTCCACCATGAACAATGTGTTTCATTTTTTATATCTAAATTTTATGGAGTCATATAAACAAATATATACTTAATATATATGATATTTATAAATTTTTTATTAATCTACAGATTATGTAAACTTCATAATAGTATAAGGACCAAAAATAAAATATCAAAACATATACGAAAAACAAAGCTGTTATTACCCAAAACAAGAATTCAACATGAAATTGTTAATAAACGCTTAATAAGAAAGAATTAGTGCACAATATTTATTATGATATATGTAATTTTCGTTATATAATATATTTATAATGAAATTATATTTATTATATAGGAATATCAAATGAGTATGAAAGAATTTATGACTTTTAGTAAGGGATTCTTATCTCACTTTTTTACATCCTTGATAAAAAATCCATATTCACCACCTATTTATTTTTTGTGGTGTATATACTAACCATTACTATACTTTATAATTTTAATCCTAAAAATTGTTTTTATTTAAATATCCATTTTAAATCTCTCTTTTATGGGGTTTTCGATTCAAAATTTAGGAAATAGGTAAGGGGTTTTTGTCCTAATTTACCATCTTGAAGCATATAATTCTATTATACCCCTATCTTCATGAACAAGGTGTCTATACAACACATTTTAAATTTAATATCATTAATTTGTTTATTCTTATGATATTTTAATATTTATTTAATGATATTCCTTCATGGAGCATATGTTTCAAAGTTACCAAAGTGGTAATGATCTTATGTTACAATCTAATCGTTTATCATGATTGTTTATGTGTATGTTTTCAATGATAGAATCATATGATTCATATCCAAATAAAGGCATTAATTTTTTTATTATCTTTCTATTTCATGATAATACATGTTTCCCTTAATTATCCTTTCATTATGTATCTAGGATTTTAAGAAGATTGTTTTTAAGAAAAATTATCTTTTCTATCAAAATCCTTTTTTTCTAAAACAATGTTTTTTAAAAAGTTTTTCAAAAATATTTTTTACTTTTTTAAAATGATTTATCAAAAAAAATTTACCCATGTTTTTTTTAAATTAGTCTTCATTTAATTTTCAAAAACAATTCCCATTTGGATTTTAGCAAAAAGGTAAAAGGAATAATTGTTTTAACATGTACGACATAACATAATTTACCACCATCATGACCATATTTTCAATTTAGTATTCCTTTATATGTTTTAAAGGTTATTTTCAAGGAAAATTTTTTTCAAAGTTTTTTAGTTTTTTAAAATATTTATTTAAAGCACAAATGATATTTTTCTTAATAAATGTTTTAAATTATTTTTAATAAATCCTTTATATGTTTTAAAAGTTATTTTAAATGAAAATAAATTTAAAAATATTTTATGAATTTTTTGTCTTAATAATATATTTTCAAATAAAATATATCTTCCTAATGAAATCTTAAATGTGATATATCTTTAAAAATAAATTTTTATATAAGATGAAATCCGTTGATGTAAATTTTTATTTATTGGGGATATAAACCGATGATACCATTCTTATTTTTTTATGTATGGTTTGTGTTTAGGGTGATAAGATAAATATGAACTCTATTTTTCTTCCAAGTGTTATTCCACAATAAAAAGATTATAAAACCTGATTATTTTCACGGTTCATGCTATGATGAAATGATGAAATGATAATAAAAATTATCTTCCTTTAATAGGTTATGATATGCTGAAATGTTTATGAAAACCATTTCATTTCATGGTATATGATATGATGAATGTTTTATGATCTTGTGGAACAGATGCATATGATTTTCATTATGTGACGGGTGAGACCTAGATCTCCATTCAATGTATTAGGTAATTATTAATGGTATATGTGATAAAAGGGTACACGTGAGGTTATCCAAAGACTAAAACAAAAGGTTACACAATAGGTCATACCACACCCAAAACAATAGGGTAAATGTGAGGTTATCCCAATCCTAAAGTAGGTACATGATTGGTTATCCCAATTCTAATAGGTTATTAATGTCTTGGTGGGTATCCTTAACATAAAATTTTCTATTATTATGTTTATGCCACAATTATCTATCTTATGAAAATTTTATTCTCTCATTTATCATGTTCTTTGATTCCCATATGATTCATGTCTTATGAATAACTAATCTCTATTTTGTGACTCAAGATTATGATCTTTGATATATAGGGCAAAATTTTCAAAAGTTATGCTCATGTTCTCATACCTTGAGGCTCATGTTATGCTTATGTATCTTCCTTGTTTAAAATTATTGATCATATGAGCTCAACCTTTCTTATGTTTCATTTCCGCTGGTTATAAAGAAATTTTTTTAATTAGGATTACTAAAATAAGGAAGATATTTATGGGTATCATTGAAGATCTTTCACGAATTAAGAATATTGTTTTCCATGTTTTCAAAGGCGCTAAACTATTACGATATTTATGCGCTTGTTTGGGTAATTTAATGAATATTCATCTAAAAATATTTAATATCCATGTATGAAAAGGCTAGTTCGCTATACATGGAAATAATAATGATGGTTTTTATATAATTTATCCCCATTTGATCATAAATACAATAAAGGTTTGATGTTAATAATGTAAAAAATACTATAAAAATGTTATTAATTTTTTTGAGGAAAATAAGCACTTCATTTTGGAAATATTTTTAAAAATAAATATTTAAAAAATATTTTGAAAATACTTCTTATTTTAAAATAACCTTATAAAATGTGAATTTTTTTAAAGCATTTATTGGATATGATAGAAGATAATTCCATTAATGTCATACAAATTAAATAAAATGTTTGTTTCACATTTTGAGTTAAAGATAAAAAAGACTTGTTTGGAAAATGACATGTAGAATAATTTATAATTTTTTTTGTAAATATTCAAAATCAGTAAAACATACTTTAATAAATCATCTATAAAAGGATAAATAAATTTTTAAATTTTTAGAAAACATGTATTTTGATGAAAAAAGATTTTCAGCTGAAGAGAGAAATAAATTCAAATTTTCTCAATCATTTTAAGTACCAAAGAGTGGAAAAATGGATCTACTACATGAAAAAGTTAATGAATATAAATATAATAATAAAATATATTGATTTTAATATATAAATATCAAATAATTATGAAAGGGGAGAGTTAAAAAAAATCATGAATAATGGTGAGATAGTGAAATAAACATATACCACTTTGGTAAATTTTGAATCAGAATCCCCTTGAAAGAAATAATTTCAATTTAAAAATTAAATAACATAAAGATAAATAGTTTTATAATATATCTTATGAAAATGAAAAATATATAAACCACATAAATAAGAAGTGGGGATTATTGCATATGTCTCAAAGAAGTAAAAATGAGATGAGAAACCCTTACCACTTGTTTGACATTATTCATATGTGTAAAAAACCCCTTTATAATAAATATAGGTGTAACATCCCAGTTAATTAAAAAATATTAAATTTTCATATAAATTAATATTTTTGAATTTAATATTAATTTTATTTTAAAGGGGACACTATTTATGATAGCATACCCAACACACAATAATGAGTTTCTTTTAAATATTACATTTCACACAACATTGAATTATACAAAAAACAATACAACAATAATATTATTATTTTAAATTGTAGTTAATGTCTAGATATTGTATTGACATGAATGAATAGAACTAAATAAAATATGATTAGACATGTTTGTTAATTTTTTTTACATTTATCAAATAAATTTTATAATCATAAAATGAGAATGAATCCAATTTTATGAATAAAATAATCTAATATTTTTAAAAGGTTTTTTACCACCTTTTGATGAAGAACCCTTTTTAAATATAGTTTTTGTCACTTTTGTATATTCTACTTGAAAAAATTATCTTATTATTTATAATTTTGACTTCAAAATTTACTTTGGTTGAAATTTTGGTATTTTTTTGATAAAATCCATATTTTAATGAATAGTGAAAATATTGCATTGTAATTCAAAAATTATTTTTTCATATAATTTATTTTTATATATATATTATCCTTTTAATTAGTTTTAAAGTGTAATTGGATCATTTTTTATAGATAAATGCAATTTTGGTCATTTTAAGTAATTTCACATTGAAATTGGACATAAACACATGTTAATCTTCTAATATTTTTTACTTCTTAAAAACCCGCTTTCTAGTTTTGACAATGGGAAATAAGTTTAAATTATTTTATGCTTATTATGTGTATTGAATTTGAAAAAATATATTCGATATTTGGAATCAAATGTTTCAAATTGTGTAAATATGTACCTTTTATTTTTGAACCTTATAAATTGTATCTTGAGTAATTATTTTTATTTACCACTGTTAAATGGTAATTAGGTAAATAAGGGTAAAAAAATATTATAATAATATAAAACTACCCTAACACGTGTCTTATTCCCATTTTATGAGATATTTCCAACCATGATCATCCTTGGGTTTATTTTAGGACCCCATAGAGTGAATTGGGTGTGATAATGACATGTTATAATAATTAATTTAAAGTAAATAGAAATATATCATAAACATGTATCTTTTTACTAAAATCATTTTAATATTTAGTTATATAATTGATCACTTTGACTATAAATAGTCATTATAAATCTAAAAATATTTCCTACATCACGGTATTTTATTTATAATTTTTGGTCATTAAATAATAAAAATTATGAATGACACAATGATTATGAAGTGATTACCTTATTAATGAAAGATTCAAATAATTGATATTATAAATATTAAAATAAATGAATTTTGAAAATTTTGATGATATACATAAATTTTATTGATGATTATGATATTTTATCTTTTATTTAATATATTTTTTTAATTAATCAAGTTTTGATGTCCTTAAAAAAATCAATTACTAAATAGTGTCAAAATTGACATAAATGAGTTTTTAAAAAAAATACTTTTTTATTAAATTATATAATAGTCATTAAAATATGAGATTCATCCTAATGACATGGATAATGTTAAAAATTTAATTAATGATCCACTTGAGGTTCTCTTGGTATTTTATAGTAACCATATTAACCATATAGTGTAAAAATAAAAGAAGACATGGTAAGAGTTAATTTATTTAACCAAGGGTTAAAGCCAACAGATATGGTTAAATTTGTGACATAAACTTGTCTAAAACCAATTGGTTTATATTATCTAGACCCATAATCATCTTATCCTTTAAATATATCACATTGTAACTATTATAATTCGAAGATAAATATATAATAAAATAATATTTTGAGACTTTCTTAAAGTGCCCCACCTCCCTATTGTAAAAGGCCACCACCTCTACCCACTTAATCACACCTCTCAAGCCCCTTGTCTCACCCAACATCTTCTAAAATAAGCTCCCAACATCCCTACATTAATCTTAGAATCCTTACCTTTGGTATAAGGCAATTAAATAAAGCCATTTGGCTAAAATCAAAAGGAGTTACCCGATTTAGATGTAACGTCTTCTCTCAAGATCCTTTCATTGATTTTACTTATCTAAGCCCCTAACATCTTTTTATTACATTATTTTATAAAAAAATAGTATAAAAAATATACAATGATGTTTTTTATTGTGAGGTTTCTACTTACACTTACACACACTCCATCAAATGGATATAAAACATATGGTTTCTGTGTATGACGAACTACTGCCTCACAAAACGATGAGTGTTCAATTTTCTCCTACCACCTATAATAGTGTCCATTATGATAAAACAATATATATATATATATGATATATGATATATATATATATATTATAAATTATTCTATAATTTTTATTTTCAACATGCCTTTTTTTTCATAATGTGTAAATAAGTTAATTTCATTTGAGGAAGTCTGGACTACCGCTCCATCAAAGTAATATGACTTGTTCATTCGATACATGGAATGTATAAAGGATATAGTTAATGAACTTATGAAAAATATATAACATAAATCTTATAATGGAATTTTAATATACCTATGTATCATTTATTTTTCATTCATTTAATATGAAAAAAGAAATGAAAGTAGTGTACATGCATACGTATGGACCACCGTCTCCATGAACATGGATTTTAATTTCTTACCTTAAAATTTTTATAAACTATTATAATACAAATATATTTGATATATATGGTATTTAAATCAATAATATCATTATAAAGATAATTGACTTCAGACCACATGGATAATTTTCACCAAAACAAGTTCATTTTTGAGTCAAGTACCAAACATTATCAAAATGTCTGATATGAACTAAAATAGTTAACTAATTATCATAAAATGGTAATAAGTTATATAAAAGGAGAAATAAACTTTAAAATGGTCCTAGAGTAAGTATAAATTAACCTAAGTTTATTATTCAGGAAATTAAATAATGAACGAGATAAGTCGGACTCAATGTAAGGGACTTTGTTTTAATCTCCTATCATTGATGAATATTTTGATATATATATGACCTTATTTTATATGGAGTTTAATCAAATCCTTTTACTTTTAATTTCATTAAATTGTTTTCAAAAGGAATATTTTTTTATGAAGTGTTTTACCAAATTAAGAAATAAATTTTTATTTTTAACATAATTTGCGATAATGACCTTTCTGCCACCGTAAGAATTAGTTGATATTTTGCTTACTATACAAGCCATAATTTTTTTAAAAAGAAAATTAAATAAAATATTTATTTTTTCATTATTTTGGTATTTAAAATGGTTTTCATAATGGATTTATTATATCAATATCTTGAGATTATGTCTTATGATTGCAATGTAAAAATGTTATTTTTATTTATGCTTGTTCATGTGTTAGGATTAAGTTATGGTTCATCGGCATTGCTTATGTATACAGGTGTTTTTGTTATAAACTGATGGGAGGTGAGCCTATGATAGATCTTCAAAACATTGGATAACATGATATAGGTAAACTTTAATGTTTCTTTTTATATATTTAGGTAATATATTGTGAAGGGTATCCCAAACATAACTATAAAGGTTACTCCCTATGTGGTTGTGAAATCTAGAAAGTAAGTAAGATATAGATGCCACAAGTTAGCTTTATGTTTTATGATTACTATGATGTGTTCATTTTTCTTATGAGTTCATGGTTCATAAATATTCATGGACTAATGTTGTATTTATTTATTTTGTACCTTACAGAGTTTTTTTTTCTCATCCCAAGTTTTTTGAAAATGTTTTCTTAGGGTACAAGTATTAGTAAGATAAAGGAATAAGTTAGGAAGTATTTTATCAAGAAAAGAAATCATGTTTTTAAAAGGTTTTCATTGGTGTAAATAATGGATATTATTTTGATAGTATCCTTTTTTATGATTATGGGATGATATATATTAATAATGGCCTAATTCTTTAAAATTATAAACCTAAAAAGATCCTTGATGTGAATTAAAGTCAAATTATTGACTTATCTCAAGATTATGTAATGTTTTAAGGATGGGGCCTTATAGTTGGCATAAAAGGTCGATTTAGATAACTATAAGGGCTATGATATTTTAAATATAATGTCCACCAATTATTTTTACTTTATGTTCAAATTTAAATAGAATTTGAGGATTATCATGTTACTTCATCAAATATATGTCTATTCAGAATAGTTTTCCATAGAGGAAGATGGGTAGCTATATTGGGATGATATCCAGAGGAAAACAACCTTCCAAATTATCTACCTGAGATGGTCAGAATCAAAACTAAACAATTTTTTGTAGTGATGGAATAGTTGACTCGGGCTTTAAATAGAGATGGTATCCATGCATGAGATCATCTAGATAAACCACAGAGGAACATGTCGACAGTGGATAATTTCCTAAGGCAACATCCTCCATCATTCAGATGACCATCTGACTCTTTTCTAGTTGAATATTGGATTAAATCCCTTTAAAATATTTTTGATGTCATGGGGTATTCATAAAATCAAAAGGTTAGTCTTTATGTTTACTATTTCGAAAGTGAAGTTGATATGTGGTTGTCTATGATTGAAAATACCAGGGATAATGAGGAGATTGATTCTCCTAATTGGGATGAATTCTAAGGTATGTATATTTAGAAATATTTTCCTAAGGTGATCTGACTTAGGAGAGAAAAACAATTTTTTAATTGAGGAAGGAGGATGATTCAGTGGCTACTTATAAAGAAAAATTCACTTGACTAGAAAGTTATGCTCCAAATTTCATATGGGATCTTGATATTAAAATCAATAATTCTTACTCAATTTTAAATCTAATGTATCGAAGGGAATTATCTTCTCATGAGATCAAAAGTTATGAAAAACTTGTTCGATGTGCAGAGAAGGTGGAAATGGAGTTTTCTGATGATCAAGTGTTCTTTGAAAAAACAAAACAAAAGGTTGAGGTGGCAGGTGAAAGGGAAGAATTTTTTATAAAAGTTAGATGGAAAGAAAATTAAGTTTACAATTTGTGAAAATTGTGGTAAAAAGAACAATGAGGAATGCATTTTTAATTATGGTAAGTTCTTCCAATGTAGTAAAATGGGACATAAGGATCGTAATTCCATTGAAAAAGATCAGGGTAATGGTAAGACAAAATCTGATTTAAAATCAGTAAAATGTTTTAACTGAAATGAAATTAGTCATTATGAAAATTAGTTTCTAATGAAAAACTCAAATTATGAAAAGTATCTAGACTACAAGCATAAAGTGTTAGTGAAATCCTTTGAAACTACTTCCACAGATTTTGGGCCATCAAATGAAGTATTATCAGGTACGTTGTTTGTTTATTCAAATTATGCTAATGTGTTGTTTGATTCCAAGTCAACACATTATTTCATTTATGAGAAATTTTATTGTAAATTGGGAATTCTATATCAATAAATGGATCCAAAAAATAAGATAAAAACACATGGGGGAAGTTTTGAGACAAAAAGAAATTATAAGTATATTATTGTTCTTGTCTGTGGAAAGAATCTTCCTACAAACCTTATTATTTTACCTCTAATAGAGTTTGATGTTATTCTAGGCATATATTAGCTTTCAGTTTACCATGCTAATATTAATTAAAGAGCTAAAGAGGGTTATTTTTAAAAATACTTTCAGTTTGTGTACAATAAATAATCCTCACCATTGGTAACATATTAGGAAGCTGAGAAACTAGTAAAATATGGAAATGAATATTACCTTGCACATATTATTCAAAACAAAGGAACTGTTAAGATTAATGATGTGTTAGTGGTTAGTGAGTATCTTGATGTTTTTCCGTATGATTTTCTTGATACTATACCTGATTGAGAAGTTGAATGTAATATTGACTTGGTTTCTGATGTTAATCCAATTTCGAAACCCCCTTATCGAATGACTCAAATTGAACTTTTATATTTAAAGAAGCAATTACAAGTGTTATTAGATAAAGGTTTCATTCTACCTAGAATATCCCCATGGGGTTATCCTATCTTATCTATTAAGAAGAAATATAGTTTAATGAGACTTTTCATTAATTACAGAGCCTTGAATAACATCACTGTTAGGAAAAAGTATCATTTTACTCATATTGATGCTTTGTTTGATTAGCTATAAGGGGTTCAATATTTTTCAAAGGTTGAATTGAGGTCGAGGTACCTTAAGTTGAAAGAAAAGAAAGAAGACATTACGAAGATCACGTTTCATACTAGATATGTTCATTATTAATTTGTAGTTATTCCATTTGGGTTAACTAATTCACCTATTGTATTAATGGATATTAAGAATAGAATATTAAATGAGTTCTAAGATAAGTTTGTGGTTTTTTTTATTGAGGATATTTTGGTATATTATAAAAGTAAAGAGTTTCATAAAAGTCATTTAAGGGTTTTTTGGAAAGCCTTAAAAAAAATAAACTGTATGGTAAATTCAATAAGTGTGAGTTTGGGTGACAAAAAAATTCATTCCTTGGTCACATTATTTCCAATGATGGAAAAACAGTTGATCCTACTAAATCAAAATTTGAAGAAGAATAGCCAAGACCCACAAATATAACTGAGATTCATATTTTCCTTTGTTTAGGAGGTTATTAGTAGAGGTTTGATGAACTTTTTTCTTGTTTATCTAGCCCACTGACTATGTTAACTCGAAAAGTCGTTAAGTTCATCTAGAAAAATGAATGTGATGAATGTTTTCATGAATTTAAAAAAATATTGGTGAATGATCTAGTTTTAGAACTACCTTTTAGAAATGGTGAATTTTATATCTATAATGATTCTTCGTTGAAAGAAATTAGTTGTGTCCTAATTTAGAATGATCAGGTAATTTCTTATGATTCACGTCAGTTGAATCTTTATGTGTTAAATTATCCAAAACATGATTTTTAATTAGCTATTTTTATTTTTTCATTAAAAATTTGGAGGCATCATTTGTATGGTGTAAAGTGGAAAATATATACTGATATCAAAACACTGAAGTATATATTCACTCAGAAAGAATTAAACATGAGATAGATGGTATGAATGGAATTAATAAAGGACTATAATTTCATGATTCATTACCATCTAGGAATGAAAAATAAAGTAGATGAAACTTTTAATCGAAAGTGTAATTCTACATTAACCATGCTATATTTGGAATAAGATCTTTTGGTTATTGATTCGATGAATTTTGGATTAGAAGCTGTTGGTGCAGGGAATTCCTCTTTTTTATTTCAAGTGGCAGTGAAATCATCTCTATCAAAAATAAATAAGCAATTTTAGAAAGAAGACAATGAGTTTCAGAAAAAGGTATAATTGGTTCACAAGGGCAAGTTTACTGAATGTAACATTTATAAAGATTATATTTTGAGATTTGGGAAAATATTATGCATGAATTGTGATTCACAGTTAAACAGAGATTTTTTGTGTGAAGATCATAGTTTTCAGATTTCAATTCATCCTGGAAGTACTAATATGTACAAAGATCTTCGGCACTATTACAGGTGGGATGGAATGAAATGAGATATTTCTAACTTTACTCTGAAGTGTTTGACTTCTTAGTAGGTGAAAATTAGAATGAAATTTTTTGAAGAGGATGATTCATTCTATGCAATTACAAAAGAGAAAATGAGAAAATATATATGTGGAAATAATTGTGGGATTAACAAAGACATATCAAGGGAATATTTCAATCTAGGTTATTATTGATTGATTGACTAAATCTGATGAAGTAGGTGAATGGAAGTTGATAGGAACTGAATTAGTGGAAGAGATGGCAGAAAATGTTTAGTTGATTCAGAAGCACATGAGGATAGTTAAGAGTAGGGGAATTTTTTTTTGCAGATAACTGGAGGAAGGATCTTTCTTTTGAGGTAGGTGATCACGTATTTCTCAAAGTTTCTCCTGGGAAAGGTGTGATGACTTTTTGTATGAAGGTAAAGATAAGTCCACAGTTTATTAGACCTTATGAAATCTTGGGGAAAGATGGATCAGTTTTCTAAAAAGTGGATTTACCCCCCAAGTTTATCCTAGGTACAAAATATTTTCATGTTTCAATTTTGGGAAATTATTTTTCAGATCTACATCATGTTTTGAGTCTAGAGGTAGTTTAGCAAGAAGAGAATATTTCTTATTAAGAACAACCAATATAGATTCTTGACTACATAGAGAAAGTGTTGCAGAATAAGATGATTCATTAGGTAATGGTTTTTTGGAAAAACCATATGGTTTAATAGGTAATATGTGAATCCTAAAATTCTATGAGAGATAAATACCCCCACTTATTTGATAAGTGAATAAAATTGTGAGGACATAATTTCCAAAAAGGGGAAAGGAGGTGACATTCTCAGGTAATTAATGGATAATAAATATATATATATATATTATTATTTTTTAATTTAATATTAATTTTAGTTTAAAGGGAACACTATGTGTGATATCGTACTCGACAAGCAACAAAGGTTTTCTCCGAAATCTTACATTGCACACAACATTGAGTTTTACCGCCTTTTTATGGAGAATCCCTTTTACATAATTATTTTCACTTTTATATATTATATTTTAAAAAATATATTTCTTATTTAGAGACAGGACATAGAAATTTACTTTGGTTTAAATTTTGGTATTTTTCTGATAAAATCCATATTTTAATGAATTGTATAAAATACTGCATTTTAATTCAAAACAGTATTTTTTTTTCTAATTTAGTTATATAGTTATATTTTCCTTTTAATATTTTTTAAAGTGTAATTGAATTATGTTTTTATATTTTAATTCTAATTTGGTCATTTGAAGTAATTTCAAATTGAAATCCTACATAAACACATGTCAATCATTTAATAGTTTTTTATTCTTAAAAACCTGCTTTCTGGTTTTGACAACGTGAATTAATTTTAAATTAATTTCTGCCAATTAGCTATTTTGAATTTGGAAAAATGGATTACATATTTGGAATCATAAGGTCCAAATTGTGTAAATATTAACCTTTTATTTTTTAAAATTCTAAATAGTAACTTCAGTAATTATTTTTATTTACCATAGTTAAAGGGTAAATCAGGTAAATAAGGGTAAAAAAATATTATTATAATAATATAATACTACTGAAGAACATTTTTTAATTCTATTTTATGAGATATAGCAGACGATTATTATCATTGGGTCTATTTTTGGACCCCATGGAGAGACTTGTGTGTGATAATGACATGTTATAATAATTAATTTAACGTAAAGAGAAATTTAACAAAAACATGTATCTTTTTACTAAAACAATTTTAAGGTAGGGTATTATAATTTAAAACTTATACTATAAATATTCATTAGAAATATAAAAATATTTCCTACATCATGCTATTTTATTTATAATTTTTATAAATTAAATAAAAAATTTTATTTATGACACAATGATGATGAAGTGATTACCTTATTAATGAATGTTTTAAATAAATGATATTAAAAATATTAAAATAAATGTAATTTGAAAATTTCTATGGCATCCATGAATTTTATGGATTATTATTACATTTTATATTTTATTAAATGTAGTTTTTTCTAACTAATCAAGTTATTATGGGTTTAACAAAAATCAATTAATAAATTGTGTCGAAATTGACATAATGTTTTTAAAAAAAAATACTATTTTATTAAATGATATAATAGTCATTAAAATATTACATTCAGAAAAAATACAGAGATAATGTTACAAATTTAATTAATTATCCACTTTAGGCTCTCAGGGTATTTTATAGTAACCATATTAACTATATAGTGTAAAATTAAAATAAAACAGGGTAAGAGTTAATTTATTTAACTAAGGATTATAGCTAAAATATAAGTTTAAATTTGTTACCTAAACTTGTCTAAAACCTATTGGTTTAGAGTATTTTGACCCATACTCATCTTATAATTTAAATATATCACTTTTAAAGTATTATATTTATAAAATCAATTTATAATAAAATAAAATTTCAAGACACTCAAAAAGTGACCCTCCTCCCTCTTATAAAAGACCACCACCTCTACCCACTTTCTCACACCTCTCAAGACCCTTGTCACATCCAAATTCTGATCAAATAATCTAGGAACATCCCTCCCTTCTTCTATACGCCCTAACTCGTTGAGAAGGAAATTAATGAATGCCTTTTGGCTCAAATCAAAAGGAGTTACCCGATTTAGAGGTAACATCTTCTCTCAAACTCCTTTAATTTATATTCATTCTCCAAACCCTAACTACTTTTTATTAAATTATTTTATAAAAAACCACTATAATCAATATACTAGGAAGTTTTTATGTTAATTATTTTACTTACACTTACACACACGTCCATCTAATGGATATAGAATGTACTGTTTCTGTGTATGGCGAACTATTGTCTCATGAAATAATTATTCTTCAATTTTCTCCTACCACTTATAATGGTTTCCATTATGATGGAACTGAATTTATAAATGATATTGTAACATCCCAGGTAAATAAATAATAAAGAATTTTCATATTTATTAATATTTACGAATTAAATATTAATTTTAATTAAAAGGGGTTTCTACGTTCGGTAGCGTACTCGATACGCAACGATGAGTTTCATTGAAAACTTACGTTGCACACAAGTAATAAAATAATATTATTTTAAATGTTAGTTAACAAGTAGCCGTTGTACTGGCGGGAATGGATAGAAATAACTAAAATATGATTATATATGTTTTTAAATGTTTATACATTTACCCAATAAAAGATAAAGGCCTAAAATACGGAAAGAGTTCAATTTTAGGCATTTATACTCTAATTTTCACGAAAGGTCCACTTATCACCTTTTGATGGAGAACCGTCATTAAATATAGTTTTGATCACTATTATACTTTATTTTGGACCAAATATAACTCTTCTTTAGAATCGGGACATCAAAATTTACTTTGTGTAAATTTTTGGTACCTTTCTGATAAAGTTCATTTTTTTTATGAATAGTGTAAAATGTTGTATTTTAATTCAAAACCTCTTTTTGATCTAATTTATTTATATGATTAGATTATTATTTTAATTGGTTTTAAAGTGAAATTAGAAAATATTTTTACCAGTTAATCCAATGGTGGTCATTGGAATCAATTTCACTTTGAAATTGGACTTCAACTGGTGTCAATCTTTTGATACTTTTTGTTTCACAAAAACACGCTATTTGCTCTGACAGCGGGAATTAATTATTAAATTAATTAATGTGAATTATATGTTTTGAATTTTGTAAAATAGACTTCATTTTTGAATTCGTAATATAAAATATAGCTTAGGGTGAATTTTTGGTAATTTTCTGAAAAACTTCAATTTTTGATGAATAGTGAAACCACTAAGTGGTAATCAAGCAAACTGATTTTTCAGTTAAATGAAAGTTTACCACTAATGTGTATTGAATTTTGAAAATCCGACATACATGGTTGTAATTAAGAAGTAAAATGTGGTTCAATGAGATTATAATAATTTTTTGGTGAATAGTAATTTTTTTTCATTAATCGCGATTAGAGGTAATTAGTGTAGTTTAAGGTAAAAATGATATTATAAGAATGTGAAAACACCATGACACTTGTCCTACGCCTATTGGGTGAGTCATGGCCGACCAATACAAGCCATGTGACAACTTTGGGACCCCATGGAGCCACTTTAGTTGGAAAATGACAATAATATATTTTTATTTAATGTTAAAATTAATTTGACACAAACATGAGTTGTTTTACTAAAATAATTTTTAAGTAGGGTTACACAAGTCCAAATTTTGATTATAAATATTCATTGGAAATATAAAACGATTTCCTACCTCATAGTAGTTGTTTTATAATTTTTAGACATTAAATAAAATAAATTATTTATGACATAATAATGATGCAGTGATGACATCATTATTTGACGATTTAAATAAAATAGAAAGATAATGCAAAATCTATAAACTACACATGTCCAAAACTTATTAGATGAGTGGATTTCAAAGCCTTATCACCTTATCCATGAATTATATCAATGTGGGACCTTTTGAAACCGAAACACATTTTCAAATAAAGTAATATTTCTTTACTTTCCAAAAGTGCCCCTCCTCCCCTCTTATAAAAGGCCCCCACCTCTACCTTATTTCACACACTCCTCAAGCCTTTGGATCGGCCAAACCCTGCCCAATTACTCTCTCCACATCCCTCTCCTCATCCTAGAGGATTCCCTTTGGGCAGAATCCTTTCAAAGGAAGCCTTTAGGCTCAAATCAAAAGGGAGTTACACTTTTAAAGGTAATTCATTCTCTCTTGTTCATTTGTTTTATTTTGCTTCTCCAACCCTCTAAACTCTTTTTATTAAATTCTTTTGTAACAACACCAGTATCTTCAATATACTATAATGTTGTTATAATATTTATTTGAGCTACACTCTCACACAACTACATCAAATGGTTAAAGAACATACGGTTTCCGTGGATGGCGAAATTCTGCCTCCCGAAACGATGATTGTTCAATACTCATTTAACACCTTCAAGGGTGGCCATTATGATGTCACTATTTTTATATATGATATATAATATGTTTATGTTTTCTTTAAGATTCTGTATTTTTCATTTTTGGCATACCTTTATGGTTTCCATTATGGGTAAACACGATATCTTCATTTAAGGAAGTGCGGACTACCGCCCCCTAAAAGTGATGTGATTCGTTAATGCCATATGTGGGACGTGTAAAGGATGGATTTAAAGTTATTATATATGATGTTATACTGGAATTATAATATACCTCTATATCATTATTATTTCTTTCCATTAAAGTATGAGATAGAAATGAAAGTAGCGTTCATGCGTACGTACGGCTTACCGTCTCCATGAACGGTGCCTTTCATTTCTTATCCCCAAATGTAATGTACTATTAAAAGTACATGTATATAATGGATATATATAATGAATAGTATATCTAAATGATGAATATAATTCTGGAATTAAAATATACATACCTCTCATTTAGTTTTAATTCCATTAATATGACAAAGAAATGAATGTAGCGTTCATGCGTACGTACGGCTTACCGTCTCCATGAACGGTGCATTTCATTTCTTACCTCTAAATGATTATGTAATATTATAAATACATGTATATGCTGGATATATATGATATATATGATATCCAAATTAGTAATGTCATTCTGGATATAAATAACCTTTGACCACACGAACAACATGTAATTGTAAGAAGTCCACTTTCGACTTAAGAACCAAATATTGACAAAACAAACATTATTAACATAAATGGTTACATAATGTTTATAACATGACAATAAGTGATATAAAAGGAATAATGAACATTAAAAAGGTTCTTAAACAAGTATAAATTAACTCAATTTTATTATTCAGGACGTTAAAGAACGATCGAGTCAAGTCGGACCCGAGGTAAGGGACTTTGTCTCAATCTCCTTTCATTGAGGCATATTTTATTTTATACACAACATTCTTTTATACGGTGTATAAACCCCTTTGACTTTTACTTTTATACAAAAGGAATCTTTTTCTACGAAGCGTTTTACTAAACGACAAAAAGGAATGTTTTTTTTACGTACGCGGTGACAATGACTTTTTCCGCCGCCGCGAGTATTATTTGGTCTTTGGCTTCCTCAACAAGCCGTAATGTTTTTAAAATAAAATAAATACCATATACTCTTTTATGTATTTTGGTATTGAAAATGGTTTTGATAAAGGATTCTATTATGTCAATATATTTATGATATATTGTGATTGAAATGTGGAAATGTTTTCATTCCTTTATATTGGTTTTATGTTTTATGATTTTATATTGGTACTTGGACATTTTAACGGGTGGTTACGTTATAAACCATATGACGGGTGGTTCCGTGAATACCAGGACGGGTGGTTACGTTATAACCTCCAATGCATTGGGTATGGAAGTCGGCCGTATGGCTATTCCATTAAGTATGTATGGAAATTGGTCGTATGGCTATTCCATTAAGTGATATGTGTGGAAGTCAACCGTATGGTTATTCCACTTAAGTATGTTTATGTCCCAAGTTACCTTTATATATTCTATGTGTTCTTTATATGGGTTTTATGGTAATCCTTTGGTTACAAAAAGGTAAGTAATGATACTTTATTCAGTGAAGAGTTTTTATTACTTCATAAAGGTGAAAAGTATTACTTTGATAAAGTATACATGGTTTACTTGTTGTTTTGATAAACTAACAATTTTCATTCTTTGTGTATCCCTTACTGAGCTTTTTGTGCTCACCCCAAGTTTTTTTGAAATGTTTTTCACAGGACTTAATGTGGAATAGGGTCAAGGATGGGATCAAGGGAAAGTCATGCTTTATAAAACATGGAATTAGACATGTTTCTTTTTAAGAGTTTTTTTTATTTATTCTATGGAAACTTGGTAGAAGTGTCTACTTTGTAATCTTTTGAGATGTAATAGTTATGTTCTAATTCTCTAAAACTCTAAACCTGAAAAGATCCTCAACGTGAATTATTCATTTAATTCAATATTAAGTATGGTTTAAGGCACGGGGCCTTATAGTTGGTATCAAAGGTCGGTTTAGACAACTTTAGGAGTTAGAAAAGTGTTAAATTATAATATGATTGAAATGATATAGAATTTACGGATTACCATGTTGCTTCGCCTAAGATATTTCTGTGTTCAGAATGGTTTTCCGCAGAGGAAACAAAGCAGCTATGTTGGGACGACATCAGGAGGAAGATAACCTTCCAAATCAGCAACCTGAGATGGTCGGAATCGGAACTGAACAGTTTGTTGCAGTGATGGCACAGTTGAATCAGGCTATATATGGTGGTGGTATTTATGCACGAGATCAGCCAGATCAACCACAGAGGAACATGTCAGTGGTGGAACATTTCATGAGGCAACATCCCATATCATTCAGAGGATCATCTGACCCTGTGCAAGCTGAAGGGTGGATTAAAGCACTGGAGAAAATTTTTGATGTCATGGGGTATTCAGAACATCAAAAGGTTAGTCTTGCTGTTTACCATTTTGAAGGTGAAGCTGATCAGTGGTGGTCTATGGTTAAAAATATCAGGGATTCCGATGAGATTGATGATCTTGAATGGGAAGAATTCAAAGTTATGTTTCTTGAGAAATATTTTCCTAAGGTGGTTCGTCTTAGGATGGAAAAACAGTTCCTAGAATTGAGGCAGGTGGATGATTCAGTGGCTGCTTATGAAGAAAAGTTCACTCGATTGGCAAGGTATGCTCCAAACTTCATACGAGATCTTGATAGTAAAATAAACCGTTTTTACTCAGGGTTAAAGCCAAAGTATCGAAGGGCTTTAGCTTCTCGTGAGTTCAAAAGTTATGAAAAACTTGTTCAATGTGCGGAGAAGGTGGAAATGGAGTGTGCCGATGATCAGATGTTCTATGACAAACAACAGAATAAGAGGTCTAGTTGGCAGGCAAAGGGGAAGAATTCATCAAAGAAGCAAGGAGGTAAGAAAACCAAATATCCATCCTGTGAGAAGTGTGGTAAAATGCATCCTGGAGAATGTTTATCCAAGTCTGGTAAGTGCTTTCGGTGTGGTAAGTCTGGTCATATTGCTCGTAACTGTAAGGAAGATGATCAAACAGGAAATGAAAAGCCAACGGTAAGATGTTTTAAGTGTAATGAAATGGGTCATTATACAGACGAGTGTTCGACAAGGAGCTTGAGTGATGGGAAGCAGTTAGACTACAAGCAGAAAGGGGTGGTGAAATCCTTTGCAACAACTTCAGCAGATGTTGGGACATCGAATGAAGTGGTATCAGCTCCAGGGAGCTCAGTATTTTTCGAAGATTGACTTGAGGTCGGGGTACCATCAGTTGAAAGTAAAAGAAGCAGACGTTCCGAAGACTGCGTTCCGTACTAGATATGGCCATTATGAATTTGTAGTTATGCCTTTTGGGTTAACCAATGCACCTGCTATATTCATGGACCTTATGAATAAAATTTTCCATGAGTTCTTGGATAAGTTTGTGTTTGTGTTTTGAGGTTTGGGAAGAGGTTATGTGTGCCTTGTGATTCACAGTTGAAGAATGAGTTGTTATGTGAGGCTCATAGTTCCCCGTTTTCAGTTCATCCTGGAAGTACTAAGATGCACAGAGATCTGCGGGAGTATTACTGGTGGGATGGAATGAAAAGAGATATTGCTGATTTTACTGTGAAGTGTTTGACATGTCAACAAGTTAAAGCAGATGGACAGTCAGAACGAACAATCCAGACATTGGAGTATATGATACGAGCTTGTTCTATGGATTATCAGGGAAGTTGGGACCAACATATTTCTTTGGTTGAGTTTTCTTATAATAACAGTTTTCATTCCAGTATACAGATGGCACCATTTGAGGCATTATATGGGAAGCGGTGTCGAACTCCAGCTTTTTGGGATGAAGTGGGTGAAAGGAAGTTGATTGGACCAGAATTGGTAGAAGAGATGACAGAAAAAGTTCAGCTGATTCAGAAACACATGAGAATAGCTCAGAGCAGGCAGAAGAGTTATGTGGATAACCGGAGGAAGGATCTATCTTTCGAGGTAGGTGATCATGTTTTTCTCAAGGTTTCTCCATGGAAGAATGTGATGAGATTTGGTAAGAAAGGAAAGCTGAGTCCAAGGTTTATTGGACCATATGAATTCTGGAGAAAGTTGGATCAGTTGCATACCAGGTGGATTTACCTCCGATTTTATCTCAGGTACACAATGTTTTTCATGTTTCAATGTTGAGAAAGTATATGCGAGATCCATCTCATGTTTTGAGTCCAGAGGTAGTTCAGATGGAAGAGAATCTATCTTATGAGGAACAACCAGTCCAGATTCTTGACCACAGGGAGCAGGTGTTACGGAATAAGGTGATTCATCAGGTAAAGGTTTTGTGGAAAAACCATGTGATTGAAGAGGCAACGTGGGAATCTGAAAATGCTATGAGGGATAAATACCCCCCACTTATTTTGATAAGTGAATAAAATTGCGAGGACACAATTCCCAAAAGGGGGGAAGGATATAACATCCCAGGTAAATAAAGAATAAATAATTTTCATATTTATTAATATTTACGAATTAAATATTAATTTTAATTAAAAGGGGTTTCTACGTTCGGTAGCGTACTCGATACGCAACGATGAGTTTCATTGAAAACTTACGTTGCACACAAGTAATAAAATAATATTATTTTAAATGTTAGTTAACAAGTAGCCGTTGTACTGGCGGGAATGGATAGAAATAACTAAAATATGATTAGATATGTTTTTAAATGTTTATACATTTACCCAATAAAAGATAAAGGCTTAAAATACGGAAAGAGTTCAATTTTAGGCATTTATACTCTAATTTTCACGAAAGGTCCACTTATCACCTTTTGATGGAGAACTGTCATTAAATATAGTTTTGATCACTCTTATACTTTATTTTGGACCAAATATAACTCTTCTTTAGAATCGGGACATCAAAATTTACTTTGTGTAAATTTTTGGTACCTTTCTGATAAAGTTCATTTTTTTATGAATAGTGTAAAATGTTGTATTTTAATTCAAAACCTATTTTTGATATAATTTATTTATATGATTAGATTATTATTTTAATTGGTTTTAAAGTTAAATTAGAAAATATTTTTACCAGTTAATCCAATGGTGGTCATTGGAATCAATTTCACTTTGAAATTGGACTTAAACTGGTGTCAATCTTTTGATACTTTTTGTTTCACAAAAACACGCTATTTGCTTTGACAGCGGGAATTAATTATTAAATTAATTAATGTGACTTATATGTTTTGAATTTTGTAAAATAGACTTCATTTTTGAATTCGTAATATCAAATATAGCTTAGGGTGAATTTTTGGTAATTTTCTGAAAAACTTCAATTTTTGATGAATAGTGAAACCACTAAGTGGTAATCAAGCAAACTGATTTTTCAGTTAAATGAAAGTTTACCACTAATGTGTATTGAATTTTGAAAATCCGACATACATGGTTGTCATTAAGAAGTAAAATGTGGTTCAATGAGATTATAATAATTTTTTGGGGAATAGTAATTTTTTTTTTCATTAATCGCGATTAGAGGTAATTAGTGTAGTTTAAGGTAAAAATGATATTATAAGAATGTGAAAACACCATGACACTTGTCCTACACCTATTGGGTGAGTCATGGCCGACCACGAAAAGCCATGGGACAACTTTGGGACCCCATGGAGCCACTTTAGTTGGAAAATGACAATAATATATTTTTATTTAATGTTAAAATTAAATTGACACAAACATGAGTTGTTTTACTAAAACAATTTTTAAGTAGGGTTACACAAGTCCAAATTTTGATTATAAATATTCATTGGAAAGCTAAAAAGATTTCCTACATCATAGTAGTTGTTTTATAATTTTTAGACATTAAATAAAATAAATTATTTATGACATAATAATGATGCAGCGATGACATCATTATTTGACGATTTAAATAAAATAGAAAGATAATGAAAAATCTATAAACTAAACATGTCCAAAACTTATTGGATGAGTGGATTTAGAAGCCTTATCACCTTATCCACGAATTATATCAATTTTGGACCTTTTGAAACCGAAACACATTTTCAAATAAAGTAATATTTCTTTACTTTCCAAAAGTGCCCCTCCTCCCCTCTTATAAAAGGCCCCCACCTCTACCTTATTTCACACACTCCCCAAGCCTTTGGATCGGCCAAACCCTGCCCAATTAATCTCTCCACATCCCTCTCCTCATCCTAGAGGATTCCCTTTGGGCATAATCCTTTCAAAGGAAGCCTTTAGGCTCAAATCAAAATGGAGTTACACTTTTAAAGGTAATTCATTCTCTCTTGTTCATTTGTTTTATTTTGCTTCTCCAACCCTCTAAACTCTTTTTATTTACTTCTTTTGTAACAACACCAGTATCTTCAATATACTAGAATGTTGTTATAATATTTATTTGAGCTACACTCTCACACAACTACATCAAATGGTTAAAGAACATACGGTTTCCGTGGATGGCGAAATTCTGCCTCCCGAAACGATGATTGTTCAATACTCATTTAACACCTTCAAGGGTGGCCATTATGATGTAACTATTTTTATATATGATATATAATATGTTTATGTTTTCTTTAAGCTTCTGTATTTTTCATTTTTGGCATACCTTTATGGTTTCCATTATGGGTAAACACGATATCTTCATTTAAGGAAGTGCGGACTACCGCCCCCTAAAAGTGATGTGATTCGTTAATGCCATATGTGGGACGTGTAAAGGATGGATTTAAAGTTATTATATATGATGTTATACTGGAATTATAATATACCTCTATATAATTATTATTTCTTTCCATTAAAGTATGAGATAGAAATGAAAGTAGCGTTCATGCGTACGTACGGCTTACCGTCTCCATGAACGGTGCCTTTCATTTCTTATCCCCAAATGTAATGTACTATTAAAAGTACATGTATATAATGGATATATATAATGAATAGTATATCTAAATTATGAATATAATTCTGGATTTAAAATATACATACCTCTCATTTAGTTTTAATTCCATTACTATGACAAAGAAATGAAAGTAGCGTTCATGCGTACGTACGGCTTACCGTCTCCATGAACGGTGCATTTCATTTCTTACCTCTAAATGATTATGTAATATTATAAATACATGTATATGCTGGATATATATGATATATATGATATCCAAATTAGTAATGTCATTCTGGATATAAATAACCTTTGACCACACGAACAACATGTAATTGTAAGAAGTCCACTTTCGACTTAAGAACCAAATATTGACAAAACAAACATTTTTAACATAAATGGTTACATAATGTTTATAACACGACAATAAGTGATATAAAAGGAATAATGAACATTAAAAAGGTTCTTAAACAAGTATAAATTAACTCAATTTTATTATTCAGGACGTTAAAGAACGATCGAGTCAAGTCGGACCCGAGGTAAGGGACTTTGTCTCAATCTCCTTTCATTGAGGCATATTTTATTTTATACACAACATTCTTTTATACGGTGTATAAACCCCTTTGACTTTGACTTTTATACAAAAGGAATCTTTTTCTACGAAGCGTTTTACTAAAGGACAAAAAGGAATATTTTTTTTACGTACGCGGTGACAATGACTTTTTCCGCCGCCGCGAGTATTATTTGGTCTTTGGCTTCCTCAACAAGCCGTAATGTTTTTAAAATAAAATAAATACCATATACTCTTTTATGTATTTTGGTATTTAAAATGGTTTTGATAAAGGATTCTATTATGTCAATATATTTATGATATATTGTGATTGAAATGTGGAAATGTTTTCATTCCTTTATATTGGTTTTATGTTTTATGATTTTATATTGGTACTTGGACATTTTAACGGGTGGTTACGTTATAAACCATATGACGGGTGGTGCCGTGAATACCAAGACGGGTGGTTACGTTATAACCTCCAATGCATTGGGTATGGAAGTCGGCCGTATGGCTATTCCATTAAGTATGTATGGAAATTGGCCGTATGGCTATTCCATTAAGTGATATGT